>OZ059835.1:5701359-6352610 GCA_964057195.1 Orthosia cruda | reverse complement strand
ACCGTGTTAAGATTTTTTTTCGCGACTTGCAACTGTAGGTTGTGCATGTTTCGGAGGATTTGTGACTTTATTCTTTGTTTGGTAAGGCTGATTTGGGGATGGTGGTAGTTAAACGATTACCGGGCTCATTAGTGAGGGAAATGCTTCCGTTTCAGCATCCAAATGTTCAGGTTTATAAGTGAAGATATTTTTAGGGTTCCGTACCCAAAGGGTAAAAACGGGATCCTATTACTAAGACTCCGCGGTCCGTCTGTCTGTCTGTGTGTCACCAGGCTGTATCTCATGAACCGTGATAGCTAGACTGCTGAAATTTTACAGATTATGTATTTCTGTTGCCGCTATAACAACAAATACTAAAAACAGAATAAACTTAATATTTAAGTGGGGCTCCCATACAACAAACGTGATTTTTGCCCGTGATAATGGTACGGAACCCTTCGTGCGCGAGTCCAACTCGCACTTGGCCGGTTTTTTGTCTAACCAGTTCATATTGTGCATTTTCTTTTTAAAGACCGTGAACTCTTAAACATAACCTAGTCAACATATTCATAGTTACCATTAATATTAACCAATTTTTCAAGTACTTTTACATCACATTCAGTATAAACTTAATATTCCAGTCAGGAGCTCTACCCTGTATCTTTGCGACAAACATTGGGGCCACCCTATATAATCATTTCAAACCCTTTCTGTCAATATTATTGCAACCCTTCCTAAGTAAGCTTCTATCCGTACGTCACTGAAAACGTCCTGAAAAGAATGTTTAGTTTGCAAATTGACAATTTCATTACAAAAATATTTTGTTACGAATTTTAAACGTAACGATTTGACCGTTATTATCTTAAGAAAGTTTTTAGATTGATAGAGTTTTTAAACAGAAAATCTAGCTACCTCTTTTACGCCGGAATGCAGGCTAATATCTAGTTCGGCTGCAAATAATCCCTCTGATACTTACACTTATTTATTTTAAAGTCACTATGAGTCCAAATTACCTTGGCCTGACAGTCAATAAAAACCTTTTTTAATATTTTTTTATGTTCCATGGGGTTTTCGGAAGACCTTTAAAGATTTTCCGGAAAAGGCAGAGGTTTAGGCAAGGTCAATAAACCCTCCGTTCGAGGGGTGGTTACCATTGAACTTGTTTAGGGCTCCACTTAAAAGGGAAAGGAAACGGATGAGGGGAGAAAATGTTGATGGAAAAGTCAACCGGATTTTCGTACGGTTGAAGCAAATATTCAAGTAGGGGAACATAATAATTATATTACATATACATTAATATGTAGAAACTAGAAACATTTCTGATGATGTAGGATATATAGGACCACTGCAACATGATACCTAAAACCCAATTTCATAAATTCTCATGGTTTTTAATTGCACGTTATGCAAAATTTTGTCATGCATGTAATGTAACTACTAACACTTACCATTCTGGAATACTCTAATACTCAATGGACTGGAATGGAATATACTCTAGGGACTCTTCTTCTTCTTCGTTTCGCTCTTGACAGATCGTCGTGGTCACGATGCATTTTGTCCAATCGCTGGTGTTCTTGTAATTCGCCTCACGATCTCTCTCAGGTGATTCTAGAATTACATATGTTGATATTCCTAGCGTTTCTTGTAGCGCTTCAGATATATTTAATGTATATTGAACATAAAGCAGATATAACGCAAATACAGTTGCTACTATAGTACCATAAACTATAGCTTTGAATGTGAAAATAGATACAAGTTAATTTGTTATACTTTACATTGAAAATCCTGATCCCAACAACGCGGCATCGATACAAAATATTACTTCGACAATATTCAATCTGATATTGTTAAAAACCATAAACCATAGAAACGGATAAGATAAACTGGATAAACAAAGACAACATAAATTATGAATGCCTCGTAAATCCCGAAATTGAGTTACAAAATGAAAACGAATATTTTTAGAACTTGATCCTTGCCGAAATTAAATTCAAAAGCCAGGCATACTGCACTATCTGAATGCTAATAAGATTTAATAATTGGAAAGAGACGAGTGAGCTTAAAATCAATTTACCAGTTACAAAACGAAAGGCAGAATTTAGGTGAACGGTCCTATAATTAGTCGTTTCCTATTGAGACATACCTTCCATTTGTCGTCTGCAGTAAAAATAATTGTCGTAGTCCCAGCTTAAGCGTTTACACTCGATTGATTTTCGGTCAAACACCAGTTTGTCCGATTAGATATAAGGCTTCCATTCTGCGACACAATTTCCTCCACTAAATTGATTTGACCTGTGAGTGACGTCATTGACAACTAAATAGACCAATGGATTGTCTTCTGAAACCCTTTCTTCTTTCACTTCTTTTCTTATTTCATGGGGTGCATGTATTTTGTTGTTTTTGTGCTTTACGAATAAGAAGATTACAGTTTTAACATTTTAACAGTTGTTGGGTTGTGAAAGTCTGATGGCAATTGCTGCAGTAGTCCATGTCAAATACTGATACCTATTTGCGTACGGTAAAACTGGAACCCAAACCCAATATAGAAGAATTAGCATTTTGTTATGAAAACTTATGTATATAATATATGTACCGGATTATAGTACAGCATATTTAATTTATTGATAGAGAACAATAAAAAGCGCGGGGCATAGTTGTAAATATATTGTCGATATGATCCAATTTAATAAATTCGATTTATCTAGAGTACCTAAAACCAAAACCATAATAATTTAGTTTTATGCTTCATATATTGCAGTTTCCATCCGACTGTTGTAAATTGCATTACTCTCTGCATCGAAAGTTATGGGAGTATATTCTCGCCTGCACTATAAAATAAACAATATAAGAGATATATTTTCTATATCTACATACACTTGCCGATCGCTCGTCTTTGCATCTAGTGTTTTGTCTCCAGCCCAGCGTTATATCTTCCTTTTGTTACAGTCTCTGATATGATCTTGCTTGATTGTCTCGGGTTTACCTTGTCTGCTTGCTGTATTATAGAAACTGATTTAACTTTTAACTTCTACAATTTATTTTCAAAGAGGTTTTTTAAACAAGATTTTATCCAGTATCCATATAATATTATGCTAACTGAACCATTTTTTACCTTGAAATCTAAAGATTTTTCAACGTGGTTATTGTGCGAACAAACCTTCAGCTACCAAATTGAAAAAAAATTGAACTTGGTACCTCTTCCAACTACCACTATGCTTTATATAAGTTTCGGGACATGTAGTCAGAACCATATCCCTAAAAGTCTAAACATGGTCTTCATAATTTCGACTCGAAGACGTCCGACTACTGAATATAGGTCTCGCCATCTAGCAAATGACAAAGCAGAAAAAGAATTTTAATTTATTTTAACAAATATTTTGACTGTCCTTGACATTTTGGTAATTGATACATCAGATTCTTTGCAACCTATTCATTGAAATTCATATACGTATTCATATAAGTTTTACTTAATTAAATGACTTCATATGATTTTTACTATGCATATTCTATTCTTTAGAATATGCTTAGTAAAAACACTACCCAGTATAAGAATTATTTTATTGATTGTTGTGTTTTTATCGTACCGTAAGAAAAATAAATTCCCAATCCTACAGATTACAATTCCCTATATTATTAAGCTTGTAAACAAATGGGGTCCCTTGAGTGGAAGAATCTACAATACCGGAATCCCTGTACGAAGAAGAGAAAATAAATTAAGTTACAAAAATAAAGATTGAATTGTTTTCCAAATATATTTCCCCATAAATTAAATTAATTTTTTTCAAATAATACCCAAACTATTACGCTATTTCCAAACTAAACGAGAATTAGGTAGCAAAAGAATGTAGCAACAATGGCTGGCAAATCGGAACCAGCGCACAAAAACCAGCCTTTAACAAGTTTAATTGAATCAAAGCAAACTATTCGAGGAGAACCAAATTACAGGCACCGATAAAACGATAAAAGTATGAGGTATACGATTAACAGATATCTATAAAATCGCCAGGTATCCCACGCGGGATTAAAAACGGAGATGGGACCAAGTTTTAAGCGACAGTAAAGCAATTTGTATTAGTACTGTTTGGGGAGGATGGAATAAGATTGGAAAAACCGAAGCTTAAATATTATTTTGATCTTGAAGGTTTTTTGGTGCCTGATTTTTATAATAATTATGATCGTTATACTAAACTTGATGAGGCTGACACAAGAGCCTGTAGATTGGCACAAGAAAAGAGAGGCATATGCCCAGCTGTGGGCGAAGAGAAGCTGTAGATGATGATGTTGATCATACTAAACTTACTGATGACATTATTTCAATGAATCGCGACCTCGAACTATGCCATATATATGAAGAAGCCATTTTTATTAATCTTGGATACTTCTTAGTACTCGATACTTAACCGGTAATTGTCGTTAAAATAGTAACCCAACATAAGACTTTAATAATACGTTTAATGGTCACTAAAATCTTTATCCTTATTGTCCTTTTTCTTTTGAAAAGAAAATGGCTGTGAGCTCTGAATAAGATTCGTCGAGGAATGTCAAGTTTTATTAATAGAGCAATATAGTTGGATGATTTATTGTATTCGAATCTTTATTTAGGTATTTTCTCTCTCTTTTCACAACTTCTACAAGGTTGATATTAAAACTTTCAGGTCCATAATTCCATCAGTTTAAACATCGTTTTCAAATGTTTAAGCTTTTGTATCGGTTTTTGTAAAATTCGTTTCGCATTTCCGCCATCGCTCTTCGTAACATCGTTATATTAATTTCATAAATATAGTATATATAATTGTTGTTGGGGATTCCTCCAATTCGACGGTCCTTTCTTTACGTGTGTTTTAATACTTCTATGCGATGACGTTATTTTATCGGCCATTGTATTCTCGGGCACTTTCACACTCTCGCCCATTCCTCGGCTATGATGCACGATGTTATTTAGTATCATTATGAAGAATAATTTATTGATTATACCGTTGGAAGCTCTAATATTTCTTCGCACTTGCCAAGGTGTGAAATAATTGGTTCTATATACTTTTACGATTAGTGCCTGCAATGGCTAACGACCCAATAACCAGACTTCAAAAGATTTAGCAATTTTTTAGTGTTTCCTTGAAAATACGACGCTATTAAAATAATATTGTTTTTGTTAGGACTATCACGATGCCCAATAATAATAAAGACTTCAAAGACCTGAATTGAACAGTTGACAACAATAAGACAACGCTATGACACCAACACCACATAATATTATTTTATGCAAACGTATAAAGCGTAAACCAGCATGTATGCACCAGATAAAACTGAATTCCAATTTCCTAATGGTTTTAAAATTATAAATATTCTACCCAATACTCTTGAAATAGGCAAGCTAAATTGAGAATAATACTAAAAATATATGTTGTCACTTTTCTTATATCGAACGAAACGCTTGCATCGAGGCAACATTCATTGAAATACTTTGAATTGAAGCAGTAGTAGAACGTCTTGGAATGCGAAGAATAGATCTCAATATTTAATAAATTTATTTTATCCCTCGATGTAAACATAGGTGATAGATTTTCAGAGATCTCAAGAGAGACCGCTTTACAGTATTTACAGTTGTAGAGAGGGAGTTCCAGGGTGGTCACGGGTTTGCGTTGATGGTAGTCACCGGGTAGTTTTAGTGAGGAAAATATTCCACACTGCCTGGTCTTTATTTGAAGGTTTCTTCCGATATAAATAAAGGTTTACAAATATATTTGATTATACTATATCATGTTGGGTCCAGCAATGATTCTGCTTTACATAATGTTTTTAGACTATCCTAATAAATTATATTTTCCTTAGATCATTCCCAAAAACCTCTTCTTCCAAAAGAATTACTTGAAACCAAAACTCAGTGCCTCGGAAGTGTGATAATGTAAAACTTTTCAAATGTAATAAAAGCAGTGTAACAGAAAGTGAGAAAAGTGCATTTATACTATGATTGTTAAGTTTCACTAGCTATTGTGATGTTGACTGTAGTGTATTGAACTGTGGACAATGCTTCGTGCGTTGACTTCTAGGAGGTGGTCGTTGCGACGGGACAGTGGCAGGTGAGGCTTTGTTATTTATAAACGCTTTATCTTCAAATTTTAGGTCTATACCGTCACTGACATCATATATAGATTTTTTGCTTCTAAATTAATATAGCATATTAATATCTTCGAAACATACTCTGCCTTGGTTAGAGAAATACTGTTTGCTTTCTCTTGTTCAAACTATTCGTCTTCCTTTTTTGGCATAGATTGATCTGAATTTCAAATTTAAATGAATCCGAAGCGTAATAATTGAGATCGTTATTATACGTGAAACCGGTTTCTATATTAACAGCGATAATTACATCATGGTCAACTTCGTCACTAATGAGTTTAAGACAATTAGTCGTAATTATCTACGATATAACCTTTTGTCTGAATAATTAATAATTATGAACCTTAAAACTATAATCATAAGTTTACTATATATATTGTCATGTTTCTGTCTATAAGTAGATCTCAATAAATGTGGATTCTCATAGAACTATCCGTTATGATGATGAAAGATGAAACTAACGTAGAAAAAATTGGAGATAGGTGCTCCTAACTACAACGATCTTAACTGTTGAAAACCATTTCCTTATCAGCCTTGAACTTAATTGCCGAACAGAAGCCTGCCCTACAGTCTATACCTAACAGACTCAGTCTTATTTGGCAGTATGCCATAATCACTATTCACAGTAGGTATCTTGGATTCTAGTCTTATTTAACACTCCCCAAATCTTCTTTTACAAAGCCCACTAGATGAGAGTTAGCCTGTTTTGAATTTCCAATTAGTGAATTGTTCATTCTTCAACTAAGATTTATAACAGTTGTTAGTAGATTATCAAATATACGCATAAATAACTTAGACGTGATACTTGTCAAATTGGCAACTTTTGTTTGCGATCTTTTTGTTTATGTTTTGAATTTGAAGTTTGCTGAGTTCTTGCAAGTTTTGCTTCAAATACAAACTGTATACTATTGGTAGCTCCCATTCTGTTAATCGGTCCAGCCGTTGGATTTTCATATCATTCTGAGTAAATCAATCTGTATTTTACATGGAGCGGCTAACAGTGGCTGGGTAACACGATTTCCCTTGGCAAGACTGTTGTCAGTATTCACTATGCCATTCTTCTTCTTTCAAAGCCTGTCCAATTCTTCAAGATCTTCAGCGACATATATTCCTCTCTGTTTTTCAACTTTTCCAAGGACGGTTGGAATAAATGAGTCTGCTGTAACAACCGCGTTTGGCAGACAGCTTGGCGCTGTAAAATTATGATGTAGTAAGTGCCAATTTTTATGTCTGGCCGCACTTTACGACACCCACAGGAGAAGGTTTCATGGCTTGTTGTTACTAATGGCTCCACGCCTCCAAATAATTTCGTGGCTTTGTAGACTTTTATATATCTGCTGCTCTCAGATTGTCATTACTATTATCATTAGTTTTAATTACTGCGTATTTTGGAGTTGTTTTAAGCAGGCTCTAGTTGTGACGTTTCCATAAACGTTTATTACTACGCTATTGCGTCAGATTAATAACACTTTTCAATGCTATTTTCACAAAAACACCTTAGATGGTGACAAGTATTAACAAAATCAAGGCGTTCGCCCAGCTTACAAACATTCACTGAATACAACACACACTGATTATGGTATAAGCTTAAATTATCCAATAAATAAGGTGAAATATAAACAAATGCATATAGTTCTTCCGATATAAGTCGTGCTCACTCACTATTCGCATAATCCCGTTTCGCCCAAAATCCATCGGATTAAATAGACTTTGGCAAAATTTATATAACATTATTAAAGTCGTGGTGGCTTTATTCAGTCAATATTAATGGAATTATTGTAATAGAAAAAACCATTAGAAGATTACGTAAAAAATATAATTATCCTACTTATATAATCTATCCATATTATCAATACTTGTAATACTTTATATTATAAACTAGCTTTGCTAGCGGTTTCACTTGCAAGATATATGGAAATTATCCCACGGGATCACACTACCGGGATAAAAAAGTAGCCAATATTTATATCCAGACTATAATCTATCTCCGTGTTAAATTTGACCCAGTTCAGCCGTTCTGGCGTGATTGAGTAACAAACAAACATCTATCCATCCAAACTTTCGCAATTATAATATTAGTAAGATATGATACGAAAGTTTCTGATGAAGATGTTTGTTACTCTTTTACGCAAAAAACTACTAAACAGATTTTGATGAAACATTACAGTATAGCTTATACATCAGAATAACAGATAGGCTATAAATTTTAACCTAATTCGACGCGGATGGATCCGCGGGGTTGTCTGTATTCACCCTCAACGGAACTGCTTCAATATTCCTAATGTTTTCACTTTAGAAAACGTCATCATCATTTCCCTGTCCTTGACCCATGTTACTTAAGGTCGGCGCAACACGTTTTCTTCAAACTTTGGATTTGTCGACTGTCACGCGGTTAGCGTCAGTTATTCATTACCTTGTCTTTCATTATATTGCTCACACAATCCATCCATTTTACAAGATTTTATTTAACTTGAAATGTATTTATGTTAGTGTGTTCGGGTAAAATCTTGCAACTGAATTTTAAAGCAGTTATTATTATATTATCCACCGATTAAGATGACATTTTGCATAAACGTTTAGTCTGCATGACAATGCATGGTTAGCTAAACGACGTCTTTTTGAATCCAATATGGCGGGCGGCCCAAGATGGCGGGCTAGTTATTTTTTGTGCACTGGCATGATAATAATAAGGGTATCAAATGAAATGGTTTGCTGAGAAGAATACGAAACAGCTTTTTAAAAAAAATATTGTCTTAGTAATAATTTTATTTTCTTTAGCTTTGTAACCTAAGCAGTAAAGCACTAATAAAGTTTCCAGTTGTATATTGCGTTTCCGATACGTGCTTACTGCCATAAACATTTACAACTTCTTCGCTTACACATTTTGTTACTTCACGATAACTAATCTGCATAATGTTTTGATTTAGTATCTACGGAATTGCGATTCCAATTTCAATCTACCTAAAAGCTAAAAGAAAACGAAGCGTACCTTCATCTAATTGATATTCATCTCGTTCTACAAAACTAATTTCACCTCTCCCGTACTTTTTACCTCGGAGAATACCTTTGTTTTGTTCTAAAAATTTTCATGAACCGTTTTGATATCTAGCGGAATGCTACGTTATTTTTAATATCAACAAACTTTTGCCATTAAGTCGACCTGTATTTTTTCAAAGTTTTTTTTTTATAATGCCGCAGAGATTTTTTGTTAAAAGAACAATGAATATTTACTATCTCGTTCTACCTTAAAAATATATTCTCTAAGTAGAAATATTGCTCTTTGTCTAACAGAGGAATATTAAAGCTTATTCAGAATAACCCTTCTCTGTCAGCGTTCATTGTTTTAATTACATATACTTTATTAATAAAACACATGAGCTTTAATTCCCGTAAACATGTCAGAAAGGCTTAGTTAAATAAGTCATTAAGCAGACACAATATATCAGCCGATCCTACTCACTGTGATGCTGTGATTATATACATAATGTGACGTCTGGTATTCCCCAAAAGTCCCCGGAAGGTCCCGAAAGTAAGAGGAGCACCTATAGTACACCCCCATTTCGCTGGTCATGTTTTAATCCCATGTTATAAGGAGCAAGCCTATTGCCACTAAACCAGCACAAATCCAGACTCTGGCATCATCATCATCATCAACCTATAGCAGTCCACCGCTGGACATAGGCTTTTCGAATTGCACACTTAGTCCCGATTTTCGGCAGCTCTCATCTAGCTGCTACCACCCACCCTGCGAAGATCGTCGCTCCAACTAGCTTGAGGGCGTCTCTCCCTACGTTTACCCATTCTTGGTCTCCACTCGAGAACACGTCTACTTCAACGGGCATCGGCGGCTAATAATGGCCGGCCCATTGCTACTTCTGCTTGCTTGTTCTCAAACTATGGCGACAACTTTGGTTCTCTCCCGGATCACCTCGTCCGGATTTGACCTTAACCTGATGGACCAGCCGTATTGTCAATGTCCATGTCTCGGCCCCGTAAGTAATAACACGATTGAAGACTCGTGTCTTTAAGCTCTGTGGAATACGCGACGAGTATGACTCTGTTAAGTTATTGAGAAAAACCAGATGAGAAAACTCAATAAGACTTAGTCCGACCCGGAAATCAAACCTAGTACCTCTTGCTCAGCAGTAGTGGGTGCGACCACTACACCAACGAGGCAGTTACTGCAGATGCTGTGATTATATAAGCAGAATATATTAGCCAACATGGACATGATTCAAAATTCAAATACAATACAAAGAAATTTTGTGGGGGATGAGGGCGTTTTAATATTCTCTGCGCAGTAACGTGACCATGTCAAAAAGAAGAAAAACAAACAGTCGTTACATTCCGTAAATATTGCAACATTGCCTTCAGCTTTATATCTCGAAAAGGTCGTGTTTTCAGAGCTTGGAGGCTTTTTTAATTTGAGCTCTGCAAAATGCGCAGTGCTTTTTAATATACAGCCAAAACCGCCAACTGACTTTGAGATTTGCATTACCAGACAAGCTGCCTCCTCCTCTAGCTATAAAGGGACTGTAAAATTAAATAGTTCTTGAGTCCCTTTACAAAATTACCATGTCTCTCCAAGAGAATTAATTAAGTCCCCCAAGGCACGCAAGTCGCGCAACTTTATATAATTATAGGTACTGGCTAGTGCCCACAATTTCGCCCGTGTGAAAGGTATTTTATCATCAAGGGAACAGACTACTGGATTATAAACTATCCTATCTCCTTCATAGGGTCTTCAACTATCTCCATAACAAATGTTATCTAAATCGGTTCAACCGTTTAGGCCCTTTCCACCGAGGATCAGCAAGAAACGAGTGTGTAGTTCCGATAGTTTTACCGCTTGACTATGAGCAAGTTTTTTTGTGCGACGGGCGATTACTAGCACCACTAGCTCGGGCGGTCAGTCCTGCACGCGTTGGTTGGTCTTTCGGCGTGAGTTCTGAACGCCAAGCGAGCATCGCCAAGCGAGTATCGCTGAACGAGTTAGTATCTTTGATATAGCCCTCGCCAAACTTCTGGGCTGCCCTGCTTTCCGATGCGCAAGGCACGCAACGATGATGGTTTTGTTTGAGATTTACTACTGCGCAGTCATTGTTGCCAACTTCAGGGCGTCCAAGAAGTTTGGCGAGGACTTTAGCTCTTTTCGCTGCGACAAACTTGTGGTGAGAGAGTACTCGCCGGCAGTGTAAACAGCCAGCGATCAACTATTTATATATGTGTCTCTTTTATAGGCACGGGATCAGTTTATTTTTTCGTTTCTTCAGCGAGAAAATAGTCTATAGCTAATCGCTTCGTCGCCGGCGCCGGCGGTGGCACAAGTGCCTTAGTCGTGAAAAGTTAACAAACAAACATACAGACTTTCGCATTTATAATATTAGTTGTGGACTAGCTTTAAAATACTTGTATTCCACAAGATCCGTCTGGAAATATTCGTGCATAAATTCGACATTTTATCTCTTAAGAGTATCCTCGTTCGTCTTATGTCTCCTGCTTTCTAGGGCCTCATTATTTTGCCAGGTTTTAATGTCAAAGGTGAATCTGGAGGGCCGTGCTGTTTCCCTTTGTCAAGCGACCTGAATCACTGGACGGTGCTCCGCTGTTACTCTTTTGTTGTATAGTGTGAACTTGTCGTATTGTGTTATAAAGTTTTATGTAGATATGGACAGAGAATGTTGATAAATGTTCTAGAAGTTTGTCTTTGTGGTTTTCCGCTTGACCTGTTCGAAATGACTCACGGGTGTGGCCATTTCTGTAGGTTTTTTTTTTTCAATTTGCCTTGCCATTGCCCAACTATTGGGTTCTGCTTAAATTCTAACTGGATTTAGCTGAGTACCAGTATCTTACCAGCAGCGATATCTGACCACCACAGCCACCCAGTAACTGGGTTGTGATGATCCTTGAACACCTTGGCACCTTGGCAAGACTGGTGTCAGATTTTTATGACTTCTGTCTACCGTAACGATTGTCAAAGATCTTCTGACAGCCGGGACCAACGGCTTAGCGCGCTTGCCGAGTCACAGAGGCGAGTCAGTATAAAATAGATGGTCACCCATCCATGGACTGACCTCGGCAAGCGTTGCAAAACTTGGAAGATCATTATACTTACTTAGCCACGAGCTGTCCCAAAGTTACCTATTCTATTTTCGGTTGAGTATTAATTCAGGTCTGAGCGAAATCCTGCTTATTTATTCACGTCTGTACCCTACTTACAACATCTAAGAGGCTTTCCATTCATTAGCAGATTCTGAACTGTAACCCTTATTAAGACAACATTTGCTCAATCCTAAACAACCTAAACATAATTATTTGCAATGGTTGAACCTTTACGTACGATTACACACCATGTTTTTCGCAAATTGTCTTCAATCTTTTTTTTTTTCGTTTGAATTTGACTCAATTTTGTCCGACCAAAATATGGTCATTTGGATAGCTCTTTTGTTCAAGTCGCGGCAGGTGCAGGTAGTGTTGCATGTCCCAGGAAAAGAGGTGGTGCATATTATGTGAAGGAGCTTCGTACTGGCACTCTATTTAAGATGTGTCAATTCTCTTCAGTTTTATATTGGGCTAAAAAGGGGGAGTGGAAGAACTGATGTGCAATGCATCAAAAAATTCGTCCGTATCGCTGTCAATACTATGTATTTTTTGTATCTGTAAATAAATAGGGGATCATTAAATATTTCATTGTGAAGCACTTAGAGAACCCTTTGAAAAGGTTCGCGCCTTAGGAATAATGTTTCCAAGTGGTCGCTTACGTCATCAACCTCCCTTAGGACCTTTCCTAATCTTTCAACCAACATAAAATTTCTTGCGTAATATGTTTTTTTCTTTCTTTCTGGTTTTGTTATGAAACACTTTTTCTCAAGTCATGTCCCTAGTTCAGGGTCAACTTTGCGTAACCGTTGTGGATTTTTATAGTAAGATACACCTCTTTACCTTAATTTGACTTTGTAATATGTAAACATTTATATAGTTTTCTTGGCCTGGTATACAAACATGGATGCTCTCATTTAAGAGCTATTTGGCACGGTCGGCGAAGAAACTTGCACGTCCAATTAAAACACCGATCCAATTTTAAAACGTCGTGGCACTTAGCTTCCTGTCAATATTATTTTGCACTCAAATATGGGTCTTCCATTTGTGGCTCGTGTAGTATGGGTACACTTTTGAATAAACCTTCGCGGTATACGGGCGCGATTTTATGTGCACTAAGTTCTTCGAAGTGCCTTTCTATAATACCATTCTGGGTAAATTTCCGCCAAACTTCCACTGTGTCCTACCTACCCAACATTCAGTTTCTCAACAAAAAATCCTCCAGTTCCCCACAATAGTTACAATTTACCAGTGCATCACTCGGATCGGTCAACATAACGGCTTCGCTTCACGGCCGCTGATCTCGAACAGTGCGTCCGACCGTTTGAAGCACGCGCTCGTCAATTGTCACGGATTTGACGCTAAAGGTCCGTTTATATCTACAGACATTGAGCGTGTCAGACACGTTCCGGGGCAGACACCGACAGACACCTTTTATTTACATCTGAGCTTACCAGACACGTGCCAGGGCAGACACCGACAGACACCGTTTATTTACATCTGAGCGTGCCGGGTCAGACATCGCCAGAAAAAAGACAAATCGACAGGTAAAGAAAACAAAAGATGTCTGCACGGTTCCGATGCTCTGTTCACACTGCCCGCCCGGTACCGGTAGGTAACTACTGATACGTACAGACATGAACCGTACAGACAAAATATTCTTTCCGCGAATACTGGCCGCGCACGGCCCGTGTCTGTTGGTGTCTGCGCGGCCGTGTAACGATAGATATAAATACGTTAATAGACACTGTATAAAAGAATATTATTTTGTCTGCCCCGGAACGTGTCTGACACGCTCAACGTCTGTAGATATAAACGGACCTTAATACGACACGGATACGACACGGTTGATTGACTGACGATAGTGGAAAGAAAGCTGAAGAAATAGAGGCTTATTGTGTTTAAATACGGATGCATGCTAGGAAGTCTGAAGACAATGAAGTTTTGGAAGTCGATTGATTAAAGAATTCCTTATTAGAATTCAAATTAAAGAAAAAAATTGTCATTGAAGGTCAAAAGTTATTACCCTTAAAACCTCATCTTTTACCAACTCCAGATGTTGCTTGCAAGTCTACCCCATGTTAAAGTGCTTCAGCTATAAACCCTATGAGCAGGCATTGTTTAATGCTGTGGATAACTTGTTGACCCTTTATGCGGATATTACTTAGATACATACTATGGAAATAAGAAAAGCATCGTCTACATTTTCACGAACACTAGAAAAACTTAACAAAAGCCAAATATTATAGCATGTTGGATTTTAAACTCTCGCTATTGAACCAAGCGTAGAACATCAATATTTTATAGAATCATTCATTTATTTATTTGGCCAACCAACAATTGTATATACTGATACATTTAAATTTCAAGTTTGTTGATGTCTCTAAGGTTAGTATTACAATTTCTTAAAGGTTAGCACCGTATGCCCCATAAATAATAGAGTTACAAATCAAACGGAAAATTTATTTCAACTCGAAAATAAAAAAAGGAAAATTTATTTCAACTCGAAAATAAAATTAAAATCAAAAAGCATCAAATGCATAAAATATTCATATGATACTTGTAAGAAACCTTTGATAATAAGCAAGTCTATCCCGTCTCTAACCACCCGTTCCTTTGTCGATTATTTATTTAGAAGGCAATCAAAACTATGATTGCTTCTGCAAACTACAACACATTTTTTACCTGACTGCAAGGAAAGGGTTATGTTTTTCGCGCGTGTCTTGTATGTATATAATATGTAATATTCTTTATTACCTCATATCTTTTAATCCACTTGACGGATTTATGTAATTGAGACTTCGATAGATAGGTCTTGACCACCCAAGTATCCTCAGACAAAAAAAATACATGGCGGATTCTGGCCGCCATATTGTAGGTGCCCCAATTATGTTTCTCTTCCAATCCCATCGATTGGGGTACCATCATAATGGATTTTTAAAGGCGATTACAAAAATATATACCTACCACTTATATGTTTAAAAGTAATTAAATAAAAATAATAAAAAGCTTGTATAAACAAAGTTAATAAAATCAAAAAACCCGACTGCTTATGAAACGAACTAAGAAGATGTATTCAAGAAGAAAATCAGTCGGAGGATACATAATTGTGATATTCGTCAGTCAGCTCGTGAATATATGTTGTATCCTCCGACTGATTTTCTTCTTGTTTACATCTTCTTAGTTCGCTTCATAAGTAGTCAGGTTTTTTGATTTTATTAACTTTGTTTATACAAGCTTTTTATTACCCTGCTTTCATCTGTACGGCAACTAGTAATCCACTTTGAAGCACTTCCTGGCATCCGATTTAAATGAAACTTGGCGTACTTATGTAACTTTGGAAGCATAAAATAATATGGTACTATGGAGCCGGTTTTTTGATGGAGTCGGAAAGTAAAGAAAGAAAAATCTTTATTCGCCACAAAAACGACATACAAATAAACAAAAAAATATAAAGTGGCCATAGCAACTCCTCAACTAGACAGGATAGCTGTATCAAGCGCAAGTTCCATCTTGCATGGAATACTGTTCTCATCTCTGGGACGGATCTGCCAAATACCAGTTTGATGCACTAGAGTCGATCGAAAAACGGGCCAAGAGACTCATCGGCAATGAGGCACTGGTTGAGTCAAAGCTCCAGAGCCTTGAACATCGTCGCCGAGTTGCCAGCTAGTCGGTTTTTTATCGGTTGCATTTCGAGGAATGTGCGATGGCATTGCATGAACTAATTCCGCCTAGCCCGTTTGTTTCATCATCGATCGGACTGCAAGAAGTACAGCGATGCGCCATCGGTACATGGTGGACATCCCACCCATACGCACTAAACGTTTTGTAAATACTTTCATTATGCGGTATACAGCTAAGGAGTGGCATTCCCTGCCGGAGTCTGTATTTCCTGATGGCTACAACCTGGGAATCTTTAAGTCAAGAGTGAATAGGTTACTTCTAGGCAAGCGAGTTACACCGTCGACCACATCATCGCTTGCCACCAGGTGAGATAGTGGTCAAGCGCGAGCCTAACAATAATAGTACATTACTGCAGCGGCCAGCAAAAGAGGCATTGATGGACGAACGTGTAAATGTGGGCCGAGGCGAAGCCGAGGCACACATACGTAAGTACATCAATGCCTAGTTGTGGCCAAGGCTTGTATAGTGCTTTTCTCAAATAATGCGCGGAAATTAAAACTAAGTAGTACCTGGAACTCATTTTGTCAAATACAATTACGTTTCAAAATCAATTATGAACAACGAACAACAATAATTATGCCCGCGTTAGGCTTAGCACGCACTACGATTTTTATTCGGGGGTTTTTTTTTTCCGCCCATTCTGCGACCTATGGAATTGTATGAAGCCGCACGCGTTGCAGTAAAAAATACACGCGGGAATAATACTACAAAAATCCACGTAAATAAAAATCGCAGTGCGTGTTCAATTGTATTTTTTTTTTCAATAAACAGCTTTCTATTTGCAAGCCAGTTCGAAATTTAAATAAAACCTTTGATAACTTACCTCCTTGGTTGCCATGACTCGAAGTAAAAGATCGTTCCATTTTTAAATTACACGGCAGATATGAGATTACTATGCATAGTTACTATGTGATTTATTTGGCCGCTACAAACGACAGATATGGATTTTCATAAAACTTTTGCCGGCCGCTGCTCGCATGTATTTGGCCTGTACTGCAATTTCGATTTATCTCGAAGAAGGTTATCAAAATAATGCTCAAATTTCCAAGCATGTTTGAGAAAAAGAAATATATAGGTATATAGCACCATCGTGTTATGGTTCATTAAAAACTCTACTTAGTGTGTTGACGTATCTAGCCAATTGTCAGTAAGTAGATATCTCAACTGGATAATCGTTTCACACGTGATCACAAGTAGAGCCACATTTGGATTCCCCAAATCCCCACGTCATGATGAGACGTTAGTGTTTACGAAGCTTGGCAATGATCTATAAAGTGTTTTTCCCGGTGGATACCTTTAAAAGGCCCCTGCATGTTTGGGGATAAGATCAGAGTATGTAGGGTTCTAACCTCACTAAATCCCACTTACACGATACACTTAACTTAGAATTAGTTGCTAACACAAGGTTAAATTGACAATATTAAATGAAAAACTGTTAATTTAACCTCATGTTAGCAACTAAATCTGAGTTAAGTATTTCGTGCAAATGGTCCTAAAAGCACCCTAGTCACCATCAGCATATGAAAGGGGACTCCGTGTTCTTTAAAGACCAAACCGGAACCTTTTATATGCAACTTCTGATAGGGCACATCCCTAGGGAGACTGTAAAGGGATCTCCTCTGAGTCTCGATGTGCACATGATCTCTGTGCCACCGTAACACTGTTCCATCTTGGGTGTAGGTAGACCTATTATAACAAGCAAGAACAGGCTGGGGAGTCCTCGCGTTTCGCAAAGCAATATTCATTCTTTTTTGTACACGTAATAAGCATTAGATTTCTTCACAAAGGCGAGCTGGCTGCCTGTCCATTGCGTGCGGAGCGGAGAAAAGAGGTGCGGACCCAACCAATCGAATTGCATAAAAACTCCGCTCCGCTTTAGTGGACAGGGATTTGAAAACTAGTTTCAAAATTCATATATATTTACGCGAAGTGGGGCCGGGGGGAGTGAGGTGGAGCGGGAAAGCAGAGCGGGGAAGCGGAGCGGGGTAACGGAGAGTATGAAAAACACAGACCGCTACTCCGCACCGTTACTCCGCTCTGCTACTCCGCTCTGCATTTCTTTCTCTCCCCGCTCCGCTACCTAACTCCGCTCAAGTGGAAAGGCAGCCTAACTCTTAATTAATTCAAGCTCCTGAATAACTCCTCGTTACTAAATAAACTTATCTTTTTACCCTTTTCCTTCGCCTCTGGCTTTCTCGAGAAAATATTAAGATTATTAGAAGTAGGTAGGTACTCTATATACTTTGTCTTTGCGTAGTTTAATTATTTCATTCTGCTACAGTCTGTTGTAGGTAGGTGTTCGGCCGTTAGTGAAATGCTTTCGTTCTAATAGCTGTGGTGTTGGTACATTATTAGAATGTGTGTCACGTTGTATGAATATTTCATACTTGTTTCTACCAGCGACTTCGCCCGTGTGAAAGTTGGAAATGGAACATGCTCCCGGGATTAAAATAATCATATGTCCTTATCCAGGACAAGGTCTACCTTTTTTTATCGAATAATATTTAAAAATGTAAAATTATGTATATATGATAAAAACATTGAATAATGTAAATATTAATAATATAGATTCCTAGCGTATTTGTAAGCGATAGAAAATCTTACAAGTTGGAATCAGTTTCACAGTTCTTCTAATTGAACTGAATGTTGTATCAAAATAACTGAAAACTCCGAAGGGCACAGGTGTGTAACATCTGTGTTTACTTTTTTATATTTACATTGTCTTTTTATATATCTTCAGTTTATTACTAGTTTATTATTTCATGTTTGGAATTGTAACTCTTTCTTTATATGTCCTATAAAAAATAATTCGGTTAAGTACCTATCATGATCTTGCCCTTGACCCAATATATTTGGTTATATAATATGGCAATATAATATATTTACATCTACACCTACAGAGTGAGTTTTCCAAGTGGGCGTGGATGGCCAAATCTACTATGAGGCATATCAAGAAACAATCAAAAGAGTATCGGGCTTGATTTTAATAAAAACTAAAATAAAATGAAAAGCAGCTAACGGTGATTGGCAAATCGCACGACGTCCTAGAGGCCGTAGTCCAATCAGATGATCAGATCAAGTCCGCACATCGTTGAACACCAAACTGCACGAAGCTCTCCACGACGCATAGATGGCGCAAACTGGTCAAGCAAAAGTTGTTTCCACGATCGGGCAATCACGAGCCTCGTTAATGAGGAACACGATGCGAGGAGGAGGAAATTTAATGAAAACATATCAAAGACAAAGACAAAGATATTTTATTTCAACTAGGCCACAAAGCGGCACTTTTGAACGTTAGTTACATTAAAATTTACAAGGAATAAAAATTGATTCTACCGTGCATTCGGAAAGTAGCTTGTTATGGAGAAGAACGCACAAGAAACTCCATACGTACTCTTTTAAAAAAAAAAAAATGTTTTTTTTACAATATTTAGGTACATAAGTACATACATTAATAAATTTATATGTGTGAGGACAATGCACCCAGAATCACTACATACTATACTACGTACAGGTACAAAGTATTAAAAGTACTCACACATGTACTGTGCAGTTACATAATAAGCACTAGAAAAACACTAGCATCCGAAGCAGTTAAGTTAAGACCAATCCCAACTGACGGCGCCCGTTCACGAACATGACGCATGAATCGGCACCACCCAGCTCAACCATCATGAAGGGAACCGAATGATCCAACACACACGCCACCATCAGAGAGACATTTGAGAGAGCATGACACACTCAACTGCCAGGGCAAACACAAGTCAACGAACGACACCAAGGTACAGCAAATGGTAGATTTACAGCATATGTCAACCTTCTGGAAACACCACAGTAAGTCATTTGTTAAAAATGAGGTCTTTCCTTGAGTTTGCCGTATATCATCCTAGAATTTGATCCTTATTAGTCCTATCGTATCATCATCATCATCAGCCTTTTGATGTTCCCACTGCTGGGACACAGGTCTCCTCCCCGTGAGAGGGAATGGGCTGTAATCCATGCGGGCCCAGTGCGGGTTGGTGGATGTCACGTGTCTTCGAATTTTGCTTCTAGTACATGTCGGTTTCCTCACGTTGTTTTCCTTCACTGTTTTGAGAGCGGTAGTGATGAAATAATTTACACAAAGTAAAGCGCCTACCTGGGTTCTCGAACCCACGATCTACGACACGTAAGTCGCGGCCGTTACCACTGGGTCACCACTGCTCTCACTATTGGATGGTGTGATAATATAGTTTGTGTTTTATTTCCACAATCAATGGGTTCGATTCCTGGCTAG
Organism: Orthosia cruda; assembly: GCA_964057195.1. Classification (NCBI taxonomy): domain Eukaryota; kingdom Metazoa; phylum Arthropoda; class Insecta; order Lepidoptera; family Noctuidae; genus Orthosia; species Orthosia cruda. The sequence continues at coordinate 6,332,455 of OZ059835.1, read as the reverse complement.
AAATACTGTAAAAAAAAAACACTGATTCAGTTTCAGTTTTCATCAAAATCAAGCCTGAAACTCATTTGAGTGTTGTTCGCTATCGTTTCTGATTTGGCCATCCACGCCCATTTGGAATACTCAGCCTGTATTGCTATTGGTCTTTCATTATTTCGTCTGGAATGCTAAGGCAATGATCTACGTGTTGTTGATTTTAAATGTTGTTGTTGTTACTACCACTACGAGTCTCATTTTTAATCGCAATAAATAATTAAATGAACGAACTCAAGATAATAAACGATCATCATGATTAACTTTTACGTTATTTATGAAACTGCTATTTTCGAACACGTGATGAAATATTTCCAAACAGACGTTATTGGCTTGTTAATATGAAATATCTAGCTATAATAGCGTGATGTTTATAAGGGGCTATAAATAATCCTCAATGGTTTAATAATAAGTTCGTGGCCAAGTTATTTATAATACGAAAGGTGAATACTTGTTACAGAACAGCTTCAAATTCAGGGACACTCTGCAGTACCTACTAGCACACTGAATATCAAAGGACACTTAGCTTTAGGACGTTCTTATCCCCGATTTCTTGATTAAGAATTTGATGTTGAGTATTTGTCAACCCCTTTAGCCTGAAAACCTGTAAAAAAATTACATTTATTTATTTAATAGTTTAAGCACACCAACGTACAGAGGCGGACTTAATGCCTTAGGCATTTTCTACCAGTCAACCTTTGGGTGATGGAGATACAAATAGTGATAGGTACAATTACAATAGTAAAATGGTTACATAATGGTACATTTAAGTAGGACCGATCCTTAAAATTTATATTCTACAAAATACCCTATTAAAACATCTTAAGGCTTAACAGTGGCTTAAATAGAACTAAATTATGATCAAAGACTCAGAAAAACGATCAACGAAACGGTTTTCCTCGGACTGTGCCAAATTCAAAAGTTTTCAGAATGTGAACTCAACTATCCAGTTATCTAAGAGTACTGAACCAATAACCTGGTTACCTCTATTTGGAGTCACTGAAACGTATCGACCTCTGCCTTTAACTGTGTCGACTATTACTGAGTTAGCAACTGATTACTGTGATACGTGTACACGTATAACTTCAGACTAGGTAGCGAAGTCACTTCAGGCACGGGGTCACTGCGCTAACAAAGAAAATTTGGTTCAAATAAATGTCATTAGATGGCGCGATATGTGCCCGAACTAAAGTTTGCAGACTGCACGAGGTCTTATCAGTTGTCAAAAGCAATGGAAACACAGTTCATCCATTAAAACCGCTCTTCTTGCAAGATATATACCGAGAAACTACTAATCTACCCTCATTCATTCCCAAATATCAAAATCAAAATCAATTTTTTTATTTCACATAGGCCTACATGGGCACTTATAAAACGTCGACAAAAGGTGCACGGTTCGGGTTGGTCGTTTCCTATGGAGAAGAACCGGCAAGGTTACTCTTTTAAAAATGGTTTGGCTTTACAATATTTCCATGTTACAGCATTAGTACTTAGATATAGGGGGACAACGTAGGACCGACTTATGACAATAAGTCGTAAGAAACTAAAAAAATAAAATAAAAATATTATATATTTTATAAAAAAAATAACAAATGTTAACTAGCATCTAGAAGGCCTACAATGTTCACACATTCACAAAACAATCGGTAAAAGAATCTATACAAAGGTAAATAAAAATAAGTATAACAAGACTAAATTTAACATGTGGCACAAATTTTGTTATCAGTGCTGTAACTATTCTTAGCAAAGATGATTGAAAACCATTGTAAAAAGTCTAATTAAAAGAAGGAAAGAAAAAATGAGATTGAGAATAGTTAGAGACATCCACATATTTGTGCCGTTTACAAGTTACTGGGGAAGCTGCATGCGCAGAAGGAGCTAAGGCCAAATGTTTTTATCTTCAACGTAGTCCTTGATTTTATAATATGCTTTTTTAATAAGGATACGTTTGATGTAGTTTTTGAACCTTCCATCGGTCAGTTCTATAACTGACTTTGGCAACTTGTTATAAAAGCGTATACTGTTTATAAGAAAAGACTTGCTAGTTTTCGTTAATCTGAATTTGGGTATTACAATTTCGTGCTTACTGCGTGTATTTAAATTATGGAAGTCGCAACAAGTATCAACGGTGATCGCCGCTTTTCAACGTATTTTGTGAATTGAGAAGAAATTACAGTCAAGTAAGACTGTTCAACTTTGTCTCATTGATCGGCAATCCTCTTGGCTTGCGGCCAGTTTACTAAACTACAAAATAGAATTAATTCAATAGTAGAAAAAATAATAATATTCAATAGGCGAAATAAAAATACTGGCTTTGTTGATTCTACAAGCTTTTATTGAATGTTTCTTTTAAATATGTGTGGGTCAAATCTTCCAACTGATCTTTAACCGATTGAGCTGAAATTTTGCATATAGTTTCGGTTTGGGTGAGGACGCATGGTACTTTTATTTATTGGAAATATTTATTACTAGAGGACGCCTCGCGGTTTCACCCGTGTAGTTACCGTTCCCGTGGGAATACAGGGATAAAAAGTAGCCTATGTCACCCGGGGATAGAGTAGCTTCCCAACTGTGAAAGAATTTTTGAAATCGGTCCAGTAGTTTTGGAGCCTATTCGGTACAAACAAACAAACAAAAAAATCTTTCCTCTTTATAATATTGGTATAGATTGATAGACTCGCGTTTGACCACTAATTCACCTGATGGTAAGCGATGATGTGTCACTCTTGACTTAGACTTCATTATGGTTATTACTGCAAAAGAGGACTCAGTTTCTGAACCCCCTTAAAAAAACATCAGAGACTGCAGACAAATGGAATTCTATCACTCATCAGCATCATTATTCTATTATTATTTCTTTTATTTAATTTCTTACTGTTTAAATATTTTAATATAAAAAAAAAAAACATTTAGAAATATAAAAATATTAGCCCACCGGTATCGGCAACAGGGTCCAAGCTAGCGGTGGTCGGGGCTCCTGAGAGAGAAAACTCCCAACGATATGTGCCGTGTACCGCTGCCTGGAATAAACTGATTTGTTTTAATTTGATTTGGATCAGCAGAACAGATTTCAGATTTTTTTTTTTTGATTTTTGGATCAGATTTTTGCTTGATCCAGCTGCCCAACGAGAGCCTCCTCATATGTTCGTCCAGGTTCTTGGCTATTATGCCATTGGCCGTCACGACTATCGGCACTATGACTGCTGTATTCACATCCCACAAGTCGACAACCTCGCGAGCCAGATCAAGATACTTATTTTTCTTATCTCTCTCAGCCTTCACGAGGTTCTCGTCATGGGGGACCGCTATATCTACCATCATTGCGCGACACTCTAGTCGGTCTATCACCACTATGTCAGGCTTATTGCCAACAATAAATGCTGTCAGTGATGATAGACCGATCCTCCGACTGAGTCGGGCTATTATTGTTTAGCGTTAGCAATTGGATAAATGTATGGGATTGTCAAGCGCTATCGGAATGTGAAGTGATCCCTTATATTTTCACATTTCGACCATTGCCATCGCTGTCATCCAATGACAATTGTCTAGGGCCCCAGGTTTTTTTTAAATTCCTACGAAAAAGCTAGGCACGGCCTATTTCCGAAGAACCCATATTTCTATCTCATAATAATTTGTATCTGATGTCGTCTTCAACACAGACAATTTGTACAAAATTTATAGCAGTACATTTGGCACAGCACACGTTATTGTCTAGCTGAGTGCGTATGGTCTTGGCATGGAACTAGTAAATAAACACTGTGGGTGTGCTGCTATTGCGCTTCAGTTGTTTTTCTTCTTCTTCGGCATTAGGAAATACCTAACTTTAGTAATATATACACACTGGCAAAATTAACGGGACAAAATAAAAATGGCGATTTTCTTTTTTATCAAGTCTTAATTTTTAAACTTCTATTAAGACATTTTCCCTTACTTAAAAATACACCTTTTAAAATAAAAATGAGATCGCATTTAGTAATTTTTTTGTGTGTGGTCGTGAATTAATGGGAAAACTGGACATTGTTGATTTTTGAGGGTTACTAAGGAAAGTTTAAAAAGTTAATTAAAATCATCAAGCATTAGTCTTTCTGAATCATTAGAAACTGCAATAAATGGTTAAAACAGGTAAACGATGAATTATGCACATCACTCTGTAGGTTTAATTATTTCTCCTTATCTCAAGTGCCCTGGCCCTCTCGGTTTGGATTAAGTTAACAACGGTAAGCATAAAAACGGCTTTAACCACAATGTTAAAGAATATTTTTCGTAATTTTAAAACAAAACCATATAGCGGCCATAAGCGAAATTCTCTCAAAGTTATGTGAGTTCCAATAACCTTAAAACAATCGCTTGTAAGGTGACATTCAATTGTTTTATCAATTAGGAATTCTTGGTTTTATTAAAAACAAAAGAAAACCAACCCGCAATAGTAAAAAAAAAAGTTTTGTGGTCGTATTTGCTTGTTCCGCAAATTTTGCTGGTGTGTGTATGTTGGGTGTGTAGAGGGAAACCAAGAACCATGTTATTCTATAGTGCTGTTCTATGACCACTCAGTGTAGTGAACTCGAAGTGAGGTGTCAATCCCTAGCATCGGTTGAAATGACAGCTCACGTCACCTAAGTCATCACGGTGAGATGTCAATAGAATCGACCGGCTGTTTAAAGATTGGTTATTGGAAACGTGTAATTTTAAGAACAAGTAATTCAAAGTTAAATCCGTGACTCTCGTGGCAAATAGCGCAGTGGTTTCCCGTTGCCTTCTGCACCAGACATTTTGAGAGTTATTAAGACCCTAAGGCCGCTGCAGCCTCTTCCAAACCAGTTTCCCGGACGGGTGTTTAGTTGTCCCGCTATTACTCGGAAGACAGAGGACATACGCATTCGAAATGTGGTGCTAGAGGCGAATGCTTACACAACTCAAGGACCCGATTGTCTACAGTTTGGCCACATAATGCGAAGAGGAGATAGCTGTCTTGAAAAGCTAGTCATTGTTGGTAATACCGAAGGAAAGAGAGCACGAGGCCGGTCGCTAATCCGTTGATGACCAAGTGAAAGAAGCTACGTCCTCAAGCAAATTCCAGCAGGTGGTGATGGCAACTTTGGACTGGAGTCGATGGAGGCAGATTTTCCGCTTAAAGGGGTCCAGTGGCCACGATCCTCAGTAATGAGGGACCGACTGAAGAAAACGAAAATCATTTTAAATATTTTTCGTCCACTCTCTAGCTTCAGGTTTCTACACTTCATGTTCAGAAGCTTCCAATGGGTAAAATCTCGTTGACTGACTATGTTAGATGGTTGTTGCATTTATCATGAGGCCAGTCCGTTTTCGTATTTCATTTGGATTTTTTTCTGTATTCCTATTTTGGCTTCACCTATTGAATACCGCTGAGTTGGACCCTCTGTCTCACGTGGTTGTATCTTCAAAAAATCGCTAGCATCAAACTTTAATTCAGTATAACCTAAACTACACAAGCATAAAATATTTAAATCTAGGAGAATGGCGCGCGTAGGTTGGCGGAGTAAATAATAAATATCTCTCATCTCAGTATGCATGCCGTCTGAGTAGCTATGTTATGATTCCCTTATGTAATATGGAAGCCGCTATCACGTTTCTCCCTCGGATCAATTCGTTTTTTGCGCATGACATTGTTTTTCTATTTGGCTTTATCGTATTTGTAATGTCAATAGTTCTTATATGTTTAGCGGCCCATCTTTTTATACGCTGTCAGTGTCAGTCTAATTTACTATTCTTGGTCTGTATTTTCAGCTGTAAATCTTCTTTATTATCTATACCAATATTATAAAGAGGAAATATTTTTTGTTTGTTTGTACCGAATAGGCTCCGAAACTACTGGACCGATTTAAATATTCTTTCACCTATGGGAAGCTACATTATTCCCGAGTAACATAGGCTATAATTTTGACGGGAGCGAAGCCGCGTTGGTCAGCTAGTAAATAATAATTAAATAATTAATACTTATACCATTTTTCTTTTGGTATGACGCAAAATTCAATAAACGCCCATCAGTTGTACAACATAGAAAAAAAAAAAAAAAAAAAAAACTATAAAGAATTTAAATGAAAAAGATCTTACAAAAAATCCTTAGACCAAAACTTGTAATAAGCTGTGCAACCAAGTCAACAACAAAGAAACAAACCTTGAAACTCTAGATCGAAAAGTGAAGTCAACACAAAAATATATAGAATATTTTTTTAAAGGAAATAAACCAATGATGGTAATGATGGGGACTCCATTTTCAGCACTTAGACTCTCATTCGGACCGTTGTGCGAGGGGGCACTGGCTAACAAAGCCAGCGTAGCTCCACCCAAAAGCACTGACGCTTCCTGACAGCTTCACAGGCTTCGTGGAGCGACCTCATTGTGCCAAGGATTTCTTCACGTTGAGAAGTCGCGAAAATAAACCATCCAACACGACTCAACGTTCCATCAGTGGCATAGTGGCAACACTAAACGTGAACGATAGAGGCACGAATCAAGTTCAATCGATAGCCATCTATAATGTAAGTTGACAGTGACCCTGTCTGACAGCTGATGGGTCACACATGGTCACAACTGGCACTATTAAAGGAGTTAGCGATAAAATTGGTACAAAGTTTCTAGCGTGGGAAGTCGGCATCAGTTTTCCATAATGTTTTAACTAGTATGAAAGCACAGGTGATGTTTTTTCCTGAAGCCATTGTAATGGCATAAAAGTATCGCGAAAAGGATGTTTGCTTTGCCTGGCTGGAGGGTATATAGCTTAGTCTCCACAGGATCGCCTGGTTAAGCAGAAGACAATCACTTTGGTTAACTGCGAGACGACCCAGACTAAAAAAATAATGTTTATTTCAATTTTACTTTCACAGTATGTTTATCGTTAACCACAGATTACTAAATAGTTAATAACGTAGCTAAACGTTAAAACCCGTATGATAACCCAAAATCCCGCAGATAATCCAAAAGGTGGTTCCTCTATTTTTGAATAAGTTTCAACTTTCTAACCGACTCCTTGGCAATTCAAAAGAGCCATAGTGTAGTTTAGTAAAATGTAAAATTAAATGCTTTGAGATTAAGGTGACCTGTTCCCTAATGACCTTACTCACTAAATGACATTTTCTATCACAACCGAAAGATATTCCTGGTCCATTGCTTTATATTTTGTTAAAAAAATCTTGTTCAAAACTGCTCGACAGCGTACAAACGCAATGAATATTCATTGGATTTGAATTTTAAAATGAAAGGCATTGCGAGTGATTGTTTGAATTTGTGTGCGCAATTACCCCGCTGATTGCCTTAAGGTTTGTACGTCTTATTCCAGGGCCTTACTTCATCAATCCACGAAGCTATTTCACATTAAACTAACACAACAGTCCTCATATACAAATATGAATACAGTTAACAATTACCTGGCGGGACAACTGACGATTGCCCACGTAGTTGAAACAAGGGGAATGTCAATATCAATGGAATTGGCAACAGCTCTGCAGCCATACCTCGTATTGATTCCCTTTTAGTTTTGCACGTTTAATTCCAAGGCTTAACATTGTGTCTCCACGCTAGATACTCATCCAAGTTGCATCTCAACACCACGCAGCAATTTTCCATCTTGTCTAACGCAACTGTCTTATTTAGCTTCATCATTTTCTTCACCTTATCCCAATTTATTTTAACATAATTATCTTCTTTCACATTTCTCTATTAGTCGTCATATGTAAAGCTTTTATTTAACTTGCCTTGTTAGATAGTTTGTGTGGGTCAAATCTTGCAACAGAATTTTAAAGCAGTTATCCTCAACGACCCCAACAGATTGTTTTGATGAAAATGCTCGTTAAGGTTCCCCTAGTCAAACGGCACGAACTATTTTGTGCGCTGGGTTAAAATGCATTCTGTCTCATCCGAAAACACGTGCGAAAGAGATTGATGCTGTGATGAGCAGTAAGAAGCTAGTTCTCGTACGAATTAGCACTTTTGCAAATTTGTAGCGAAATGGATGATGATTTAGGACGAAAACGAGCGCGCGAAATTTTATGAACAGACCTTTGGAGTCTAGATATCATGAAAAAACTACTAAATGTATATTTTCAAAATAAAATTATTTGCATTGTTGAATTACTAATCTATCCCTGCATGGAGGCCGTTTTGCAATAATTTTCCTTCTTATATTTATTTCCGCCCAAAGATGCGTTAAAATTAGTGTTGAAATGTGAAACTTTCGACGCTCATAACTTTCAAACATTGTATTTTTTTTACTTTTCTGTTTCCATACAGGGCTAAATAATGATGAGACAAATTGATATAATTTTTTACTTTGAACGTACACCACCAAACAGTGGAGTAATCGCCAGACTACGTTTGTATGGAAGAAATTTCGCTTAGCTTAAAGCTTCAGTAGTTTTTGAGTTTATCGTGTACAAACGCGGCGGAGGCTTTAGTTTGTTACTCAATCACGTCAGAACGACTGAATAGATCTGGATGAAATTTGGCACAAAGGCTACTTTTTTATCCTGGGCATATGTTTCCTCGGGATAATTTTCGACATTCACGCGGGCGATGCCACTGGCAGAAACTAGTAAAGTATATTCTGTTCTAGGTCACACTTTTTAACCGACTTCCCAAAAAGGAGGAGGTTCTATGTTCGACTTCAAGTTTGTTTTTTTTTTTTTTTTTTTTTTTTTTTTTTTGTGTATGTTCACCGATAACTCCGTCAATTGTGAACCGATTTTGAAAATTATTTTTTTGTTTGAAAAAGTATGTTCCGAAATTGGTCCCATTTTAATTTGGTGACGATCTGATGAAGAACTTCGGAGATATACAACAGAACTCTTCAATAAATAACGGCAAATCTCTCGGGATTGCTGCAATCGCATGTCTGTTTGTTGTTTATAACATTTCATAACATAACATCACGCCAGTTCGCTCTTAAGGGGTAAGCAGATCTCTCATTTCACCAGTTATGTTCAAGTTTCATGAAATATATTCTGGCGAAATAGTTCCCTTACTAAGTTGCCTATTAGGTACGTACAACTAAAAAGTGAAAAATAAAAAAACTTTTTGCAAAAAAATACTACCGACTTCCAAATAAAAAACTACAAAGTGAAAAATAACTTAATTTTTTGAAGTCGGTGTCCATAACGCAAAAAAATGGTACCTACAAAAGACACCGACTTCAAAAAATTAAGTTATTTTTCACTTTGTAGTTTTTTATTTGGAAGTCGGTAGTATTTTTTTGCAAAAAGTTTTTTTATACTAATACCACAAGGCAATGAATGCAATCAATAAATATCAATAGGTACATACAATATGTTAGTTGGCAATGACCCTGGTGGCACAACTGACGATTTTCCACGTGGTCAGAAGCAGAACCTTGTCCTTATTAAGAGGGGGATGTCAATATCAATTGTTAACAACCATGATGCCATGCTCCATCGTTGATTCGCGAAACAAGGGTGGAAAGTGTTAGCCAATATTTCAATTTTGCGGTATAATTGGAATAACCTTTTATTGTATTTTGCAGTCGTGTAGTCCCCAAATACAAGAGTCTAATTGGGATTTGTTCGTTTTTTCTACATGTATGGCACATGCCATGTATATATACAACCTCGGGGTATGGCTTCATATTAAAATGTTTATCTCTTTCAGCCGTTGTTAGCTCTTTGGCAACAAAAGTTTCTATAGCTTCGGACTCTGGGTATTCTTTTATTATTGTTTTCTTGCCTTTTATCTTAAGCCTTGTTTTTTAGATATTTCTTCTTTAGTATTTTTAATCGCATTTAAACTTATTAGGAAAATCCTACGTCTTCAAATATTATCTTCTTCCAGCTCGTTAGTTGTTCAAAGCCGCATCGTTTAGAATTACATTAGCTTTGATCCCAGTACCTACGCCCGATATATTGCGTAGAATTACCACCAGTTGGCATTTGAGGGTCACTGCAGTAATGTAGTAGCCTTGGCTATCAAGGCTATATAGAAATGACGTCATTGAGTTTTGGGATGTCTTTGTTCTCAAACACTTGGTATTTGGAGAGTTTCAAATTGTTGCCACGAATTGAGACTTGGCTACTAGGGAATCATGAAGCGTTACAGATATAAAGCCCGCGGTTGTAAAGTGCCACTTATTATATTTCGCTTGGTACTTCAGGTAGCAGATACCTACTTCAAAAGTTTTAATACGAGTATCTACCAGTACATAGGTATCATCCAACTCCTCGACATTCGATTTACCTGATGATTTCTTTCTTTTATTCATGACTCGCTTCAGCCCGCGGCTTCGCTCGCGTATAAAGTGTTTTATTATTTCAACGGATCACGCTACCAGGGTAGAAAGTGGCCCAATCTAGAACTTGATCTACCCGTGTGCGAAGTTTCATCCAAATACGTTAAGACGTGAAAAGGTACATAAATAATAATAAAATAAAAGGTTTTTATTGTTTCTCATACAATTGTTCTACAGCACAAAATTGAGGCAGCCCCAGTAAGTTATAAGGATACTTGTAATGGGGTTACCTCGCAACTTCCCGTGGGTTACTATCTACAATGTTGAGACTTAATTAAAAAGGAAAAGAAAAATGAAAGTTTAGGTCCTATGATGATTACAAAATTATTGTTCAATAACAATTATTATTATTATTAGTATGTTCAAGTACGTGTAGTGTTAGTGTGTGTGTGTGTGTGTGTGTGTAAGTGTGGTGGGATGGTTGAGCGACATTCAAATTTATAATATTAGTACGATAATATCTGTTACCTACAAGCTTTTAACAACTTCCGTATAATTTGTTTCACTACTGTTAACTACCCTGTAGCTACCTACAAACCCTGTAGCTTCTAGGCACTACACTATAGTACGCAAAAACAAATTAAAGGTCTGTCTACACATATCAGGGCCGTGCCCGGGACGTGGACGGACCGTGCCCCGTCAGGGGCTCAAAACATACAATATACATTTTATATGAACTCGTTCACACACGTCCGTGCACGGGCCAGTGGCGAAGCTTCAATGATTGGGCCCGGTCCTGTCACTTCGATATGTGTGGATAGACCTTAAGTCTTATTTACACAACTAGTGAAATCAATCACCGAGACGCATAGTGCGGTAACCGCAACTTTACTTAGATACGCCTATAATATAATCGCCATTGCACACCTGTTGCCTTTAACCAGGAATAGAAAAAAAAAATGGATTTAGAAGTTTTATTAGAATAACCTTTTTAGGGTTCCGTACCCAAACGGTAAAAAAGGGGACCCTATTACTAAGACTCCACTGTCCGTCTGTCTGTCTGACACCTGGCTGTATCTCATGCGTCGGGTTCGCGGTGAGTGCTAACGCGTGCCCGTGTTCCCGCCATAAGCGGCACAGTAGGACACCGTGGAGTTTTATTGGGTTAAAGTCCCACATAACTACACTATCCCCCTTGGTAGTGAGTGCAGTATGCATGAGCATTTATCCACGCAAAAAAAAGGCTGTATCTCATGAATCATGATAGCTAGACAGTTGAAATTTTCACAGATGATTTATTTCTGTTGCCGCTATAACAACAAATACTAAAAACAAAATAAAATCAATATATTTAAGTGAAGCTCCCATACAAAAAACGTGATTTTTTGCCGTTTCTTGCAATAATGGTACGGAACCCTTCGTGCGCGAGTCCGACTCGCACTTGGCCGGTTTTTTATTTCTTTATTATTATGGTCGTGTAGATCGCAAACAACAGTCTAAAGTTAATTATTTGTTCTGCTTTTTTTCTTGTATGTGGCATGTCATGTATCACTAGCTATGGGGGTATGGTTTCATTTGGAAATGTTTTACTATCATTTTCTATCGATTCGATATTTCCTATATCGACATCTAACAAAAATCAATAAGCAAAACCCTGCTTTCTACCTTCTTTAAATATCGTGTCGTGTAAAAAGGATTTTGATATCCTATTTACAGAACACAATTTCATTTCATGCAAGATTTAAGTCGGTAAACCATTCAAGAAACTTTTAAGTGAAGCACAAAGTTTTCATACAATGTTAAGTCTCACCGCTCGCCGCTGCGTCTTTTTGGAGAAAAGCGCTTTTTTTTTTTCAAAAAGTGCAAAACTGTTTATATTCGAGTTTTCCTTTAAAGATAGTGTTTGCTCGGAGAAAGTATAAATAATGAAAATAATCTCAGCTGTTTCGTTCCATTTTCTTCAAGTAGGAAACTACATATTAATTAGAATGTAAATTTATATTTTCCATATTTTCTGCTGCCACTGCTCTCAAAACGGTGAAGGAAAACATCGTGAGCAAACCGGCATGACCTAGAACCAAAAATTCAAAGACATGTGACATCTAGCAATCCGCACTGGGCCCGCGTGGTGGATGAGCTCCCTCCCTCCACTCCCTCTATGAGAGGAGGCCTGTGTCCCACCAGTGGGAACATTAAAAGGCTGATGATGATATTTTCTGCTATAATACTGCCCACTAAAAGGCTCATCGAAATAAAAGATTTGACTATTTCGATTTTGATCAAATATCAAAACCATGTACGTAAAAGAAGTATGCAAGGATCGTAGCAGGTGACGTTATGCATTTTCTGCCTACTTTATGGGAAAAATTAGTGATTGAATAAATTTAGAAAAATTATCTATACCCATGCGAAACCGTGACGTGTGTTGCTGTGTATCTGTGTGTCTGTATGTGGCATCATAGCTCCTAAACGGATGAACCGATTTTGATTTAGTGTTATTTTTTTTGTTTGATAGGTGATTTTGTCGAGAGTGTTCTTAGCTATGTTTGAATAAAATCGGTTCAGCCGTTCAAAAGTTATGGGCGTTTTACTGTCTAATCGGGGTGTTTTCGCAAGATATAGTGTCATAATTACGTGTTCAATAGATTGCCGATCGAAGCGTATCTACTATGTACTAGATAAATTATGTAGCATGAAATAAAAATGTGTCTGGGGTTATTTAAATTTTTAAGTTTTACTTGTATTCGATCACGTTAATGTAAATGTCTGGACTCTGGCGACAGCACTTTTTACCCGACTGCCGAAGGAGTGTAATGAGTTTATCAGTCTATGTATGTTTGTTCCTAAGTGGCGCTCTAGAGACCCAACGCGTTGGCCGATTATGATTATTCTTACGTCAATCGATTCGTCTTGACCTTGCGAGTGTCATTAGCTACATTAAAATTGGAAAATAGAAAATCATGCTGTGCAGTCGGAGGATACATCTGGTTTTGGTCAGCCAGTTCTTGTTTACGTCTTTTAGTTGGCTTCTTAAGCAGTCGGATTTTTTGATGTTTTTGTGTACAAAATGACATAATATATGAGAACTTTTACATTAACACGATCGAGCACGAGTAAAAACTCGGCATAAGCCCACTGCTGGCCTAATACTAACGATCAACACAATCACGTTCAAGCTAATCAGTCGTTTACCGGTCACTATTGATCGGGCAGACCCACTGGCGTCGATTATTATGTAGGTAGCTTTACGATTTGCCGCTATTACTCACGTTGACACTTTGTGTCGTCGATCGACCTCAATATATTCAGACATCAAGCTATCGACGTCTAACCTTCTACTACGAAAGACAAACGATAAACTCCAAATCACATAACCTCTGTAAAATAGAAATACTAGCTTGAAGTGTATCTGCGTCAGTTTCCATTCTTCAGACTTAGTGAGTACAGATAGACTATGGGTTTCGTTATACACATGTATATGAGTAACTAAATGTCGTCCGCGTTTAATTAATGCTTGTTCCAATATCTTTAAATTATAGCATACTAGTTGTGCCCGCGGCTTCGCTCCTGTGAACTGCCTACCCTACCCTACCATACCTACCACAGAACAGAAAAAAACTGTCTTCTCTGTTCTGTGATACCTACCCTAAACTACCTACACAACCCTACCTAACTACCCTACCCTAACTACCTACCCTACCCTACATTACCTTCCTTAGTCCTTATCGCTACCATTTTTAGGGTTCCGTACCCAAAGGGAAAAACGGGACCCTATTACTAAGACTCCGCGGTCCGTCTGTCTGTCTATCTGTCACCAGGCTGTATCTCATGAACCGTGATAGCTAGGCAGTTGAAATTTTCACAGATGATGTATTTCTGTTGCCGCTATAACAACAACTACTAAAAACAGAATAAAATAAATATTTAAGTGGGGCTCCCATACAACAAACGTGATTTTTAGGCCGTGTTTTACGTGTATGGTACGGAACCCTTCGTGCGCGAGTCCGACTCGCATTTGGCCGGTTTTTTTTTCTTAATTTTTCTTTCATTAAACCTTCTCATAATATTAACAAACACAACAAAAAAAGAATTCTTTTGATAAATTTCGCCACAGTTAAACACATTTTAAACTTTTTGGGAATTAGCGAACGCGACTCGGAAAGCCTCGCGGTTGACGGTTGAGCACCCCTGTGCTAAAGCCACGCCGAGGTCAAATGGCACCACAAGGTCAGGTGCAAGGACGAGATCGAAGGCCCTTCATTGTTGTAATAAGAAATAAATTTGTTATGTTTGGATTGTAATCTTTTGATTGTTTGTCATTCATTTTGCTATTGTTTGTAGTGGTTGTCTGGGTGATCCAAAAAAGCAAACTGACAGTGAATATAATTTTCACTTTCAGTTGGTTTATATCTTTAGGCTCATATTCTAAGTTAGTTTTAAGGACATGACTCGGTCAACATGACAACTAGACAAATACTCGATTATTGTTAATAATTATCAAGCTATAACTGTCTATTTGATTGGAGGTGGAGTTCAGTTGGAGTGACTTGTAATATTATGGTCCTTAAAGTTAAAAGGCTATTACATTATGTGGCAAATTGTGAAACTATTTTTTTTAATCGACTTACCTGCCTCTGAATAGTATATTCTAATATGGATGTAGTTTCAGTCATACAATGTTCGAACGTACGATCCAAAGGTCGCTGGTTTATATCCGGCTCGAAGGACCAAAATGTAGGGACGTGACCTAAGTGGTACCTGTGGGATTCGCTACGCTACTAAGTTAAACACTCAAATAACTTTCAAAGGTTTATTGCTGAGAGCTTACAATGTAACGATTAGGCTAAACCGCTAAGATATCGCTAAAATGAGAAAATGACAGCACCCGCTTGCTGTCCGCCGTAATGCACTGAACTCGCGGCGCATTTAGTGCGACCGTATTGTATCGCTAGGTCAGCAAAACGTGGTCGATAGCAATGATTGCTTCGAACATACAAAGAGTTTCAAATGAAACCGAAACGAAATAGAAATTGAAATATTCTCTTTGTGTTGTTCTGACATTTTAAACTTCATCCAATTAACGTTAAATAATAATTAAAATTTTCAACTCTTTAATTAAAATATCTTTAATTAACTTAACATACTTGTTAAAACACAGCTGTACAAGCATAACGTTTGCTAAATACATTTCTAAACAAACAAAATTCTAGAGCTTTCACACACTTTGCAAAGCTCCGCATTTTGTTTTCAAAGCTTCATTAAAAAGCTTTTTTACTTATTTTCGAAGCTATAATAAGAAAATGGCCTCACAATGTATCTTTTAGACAATTAACGTGACAGTCGTTAATGGATAGGTACTCGCTTTATGATTATTAATTATTTTAAATGGCGAATTCGAATAATTAGCCTGTCGTGGAGCATTATATTTCAAAGGTGTCTGCGTACAAGTCGATCCAAATTTAAAGGTAGCTGTGAAGTTTACTTTTTACTGCGCAGTACACCTCTCACCCTCCGCTGTCACATGAATTCGCTACTGCCCAGTGACCTGTGTTCCGAGCCGCTACCTATTAAGTTTGAACCTACCTTTACTTTAATGTTTCAGACTCAAAAGTTAGATCCTAATCACGGTTGAGAGTTTACACAGACATCAATTACTTTTACCTGACAGTAGGTACTTTGAATAAACAATTAATCATTTCCAAGTCCAAACACCGAGAACTCCTTATCTACGACTATTTAACTTAGTTTCAAATTAGAGACTGAATTGAATACTTAGAAAGAGTTCATGAAAACTGGTGTCCCAACTGCTGTTATCTTTTCATTAAATTCCTTAACAAGTGGCTTATGAAATACTAGCGACAAGTCCCGGCTTCGCACGGGTAGACATTTATTTATATTAATTATAATTAGAAATAATTTTGAAAATAACTTTTAAACTGAATTTTTCATTGGGATCCCTAATTGAACTCGATTAACAATATAGCCATTGTTACTTAGTGATAATGTAGCATCCCAATGGTAAAAGATTTTTTTAAATCGTACCAGTAGTTTTTGAGTTTATCCATTACTAGCTGACCCTCGGGGCTTCGCTCCCGTCAACTGGCTACCTGCATACCTACCCTGGCTACCCTGCGTACCCTGGCTTCCCTGCCTACCCTGCCTACCCTGCCTACCCTGCCTACCTGACCCTCGGAGCTTCGCTCCCGTCAACTGGCTACCATAGCTACCCTGGCTACCCTGCCCCTTACTTGCCTACACTGCTTACCCTACCTACCTATCTACTAATTTTTATCTATCATCAATAGTTTTCTCAGCGCACGCCAAATAATGTATTTTACAAGCAACATTTTGCTACCTTGAGTTACATTATTGCAATGTTCATAAGGATCTCTAATTTTAATTTAAAAAAAAATATTTATGACACTCAGGAATAATGTAGCTTTCTACTGGTGAAAGAATTTACAAAATCGGTTCAGTAGATCTAGAGATTACCTCCTACAACGTCACAAACTCTCATACTTTACCTCTTTATAATATTAGTATAGATAAATAAACTTACAACCAGACAATTTTTTCCTCTTTATAATATTACTACGGACGCCTCGTGGTTTCACCCGCGTAGTGCCTGTTCAAACACAGGGATAAAAACTAGCCTCTGTCACCCCGGGGATAGTGTAGTGCCCAACGGTGAAAGAATTTTTGAAATCTGGTCCAGTAGTTTTTGAGTTTATTCGTTAAATACAAAAATACAAATCATTCCTTTTTATAATATTATTATCAGTATAGATATAGACTAGTTATTGCCCCTGGCTTTGCTGTTGTTAGCCTATCCCACAGAATTTTTTGGAACATATAGAAGCAATAGTGTAGTTTATATCATTCAAAGTATTTTCAGGTTTTGAAGCTCAGGAGAGACGCTTTTAAAGTCTCCCCAGGAATGTGGCCTAACAGGTTGGGGTTCCGGGTTGGTATTTAGGACATAACGAGGCCCCTTCTACGTGCTGATGGTGATCACCGGGGTGGTTTTAGGAAAGCGGTAATGGACGTCAGATTCCAAGTAGTTCAGATTCCATGTACGTCATTTTCCAGCTAGGACATTTTCCAACTAGGTCAGATTTTGAGTTAGTAATGGTTTCTGGTACACTTAATCACATTATATTCATCGCCAAATGTCTGCGAGATTTCTTTGGTGGCACGGACTCTACAGTCTAGAAATGATGACACTAAATGTATGTAAACTCCAAATAATGATTTAAAAATAAAATATGCAGTGGTACATAAGCCTGTAAAAAAATTTAGAAGTGTTGACAGAAAACATGATGACTCATTGTAAATTTTAAATGAAGAGTGCAAAAGCGGGCACATAACTGTATCCGAATTTTAAAGAAGAGCATCCAAATTAAGTTACAGGAGAAAATACAGAACAGCATACGGGAGTCAGTTCTGCAGCCATATTGCGTAAGTGAATACGGCAACGCAAAGGTTTTGACCGCTATCAATCGATCAATCACACAGACGGAAATCCACATCGCGTCATTCATCTCACATGTGATTGGTCGATTTGATGGCGCTCAAACCCTTCGCCTTGCCGAATTCACTTGCGCAATTCGGCTGCTGTTAGCGAATCAGAAAGTGATTCAACTTTATCTTCAATTGCAAGCCAAAGTATCGTATCTTTAAGCTCAGATTCGGAGCACAACATTTCAAGCATAGAAGAAATGCTTCTGTCCTAATCTGACCTAGGTACTTGGAATCTGAGCTCCATCGCCGAATATAAATGCTACTGTAAGAGCAGTTTTTTTTTGGTTTCGAAATATAGTAATATGAAAATAAATTACTACGAATAAAAATATTTCTTATTTACATGGCTTAATTTCTTGTCAGAAAATTATGATACTGACTGCATTGTGCATTACCAACTCAAAATCTGACCTAGTTGGAAAATGTCCTAGCTGGAAAATGACGTACATGGAATCTGACCTACTTGGAATCTGACGTTCATAGCCGCTTTTGGTTTTAGTGAGGTAAAAATCCCACACTCCCTTGGCTTTGCCCTAAAAGTCCAGGCGCCTTTTGAAGGTTAAAAAGACTTTCTGCAAACTAACAATATTTCATATTATATTTTTACTTAAATTAAGCTTCTCCTAGTCGACGGCACGAACTATTTTGTGCGTGGGGGGGTTAAAAATGCATGCTATCTCATCCGACAACACGTGCGAAAGAGATAGATGCCGTGATGAGCAGTAAGAAGCTAGTTCACGAACGAATTAGCACTTTTGCAAGTTTGTAGCGAAATTGATGATGACTTAGGACGAAAACGAGCGCGCAAAATTTTATAAACAGACCTTTGGGATTATTTTCAAAATAAAATTATTTGCATTGTTGAACTACTAATCTATCCCTGTATGGTGGCTGTTTTGCAATTTTCCTTCTTCTTATGGTATTTATTTCCGCCCAAAGATGCATTAAATATGAAACTTTCGCCACTCATAAATTTCAATTTTATTTTGTCGTTTTTGTTTCCGTACAGGGCTAGATATTGATGAGACAAATTTATATCATTTTTATTTTGAGCGCACATCGTCAAACAGTGGTGTAATCGCCAGAATACGTTTTGTATGGAAGAATGATCGACTAGTGTAACCTTAACATTTAAATAGCCATGAAGTATTAACATTAAGAAAACTCTATGATAATATATCTTTCAAAGTACGACCACGCTTCAGCCAACTTTCCCAGAAACAAAAACACGGTTGAAAATAAAACTCCTCGAACTTTCTCGAACACAAAGTACACATTAATCTTACATTATGATTATTATGTAAAACTGTAATAACAACCACGATTCGTGACTGAACTTACCTTGAAGACTGTGAAAAGGAATATGTACATAACTGCTGTAGTAGTAACGTGTAGAAGAAAGTGGGGCGCGGAAATTAGTATTGGCGTGATGTACCGTCAGCTAGAAAAGTCTTATACTCATCTAAAATCACGGGGTCCCAACGCTAAGAAAGAAAATTTGGTTCAAATAAATCTCTCTAGAGGTCGCGATATGCACCGATTTATTATTGTATTGTGTGTACAATTAACGAAGGAAAACAGAAACTGACTCAAACAAACCTTTACTCCAGAGAATGGACACTCCCCCGTAGGGCCTTCCTCTTAACGGTCCGACGACGGTTGTATCAACCGCTGACTTTCCAGTAAATTCAAAGTCTTGACTTATGGTCCCTAACATCAATATGTCAGGAGGAAGAAGCCATGTCTCTTGAAGGGCCACAAGATTTGACCACTCACAAATTGCTCGGATGTTATCAATAGAGCGTTTTGCTAATTTACAATTAAAACTCGTAAACGTTAATTAATTTTGAGGATCTCGTGGCTAAATAATAACAGCTGCACGGGTCGATCTTCAAGGTTAAGCAACGCTTGACGAGGTCGGTCCGTGGATGGGTGACCATTTCAACATACCGAGTTTCCTCCGTGCCTCGGAAAGGACGTTAAATCGTTGGTCCCGGCTGTCATTTGAAGATCTTTGACAGTCATTACGAGTAGTCAGAAGCTTGAGATCTGACACCAGTCTAACTAAGGGGTACCGTGTTACCCAGTTACTGGGTTGTGGAGATCAGATAGGCAGTCGCTCCATGTAAAACACTGGTACTCAGCTGAATCCGGTTAGACTGGAAGCCGACCCCAACATAGTTGGGAAAAGGCTAGGCAGATTGATTTTGTGTGTAAAATTAACATTTTCTGGAATTCAACATAAAAATTGTATGTTCTTGTTTAATCAACTATCCTAAGCACAAAATTATGGTATATTTCTTCACATTTCAAAGATAATATGAACGGATCATTTAAAATCGATGCCAATAGATGGCGCGTTTTTAAATTTCTGAGGCATTCCACTCGATTGTTAAAATTTGTATTGGTACACATTTTCGCGCAATCAAACTGTAAAAATGTGCAAAAAATACGATAAAACAAATTGTCACAGTAAAGAAAAAATAAATCACGAACCGAGTAAATCTTTTACTTGCAAGTCGCTGAAAAGGCACCGAACGCGATCGATGAACAAAAAATAATCAGACGAAAAACGCCAGTTACGTCGGCACGGTTTCTTTGTATAGGATGAGGCATCTGTATGCTAGCATTGTATTATCTGTGCCCTTACGCACTAAAAGTTTTGGAAATACATTCATTGTGCGAACAGCTAAGGAGTACAATTCCATGCCGGTATCTGTGTTTCCTGATAGCTAAAACTTAGGGCTATTTAAGTCAAGAGTGAATAGGTTACTTCTAGGCAAGCGTGCTTCATCGTCAACCACATCATCGCTTACCATCAGATGAGGTACTGTTCAAACGCGAGCCTTACAATGTAATAAAAAAGGGGGTGGTGTATCGGTGCTGTCTCACTCAGCAATATTTGCTGCCCTACCTTATTATACGAATGCACGAAAAAGGAGGTATATGTCTTCAGGGTTCATGTATGCATGTGTGTGAGTTTCTATATTCTAATTCCGATAGTAAACTGCTTGAAAAAGAAGATGCACAAATGACCCTACAAAAAAACGCTGCTCCTGCGTCAATGAAAAAATATATTGAAGAAATGGTAAAAGCTTTGACATCTTCTATAACAAATGTTGAATTAAATCAATGTCAGCATTATAGGAAACACAACTATTTATTTATATTTTCTAGTTACAAGACATCCTAGACACGGTGACGTTTCATCAGTGATAATTGATATAGCTAACAGAATGACAATTTCTCTAGAGTTCAAAAATAGTACATCTTCTCTTCAGAAACTTATGTTTCAAACGTAAAAGTACCGGTACAAGCGACTTTGTTGCCCACTGTACCTTCAACGTAACGATAATACGATTTGATATTACTGAATTACCTTGAAAGGTCTCGGAAGCAATATTTCCTCTCTTCGTTCCAGGATAGGTGCCTATTCTTTTAAGGGAGATGTAATTTGCTTGACCAAGTTGGTTTTTAAAAAGGTCATTAGAAAATCCGCCGCTCTCTCTACCTTCCGCGGCCTGGATGGGGTCATCACCGTCTGATGGCGGACGCGGTGGGGCCGCAGGGGAGGAGAAGTGTCGACATAGCGTTGGTCGCTCTTTCTATCCCCTGCGACCGAAAAATGGTAGGTGCCGGCGCCATTGACCTTGACCCGTCACATATCCTGATAAATAGAATCGCATAGATTGTAAACGATAGATAGTAAATAAGATTGACAAGAAAATTATTATAATCCTAATATTAATATAATCCTATTACTTCTCACAAAGCGAGAATACAAAAGCATTCAATTCAAGACCACAACAGGTCATAATCTGACAGATTAGGTTAACAATACACCTACAGCTTCCCTTTTATTCACAGAATATGCAATCAGGTCGTAATATCCCGAAACACAAAATTCCCTCACTGTTAGGGATGAAGCCACGCGCACTCGAAAATGGCATTGTATCTGGATATTTTCAAGTTTCGAGTGAATAGTTCACTAAGAAATAATGCACCATCTTAGACTACATCATTGTTCTTTGATGCCTTAAATCTCTGATTAGATGTTCTCTAATCAGAGCCATAAACTAAAACTCTTTTGCCCCATAACTATGTTTTGTCATTGTAATGGTCGATTTTCAATTTGGTTAGGTCGGGAGTTCGCACTGATAACGTTTAGATGGAAGACGTTTTCGTATTTATTCTGTATCCGTTGCACTATGTTCTACGTTGTCGTTTATTTAGATTTAAATTCGACTAGTTATCTTATTGACTCAGGCTAAACAAGGTTAATTCTTACAGAAGTAAGAATTGTTCTCACTTTTGTTTATTATTACTTTAAGCTTGAGGTCATTCTTGTCTGATATTTGACTCAAGTCACTTATTTGAGCTTGGGTCTTATCTTGTTTCTTCGTCCAACTCCCGTTCCTTGTTTGAGCTGGAGTCCACGTGTTTTCATATTGGCACGGGAGCTTTTTGATATTGTCTCTTACCGTGTAGATAACGGTGCGATAATCATCAAATATTTTGTCTAATGCTGCGGTTGCAAAATCCTTCACTTTGTCCGAAAGGTGACATCCCTATCAAGCCATAAGCTTAGAATTGACTACGCGTGGCTCAGCGAATAATATTCCCAAATGTTACGTATCGGACACAAGGCCGAGACCTGACCTTAATATATATACATTAGACGCCAAAAAGTATTATTTACAACTACCCACTAAATCTGTTATGTAGGATAATAGGATTTGCATGTTTTGCCCGAATGGTCGGTATGTTATGTTACGAGTCGTGGAATGTAAATATATCTCTTTGCTGTAATTTCTAAAGGCAGGATTTGTTGGTCCATCTGTATCCATCTTTCTGATGCTTTCTTTGCGACCTGCCTGATGAATCGACGCTATTCAATTTATAACACACCGACAGACAGATAATTATAATACTAGCATACAGATGCCTCACCCCATACAAAGAAACCGTGCCGCCGTAACTAGCGTTTTTCGTCTGATTAAACAGATTTTTTTTTTACCTCGTTCCAGTTTGGTTCCTTTACAAGCCGATAGATAGATGGTGTTAGCATCGACTTGCAAGTAAAAGGGTTTACTCGGTACGTGAATATTTTTTTCTTTAAATGCAGTGACGTGATCTTTTTAGTATTTTTTGCACACAACAAGAACATACAATTTTTATGTTCAATTCCACAAAATGCTCATTTACACACTACTCGATGAAAACTTGGTGCACATCGCGCCATCTAGTGAGATTTATTTGAGCCAAATTTTCTTTCTTAGCGCTGGGACCCCGTGACACCGATAAGTGATTTTTACTAAGCGCAAGTAAGTTCACATGGACGCAATGCAAATTAGACCTATGTGCACTTGAAATTTTCTTAGAATTTACATGCGCGATATCGCCTATCAGTAAGGTCACTTTATTATACTCATGCCCATGATAAGGGATAATTAAGAAATTACACGCCCAAAGCTATTGGTTTAGTGTGAGGATTTAAGTAAGTAGTAATGCCCGGAATTGTCCAATTTTACCTACTAACCACAGCCAGCGTTTATCACCCAGGTCGTAATTTATTTATGTCTTTGTTTATGTCCTGCCCTGACCTACGTAGTAACATTCACGTTGCGCCGACTAAACTGTAAAATCAAAAGATAAAGAACAAGCTAGGTAAAACTCCTTAAAGGTCACACGTCCGCTCACACCGACTGACACTCTGCAAGTGAACATTAATCCCACCATTCACTTTATCCGTTATCCCCACTACTCACCATTTATTGATATTCATTCAAGCAACCTTACTATTTCATACTTTGTGTGGCTATATTTGGTTAATATACATTAGTAAAAAAATATTTTAGTTACACCTATAAAATCACAGTTCTACCCTAATATGAGGTACTATGTTTCATTTCAGCCTTGAGAATATAATTAGGTTATTTTTATTAGATTACAATGAGGTTAACAACTGCCTAAATGCGAGGTCATGTTATGAACGAAAGTTATACAAAATACAATGGCACGCTATTTGGGTTCTAAATAACACCTTGATCTAGAATTCTAGATCCAGGTCTACCTTATAAAGCGTTGTCGTTTATGAGAGTTCTTCTCTGTCTCGATTATTCCACAACTACCTATTTTATTAACCCCCGACGGAAAAACAGGAGTGTTTGGATTATAATTTTGACGTGTATACCTGTGTGTTTGTGTATGTCTGTGGCATCATAGCGTCTAAGAGGATGAACCGATTTGGATTTAGTTTATTTTTTGTTTGAAAAGTGACATTATCGACAGTGTTCTTAGGTATGTTTGATGAAAATCGGTTCAGCCGCTCAAAAGTTATGGGCTTTTTACTGTTTGAATCGGGGTATTTTCGCAAGATATCGTGTCATAATTAAGTGTTCGATAGGTTGTTTATCGGGCCGTGTTTACTACTAGATAAATTATGTAGTTTTAAAAGAATGAAATAAAAAAAAATTGTCGGGGGTTTTGGAAATATTTAACTTTTACTTGTATTAACTTCGACCAGTATTCAGCCACGTCGAAAGAGTTAGCGTCGGTCTCGCCATGGTCTTTCATCTTTCATAGTGCAATTGTTTTTGTACAAAGAGGACATGACCGCCTTTTTTCATTAAAACCCGCTTTTATATCTC
Source organism: Orthosia cruda (assembly GCA_964057195.1). Lineage (NCBI taxonomy): Eukaryota > Metazoa > Arthropoda > Insecta > Lepidoptera > Noctuidae > Orthosia > Orthosia cruda. Next base: position 6,308,044 of record OZ059835.1, on the reverse strand, counting down.
ATGTTTTTAAGCAATGATGTTATATATATATATACTGAGTAAGATACGTTTTACCGAAGTCTGCGCGGCAATACAAACACAAGCTGACCAGCTTGAGTGAATTCAGTCTGACCTGCGACTGGCCGCGACACGAACGTACGTTTGAACAGTATGTTTATCTCTTTCTGAAAACGGTGTCCTATTTATATCTCTGTGATCTTTTAACCTACTTATTGATAGAAATAAAGTCCCAAGTTCCATAGGTCCTATCTTGGTACGAGTAGCTATAGTAAAATATCGCCAAATTCTCTATAATAATTATGAAGTCTCTATTGGTAAGTTTTGAATGACCTTCACGCGATGCTCTTCATTTTTGCGTAGGTAGTCAAAAATCAAGAGCAAAATGCAGAATAAATTACTATAAAGAGTCAAAAATTGAAATAATTGCTTTCACAAGTAACAAAGAACAACCTACATTTCATAATTAACTCTCTTATATTTATTATTTCCAACACGTGCTACTTAACATTTACAATTTCTCAACGAAACGAAATCAAGGCTCTTATTTTATTAATCATAACACGTAAAATTTTCTCCTGGCTTGTTTAATTAAATAACATGAGTATTTTGTTCCTTAATATTGTGTTATTATCGTGAGTGGATAACGGTGAAGGAAAATATCGTGAGGTCAACCAATAATTCGACGACTGTTTGAATGAAGAGTTGTGACATCCAAACCGCACTGGGCCGGCGTAGTGAATTACGGCCCATTCCCTCACACAGACAGGAGACCTTAGTCCCAGCAGTGGGAACATTAAAAGGATGAAGATTATTAGTTTAAGATCAGCAAATCCATAAATACCGCCATGTCCGAGCAGCTTTACTGTCTTACAAAACTGAAGGTGAATCCATCCAGACCATGAATTTACCTCACAAAACCCTAGCTCTTTGCCCACGTCCTCGCTCCTGAGGTCTTTTTCACAAAAACCGTGCATTTTTCCGGGATAAAAGACCCATGGCTGGCACTAAACGATAGTATAGACTTCTATCAATGAAAGTCCTTTCGTAATCGGCTTAGTATTTCCAGAGGTAGCCTTTTACAAACATACAATTATTCTACCTGTTACTTTGTTGACTGATATACCGACCGATATTTGGTTAGATTACGGCCGGATGGACTGTGTGAGGAGTGATATGAAGGAAAAGGGAGTCAGTAATCGCGTGACAGGGGACAGAACGGTATGGAAGAAGAAAACGTGTTGCGCCGACCCCAAGTAACATGGGATAAGGGCAGGAAGATGATGATGGCGGTAGCATGAGCCCACATTATAGCCAGATTATATTTATGCTTGGGCAGGTCGATATATCTACGTGTATTCACATTTAATACCTAGAGATCGACTAACTAATTTCATTCTAGGTACAGATATACCTGTAACAGCTTCATCGAAATCCGCCTACAGTCTAACCTTTACCCCACGTGGTCTACAGATTTATTTTTTGTTGGAAGCCATTATAATTTTATCGAATATACCTATGGTTGAACATTTTCAGTTTATATCTTTGGAAATATCATCTTAAGAGGAAATACGGTCGCAGACATCCGACTGAATTTCCTAAGTGAAAAGTCATAATTCGAGTTTTGGCTCTCGCCTATTTCCTGCACCAATATCGGACCAGTCGTAAAGATATTCCATAAACTAACAATAAAGATATATTATGTGCCCTTATGTTTGCCTTTTTGATGACACATTATCTTCTGGAACCCTCAAAATATGCTCAAAATTGCCCTATCAAACTCTACTCACGAAGTCACGACTTGCGGCTTCGCTCCCGTCAACTGCCTACCCTACTCTACCTAGCTACCCCACCCTACCTAGCCTACGCTACCTACCTACCTACCCTATCCTACCTACCTAACTACCCTACCTACGTACCTACCCTACCTACCTACCAATTTTATTCTCGTAATTTTTCTTTTTTTAAATTTGAACTTCCTGGCTATCACGGTTCATGAGATACAGCCTGGTGACAGACGGACAAACAGACAGACAGACGGACCGCGGAGTCTTAGTAATAGGGTCCCGTTTTTACCCTTTGGGTACGGAACCCTAAAAACATACAACAGCAGCTACAAAACCACAACGGACGCCTCCTTTCAATAATAAATTCGGGTTACTCTCCAGGGAGCGATAAGTAACGGGAACCGTCGTTTCGCACGACAGACGCGACGGCCCAAAATAGGCTTTATTTTGTCAACATTAAATGTCGACGGTTTGACGAGCTATTTCAACACTTTATCTGCTTTTTGAGCACTGGTTGTACTGTGGAAAAAGCGTTGTCTGTGACTAGTCTGTAATGGTGGTCCAAGATCCCAGAGTCCCCATAGGTTACTTACTTTAATCTGCACAAAATTGTTAAATCACACTACAATATTATAAAGGCGAAAGTTTGTGAGTGTGTGTGTTTGTATGTTTGTTACTTCTTCAAACTCAAACGGCTGGACTGATCTGGGTAAAATTTGGCACAGAGATGGATTATAGTCAGGAATAGCACATAGGATCCTTTTTTCCCGGGTATATGTTTCTTCCCTTGGGGCTGGCTTTTTCCCATGGGGGTAGATAGAAACTATAGAATGCCATAAATAATATTCAACGCCTAATTAGTAAATATTGGCATCTAATTACTATTTAACACCTACTTGTATCTAGTCACCGCCAATACACTATAATCAATAACACTACTCTATCCCACACATTTTGTGCAGATCGAGTAAGTTACGTCTGGGGGGTCTGGGCTCTTGCTCTATAATATTTTAACACGGTTTCGAAAATCGATCGTGGTGGCATTTCAGTGCCACGAGGCAAGATTATATTATCTTCACAAAAGAAATTAAACATAAGATATTTATGGAATTTGATAATCAATGTCAGCCTGTCAATCAATGTGTCGATTATGTTTTTGTATTGGTAAATAACTTCGATGATTAAGATACCTTAATAGTACATTATGGTACAAGTGTGTAATGTTGGTGATTACCGCTGAGGCGCCATTGAGACCCGAGCCGTTAGGTGAGGGTCTTAAGAGAGCCGAGAACGGTAATCATCAATACACACGTGTATCATACGACGTTTTTCAACACACTTGTGAAGAAAATAATACTAAAAAATCATTTCCAACAGTGAAAACGAGTTGTGATTTTTTTTTCGCAATGGCGGGCAAAATTAATCAGTTAACCTATGCGCGCGCATCTAACAATGGCGATCGGCCATAGACTAAAAATAATGAGTTATCATTTTTTTGGCTTTTCGCGAATAGCGTTTTAGCCACGTACAAAATGGAGAATTTCAAGTTTTCTTTATTACAGACAAAAACAAAAGTTATATTTAAGTGAAAGTTTTATTTATTAAACACGTACAAGTTGAAATTAACTATTTAAATACGAAGTTGCATGAAATGTGTTGCATTTGTACTATTGAGCACGATCTTTTTTGTATCGAAACTTTTTTAAGAACAAAGCAACTCAACCAATAAATTAATAAAAAATCTTTTTGCAAAAAAATACTACCGACTTCCAAATACAAAACTACAAAGTGAAAAATAACTTAATTTTTTGAAGTCGGTGTCTTTCGTAGGTACCATTTTTTTGCGTTATGGATGATGTATTTGGAAGTCGGTAGTATTTTTTTGCAAAAAGATTTTTTATTTTTCACTTTTTAGTTGTACGTACCTAATAGGCAAGTTAGTAAGGGAACTATTTCGCCAGAATAGATTTCATGAAACTTGAACATAACCGGTGAAATGAGAGGTCTGCTTACCCCTTAAGAGCGAACTGGAGTGATGTTATGTTATGAAATGTTATAAACAACAAACAGACATGCGATTGCAGCAATCCCGAGAGATTTGCCGTTATTTATTGAAGAGTTCTGTTGTATATCTCCGAAGTTCTTCATCAGATCTTCACCAAATTAAAATGGGACCAATTTCGGAACATACTTTTTCAAACAAAAAAAGAATTTTCAAAATCGGTCCACAATTGACGGAGTAATCGGTGAACATACAAAGAAAAAAAAAAAAAAACAAACTTGAAGTCGAACATAGAACTCTTTATCTCACTTGTGAATAATAGTAATGAAAAAGTCACAGTTTGATAACAGGTGTCATTGTGTGCCTAATTGCGGTGAAATTAGAGCCACTTTATGAGCAAGTGTGTTGAAAAATAATGAACCCACATTATTCATCACAGTATGGTAACTGTTAGATATTGGATTTGTTTTTCACGGCAGTAATCTTTATGTAGTGAAAGCTAGGCTGTCTGGGTACTGTGAGGACTCCTCACCTGTTTAGAGGCAACCTCTTTGCTAATTATAAGACTGGCAACAGATAACTATTTAGTTTAGGAAGGTGATTCAAATCAGAACACTAGGAAAATAATTGAAGATGTTTTTGTTTAGCTTGGCTTGTGACTTCTGTAAAAGCCGCCATTCAATATAACGTATCCTAGCTACCCCCTGTTAAGTGCAATTGATCTTTAGTTATTTAGTGTTCTAAATAACTAGAACTAAATAACTAAGTTCTGTTTTTTTTTTGTAACACATTTTGGTACAATGAAACTGTAAAAACGTGCAAAAAGAATACTATAAAAAAAAATCGTCACTATATTTAAAAATCTGTAGAAAAAAATAGTCACGTACCGAGAAAACCCTTTTACTTGTAAGTCGCTGCTAACACCATCTATAACCGAACGCGATCAAAGTACTTATAAAATAATCATCTTAATCACACGAAAAACGCTAGTTACGTCGGCACGGTTTCTTTGTATGGGATAAGGCATCTGAATGCTAGTATTATATTATCGGTGGTTTGGCTGTCTGCAAATATTAGGAACTTTAAGAATACCCGATGTCGATACTTTTGAGTCAATCCCTATGTTGGTATGGGATTGGAATGTGTCATTGTGTGATTCATTTCGTTTTCCTGACCTTTCCATAATACGGTTTCCATCCATAAAAGGTTCTAACAGTGTCATAAACCTGTACTTAAAGTAGGAATGTTATCCCATATCTTCGTGTTTTCAAGTAAATCGAAATTCTTCGTTCGTCGTCATCATTTAGTTAGCCTTCTCCCGACAGCGTTGGGGTCAGCTTACATTGTAACTAGATGGAGCTGATTACCTGTATTTTACATAAGAGTGACTGTCTATCTGACTTCTACAACCCACAATTAATACAACCCGTTGGTCAGACTGTATGTCAGACTTTCGGGCGTCTGTCTACCCGTAACTACTGTTTAAGAGGAAATGCGGTCGCAGACATCCGACTAAATTTCCTAAGTAAAAATTCATAGTTCGAGGTTTAGCTCTCGTATATTTCCACCTCCAATATTGGACCAATTTAAAAGATATTCATTCCATAAACTGAAAAATAAAGATATATACTGTGCTCCTATGTTTTCCTTTTTTCAGTTATAGTTGTCAAATTAGTACACATTGACAACGCAATTTTGAGCATCTTTTGAGAGCTCTAGTGCTTCTAAAGATAATGTATAATCAATATATTTAAATGAAATAAACCCGGCGCTGGGCGTATTTTAATGAAATAGTCACCATCTCAAAGACAATTTAACTATCTACATTTTGATCCAAGGCTTTTTTTCTATATATACGCCCCAATGTAACGCAGTACTGGCCGTGCGCCCGCTCGATGCTAAAAATTCAAAATTGAACCTCCTTTTGAACAGCTTTGTTTGCAAAATATTATTTGATTTACATATGCTATGTTAGGTATGAAGAAATTCCAGCCATCAATTTTTCTGTATAAAAATATTTTTAAACATCCAAGTCGTTTTGGAGGAGTTTCCAAAAGTTGCGAAAAAATATCGTGTTGTTAATTATTTTTTAAAGCAAAACTATTAGTTATACGAAAAAACCTTGTGTTCAAAATTATGTACATGAATCAATAATAAATATATATTTTTTTCAAACCTTTTAACCTAGCTGTTACTGAGGAGTATGCTTTAGAAAGTTACCATTTTACGGCACTAAAGCGTATGTAGGCCCTACATACGCTTTAGTGCCGTAAAATGTAAGGAAAGTACAAAAATCTTCTTAATTTTGGGTCGCGCGTGTGTGAAACAAGTGCGCGTTTTGTTCCCTCGAGGTCGTTGGCGACTGTCGTCGAACGCAACAGGCGTAAGGTGCTTGCCGAATCACGGCCCTTTATGAGATGGATGGGCACCCATCCACAGACTGATCTCAGCAAGCGTTGCTTAACCTGGAAGATCGACCTATGCAGCAGTTATTATTTAGCCAAGTGTAATAAACCTATATTGCCAGTGTACTGTGCCATAATTCCGTGTTTTCAAGTTAATTAATGTTCGTGTAAATTATTATAGCATGTAACCCGGTAATTTTGCTCGTGATCTCAATGTTTTTGCAACATGTTTTTTAATATTACTCATGTAGGATACGAAATTAATTTTCATCGAAATTAATGTGTTTAGTCATTAATTAATTAAAATATGATGGTCTTATTTAACGATTGAATCTGTTTCTTTTTAACCCCCGACGATAAAAGAGATGTTATAAGTTTGACGTGTGTATCTGTCTGTGGCATCATAACTACTAAACGGATGAACCGATTTTGATTTCGTCTTTTGTTTTGAATCTGACTTTATCGAGAGTGTTCTTAGCTATGTTTGATGAAGAATCGGTTCAGCCGTTCAAAAGTTATAGGCGTTTTACTGTTTGAATCGTGGTGTTTTCGCAAGATATCGTGTCATAATTACGTGTTCAATAGATTGTCGAACGAAGCGTGTCTACTTAGATAAATTATGTAACATGAAATAAAAATGTGTCGTGGGTTTTTTTTATTTTACTTGTAATCATAATTACTTAGTAGAATACTATTCGTCAATACAAACCATGCCTCGATAGCCTCGTTGTTGCAAGCGCTATTGGTGAGTATAAGGTCTTGGGTCGGTCAAAATGTCAATGGGTTTTTCATTGTGGAATTTTCCAGCAGCAACTCTGGATTTGTGCACGGTTCATGCTTTCATGTTCACGATAATGCCCAAGGATTCACACTTTACCAAATACTATTTTATATGTGTATAATTTGGTATTTAACTAATGTATCCAGTAATTTGAATAAGCACTCTTGAAGGGCAGTCCTCAGAGACATACACAAGAACTTTAGATATTCCTTTGGACCAAACTTTAAGCTGCTTACTATTCCTTTACTTACTCGTATATATATACATAAACGCACGCCTTTTTCCCATGGGGGTAGGTAGAAACGACAGAAGTACACCGTCTGCTACGATCCTTACATAATTCTTTTGCTTCGTATAAAAAAGCTTTTGACTCTTAATCGGAACGCACAACGCTGCGGTATACGGTATGAGGTGTCGGACACATAATCTTATGAAAAATATCTAGAATGGTCATTTGTTCCGTCGCAGAATACTTCAGCGGTATGTAGAATTATGAGCCCAGCACCGCATATCGCAGCGTTGTACGTTCCGATCAAGCGACCAAAGCTTTATAAGGGCTTTGCAGCGACCAACCCACCAATCCTTTTCCTCTAACAGCCAGCAATTATTTCTAAACGGCAATTTCTTTTAGGCGGAAGGCTTATTACAATTTTCATTTTCCTTAGTCGTCAGTGTCATCTTAACACGACATAAGAAGGCAATTTCGTTTTCAAAATTACTACACTAATATTATAAAGGCGCAAGTTTGTGAGTGTGTGTTTGTGTATTTGTATGTTTGTTACTTCTTCACGGTCAAACGGCTGGACGGATCTGGAGGAAATTTTGCACAGAGATAGATTATAGTCTGGAATAGCACATAGGTTAGTTTTTATCCCGGGCATATGTTCCCTTGGGATAATTTTCGACATTCACGCGGGCGAAGCCGCTGGCTGAAGCTAATCACACTAATATTATAAAGGCGAAAGTTTGTGTGTTGTATGTTTGTTACTTTTGGACGCGCAAAGGCTGGACGGATCTGGATGAAATATGGCACAGAGTATGTATGGTATAGTCTAGTGTGTATAGTGGATTTCACGCGGCAGAAGCTAGTCTGTCTCATAATTGTAATTATTATCTGATGAGCTTGAACTCTGTCAAGGCACTTAGGTTATCAAGTGAAGATGCATCTTGTAGGGCTAAGTATTTAATCTACAAACTGTTTTGGTTAAACTACTTTCGAAGTTCGATGGTTATACAAATATTTAGTGAAGATATTCAAGTCACCTGGTGAATTATTTTCAGTATACCAAGCTACCTAACCTCACTGATTCACGAATCGCCACACGTAAATATACCAACGTGAAGCATTAATTATGAAAACTGTTCACGTCCAAGTCACATTTGTGAAAGACTAAGCTTGAAAACTGTACGACACCTTCATCAGGAAATCTTAGTCACCTACAACAATTTGCTGAAATCTTTATTAGTGTACCGGTTTCATCATCATCCAATGGTCATAGGATCCGCGGGATTGAGGACCTCGTTCCCGCAGGCTTGGAGATATTAATTTACATTTTAATGCGGGAACGGATTTCCTAACAACTACATAACATATGTATTTGGATTTTTTATGTTTTAACTCGTTTTGGTAACAACTTTGGTTCTCCTGCGGATATCCTCATTTCTGATGCGATCACGCGAGGAAACTCTGAGCATAATCCTCTCCTAAAGGCTCTCTATTGCCCTTTGGGTGACTTTAAGCTTTCTGCAGAATTGCCCGAAACTTAGGTGGCAGTGGGCAGGGCATATTGCTCGCAGGACGGATGGCCGATGGGGCAGAAAACGATGCATTGGAAGGCCTCCCACTAGGTGGACCTTTGACATGGTTAAGGTTGCGGGTATGCGCTGGTTGCGAGACGCAGGGGATCGCTCAATGTGGCGACGCCTGGGGGAGGCCTATGTCCAGCAGTGGACGTCTTTCGGCTGAACTGATGGATGATGATGAAGTGGTGTTGAATGGATCTGTGTCTGAATTAAAGATTTATTATTATAAGACCCTCTTTGCTGTGCCCCTCGTCCAAGTTTTCCAGTCTTCTTTATAGTGAACCTATAACTAAATGTATTCTGTATTGTTACAGCGCCAGTCGCACTTGCCAGGCGGAGGGCGCGGCCGAGCAAGACTCGGCACAGCCCGTCGACCTGCCCCGCACGCGCGATGGAGAGATCGACTACGATGGTAAGCAGAGCATTATCTTTACTACTGCGTTAAAATAACTGTGCACTTGGCGCTATCTCGTCGCTCTGACGTTCGACTCACGCTATTGGCGTACGAGGCGAACGCGGGGCGCCGCGCGGGTAGGTGATCGAGGATAGTCGAAGTGCACAGTTATTTTAAAATCCGAGTCTTGCTTTAATTATTTTTACAGCTCCGTTAGTCTTGCGGTCTCAAGCATGACTGCTTAACGTGGTTTCCTGGGTTTGATGCCCAGGGCGGAAAAAAATGTTAAATACTGGGTCTTTCCATTAGGAATTTCTGATAGCTGATGTGTTAGGCAGTAGCGGTGTGACTCCTCCAGGCCTCGGCAAGCATTTCAAGCCGTTAGTCCTGACCGCGTTGGATAACCGTCCCATAGGACTATGACGGAAGAAGCAGTGCAACTGTGTTTTGCACACTCTCATAAGCACTTTAGTATCTTTGTTGAGATTGGCTGCCATGGCCGAAAATAGGTTTGGAGGACTTAAACAACCCCAGTTAGCTGGAATAGATTAGTATTTATTTAGTAAGAGTTATTCAAGATCATAACTTTCAATTACGTATATCGAATGGGGCCGAAAAGTTCTGGAATGGCGACCGCGAACCGGAAGACGATACGCTGGAAGGCCTCCCACTAGGTGGACTGATGACCTGGTTAAGGTTGCGGGAAGGCGCTGGATGCGAGACGCACGGGATCGGTCAATGTGGCGACGCCTGGGGGAGGCCTATGTCCAGCAGTGGACGTCTTTCGGCTGAAATGATGATGATGATGACGTATATCGAACATATCAAACTATAGATCTCGCCAAACTTCTTGGCCGCCTTGAAGTTGGCTTGCCGATGCGCAAAGCAAAGCGCTGTTTTTGTTTTGTAACGTTTTGTATGGTGGTAATATATGGTTGCCCCACCCAGCGAGATAATACAGGGCAAGAAAACTCAATGTTCGGAAAGATACTTATAATAACTGGCTTTCAATTTACCTAAACTGTCAAAATGGAGGTCGATCCGACCACTGCAACCGTTCCCAATCCTGCAAAACCTCGCGTAGGGAGAATTAGCACCCAGAACCGTTCTTCTCTGCGGAGCGCAGAGTGGCATTATTGGACTGCGAGGAACTCTTGAGGGGGCACGGAAGTCAAAATTATTTAATAATTGCGGGCATTCGATTTTATGAGCCATAACTTTGCACACAAACATCGCGTTTTTCAGACGTTGTCGTTTGTCCAGAGAAACCATATTAAAATTTTGACCATTGCCATCGCTGATAGAAAGACTTTTGTCTCTGCCTCTGGACAGTCCACCTTTCTGCCTAGCTAATCCTTTAACCATGACATGCGGGTATTATCAAAAATACTCGTGTATTTTTTTTAGCAACTTGTTTCTCGAACTCTAAAAATATTATTAAACGTCACAGACCCATTACGGCTCGGCCCATAAGCACGTACGTAAACCACTCTCAAAGAAAACAATATAACAGTATACATTATTCCCCTCACGACTGTATTACAAGGAATATCCTATGACAAGGCGTGTACAGTCAGAGTTCGTGGGGCTTCTCAAGATTAGCATACAATGTACGAGACAGGGCTTACTGGTGATATTGCTGTGCGGTTACACACACTTATATTACTGCCTTAAATGTCCAGTTAATTAAGTCTTATAGTGATATGTTTTTAATGTCGAACCGAGTTGTTAAAATATATTTACGATTAGATAACATTCATGATTCGATAAGGAAGGCAGTTCCTTCTTCTGCTACCGTTTCGGGGTGGCAAATCCTAAAAGAGGGGTCTGCCAGACTCCTATGGCCTCAAAACCACCCCGGTGTTCCATGGTTACACACACTTATATTACTGCCTTAAATGTCCAGTTAATTAAGTCTTATAGTGATATGTTTTTAATGTCGAACCGAGATGTTAAAATATATTTACGATTAGATAACATTCATGATTCGCTAAGGAAGGCAGTTCCTTCTTCTGCTACCGTTTCGGGGTGGCAAGTCCTAAAAGAGGGGTCTGCCAGACTCCTATGGCCTCAAAACCACCCCGGTGTTCCATCTCACACCTACGCCGGGGGTCGCGGGAACATACGATACTTTGCTACCACCGGCTAGTGCTGGCCCGCATCTACTGGCCTCGACCTCGGGTTGGGGGGAGTGAGGTGTTTGACTCCCGTGACGTCTAAGAGGGGCGCGCGTGGAACACTACGCGCTGCCACCTCGGGTCCTGATGTTTGGGAGGTGACGGAGCCCGTGGACCCATTTAGGGGATAGAAGAGGACGTTGTCCGTCCTCCGCCGAAGCCTGGCACGTCTGCTGCGGATCGGGTGAGTGGATAAAATCTCCTTCACCCTTGCCGCAGCCAGAAACAGTCATCTCGCAGAAGGATACCACCGCGATATATTCTTCTGCTACCTGTCTTATATAGAAGGTTGGGATGTCTGAATATGTCTCCCGGTCCTTTACGAGGTGGAACACCCATTTCCTGTCTCGATTTTTGAACCTGTACTTTGCCTATAATTATGACTTGCAGTAAGGCATAGTTCTCGTGTCCAAATACTTATTGGGAAGCTGTTTGTCTAGCTGTCTCCCTACTATGGCACCGATCAACTTTTTATTCCAAGTCGCATCATTTGGTTCGCTAACAAACTTAAGCTTTTTCTTCTTCTATTAGGGTCAAAATAGCATTCTATATTTTTTTGGAATTGGATTAGTTAAATAACAATAATATCCCACCTTATTATCTGCATGGGACCACTGACTAAAGCTTATCAAAGACAATCTGTATTATCTCTGGCTAGCCTTCGTTTCATAAAGCCATGAAAGACAGTTGACATAACCATCGCTTCTTTGCTTTTGAATAGTTTTGAAGCTTCATAGCCCCCATGAATATAAAGCCGTTGAATAAATACTACATACATACCCTGACAGTTATTCACTGAACTCCTATAAACTTCGATCGTACCGGCCAAGCCTCTCCCAGTCTCCCTGGCACGGTTCCAAGTATAACAGAGGCGTGTTTGCCGAAGGACTCGACATAGTTTGATGTCAGCTGAATATCATACTGGTCTGGTCGTTTATGGAGACTGGATTTATTGGTCTAGTCTAAATAGTAGGCAGGATTCGTTTATTATGCTGTTGTGGAATATGTTAGAGGCTAAGTAAAAACGTCAGTAAACGTTGGTTATCTGTGATCTGAGTTATTCAGACCAGCTTTTTTTTCTTTTGGATCACACATAAAATCTGCACTAACAAAGCCTTTCTTTTTTGTGTGGGAAATCATCCAATGCCTTCTCCCGCTCTGGGTGAAGCGGGATGTCAGACTTTTATTGACTAAAACCCACCCGTGTTCCTTCAGTTGCTTGTGCCAGGGCCGCGGTAACATAGCCTAAGGTCATACTTAAAATTCAGGAACCATTTATTCCAAAATCTCATGCATTTTTCTTATGATCTCCTTAAAAGCAGAAATTTGAGAACGCCATATGCTAACTAATTCTTATATCCTATCATTAGGTGTATAGAACAACCGTCTCACGAAGGCGAATGAATCGTAACAAAATAACTCTTATTTCGAAGTGATAAAAATAAAAGTCACGTTAACTGCCTTCGTGAGATAGAACAATTTATACCTCGTCGACGTCCGTCCAAACAACTAGTATATGATACTCGCGTCAGTTTTCCAAGCTAAGATAAAAGGTTTACTAGTAGAAAACACCTAAGTCATTATTAGGTTAGGCTGCCTTTGTGCATAGACGTTTATTAAATGTACTCGTTCTAACCATTCCGAATGTAGGTTGAGCAGCATCTAATGTCACCTACCTAATAACCTTATTTCTGTTACAGCGTTGTATGAAGATGAATCGGACAGCGACCTCGGTTCGATGGAGAACCACGGCTCCGTGGTCACCCACCTCCTCTCGCAGGTCAAGATCGGCATGGATCTCACTAAGGTAAGTGACGTCCATCCATTGATGTGATATTGGGTCGTTACTGTAACAACCTACTACTCAACCCAACAGTCTACATTTGTGGCCGGAGTAGATATTATACTGAAATTCGGACAATATATTTCTGCGATAAATGCTTGTGAAGGTTTTTTACTTATATAGATATCATTAAAAATACTGTGAAAAGACTTCCATCACTAAAGAGAAAAGGCAATAAACTATTCGAAATTTACTGTTATAGGTACCGAAAATTGGATTTCTGTTTTTGCACATAGGATCTTAATGTAGTTTTCATACAGCATTGTTGATATTCTAATGAACATAATTCTGGTAAAAGTACTTTACTAGGATTTCTGCCTTAGTGTGGCTTCTAATTACATCAAAGTCTAGTTAAGCTACAAAGCTAACTATCAGGTGAGATAGTGGTCAAGCGCGAGCCTATTTTAAATAAAATAAAAAACAGAACACGCCTGTAATGCTATTCTGAAACTTCGAACACACAATTCGAATAAGAATTCGTTTATCTATACTAATATACTAATAATAATATTATAAAGAGGTAAAGTTTGTGGGTTTGTGAGTTTGTGACGTTGTAAGGGGTAATCTCTGGATCTACTGAACCGATTTTGAAAATTCTTTCACCAGTAGAAAGCTACATTATTCCTGAGTGTCATAGGCTATAATAAATTTTCAAAAAAATTAGAGATCCTTATGAAAATTGCAATAATGTAACCCAAGGTAGGAAAATGTTGCATATAAAATTCATTCTTTGGCGTGCGCTGAGAAAAACATTGATGATAGATAAAAATAGTAGGTAAGTAGGGTAGGCAAGGTAGGTAAAGTAGGCAGGGTAGGTAGGGTAGGCAGGCTAGGCTGGCTAGGCAGGGTAAGTAGGGTAAGCAGGGTAGGCAGGGTAGGCGGGGTTGGCAGGATAGGCATGGTTGGCAGGGTAGGCAGAGTAGGTAGGGTTGGCAGGGTAGGCAGATTAGGCAGGATAGGCAGGGAAGGCAGGGTAGGCGCGGCAGGCAGGGTAGGCAGGGAAGGCAGGGTAGGCAGGGTAGGCATGGTAGGTACGGTAGACAGGGTAGGCAGGATAGGCAGAGAAGGCAGGTTAGATAGGGTTGGCAGGGTAGGCAAGGTAGGCATAGTAGGCAGGATAGGCAGGGTTGGCAGGGCAGGCAGGGTTGGCAGGGCAGGCAGGGTAGGCATGGTAGGCAGGGTTAGCAGGATAGGCAAGATAGGCAGGGTTGGCAGGATAGGCAGGGAAGGCAGGCTAGGCAGAGTAGGCATGGCAGTAAGGGTTAGCAGGGTAGGCAGGATAGGCAGGATAGGCAAGGTAGGCAGGGCAGGCAGGGTAGGCAGTGTTGGCAGGGCAGGCAGGGTAGGCATGGTAGGCAGGGTTAGCAGGATAGGCAAGATAGGCAGGGTTGGCAGGATAGGCAGGGAAGGCAGGCTAGGCAGAGTAGGCATGGCAGTCAGGGTTAGCAGGGTAGGCAGGATAGACAGGATAGGCAGGGAAGGCAGGATAGGCAGGGTAGGCATGGTAGGCAGGGTTTGCAGGGTAGGCAGGGTAGGCGAAGGGGCAGGGTAGGTAGGTAGATAGCCAGTTGACGGGAGCGAAGCCCCGGGGGTCAGCTAGTTGTTAAATAAAGCCAAAACCGAGGGACACCATGGTACGATTCTAATCCAGGAGTGGTAACTTAACCCTTCCTAATATTTTACCTTCTTAGGAAAAATGTGTAACTTTATTACATTTTGTTCTTGGAAAGAGGGCTGGGTATTACAGCTTTACCATTTGTTTCAGGTTGTGCTACCGACATTTATACTGGAGAGGCGATCCCTTCTAGAGATGTACGCAGACTCCTTCGCGCATCCTGACCAATTCGTAAAGTGAGTAAGCATAACTATTCTACGTTGTAGCACCGCGGTCCGTCTGTCTGTCACCAGGCTGTATCTCATGAACCATGATAGCTAGACAGTTGAAATCACTGTCCATCTGTCTGTATGTCACTAGGCTGTATCTCATGAACCGTGATAGCTAGACAGTTGAAATTTTCACAGATGATGTATTTCTGTTGCCGCTATAACAACAAATACTAAAAACAGAATAAAATAAATATTTAAGTGTGGCTGGGAATACAACAAACTTGTATTTTTTGCCGATTTTGCGATAATGTTACGGAACCCTTCGTGCGCGAGTCCGACTCAAATTTTGAAATTTTACTAGTTTAGAAAACAAGCTCTACTAATTTTCTTATGACAATAGTATATACTTTTCTGTGTCTTCCCAGGATAGTAGACCAACCCACACCCCGCGACCGCATGGTGCAAGTAGTACGCTGGTACCTGAGCTCGTA
Organism: Orthosia cruda; assembly: GCA_964057195.1. Lineage (NCBI taxonomy): Eukaryota > Metazoa > Arthropoda > Insecta > Lepidoptera > Noctuidae > Orthosia > Orthosia cruda. Next base: position 6,292,537 of record OZ059835.1, on the reverse strand, counting down.
CCACGCGGGGCGTAAGTCGCAGGTCGCCAAGAAGCCGTACAACCCCATCCTGGGCGAGGTGTTCCGCTGCCACTGGGACATGGACGGCGCCCCGGCTGAGAGTAACAACGCTAATATTGACAAAGTAAGGCATTTTGGGTTTTAAAATGTAGCTTTATTAGGTTGAAATTTCAACAACACTTTAATTGAATAACAGTGGTTTCGGGTGGGAATGGCTGAATCTGGTGGTCCGGAAAGACTAGGCAATTTATTTATTTATTTAATATTTTAGCACACAAATGTACAGAGGCGGACTTAATGCCTTAGGCATTGATGATGATAACTTCATATGTCTCTGATGTCCACTAACCCTTATTGAGCTTGGTAATTATAAGGCTCCATCCACTCTCAAAGTGAGGTTGCTGAAGTCCTAAATTCAAATACAAAAACTTGCAATAATCATATAGGGTTAGTAAAAATGTGCTTTGAAACTAAGTTTTAGTAAACAGCACGATACGGTGACATGTAACTGACATCAGTTTTTGCATTATATACGGACAGTCCACTCTGTCAGCAATCATTTTCAGAACCCTGTTAGGGCCGGCCGTCCATAACTCGGGCCACCATTGATGTCGCGCGCTTGCGCATTATCGCGTAAAAACAAACCACACGCCGCCGCTAACATCCCTGACGCACTACAATTCCAAGACAACCCCATCAGTTTTCTGAACGCGTTATTATACTGGACACGAAGGGCTCCATCCATACGACGCCCGCGAATATTTCTCCCACAGGCTGCAAGTATAGAAGGTGGTACAGAATGCTCGAAAGAGCGACCTTTACTTCTGCAGTACAACGTGCAAACCTGCGAGCTATCATATTCGCACGCAAGGAAAGAGCCCTCCGTTCCCTTTCAATGTCAGCATAAGGAATGTACCTGGACCCCGCGACAAAAAAAATGTACTGACTTTTTTGAACGTTACACGTTCAGTTAAAAGTGGAAACATTATAGACTAATTATTTTATGAGTTCAGCAAAAGGCTTCATTACATTAATGGGTTTCGGAAATTATTTCTAATAGTTCTTTCCCCGCCTCTCGTGCTTGAGGTCGTGGGTTAAAAATCCGGGCAAGTACCAATGTGACTTTTTCAATTTAAATGTACTTTCTCTTGGACATCACAGGCAACTGTGAAACCTGGACTTATAGTTAGTATTTGTAAGTTTGTCCTACATTGGTGTAATTTCTGCAAGGCGTTCCAGTGCGAGGGTAAACAAATAAATAAATAAATTACCACTAGAATTATCCTGTTAGGGTGCTTGCAAGAGCACTTGTACCACAATAATCAGGGTAATTATGATCTAGCTTTTTTAACGCAGCAGATTTTCTGTCCTATCTTAAGAAGAATTTTCTCTCCCCTTCGGGCACACGGTTGACGCAGTGGTTGAGCGATTGACTGCTGCGCTGCGTGTCGCGGGTTCGATTCCCGCACGGAACTAATATTAGTATGACCTACAGATAGTTGTTCCGGCCCTGGGTGATGTGTATGTGAGTTTATATGTTTGTAAACGCACCCACGATACAGGAAGAAATTCCTAGTGAGGGGCAGTCCATAAAAAAAATACCAGGGACAAATCCACGCAAGAAGAACGCTTGCCTAGAAGCACCTATTCACTCTTGACTTAAAGATTCTCAGGCTATCAGGAAATTCAGACACTGGCAGGGAATTCAGACACTCGTTAGCTGCCCCCGTACCATGGCGTGTCAAAACTATCATGGATTGAATGTGAAAAATGGACAGATGTATATGAGTCATATACATCTGTCCACCATAACACACATTCAAAGTAATCTTGCTCTAAAGGTCACCCCCCTGTACACACAAAAAAGGTATTCCCAAAACGTTTAGTGCTTATGGGTCGAAGTCACAGATTACCTACCAATAGATTCCGCATAGAAGACAACTTACGCGCACCACACATCAGCCTGTTTAGGCTGATATAACTCAGCGCACGGTATGATCTCTTTAGTGTCGACCAGACATTAGAGCTGTAGGGACGCAAGCGATTTCTAGTTTTAATTCTGTTTAAAAAATAGTTCTCAACGGTTTGCCTTAAAAAAATGACGAATTGTGCAGTAAAATGGTGTGGCAAATCAACCAGCCCTTCAAGTTCAAAAAAAGATGGGATAACAAGCCACTAGTAGGCAAAATAAAAAATATTGACCAATCTAAAAAAGGTCAACTTATAATGGTTAGCAAATCAAAATTGCACACTTTACAGTAGCGCTCGTTGATGTCTTTTGTGAAAATTCCTTTCACTCATAAGGAATTATTATATTGCTATCTTTTTCCCACAGAAGTAAAAATGTTGAGAAAAATACGTTTTTTGCTTATCGAAAAGTATCGATGATCGATGTTTAATTAGGTATATAGGAGAATAAAATAATTTTGTTAAAATTGATTATTAAAAGTTAACAAATAAGTTTATTTTTACTTTGAACTAATTGTGCTCTATTCATAACTAAAGCTCAGAGTGGCCCTGTTTACATAGGATTACAATTAAATTAAATCACTTATGGCCAAAAACAAAATCTTTACTCGGTCGATGTTTTTCTTTATCATTATTAAAGTAATTATAATATCACCGGCTAAAAAAATTTACATAAAATACCATTCTGTTAGAAAAATATCGATATTTTTATCGACATTTAATGATGAATAATGTCCCGTCACTAAGACAGGTACCGTGACCGTGAATAGCCAATCACGGCGCACTTGTCACTCCCCGCGCAACCCGTGCCTTCCGCCAAATTTGGTGAACTCGGAATCAAACAAAGTAGGCATGCGGTATCTATTGGGAGGTAATCTGTGGTCGAAGTTGAAGCATTTTTTTAAAATCCTTTTTCTGCATGATATCTGAATCTCATTCAAGCACAATAATTCATCATTTACAGCAAGAAGTAGGCGACGGCCCCGTCCCGTGGTGTACACCAGACCAGCTGTCCTTCGTGTCGGAACAAGTGTCCCACCACCCCCCCATCTCGGCGTTCTACGCGGAGCACGTGAACAAGCGCATCCAGTTCGAGGCGTGGGTGTGGACCAAGAGCAAGTTCCTGGGGCTGTCCATCGGCGTGCACAATATCGGCAAGGGAACCGTGACGCTGCTTGACACGGGAGAGGAGTATACGCTTACATTCCCTAATGGTTATGGCAGGTGAGATTTTTTTCTTGATTTAAATTTAGGTAACAGAATATGTAGGCCTGACTAAGACCTGTATAATGAACCTATATTCAACCGGTAATGTTTTTTATTCTATTAAATACATACAATAAGAAGATCACTGGTGGAATATCGAATTGTGGAAGTGATCTTATTCAGGTACTAGTAACCCGCTCGGGCTTTGTCTGGGTCATAATAATTTATAGCCTATAACCATCTGGAATAATGTCCCTTTCAAATGGTAAAAGATTTTTCAAATAGGTGTGGTTCTAGAGATTACCCTACACGTAGTCACAAAATCCGGGCTCTCTCTCTATATCGATATGCGTGAGCAAAACTCATTTAATACACTGCCTTTACTTTTACTCACAACTAGCTGACCCCCGCGGCTTCGCTCCCGTCAACTACATACCGGTTACCTACCTACCTTACCCTGCCTACCCTGACTCCAAACTCACAAACTTTACCTCTTTATAATATTAGTATAAATTATCTTTGGCATCATAAACGAACTCAAAAGCACGGGGTGCCAGCGCTAAGAAAGAAAAAAAATTGATCAAATAAATGTCACTAGATGGCGCGATATACACCGATTTGTTATTGAATTGTGTGTTAAATTAACATTTTCTGAAAATAATCATAAAATTTTTATGTTTTTGTTTAATCCAATCTCCTAACCACAAAATTATGTAATACTAGAGGACGCCTCGCGGTTTCACCCGCGTAGTTCCCGTTCCCGTGGGAATACAGGGATAAAAAGTAGCCTATGTCACCCGGGGATAGAGTAGCTTCCCAACGGTGAAAGTATTTTTGAAATCGGTCCAGTAGTTTTGGAGCCTATTCAAAAAAATCTTTCCTCTTTATAATATTGGTATAGATTGGGCTCCTAATTCACATTTCAATGATTATTTGAATAGATGGCGCGGTTTTAAATTTCTGAGGCATTCCACTCGATTGTTTAAATTTCTGAGGCATTCCACTCGATTGTTTAAATTTGTATTTGTAATACATTTTGGTGCAATGAAACTGTAAAAACGTGCAAAAAAATACTATAAAACAAATCGTCACTGTATTTAAAGAAAAACGCTAGTTACGTCGTCACGGTTTCTTTGTATGGGATGAGACATCTGTATAGTAGTATTATATTATCTGTAATCTGTATCTCAGCAAAAAAAATCTTTATAATGTGGAAAGAAAATAGTCGCTTTTATTTTGGGTAGAAAAACTAAAAGCGAAAAGAATTTTGACGTCCAAATCAATTATTCATTCATATTCATTTAGGCTAACGATCTCATAAATCACGTGGATGTATAATCAATCTCAATTAATGAAAGTCTTATGGTTCTGTTTTGGTAAGTCTTTTGGACTTACCAAAACAGAACCATAAAATCATTTGTATATAAAATTATCTTTTATTAAAAATAATTTATGTTAGAGATTCATAATCTTAAAGAATTTTTTTTGTCCGGGTATTTACTCTTTTAAATTTGTCACGTGAACAAAAAATTACGATGATACAGTGCTTTGAAATTTTGCTTGACGTCACCCCTTGGCACGCTTTTTAGTTAGAAGTGACGTCACAAGCACTCATTCCGGACGATGTGATTTATCTTTGTATTTTTTTCTGATTGGATAAAGCAAAAAATACGTATCCAATATTTTTTCAACACACTTGCTCATAAAGTGGCTCTAATTTCACCGCAATTAGGCACATAATGAGACCTGTTATCAAACTGTGACTTTATCATTACTATTATTCACAAGTGAGATAAAGAGATTTTGTTTTAATTTATTGGTTGAGTTGCTTTGTTCTTAAAAAAGGTTCGATACAAAAAAGATCGTGCTCAATAGTACAAATGCAACACATTTCATGCAACTTCGTATTTAAATAGAAAATTTCAACTTGTACGTGTTTAATAAAAAAAACTTTCACTTAAATATAACTTTTGTTTTTGTCTGTAATAAAGAAAACTTGAAATTCCCCATTTTGTACGTGGCTAAAACGCTATCCGCGAAAAGCCAAAAAAAAGATAACTAATTATTTTTCTCAAAAATGGTATGTAATGTTGCCGTAACATCTCTAAAAAGTATCCAGAAAGTGAACTTTACCGGAGACTTATTCACAACTGTCCAGTAAGTAAGTATGTAATTTACTTACTGGACAGTTGGTCATCCTCTTTAGATCTCCTTAGAAAAAAAACATGGTACCAGACACAGATTAGTGTTTAGCCATTATAACATGGTTGTAGGGGGGAGGCTCCAAATATATGTTTATCTCTCTTTTTGGTTTGACATTTTATGAGATAGATATATTTTTAGAGCCATCCATTTTATACTCTGTGACACTTACCGCGACGCAGAAAAAGTACGCACATTGCGTTTTGTACTTAGTAAAGTTGTAGAAGTATAGTGTGGGATTTTATGTTTGTATTTAGTAATTTAAGTTTATAAATAATGTTGGATTAAAACTTACCATTCTAATATTAACATGGAGTTTCAAAAACATTTTTTTTATTAGTAATGTTTTTTTTACATTCATGTCATGTAAAAATAGAACAATGTTCAAAACTAAACGCAAACTTTATAGTAAAAAAAAAAACAATTTTAACGTCTGGTGGGATTTCAATTGTGTTTTAATTTACCGCGTGAACATAGATAATCCCAAAAAATTTGTTCAAGCGAATCTGATACGGCAATAGATGGCACTCCTCCTGATTTAAAAGCTGAGGCCGAATTAGCAAAACAAATATAAATGCCCCCGGTAAATCGATCACAATATCTATCAGTAATTGCCCTAATATGAATGTAACCTTCAATATTAATTAAACGAATTTGTTGTTAAACTTTCTTACATTTTTGAGAAAAGCATTATACAAGCCTCAACCAGTAAGAAAGCCATCCTGGCCTCGTACATAACCGGACCTCACCTGCGGTTCGGTCCGGTTAACTCATACTTGGCCAGGAAGGCTTACTTACTGGATTCTGCAGTAATACTATATTGACATCAACATTTTTGTTGATAAATTAAATTCGACAGGCAATACAGTGTATCTGCCTATTAGGGTAAGACGTCAAATAGCGAGGCTATTATCTTTTACTTTAAACTCAGACATAAATAGTATGTCGAAGTCATGTTCTGTAGTTGATATTAGTAGTAATACTAATTTACAGGTATCCAATAACATTAATAACGTTAGCAATTCTGCTATTAATATTTATAGTTTAAACTAGTTTGTAGGACAAGGGAGGGTACCAATAACCAAATAGTTAGGAGTACATCCACCAACAAGAAGGTACCTTCTTGCTCTCACATAGTTAATTTAAAAAAAGGGGCTAAGCAGAATTCTATAAAATTATTCCATCAAAACATTCAAGGTTTTTCTGCAAAGCAATTGGAAATAGAACTGTTTTTAGAAAAGACAATGTTTGAAATTATTTGTTTTACTGAGCATTGGCTGAAAGAACATTCAATGCTTATTAATTATGAAAATTATACTGTGGGCAGCTGTTTTAACAGAAATGTTATGTTACGTGGAGGTTCACTTATTTTAATCAAAAATGGTATTAAATCAAAATCTCGTAAAGATATTGTTGATCTATCAGTTGAACATAGTGTTGAACTGTCCTGTGTTGAGCTGGATAAGCATATTATAGTGTGCGTTTACAGACCCCCCAATTATAAAAACTACTGTATATTTGAGTCAGTGATGGAAGATGTTTTGGAAAAACTTACAACTGGTAATAAACTAGTCATAATCTGTGGTGACTTTAATATAAATATTTTAGAAAATAATTCAGATAGCAGTAGACTATTGAATCTCTTCAAATCATTTAATTTGTCGCATGTGTTTGAGGAACCAACCCGAACAACTGTGACTACTGCTACATGTATTGATAATGTTTTTTGTTGCTGCGACTACTTAAACAAAGCCATTATGAATTGTCTGCCTTCAGATCATAGTGGGCTACTGGTAACATTTGAGTCCAGCATACCAATACAGCAAGTGCAGATTCAAGCCAGACCAATAACATCCGGCAAATTAAATAAATTTAACAGCGCTTTAATTGGTAAGTTAAGTTGTCAGGACCTCACAGTGAACGATGGTAATATTTTATACAAAAAAGTTTTCTCAGTTGTTCAAAGAGAATTCAATAACACTTTTAAGAAGAAAACTAAAACTATATGCCCTAAGTTTTTATTCAGTGACTGGGCGACTAAAGGAATCAGGAAAAGTAGGGAAAGACTTTACGAGCTGTATGGCCTTAAGCCTTATATAAACACTGAAACTTTTAATAAATATGTTGCTACTTACTCAAGAATTTTTAAAAATTCATGTAAACTAGCTAAGGCTTTATACATTAGCAATAAGGTTAAATTCGCAGAAAATAAAATTAGGACGGTTTGGAAAATTATTAACAATGAAACAAACAGGAACAAAAGAAATAATACTGATTACACGCTTGAGACTACACATGGACTTATTAGAGATAACAAAGAAGTTGCTCAAGAATTTGTGAATTTCTTTACCAGCATCCCAATTAAAACTACTGAAACCTTAAATTCTTCGCCGTCGCTCGCTTATGGTTTATTACACGCTAACGTTTCAGCATGCCCGACTGAATTTAACTTTTCACTTATAAACCCAATAACAGTGATAAAAGCTTTTAAGCAAATAAAGATAAAACTGACAGAAGATCTATGGGGAATGTCCATCAAAGTTTGTACCTCCATTATTCAGACTATAGCGCCGTACTTAGCTTTAATTTTTAATTTGTGTATAGATCAAGGAGTCTTTCCGGATCTAATGAAATATAGTAAGGTTATACCACTTTTTAAATCCGGGGACAGTAAAGACACAAATAATTATAGACCAGTATCCGTGTTGCCGGTTTTCAGCAAGATATTTGAAAAGATAATATTAAATCAAATGCTCATTTATTTTAATACGAAAAACATCCTACACGAGAAACAATATGGTTTCACCAAAGGACGTTGTACAACCGACGCTGGTGTCACCTTAATAAAACACATCTTTGATGCGTGGGAGGAGGGACAAGATGCCATAGGTATCTTCTGCGACCTGTCGAAGGCGTTTGATTGCGTTGATCATGAAACATTGCTTTTGAAACTTGAGCATTACGGGCTAGGCCAATCAGCATTAAATTTAGTAAAATCCTATTTGAATGATAGACAGCAATTAGTTCAAATAAACGGTGTCAATTCGTCGGGGTTGAACGTGAAAATGGGGGTACCCCAGGGCTCAATTTTAGGTCCTTTCTTATTTTTAGTATACATTAACGATTTACCCCATCTATTGAAAAACAAACTGAACATGGTGTTATTTGCTGATGACACTTCTTTGATTTTTAACATAAATAGACGTACGAGTAACGTTGCGGACGTAAATAATGCATTGCGGCAAGTTCTAAATTGGTTCACTGCTAATAATTTAGTTTGGAATGCTAAAAAAACTAAGTGTGTAAAATTTGCCTTGCCGAATGTCAAAAGTTATGATTGTGACATTATATTAAACAACGAGAAGCTAGAATTCGTCGACAAAACCGTTTTCCTGGGTATCACGCTAGACTCAAGGTTACAATGGGGTCCTCATTTAATATCACTTGCGGGGCGGTTAAGTTCGGCGGCTTATGCTGTTAGAAAAAATCGTCAATTTACTGATGTAGATACCGCGAGGCTGGTCTATTTTAGTTACTCTCATAGTATAATGTCTTACGGCATATTACTATGGGGAAGGGCTGCAGACATTCAGTCAATTTTTGTTCTACAAAAACGAGCCATCAGAGCGATATACAATCTTCGCCGGCGCGATTCTCTAAGGGAACTGTTTAAGGACATTAACATCATGACGGTACCTTGTCAGTATATTTACGAAAACATCATGTACGTTAGAAAGAATTTACATCTTTTTAATAAAAACAGCGATAGACATAGTTATGTTACTAGAAATAGGGACCAATTAATTCAACCAGGTTTCAGGCTGGATAAAGTAGCGTCATCTTTTAGGGGGTACTGTATAAAATGTTACAATAAAATACCGCCACACATTCTAGAATTGAATGAGACGAAATTTAAAACTTGTATAAAACGCATACTATGCAGGCAGGCATATTATAGGTTGGGGGATTACATCGCTGATAAAGATGCTTGGCCCAACGCTATTCCAGCTCCACAGCCACTAGGGCACAAAAACAAGTGATAAGCAGAAAAGTTCTGAAGTATTGTTGGACCTGCTGAAGACTGTACGAATAATTATAATGTATATTTGTGTTGTATAAACTCAATTTATTTTTTGGATTATATAACTGCACAGCACATATGTGAGTACTATGTACTAACTGTAAATCTACCATTTACTGTACCTATGTGTCGTTCGTTGACTTCAGTGTGCCCCGGCAGTTGAGTGTGTCATGCTCTCTCTGATGGTGGCACATGTGTTGGATCATTCGGTTCCCTTCATGATGGTTGAGCTGAGTGGTGCCGATCCATGTGTCATGTTCGTGAACGGGCGCCGTCAGTTGGGATTGGTCATATCTTAGCTGCCTCCGCATGTTTTTAATTACCTATTTATTGTATTTTTAATTGTTTGTTTTACTCTAGACGTTCTCACATATATGTATTTTTCCTACAAGATTATTGTAACCAAATACTTGTAAAACACATTTTTGTTTTTTTAAAAGAGTAAGTTTGGAGTTTCTTGTCCGTTCTTCTCCATAACAAGCTACATTTCCGAATGGACGGTAGAATCAATTATTATTACATTTAATTTTTATTTTTGACATTCGAAAGTGCCGCTTAATGGCCTAATTGAATAAAGAAATTTTGATTTTGATTTTGATTTTGAATATACTATTTAGTCTATGGCTGATCGCCATTGTTAGATTCGCGCGCATAGGAAAACTGATTATTTTGCCCGCCATTGCGAAAAAATTTTCACAACTCGTTTTCACTGTTGGAAATGATTTTTTAGTATTATTTTCTTCACAAGTGTGTTGAAAAACGTCGTATGATACACGTGTGTCTTGATGATTACCGTCCTCGGCTCTCTTAAGACCCTCACCTAACGGCTCGGGTCTCAATGGCGCCTCAGCGGTAATCACCAACTTTACACACTTGTACCATAATGTACTATTACAAGCTTTTATTTTACTTGCAATGTATGTATGTGTGTTCGGGTCAAATCCTCCACCGAATAAATTAAGATGAAATTTTGTATACACATTTAGATTGGATAGCAACGTCATTCTAAATCTAATATGGCGGACGGAACAAGATGGCTGTCTAGTTATTTTTTGTGCACTGCCATAATATGGGTATCAAATGAAAGGGCTTGCTCAGAAGAAAACGAAAAGAGGTTTATTTAAAAAAAACTGTTATTTTTTTATTTATAATTTTATTTGATAATCAAACTGACGGATTTTTATATTTTTTATGTCCATGTGTAATCCATATTTTCTTTACCATCCGCAGATCAATACTAACAGTCCCCTGGATAGAACTGGGTGGTTCAGTCTGTATAGAATGCGTCCAAACTGGCCACAAGGCCAACATCGAGTTCTTGACGAAACCTTTCTACGGCGGCAAGAAACATCGCGTCACTTGCGAGATATTCGCCGGCGTTGACAAGAAACCCTACTATACTGCCCAGGGAGAATGGAACTCGAGAATGGATGGGCGGTGGACTGATTCTGGAGTAAGTACCTACTTAACGATTTTCTAACTATATTTAAAAAAAATTGTTTGGTCTATTTCTCCTTTTTGTTTCGCTAATATCCTTTTTTTCCAAATTAAACAAATCGTTCCATTCGTTTCCAAGTGAATGCGCTAACCGACGATTAGCATGTCATTTTATTAATATAGTAGATTTTTTTTGACACTTAATTTGATAGCACCTTGGAAATATGTGAATATCGGATAAATTAAAGCTTTGAAATTGGAAATTGTAAAATAATGACACTATTGTATTACGCGTGTACTCGCAGTGTTAACTATAATACTCGTTTCTGTGTCACTTATTTTTCTGAAAATCTTCTGTAATCTTATATTCAAAATTAGTATCTTTGTTGACAAGGCTAGTTTACTGAAATTTTATTTTATGTCCGTCAGGTAGATTAATAAAAAAAATTACCCAAGTATTTTTCTTTTGACACGTAAACATATAGTGACGACAATATAATGCACTGAAATATCGTGAAACGTCACGCCGCTATAAGTACACTTTATACTACCATAATGACGTCACAAGCCCCCACTCCCTGAACTTTGATGCGCTTAAATTTTTTTTTTTTTTTTTGATTTTGCAAAGTAAAAAATACGTGTCCAATATTGTTTGATAATCTCACTGACGGACTAAATAGAATTATCATTTTTCTACCCAGGAAATATCCCTATTTTCTCGAAGTCGTCCAAGTAATTAATTAATAATTACACTTTCGTACAGTTGCGTTGTAAATTTATTTACCACATAGTTTAGTTCTTCCCTCTCACAGCTTCTTTAAACGACAACCTAGGCAAAGGAAAACAAAAAGGGTACAATATATCATTCAATCAACATTGGCATATTTATAAAAAAAACTGGGTTAAATTAGCAACTGGTTAGCGGATTCTAAATTCAAATTGTCTATAAAAAAATTTAATATGGAATGTGCTAAGCAAACATTATTCAAATGATTTCAGAAAATTCTATACCAAAACAAACCCTCATTCTAAATTCAAATCTCCACAGCGCTCAGAAGTTCTGTTCGAAGTATCAAACATGAAGCCGCGTCGCAAGCGCGTGGCGCCCGTGTCGCGCCAGCAGCCGCACGAGTCGCGCCGCGTGTGGCGCCACGTCACCTGCGCGCTGCGGGCCGCCGACTGTGACGCCGCCACCAGCGCCAAGCGAACTGTGGAGCAGGCGCAGCGCGAGGCCGTGAAGACTAGGGAGGCTAACGGAGAGAAGTGGGCCACGCTGGTACGTAACATACACTAATACTACAGTACTCATGCCGACTGTGACGCCGCCACCAGCGCCAAGCGAACTGTGGAGCAGGCGCAGCGCGAGGCCGTGAAGACTAGGGAGGCTAACGGAGAGAAGTGGGCCACGCTGGTACGTAACATACACTAATACTACAGTACTCATGCCGACTGTGACGCCGCCACCAGCGCCAAGCGAACTGTGGAGCAGGCGCAGCGCGAGGCCGTGAAGACTAGGGAGGCTAACGGAGAGAAGTGGGCCACGCTGGTACGTAACATACACTAATACTACAGTACTCATGCCGACTGTGACGCCGCCACCAGCGCCAAGCGAACTGTGGAGCAGGCGCAGCGCGAGGCCGTGAAGACTAGGGAGGCTAACGGAGAGAAGTGGGCCACGCTGGTACGTAACATACACTAATACTACAGTACTCATGCCGACTGTGACGCCGCCACCAGCGCCAAGCGAACTGTGGAGCAGGCGCAGCGCGAGGCCGTGAAGACTAGGGAGGCTAACGGAGAGAAGTGGGCCACGCTGGTACGTAACATACACTAATACTACAGTACTCATGCCGACTGTGACGCCGCCACCAGCGCCAAGCGAACTGTGGAGCAGGCGCAGCGCGAGGCCGTGAAGACTAGGGAGGCTAACGGAGAGAAGTGGGCCACGCTGGTACGTAACATACACTAATACTACAGTACTCATGCCGACTGTGACGCCGCCACCAGCGCCAAGCGACCACTAACTACACACACACACTAATACCACCAAGGGCTGATACTGGTATCTGTAGCACGAAACAACGCCAAAGATATAAAATCCGAGCTTGTGAAAGCACATGTTGACACTGCGCTAGTTCTGAGTTCTGACTGGAACGAGACAGCTTTTGGAACCACTGACAATTCGCCACCAGCTGTAAACATGTATCCTCCCTTACTTATGGGTGTATTAGAATAGAATAGAATAGTTCTAGAAAGTAGGTATAAGTTACAGATGTTAAGTTTTAATGTTTCTTGTGTGTCCTGAGTGATCAATCTACAACTTTTAGAGCATGTTTGATTTATAGTATTCTGTCCCACTACTGTGTTGTTAACAGACACACAACGAGGTGATTCCTTAAGTGTCCTGTTTTATCATAGGTAATAAAAAAACTATTAGGACAATACAAAAAATGTGTGAGAATGTTACAAAAATTAGGTTTCCTCTTCTTGTCTCTTCTTCTCGTATCGATAAACTCAATTTTGTCTGAAGTTATCTACTATATATAATTTAAAATTTTGTCCGACCAGTATGTAGCTGTCGCAGTCATATTGTATAACACGCCGTATTACAAATAGGCGCGCCCGATTGAAAAACGCCGCTGTTTTGAAATGCGGCTACCTTTCGTTCAGCCGGATCGTGGTGGCGATACGTTCTACAAAGCGGCGTTCAAAATATAGCTTTATTGTCGTAAGAAGCAATGTAGGGTGACTATAAATTTATGAAAAACGAATTAGTCCAAGAGCAAGCGAAGCGAGCTTGGGAACTTATGGCATCCCGACACGGATAGGTTAGGTTCGAAGGGGATGACGGGAGCTGAAGTGAGCGAGCAAAGCGAGTGACTTAACTCCCGTCATCGCCTTAATGTTAGGTTACTTTAGACCCTGCAGACAGAAAAAGGAACCCCGCAGCGGGGCTCCGTCGACAAACTTTTATTTTGAAGTCGCTGTTATAAACAATTTGCCCACTGTTTTTTGCCCATTTAGTATTTCAGTTAGTCATATTCAGTATTTTTTACACCTTTAATTTGAATTTATTTTCGCTCGTCTAAATACTATCCAAAATAAAAAAAGTCAAGTACAATTTCGAATCAACGTTTGCACTGCTAAATTCAATATTATTTTCACTTTGTTGTGACACCGTTGTCGATTGCGACGCCATTTTTGTTGTTAAGATCATGCCGCGCGTGTCAGATTTCAAAGCGGCGTATCGAAGATGCGCCCGTTTGTATGGGCGCAACGTTACTAAGCCGCTTTGACGAACGCGAAGTGCTCATACAAGGCGGCGTATTTTATTTAAGCTGAATTGTAATCCGGCCGAACGAAAACAGCCGCAATTCAAAACAGCAACGTTTTTCAATTGGCCGCGCCTATTTGTTATACGGCGTGTTATACGATAAGACTGCGACATGCTGACCAGATCCTAATCCGATTGCAAGCCCCGGTTGGTCGCTCCAGACCTGGCTAAATGAAGTCTCATAGACCCATCTCTACTTATCTCAATAAGTTGATAATTTACAAATTCCTCATAATTTATCGATTGTCTTTTCGTTACAGCTGTTCAGCCCTAAAGGCGAAGACGGATGGGAGTACACGACGCCCCTCAGAAAGCGCGTCCCCACAGCAAAGACAACGCCCCAACATAAAAACGGAGAAACGGCCGAAAACACTAGATAATCTACTCAAAAACAACTTTGGACTATAATAATAAGGTAGAAATTCCTCTGTCACAGCAAAACGGACCTTGTAGGGTAGGACAATGTTCACAGTGACGCACTGTTTCTACGGCACCACACTTCGGCCTATGTTCGGAAATCTTCGGTAGAAAGAGATGACGATATCTTGTTGTTATTTTCTTATATTAATGGAGGGTAGTCGAAGTGTGTTGTCTTAAGTTTTAGAAAACGGGAAAGTTGGACCGTTAAGTCACTTTTGCCATAATTTTACGGTTTTGGACGTCGCGCATGCTCTGTAAACATATGTTTTTTTTTTTATGGATGTATATTTTTTTATAATTGTTTCCCTTGATTTTAAACCACGAAAGGTTTCTTCACAATGAAGGCCTCATGTAGAGACACGCAATGCAAATGCAATTTCGTTTACTAAAATTGTAAGTTGATTGACTAAGAGCACTGGTTACTTGAAACTTATTGTTATGTTTATTGTAATTAACAAGTTCACGAAATTCTTTCTTATCGTGTTGTGGAAAGTAAAAATATTATCATCGACTTTATACGGCCACATAACATAGATTTTATGTAAAAAAACTCGATAACATTTATAAAATTACTAAATTATTATTCACATTGGTTTGTTACGATTCCTAAATGCATTTATTGGCGCAACACATAGTAACTTTATACAACATCGCGCGATGTTGCCAGATCAAAATGCGGCTAGCATGAGTGTCGGCAGGGTGTGCCCCCTTTGGCTTTAGTTTCCTCGCGGCTTCGCACCCGTGGCGCACCCCACAGTACCCGTTTCGGGCTAAAAAATAGCATATGTCACTCAGAAATAATGTAGCTTTCTACTGGTGATAGAATTTTCAAAATCCGATTTTGTTAGGATAAACTCAAAATAATTTTTGAGTTTATCCATTACAAACAAATCTTTCCTCATATCAGTGTAGATGTAGAAAAAGCCTCAAATAATATTAGAGAACCGAGCTTATCCAAGGCGAGGTATTAAAATTTCTTGAATCCTTCTTTATTTATTTCTCATATACATTTCTGCAAAGTCGACAAACTTAGTTCTAACTCTTTACAAATACGCAAAAGAATTTTATTTTCTATTTTATTTATGGCGGGGATTCTGAAGATCCACTTCCAACAAGTAAAATTTCAAAATTTAAAAAACCCCCGACACATTTATCTTGCGAAAACATCACGATCTAAACATTAAAACGCGCATAACTTTTGAACGGCTAAACCGATTTTATTCAAACATAGCTAAGAACACTCTCGATACAATCACTTTTCAAACAAAAAAAAACTAAATCAAAATCGGTTCATCCGTTGAGGCGCTATAATGCCACAGACAGACACACAGATACACAGGTACACAGATACACAGACACACAGCAACACACCTCAAACTTATAACACCCCTCTTTTTCCGTCGGGGGTTAAAAAACATCTTTTTCAATACAGTTGTTCAACATGGCGTACTTTCAGAGACTATAATTATGATTCGGAAATTAAATCTTTTGCACAGGCATCTTTCTGTTACGCGGTCGTGACTTTTGTTTACGAGCTCGATCATTACTTTTACAGTTGATTTTTAAATTTATAAGTCAATTTAAAAAGTTTAGTAGCAAGGAGTTTTCATACACAGAATAAAATGGGATGGATTTTATACGAGGAAAAATTAATGATCCCGTACGTTTTAGCATTGAATTCTCAAAAGTCTTTTAAGTGGTTGTTTAATAAATTTAATTACCAGTTTTAATTTGATTATTTTCACATCAACATTTGTCAAAAATCGAATAGGCTGTATATAGGCTGTTTTCGTTGTAAAAAAAAATATGTCCAGTTTCAAAACGCGCTATGTTCTGTTTTTTTTTTGTGAATAAACAAATCTAATTCTTTGATTTGTTTTTACTATTTCCCACAACTGTATTGAAAAACGTCGTGTGATACACGATGTAATAACCTACTTTCCACCCTTGTATCAAAATGTACTATTTGCTTAGATAATGTTGCAAATGACCTAAACGCCTACTGAAGGAGCTGGTTCGAGGTGGCTTAAAAAAAAAACACTTGGAAGGATTTGGGGGCGTCCTTAGGCCAGCAGTGGGATAGTGTAGCCTAATATAAACACAAAAATTATGTAAATGGTAGACGTTTTGTCATGTTGCATAGTTTTCGGTCGATGTTGCACAACATTACCCCAAAATGATCACTGATGAAGCCACAACTTATAAAATAAACTATTCGGGACAAAAAGTGAATAGCATATTGCACTAGTATTAGTCCTGCCATCTTTTCTTTTATTTCATTATTTGTGAAAGAAGGTAGCTGATTTTGAACTAGATGCGAAACGCTATTTAGTTTTGCTGCTCAATAGTGGAATTGCCAGTGAAATACAATGGGTTGAGTTGATTGGTTGGATTTGACATGAATGGTAGTTTTAACAGCATCATATAGGTGAAAATACACATGTAACTTGCATAAAAGTGTACGAGTAGCTTGCATGCCATTGTTATTATGGCCTCGGGGTCCCAGCGCTAAGAAAGAAAATTTGGTTCAAATAAATCTCACTAGATGGCGCGACATGCACCGAGTTGTTATTGAATTGTGTGTAAAATTAACACTTTCTGGAATTGAACATAAAAATTGTATGTTCTTGTTTAATCGATTCTATTAAGCACAAAATTATGGAATATAGGGCTCTTAATTTTTAAAAGATTATTTGAACGGATCATTTAAAATTGATGCCAATAGGTGGCGCGATTTTAAATGTCTGAGGCATTCCACTCGATTGTTCAAAATTGTATTGTAACACATTTTGGTGCAATAAAACTGTATAAACGTGCAAAAAAATACTATAAAACAAATCTTCACTGTATTTAAAGAAAAATATATTCATGCACCGAGTAAACCCTGTTACTTGCAAGTCGCTGCTAACACCATCTATCTATCGCCATGGAACGGAATCGAACGCGACCGATGTACAACAAATAATCTGTATAATCAGACGAAAAACGTTAGTTACGTCGGCGTGGTTTCTGTGTATGGGATGAGGCATCTGTATGCTAGTATTATATTATCTGTGTTATGGCTAAGCTACTTGCACACTTCTGTCCAAGTTAAAGGCATGTATTTTCCCCCTTAAATCAACTTTAATATCGTTATCAAAGTAATGTGAATGTCTAAAGAAATAGGTAGGTACTCAATTTTTCAAAGAAACTACAATACTAAGAATACTAATATATGCTAAAGATTATGTGGTCGTATCAAATGGGCATTATGTCAAACAAAACCTGAAAATGTATCGACTAAATGACAAATCGATTAATCGACTAAAAACGAGAAGTGAAACAAACTTATGAACTAATTGTAATCGAATAAGTTGATGTTGTCTTATCGTTTCTGCACAAGAACAAAAATATGCACTTATCAGTAATCATTGTCAATTAAATATTGGTGAATAGTCGAGATTATAGCGACTAAAATACTGATATTGAGCCGCATTTGTTTAGTCTAGTAATCGAACCCATCGAGTTATATGCCGCGTTCCCCTCTGCAAGCAACTCGCATGCAAGTTGAAAAAAATCTCTTTTCTACTATGTTTGAAAAAGTACTAAAAAAATTGATTTCCTAATAAAAATCCAATCCAATATTTCGGCAAAATTCTTTCTTACCATAAAAATACATAAAACTTAAACCTTTTTATGCCCGCAAAAACGCTGTCTGCCATTTTTGGTGACGTAATACTGGTATGTAAACAAAACAGTCGTGACGACCGCCACTCATTCATCTTTTGATTGTTGATAGCTATTTAGACTGAATTGACAGACGACAACTAATAGTTTTTGCCTATATGACGTCACGCCATGGCGGTTCGTGTTTTAGTTCTCGTGATATATCGAGTAAAATATGAAATTTTAATATATTAAAACTATAATATATTTTTATGACTCAAAATGATAATATTTGAGTATATTTCCACATACATTTTAAAATGTATTCTTTACCACCACACCTATTACATTGCAGGGTAATGCGACTTGCATGCAAGTTGCATTCATGTGGAAACGTGGCCTTAGAAAGGTAGAGAAAAGAATCGAGGATCGATTTAGTGGACACATTTTCGTTATTAGCATGCGCGACACTATAACATAAGTTTTATTTTATAATTCACATTTTCTTGTAAATTCTCAATATTATTATGGCCTATGATAGATAATTCAGCAATAATAATTGTAAATAATGTTATATTTCAAATTGCAACGCTTATGTACATTCTGTTCGATTCGGACGCGCGATGGGCACCGGACGAGTAACGCATGGACTTAGAAATATATTTAAGAAAATAGATAGTTTTGGTCGAAGTACGGTAGTGTTAAAGTCGCGAATTTAATGAGTATTATGGAAGAAGTGTTATAATAGAGAATAGTTGGTTTTAGTCGGCAGCTGTAGCGTTGTGAGAACTAAGGTACGGTTAAAGTAATTTGTAAAATATTACAAGTTTACAAATAAGAATTCTCTTCGCCGTTGAATTTTAGCGTCAACACACGCAAAATACATCTGTTTTCATGTTTTAATGCAATTGATAAGTCAGTCGGTTTCAGTCGTCGTAGAAATCATTGGGGAAACATTATATTGAAAAGTTTTGAAGTTAAAAATATCAATATTTGGAACAAGCGGATGATATCAAATGAGTAGTTTTTCTAGCAAAACTTTTCTATACAATGACCTTCTGAATTCCATCTAGATTCTATACATTTTGTATGCTACTGTAGTTCGTATGTAGTGCAAATAATTCTAGTATTGTACAGTAATATCCCGACATCTATCCAATTGACCATTGAGTATAAAATGCATGGAGTACAAATACGCCCCTGTTAGAAACGTTAGTACCCGAGCCGTACTATGACCTCTTAAAGCCATCGTGGTTCCAGCATGAAAGAGAGACGGAGCTATACAGGACGTATGGCAACGTCCCTTTTTACAACGCAATCATGATAGCATTAACGCGCGTTTGTGGTAGCCACCTTCTTCTTAGCGTACCGATGGCAAATACAGTATTTTTGACCCAGTATTCAGCTATGGCAACACCATTCGCTGACGCAGCCATAAATAAGGTCTTCAAATGTACAGGTTACAAGGCATGTAGTATTTCTATGTTATTGCCACTAGAACATTTGTGGTAGCCATAAAGTAGGGTTTATACATTTGCTCCCTCCCATTTGCTAGCTACTCCATGTCAGAAATTTAACAGTCTTATGTATATTTGAATTTAGAATTCGGGTGAATTTTCAAATTTAGGAATTAAAAACAAAGTCGCAGCATTACGCTGATGGCCGTTTTGCGCGGATGTGACGCATATTTTCCCAATAATTAATTAAGTCCTTTTTGGGTAATAATTTAGTCCATGCTGGGCGCTAATAAATTATTTTTCTATCTATCTGCTTTTTCTTTCTTTCACATTCTTTTGCAACTTATACCTTTTTAGGGCCTGTTGATTTAAATAATCACTTAAAAATCAAAACCCAACGCGAAATAAGTACTTCGAGTTGGTGGCGTGGATTAAATTTATCTCGATTTATGAATTCAGAGTTCATAGAACTTATCTACGGAACAAAATAAAAAAGTAAACTAAAGATGCTGGAAGTAATAATGTATACTGTCAAAGGAAGATACGGAGAGGTTATCAAATTCATAAGTCCTGTTACTGGAATAAATTTTCAACAGCCAATCGCATCACTTGAATTGCGTTAAATTTATAAAATGTCCATAATAGGGATGTTTTCTGGGAAGAAATATTATATTTTTATTTAGTCCGTCAGTGAGATTATCAAATATTTTTTGCTTTCAAAATCAATAAAAATTGACAAAGTTAAAGCGCATCAAAGTTTAGGGGTGGGGGCTTGTGACGTCACTAAGGCAGTGTAAAGTGTACTAGCGGCGTGACGTCACACGATATTTCAACGCATTACATCGTCGTCACTTTATATTTACGTGTATTACATTACATATAAGAGAAACGTAGCAAATATTTCTACCTGATGGACAAAAAACTAATTTTCAGTAAACTACCCTATTTCCTTACAGAAACCGACTTCTAAACTTTACTGGGTTTTCTTCTAGATAAGCAAGTGGTTTTCGGGATATTACTAAACCTTTTACTTTACCTCTCTCATGTGTTTCAATCATCCTGGTCCATCCGTTTCTGCGATGTCCACGGGACTTTAAACTTCACCTAACATTAGTTAGTAGGTGCTCACATTTCTAAGTCCACTGTTCGTCGGTTCAACTGTAATAATTAGCGAAAAGACTGACAATGTGAACGAACTCTAACAGAATCGACGGTCACGTGCAAAATTATGATTAAATTATGATTAATTATGAATTATTCAATCACATAGACTTATTTAATTACATAGTTATAACTACCATGTTGTATATTTAAATAAAAAATTAAATTATTTTGTGTGTTTTGTTTTACTCTACGTTTTTATTACCTTTTATACCTAAACTAGCTTCTGCCAGCGGCTTCGCCCGCGTGTATTAAACATATAAACCTTCCTCTTGAATCACTATCTATTAAAAAAAACCGCATCACATTGCCTAGTTTTAAAGATCTAAGCATACATATTGACAGACAGCGGGAAGCGACTTTGTTTTATACTATGTAAGGATTAGTGGCCCGCCCCGGGTTTGCTTGAATTTGTAACGGATGTGAATTCAGCCTGCGTGCAACCGACCAATGCCCGCCGAGCCCGCCGAAGCCAAGCCGCCATATTGAAGCTTGCCCTCCAGTCAAGGCATGGCAAGCAGGGGGATGTGTTAATATAAGCGATTGCCAGTCATTTATTTGTCTTTTTCTATCGTGAATACAAGATCTGAACAAATCTCTACCCGGTTTTTATTTATCCGTTGCAAGTCATAATAATTTAAAGACTATTAACCGTCTGCTCCGGAGGGGAAAAATGTACCTTGCAAATGGTGAAAGATTTTTTCAAGAAGGAGTAGTGGTTCCCGAGATTTTACACGTAGGGACAAACTTACAAATTTCGGGCCCTCTATATTAGTTAAGACTGTATTATACAAACAAGAGTTGACTCTAACAGTAATACTAGTGGCTCTGTCTGTCTTACCTGACTGTCTTTTTACCCGACTGCCGAAGGAGGGTAATGTGTTTATCAGTCTATGTATAAGGCAGGGTTAAGCAGTCAGGTTTTTTGATTTTTTAAATTCATTATCCATATATTGCTCATAAAATTACACGGAGTAATTCGACCCGAAGAGGAGAAAAGCCGGACAACCGCCGGACATCCGCAGCCGTATTGCGTAAGTGCGCAAAGAGTTTGACCGCTATCCAACCGACCAAATCGACCAATCACATGCGAGATGAATGACCCGGTGTGGATTTCTGTCTTGTGTGATTGGCCGATTGGATAGCATTACTTCAACTTCGAGGTCGTTCGGTCAATATTATAAAGATGTATGTTTTTTACAAAAATGCTTTTACTGATATAAATCGACACGACTCGAAACCACGGCAAATTGGTCATGCTAAATAAAACATTGGAAATTGCAGTTTCAAGTTGTATATAATTACATAATGGCATTTAAAATAACAGAAATAAATTTATTGGTTAAAAAAATATAGCACAAAATTATAAAAAGTTTCTGAATTAACGAATCTTAACTATTTAACCGCTGAGTTGATCTATTTTTTTTCTTTTCCAGTTTTTGTTAAAGCTGAAATCAGTACAATCTTAATTAATCAAAGGAAAATAACTGTAACATAAGGCAAGAAGTAGATTATTGCATTTTTATGGAATAACCTTTACATATTTCAAAGTTGTTACCGCAGGACCGATAGGGAAAACGCATGTATTTTTTTGTATTTGCTAAATAAAATATGTATTAATCAAAAGTAACTCCTTTCTCTGCTTTTGTTAGGTTTTCACGTCTAAACGAATTTGGATGAACCTTGGCAGACGGTTAGACCATGGGCCAAATTAGGACATACGATACTTTTTATTTTATTCCCTACCAGCTTTCACGCGGGCAAAGCAGCTGGCAGATGTTAGTTTATGATGTAAGTACGATTGTACGTGACATACGTACTACGTCCCGCAGCCTTCTTATCACACGGCGTATCCTTAATAAGTGTGTTCGTGGGTGCAGTCAGAACCCTGAAGTTGACCTGGTTGAAGTCCATCGATTCGTACAAGAACCGCGACTGTCTGTCACTCAGGATCCAGAGGTTGCCTTCGCCGTCTACCTGAATTTAGCAGAAGTGGTAAGTTAGAGGCCTACAAAGTGAACACGCCACTATCACTATCCCATCCAGTCCCAGTCCCAGTGATGGGATAGTGATAGTGATAGTGTCGGGTGCGGCCGCGATTCTGAATTCGATCGGACTGTTATTATTATTTATTTATTTATTAAAGTACAAGTTTATAATATCTTAACTTAAAAACTATGCCCCACAAAAGGTATGTTGCTTGTGTAGGTATGTTCAAATCGCGTCGAAAACTCTGCTTGTGCGATGCAGGATTTTGTGTGCCGCCAGGGCATTCGTTCGTATGTGGCGTTAAGGTTGCCCTAGTCAATCATTCTTCCATACAAACGTAGTCTGGCGATTACTCGACTGTTTGAAAGTGTACGTTCAAAATAAAAAAATATATCAATTTGTCTCATCATTATCTAACCCTGTATGGAAACAAATAAGTAAAAAAATATATATTTGAAAGTTATGAGCGTCGAAAGTTCCATTTCAATACTAACTTTAACGCATCTTTGGGCGCAAATAAATACCATAAGTAGAAGGAAAATTGCAAAACAGTCACCATACAGGGATAGATTAATAGTTCAACAATGCAAATAATTTTATTATGAACAGACACCTACATCTAGTAGTTTTTATATCCATACTCCCAAAGGTCTGTTTATAAAATTTCACGCGGCTGTTTTCGTCCTAAATCATCATCAATTTTGCTACAAATTTGCAAATATATGTATTTGTACGCGAACTATCTTCTTACTGCTTATCACAGCATCAGAAAGAGATTTTCGCACGTGTTGTCGGATGAGATAGCATGCATTTTAACCCCGCGCACAAAATAGTTTGTGCCGTCGCGCGTCGACTAGGGCAACGATGCCGCTACAAGAGGGTCACAGTGGATCGCGAGTTTTTGTACCGGCCTGCAGAGGCTAGCAGTGTACCCTCAGGGTAAAAGAATATGCGATCTCTGGCTAGCGAGGTCACGTCGCGCCATAGTCACTTCAGAAAAGACGCAAACGGCGTTTCCATATGTTTGATACTTCATCACGCCTACAATGGTCTTTAGATAGTGTCGTTCTATCAGCGAAGGCGAAAATGTAAGGGATTGGTCACGCGACACAATCTTATTATTAGGCGCCGGATAGCCGCCGCCGGCTTTCCGCTGCAAAGAAGAGAAAATAATACTAGGCGTATAGCACCATCCATCAAGGAGGGTAATGTGTTTTTCAGTCTATGTATGTACCTATGTATGTTTGTTCCTATGTTTCGTTCTAGGGACCACGACCAATAAAAAAATCAAAAGACCGAATATTTGTCAGTGCAGTCGCACATGATTTTCTTCTTGTTTACGTCTTTTTAGTGTGCAGTCGGGGTTTATGATTTGTAATGGGAAGGACAATATCTTTGAAACTTTTCTCTCAAAATCAACCACAACGTTAACTACTCGCATAGCACATACTTTGAGGTCATTTGGAAACTCCATTATATTGCAGTCGCTGAGGATCAATGGAATGTTTTCTTCGTTAAATTCTTTATCCATGTTCCAACATCCTAAGCCATTTTTGCACACCTGTTAAAAAGTACGTAAACGTAAGGTAACTACTGCCATTGGAAGCCATCGACAGCTGGTCGGGTATGCAAGCGCGAACCATCACGAAATGACGCCGAGCTGATGAGGTGAGATCTGACCACACAAAAAGTATGAAAATTGCCCTGCGTTGACAATCGAACGGCATGGCTGGCGCAGTGCCTGAGCTATTGTCTGACTACGCGGCGTATCGCGGGTTCGATTCCCGCACGGATCAAATATTATATGGCTCGGTGTTGTTCCGGGTCTGGGTGTTTGTGCATGCAAGTTAATGTTTGCCCTATGACACAGGAGACTTTTTTTTAAATTTTATATTATAGTCTCGCGCTTGACCACTGTCTCACCACGGTAAGCGATGACGTGGTCGACGATGAAGCACGCTTGCCTTGAAGTAACCTATTCACTCTTGATTAAAGACCCCTAGATTTTAGCTATCAGCAAACACAAACACGGCAATTCTGCGTGAGGCAAAACTTTTAAGAATTTTTTTCGCTGTTGATCCGTTGCTTCCAAGCCCTGGCAAAACGACTTCAGAGTTCAGCTACTAGCTTATTAAATGAATTCATCATATAGTTACCTGAGTATAAAATATTACGTTATTATTTGGATCTATATCTAAGGCCGTGGCTTGTGATTTTGGCCCTCTGTCACCGATTATCTGGAAAAAAGAAGAAACTATAAAGCATTTTGAGTAAGTTTGAAAGGTCTTCAACTCATCTTAATCTAACCCCTAATAAAATGAAGAGAGGTAAAGTTCTTTATGTTTTACTAGATTCTGCCAGCGGATTCGCCTGCGTGAATGTCTATAATTATCCCAAAAGAACATATTCCCTGGCTAAAACTAAAATCTATCGCTGTGCCAAATTTCATCCAGATTCAGTAGCATTTTCGTGAAAGAGTAACAAACATACAAACACCACACATTCACAAACAATCGCGTTTATAGTATTAGTAGGATTTATTAACATGGTGTATAAAAAATACGATTCATTTTGTTTGTAATCAATAATTTGATTACAACCAAAGTAATAAGATTTTTATTTTTCACGAAAATCCTCCGTTCTCCGAAAGGTAGTCTCCGCCCTGGGTCGGGAAGGGGTCTGTCAGACTACAACTGAATAAAACCTCCCCAGGCTGCGAGTGCGTGTGTGACTTCCGCTGCCCCGGACCAGTGCTGTCCCGCCTTTCGCAAACTTCGTCCCGTAATGGGAAGGGAGGTGTTACCTCCCATTTAACGCCTTAGAGAGATGCGCGTGGAGTACTATGCGCCGCCATCTCGAGTCCTGATTGATGGGGGGGCGACGGAAGTCCTCAAATCCAAGGGCCAGGGACCGAATTCGTCGTCCCTCACAGAATGAGATCACCGCGTCCCAGGACTCTGCACTGCTGGACATCATTGGACGAACCACGGTCGGCCGTGACAGGTCGCTACTAGGGCATGCAGAACCGCATCAGGTGCCAGGTTTTTGAGAACCGCCGCGGGTTTAGCAAGCAGTTAGAACCGGGCGAACCGGTTCCCCCGAATCCGACGGTTTTTTTATATTTAATTTTAATAAATCATAGAGAATTTGACAGGATAAGCAATGATCACTAGGAATATGTAATAAAATAGTTTAAGACTTGTCCCGGATGTCAGCCTCTACGAGATTGGGATGGCTCTGAAACAACTTAAGTACAACAAAGCGCCGAACTCCTGAAGGCGGGTGGAAAACCGGTACTTAAGGCCCTTGAGAAGCTATTTAATTCCGTCATACTCGAAGGGAAAACGCCACAGGAATGGTGCAGGGGTGTGGTGGTCCTCTTCTTCAAGAAGGGCGACAATTCCCGATGCCACAGGAATGGTGCAGGGGTGTGGTGGTGCTCTTCTTCAAGAAGGGCGACAATTCCCGATTGAGGGATTATATTCCCATCTCACTTTTTAGTGATGTCTACAAGTTGTTTTCAAGAGTCATCAAGAATCGTCTCCCGCGCTGGTTTAACGATTTCCAGCCGTTCGAACAAGCCGTTTGCCGAAAAAACTTAATCACCGTAACTAGACCACATACATACGCTACGGCAGGTTATACAGAAGACCAAAGAGCCTGCCTCTTTATTTAGCGTTTGTGGAATAAGAGAAAACCTTCGTTTCGATCGAGACTTGGGCTGTATTGCAGTCTTTCCAACGGTGCCAAATCATAAACTACCGGGTACATCGAGGTGCTGAAGTGTTTGTACCATGACAGTCCGACATCAGGATCAGACTTCGGCACCTATCCTTCTGCAGCGAGGTGAGTCAGGGAGACGTCATATCTCCGAAACTGTTCTCAGCTGCACTGGAGGATGTCTTCAAGGTTCTGGACTGGAGAGGGCCAGGCATCAACGCCAATAGCGAGTACATCACTCACCTTCGGTTTGCCGACGATATAGTGGTCATGGCTGAGACCATGGAGGACCTCAGTACAATGCTCGATGACCTCAGTAGAGCTTCCGAATGAGTGGGGCTAAAAATGAACATGGACAAAACCAAGGTGATGTTGAATGTCCCATGTTGCACCCACTCCTATCAAAGTTGGAGACTACACTTGAGGATGTGGACGATTATGTCCGCCTGGGACAAACGGTCCAGTTAGGTAGGTTCAACTTCGAGAAAGAAATCAACCATCAGCTGGGCAGCGCTCGGTAAGTTGCGCGGTATCTTCTCGTCCAACTTACCACCATGTCTTAAGACGAAAGTCTATGACCATTGTGTGCTGCCAGTGATTACTTACGGGACAGAGACGTGGTTCCACAATGGGTCTCATCAGTAAGCTTAAATTCACACAAAGTGTAATCGAGAGGGCTATGCTCTGAGTTTCCTTGCGTGATCGAATCAGAAATGAAGACCTGCAAGAGAACCAAGGTTACCGACATACACCGATAAATGGCCAAATTTAAGTGGCAGTGGGACCCGAAAAGTTCTAGAGTGGCAGCCGCGTAGTGGGACACGCAGCGTTGGAAGGCATCCCTCTAGGTGGAGCGACGACCTCGTCAAGGCTGCAAGCGTCCGGTAGATGCGAAACGCACAGGACCGATCAGTATGGCGATTCTTGGGGGAAGCCTATGTCCAGCAGTGTACGTCTTTTGGCTGAAATGATGATGATAATATACTTCTCTTTTTAATTTTGTTAGGCTTATATATCGAAAACCAAAGAGAATTAGCGAATCTTTAGGTCTCTTTTGTGCAAAAAGAGACCTAAAGATTACAAGGAATAAACTTACTCTGAGCACAAATTGCAATAAAATTAAAACTATAAAAAACTGATTTTTGGGCCCTTAGACATTTTTTGCTCCTTTGCGATTTTTATGGACTTTTCAGGCAACGTTAGGTACTGCTACCATAATGAACATAATTCCGGTGAAAGTACTTAACTAGGAATTTTTCCGCAACAAAATGTCTTTAATCCTGGACTATACACATACACGTCTTTGTATCGAAGAAATAATGTGATCCATTTTGGTTTTTTTAAGACCCGGTACCCCCGGTGGGTACCGGGTTTACTCAGTCCGGAACCGGTTCTGAAAATAACTTAATTGAACCGGGCATACTCGGTTTTTCAGGAACCGGGTAGAACCGGGTGCATGCCCTAGTCGCTACCCACCTAAAGTCTACGTTAACTTTTAATAAGGATACCTAAGACAGCGGTACCGCCATAGCATAATTGCGCACAATTCTAGGTACTTAGATAGACTGATCCCATACAAACCTCAACTCCATTGAATATATCTTCTTGATCTGCATCTTTATCTCTTAGCAGTTTAGTTGACATTTTGAAGAGTTTAGTGCTGGACGTCGGATGCATATACAAATCGCAGTAACTGTAAGTAGAATTTTAAAATATTCGTTATTTATTTATTTAATTAATAGTATACACACACAAATTTGCAGAGGCGGCCACCGGGCATGGTGCCGTAGGCTTTTTCATTAATTAATCATCAGTCATTCATAGTCTCCTCTATGTCTATCATAGTCTCCTCCTCCCTCTTTTTTGCTAGACATAGGTATTTCCAATCGTACGCAATTTAGCCCGATGTTCGGCTACTGCCTTCCTTGGCAGTCGAGTAAAAAACTGGCCAAGTGCGAGTTGGACTCCAGCACTGAGGGTTCCGTAAAAACAGCTAGGTACATTTACCAAAATAATTAAATAAAATTACTGAAGTTCATAAACTATGAGGGCACCAAACATTTCTCTTTACGATAAGATAAACAGAATTGAGGGACAAAATTAACTTTGCTGTTGGTAAACTGTAGTCCCCATACATCGACTTAGATTGCGGTCAGTTTACTAACTGCAAATAAGTTATTTTTTTTTTTTTTTATGTAGATACAAATTTATGGAATTGTTTTTTTTTCCTTTATGTACTGTACTTGTGCTCTAAGACATTGCATCTTGCCAAATTTCATGATTCTAGGTCAACGAGAAGTACCCCGTAGATTTTGATGTATCATCTGTTTAATTTTTTTCACAGCTGCAAGGGGTTGCAAACTTGAGTATACGATATTAATTTCAACCCGATACCTCCACGCGTTCCCGAGATAAAGGGTCTCGACAGACAGACGGACAACAAAGCGATCCTATAAGGGTTCCGATTTTTCCTTTTTAGGTACGGAACTCTCATCAATCGCCTTTGTACCCGTAGAAATAAGTATAATTGTAAAAGAGATGTGTAACTTTAGTTTTTGGTGTACAATAAAGTATATTCTATTCTATTCTATTCTATCAATCAAAAATGGTCGGTGATAACAAGATCCACAAATAAGTTTAAGAATGAAAAACCATCTCACCCATCCTTCTTAGGCTGTGACAAAGTAGCAGAAGACACCCCATCGCTCCAGTAGAAGTCAATCCCTCCAACTTTGTAGACCCCGGCGTGGGGGTCAAAATGGAAGTAATGGTTCTCCACCCGCCAAGCCTGGTCATCATGCAAGCTGTATACGATGATTGCATTTGACCCCATGTCCGTTATGTATGCGAAGGTAGGACTATTTTTGCCACTCTTACCTAATGTTTCAACAGTCTGGAAAAAAACATGGACTCATCGGAAATCAGAGTTAGAAATAATCTCTACGAATCTGTAGTACAACAACAGTTCACCAGTATGATAGATTCCGTATAAAAATAACATACATACATAAACGCACGCCTTTTTCCCATGGACGTATAGGCAGAAACTACAGAACGCCACCGCTACGATCCTTACATACTTCTTTTGCTTCACTCACATTCATACATCTAGCACACACGTTGGTTATGAGTACTGCGCACCCTGGACTTTCTGAACCACAAAGGTCTACCTATGTATGTCTTTTTAGGGCGACCCCACCATTTCCATTCACGTCCGCCTTGTAAATACATTTCGTTAAAATAAATAAATACAAAGAAAAAAGAATAAACAGAAACAAATATAACATCAAAAATAGATGGCGCTGATCTTCATGATTTTTTGGACCATGTGGGATTTTGGGTGCGGCCAGACTTACGTCCCAGCTGTAACTGACTGATTATACGCAAGTCCTACTTACAATGCTAGTCAGCATGGATGACTCTTTTAGCACATCCGCTCCCAGGTTGTACTTCTTAATCAACTCGTCCGTATTCAAGTCGAAGACCAATACGGCCGGATCTGTCACTTGTTTCACATTGGCTGTAGAGGTTATACAATACTTGTAGGTTAAGGAAGAACATCCAGCACCCAGCACTGGGCCCGCGTGGTGGATTAAGGCCCATTCCCTCTCTTATAGAGAGGATCGGTCCCAGCAGTGGGAACATTAAAAGGCTGATGATGATAAAAGGATGAGCAATGAACTGTAAGTAAGAACTATTAAGTTACTTAGACAAAGAATCTATCTGTTCGGCATTCGACAACTGCCCGAGGAATTTACTGTTAATAAAACAACTTATTTCCAAAACGACTACAAAAACAATATTTTGTTCTAATCCAGTCACACGGTCACACCGTGTAAATTATCTACTGATATCCTTCTGCATTCAGTTAGTCTGGAAGCCAAATCCAACCTCATTGCGTTGCCATAGGATAAGGCTACACTGCTATACAGACAATAATGTAGGCACTACACGGTCAAAATAACTGTGTACCTGGTGCTGTGACGTTACTGTGACATTCGACTCGCATTTGGCGCACGAAGCGAACGCGGGTAGGCTGGAGTGGGTATTTTGACCGTGTAGTACCAATAACGGTGCACTTACTAGCCATATCGGTGACACCATTATCTACGACCCAGAGTCGATCGCACTTGTCCACGTGAATCCTGAAGGTGGACACGACAGTCCTGTTGGACACCACCCCACCCCCCGTGCTGAGGCAGCCTTCCTTCCAGTTGGGGTATGGATGTAGAAGTGCGTCTTGAGTGTCGTTCAGATAGACGTAGTTCAGAGATGCAGGGACGCCTGATTGGGGAATTAAGTCAGGTTAGATGTACAGCGAAATATAATTTTGGATGGAGTAGAGGACATACCCCTATTTGTCTACTGAGTTTTCCTATAGTGGCCTCCTTCACCAACCTTACGTTATGGAAAGCGGCACACTATACCAGGCAACCCCTTACGAGGTGTCTGGGACCATCTTCGGTAGGTCACGCCTCCGAGAGCACTCGCCCCTGGTACTCAAGAGAAAATGTGAGTTGCACCGTGATTACTCACTACCATTTGTCCAGAATGGTACCGGAGCAATAAAGCCGCTCACCACACGCACCCCAGCACGCCAGCACTAGTGCAAGCACCAGCACCAGCGCAGTTGGTGCTAGCGGATTCAATCCCCGTTAAGGACGCCAGAGAAGCTGGCTCCCATTTCTCCAGAATGGTCCCGGAGCTGTAAGCACGCTCACCTCTCGAATACAAATCATCGCATCTACCCAATGCCTACAGCTGGGTTGCCGGAAAACTAATCCAACGGGTAGTCCTCTTCTTTCTATCCAGGAAAGTGCCGGAGATGCAGCTCGCTCACAAGAGCTCACTTGCTTGAGGGTTACTCACGAACCCCGCGTCTGACCACCAGGTGGCCCTTTGCCTTGGGCCGGTAACTTCAGACACTTGTTGCGCGCGAGGAATGACGCTCGGCCCACACATAGCCGAGCAGACAACATGCCACTCCTCTGCAACCACCACATAGACCACCGCGAGTCCAACCTCAATGTCAGGTACCACCTTTGCGCTTGCAATGGTGGAGGGCCTACCTGACCCCGCGTACCCTGATCCAAACAGCCGGACCCGTAGTTCCAGCTGCGAAAGCCCCCATCTGTTCGGGTCGTACAGATAGGGAGTAGGACACGTACCCTATTTGTCTACTGAGTTTTCCTATAGTGGCCTCCTTCACCAACCTTACGTTATGGAAAGCGGCACACTATACCAGGCAACCCCTTACGAGGTGTCTGGGACCATCTTCGGTAGGTCACGCCTCCGAGAGCACTCGCCCCTGGTACTCAAGAGAAAATGTGAGTTGCACCGTGATTACTCACTACCATTTGTCCAGAATGGTACCGGAGCAATAAAGCCGCTCACCACACGCACCCCAGCACGCCAGCACTAGTGCAAGCACCAGCACCAGCGCAGTTGGTGCTAGCGGATTCAATCCCCGTTAAGGACGCCAGAGAAGCTGGCTCCCATTTCTCCAGAATGGTCCCGGAGCTGTAAGCACGCTCACCTCTCGAATACAAATCATCGCATCTACCCAATGCCTACAGCTGGGTTGCCGGAAAACTAATCCAACGGGTAGTCCTCTTCTTTCTATCCAGGAAAGTGCCGGAGATGCAGCTCGCTCACAGGAGCTCACTTGCTTGAGGGTTACTCACGAACCCCGCGTCTGACCACCAGGTGGCCCTTTGCCTTGGGCCGGTAACTTCAGACACTTGTTGCGCGCGAGGAATGACGCTCGGCCCACACATAGCCGAGCAGACAACATGCCACTCCTCTGCAACCACCACATAGACCACCGCGAGTCCAACCTCAATGTCAGGTACCACCTTAGGGAGTAGGACAGTGGTACCTAACCCTTCGTAAGCGGGGCACATACGTACAGCGAGTACAAGCTGATGTTAATGTATGAGCTGATAGGGTCGGACTGGCCATATAGTCAAGGGTGCGTTTGCACGCCGGGTCCCAGCCTGCGCGGGCCTCCCATTGGCCTGGCTTGCGGGGTTCGGTGCTAGCCGCAAGACGGCAGAGGCCCGCGCAGGCTAGGGCCCTGCTCTTGCGACCTGCATCTAAAGTAGATAGTTCCTACATACCATATAAATGTAAAGTATTATCATAATAGAAAGAAAGAAATAGAAAGACAAACATAGACCTTATAGGTGATGTTCTTCAGAAAGGCCAGGTGCGCAGTACTCATAACCGGCGTGTGTGTATGGCTAGATGTATAAATGTGAGTGAAGCAAAAGAAGTATGTAAGGATCGTAGCAGGTGGCGTTCTGTAGTTTCTGCCTACCCCCATGGGAAAAAGGCGTGAGTTTATGTATGTATGTATGTATTATCATAATATGACATGAATACCAGCACGTGCACAACCATATCAATTTCTTATTGGGTAATTCTCACCATTTCGTTTATGCAAAAGACTTGTGAGCAGGGCCGGATCTATCTAATAGATTCTCTTATCTATCTATCTTCTTCAGCCCAGGGCCCCGTGAATATAAAGCTCCCCCAACCACAATTGAAGACAATTATTTATTATACTATTGTTGAGAAAGAAACCTTTTGTGCGTATGACAACTAACTTTTTTTACAATAGGTTTAAAAAAAATTAAACCAATCCAAATACTGCATCATCATCATCATCAGAATGTTGGGCTGTGAAAAAGATGGATGAAAGGAGATTGCATGTAGTAGATATGAGAATGTTGAGATGGATGTGCGGCGTGCCGAGATTGGATAAAGTGAGAAATGAGTATATTAGAGGCAGTTTGAAAGTGGCGCCAGTGACAGAAAAGTTGAAGGGAAACCGTTTGTCCTGGTATGGTCATGTGATGAGGAGGGATGAAACGCATGTTACTAAAAGAGTTATGAATATAAATGTGGATGGATGGAGAGGAAGAGGAAGGCCAAAAAAAAGATGGATGGACTGTGTGAGGAGTGATATGAAGGAAAAGGGAGTCAGTAATAGCGTGACAGGGGACAGAACGGTATGGAAGAAGAAAACGTGTTGCGCCGACCCCAAGTAACATGGGATAAGGGCAGGAAGATGATGATACGGAGCTCGCTTCGCTCGGTTTTGCACCTTACATTCACTATTCTGCATAAGTCAATATAAATAAATAAAGTTATCATTAATTCTGTACGAACGGTAAATAGAAAATCTATCCTCTCCAAACCAAAGTCAGTTTAAAATGTATGTATCTTGCTTCGATTGTTTTAGCATTCCTTCTTTTTCACCAATTCATGAAATTGTCGATTGGTGCAGAAAACTATTTATTAGACCTATTCCTATTTCTGAAGAAATGTACAAAAAATCGAACCTATTCAAGCTTGGGTGCAACATTTTCGGAACCCACACACACACACACAACCTCTGCACTGGAAATGTTACGGAAAAGTAGGTACTTTGGCTTCAGTAGATAGGTACTTTTAGTTACTCACTAGCTTTTGTCAGCTGCTTCGCTCGCGTGAAACGTGTTTTCTTATCCCAAGGGAATATTATACCGGGATGAATAGTGACCTATGTGATATTCCAAACTATAATCTATCTCTGTCAGACGTTCTGGCGTGATTGAGTAACAAACATACATCCACACTGCCACACACACATCCATCCAAACTTTCACATTTATAATATTATAGTAAGACGACCAGGCACAGCACAGGGCAGGGCACATTGCTCGCAGAACGGATGGCCGATGGGGCCGAAAAGTTCCTGAATAGCGACCGCGAACCGGAAGACGATACGTTGGAAGGCCTCCCACTAGGTGGACTGATGACCTGGTTAAGGTTGCGGGAAGGCGCTGGATGCGAGACGCACGGGATCGGTCAATGTGGCGACGCCTGGGGGAGGCTTATGTCCAGCAGTGGACGTCTTTCGGCTGAAATGATGATGATGATGATGATGATGATGAAGACGACCAGTAGAAGAAATACTTAGACGATATAACTAAAGTGCACACCATTTCCCCACAACCTACTCCTCTCCTTTAAAAGCTCCCACTCTCGACAATGATATCGATCAAAGCATACTTTCAGAAAAATAGAAACACGTTTTTGGACAAAAACTAGTAGTTTAATTAATTCAATAGTTTAATCCGTCTATGGATTAGTGGTAGGTCTTTAAATGTATTAGCCCAGGGCCAGAAAAATAATGATGTAGGTAGGGGTACTAAAAAGAGCAAATAAGAAGTACCTAACTACTAGGTATAATTATACACAAAATTATAAAAAAACCTACAAAAACTTCGTTTGTCACAGATCAGTCAGCACCTCATAATACCTATTTAATGTTTATATATTAATCATATAGTAAAAATAAAAATGTAATACGTGAAAGAAGGGTAATTACTTTCTCCTATAGGTACACAATTTATAATGTATCATTCTATAATGGAGGAGGAAAAGAAAGTATTTGATAGAAACACCAAAACTTCGTTTTGTTTTTAATATTATGTAAAAGGAGGGCCTGGACCAATTCGACACTAAGATTTTGGAAAACCTGCTAGTTAGGAAATGAATAAAAAAAAACCACAAGAATCTTGGACCCTTGCACGGCAATCGAGCTAGTCTCGGGTAGGTAGGTACTAATTTTTGGATTAAACAGCCTTGATCCATCCTGCTAACTAATAGAAATAAAAATCTAGCCTTTTTTCCACCGAGGTATGGTGATAAACAATTTATTCTTCCACCTCGCAATTCCAGTCGGCATGTTGTTCTTGGGTATATACGTCTGATTGGCTAAAGCCACTTTTTTCTCTTGGCAGCAATCATCGCAAGCCCATGCAAAGTCGATGACCTTCCATTGGAACTTCGGCGGTACCAGCGTTGCCGCTTGATATAAGAAGAAAAGAATTAGAATTACGGAAAATTTCGACATATTGATGCAAACTATTATTTTTTACTTTTTTTTATTTTTTTCTACATTAGGTACATTTCTCTACAAAATTACAATAATAACGACATTGTCTTTTCTATTGACATTTCTGTTGATCACCATTGATGTCATAGAATAAAAGAAAAGCCACGGAGGTAAGAGAACAGTAGGTAGGTATCTACTCACTATTGGCAGCCCCTATCTCTAAGTAGTCTGTGGGCAGCCCTGAAGTTGGCTTACCAAGCGCAACGCACGTCGCCGACGACGCGGTGCTGTTTTTGTATGAGATTTTCTACTGCGCAGCCATTGTAGCCAATTTCAGGGTGGCCAAGAAGTTTGGTGAAAACTTTACCTACTGTACTGTAGGAATTATAATAGAATTGGGAATTGAGATGGGCTGCTTTAGTAGGTAGGTATACATAGTTCTTGACAAACTTCTTGGCAACCCTGAAGTTGGCTTTCCGATGAGCAAGGTACCTACGGATCATTGCTGTTTATGTAGGTATGAGATTTGCTACTGCGCAGCCATTGGTAGCCAAATTTAGGGCGGCCAAGAAGTTTGGCAAGAACATAGGTACGATGGGAGGAGTGCATCCGACCCATTGGCACAAACAATGCCTCACCTTTTCTCCTCTCATTGCGATAACTCCACGATGAAGGACTTGAAGACAGTATCTGTACGGATAGATATACTTTCGACTGGCTAGTCAAATTTAAATAGATAGGTATAGGTCTTAGATTATAGAACAGTTGATCTGAGGTATAGGTACCCATTTTACTTTGCTTCGTTTTTGAACCATCAATACGATAAAGAAAAGTTGCAGTGGGCCAAATGGCCCACTTATCCAAGCTTTCGCAGTGGTAAGGTTATGCACCTGCTTGTGAGAAAAATAATTAATGATAAAATGAATACATAGGCTTTAGCAGCAGACTCAGCTATAAAACTAGAACGTATACAATTATTTTCACTCTAATTTACAAAAAAAATGTTAATCTGAATTCTCTTGTAACTGTAAAGGTCTATCCACACTTATCAGGCCCGTGCCCGGGACGTAGACGGACCGTGCCCACAGCCCCATCAGTGTCTCAAAAAAATACCGGTGTGTACATTTTAAATGAACTCGTTCCCACACGTCCGAAGACCACAGTGGCGAAACTTCAATGCCTGGGCCGGCCTTGTCACGTCCCGGGCACGGCCCTGATATGTGTGGATAGACCTTTAGTAAGCATAAAAGTGAAAATTAGACAATAAAATTTTATTTAGCACGATAACATGATGGAACAACTAAACGTGTTAAACGTCAAACAAAGTTCTATGTCATGCCCAAAAGTAAATGTAATTTTCTGGCATAAGATTTTTTTCTGTCCCTGTTTAACTTAGGTAATTTTAGTTCTGCCAGATCTGCTCTCTCTGTCTCGTTTGTTTTGTACGCAATGACCAGTGCCACATCCGTGGAAAATCACGAAGTTGAGCCAGATGTCACGCAAATAAAAATGTTGTCCACTAATCCAATTTAATATTTGAAATAATTTATTTAGTGACGTCCTGAGACCTTGGTGTGTTGTTATCGGGAAGTGTATCGGTGTATTAGCCGAAAAAATGTCAGAGGAAATTGAAAAGGAAGCTGGAGAACCTGTGTATGCTAACTGTGCAGTAATCGCAGAAGTGAATAAAGAAAAACGGATCGGCTGCGCTCATTATAAACGTCGCGCAAAGTTCGTGGTAAGAACTAGATCATAAACAGATATTCAAATGATTAATTTGATTTAAGTGCGATAGCCGGGAACAAAACAGTCGCGTTCTAAATATAAACATAACATCGCAGTCTCGAGATAGTGATATGCCGATTTCAGAAACAAAGATAAAGTCAACGAACTGGTAGGCGCGCATCATGCGTTATTATTGCGCCGAAATAAAGTACACAAACCTTAACTTTTCCCCAATACGCTTTCACAATATAAATGGCACTTTATAGGAATGAGAGTTCTCAGTTATTGGCAGTAATTGACCTCTTTTATAGCTATTTAGATTTCACTTTCAAAGATTTGGTACTATGATTTTATATTTAGAACATGAATGTTTATGATGGAGAGTCCTTTGTTCCCAGTGCACATAAGAGAAAGGAAATCAATAGGTAAATATTGCTAAATAATAATGATGTATATGAGTCACATCTGTTTTGGTTACTTCCTTTTCTTGGTTACCTAGAGATAGCTTCACTTCTGAAGTTGAAAAATGGAAGGTACCATGACAAGGGTATATTCAGCTGCAATCTAGTTAGCTTATTAATGTCCTACCTATAATAGATTCCTATCAATATATCCTTGTTTATACGACTGCTAGAAACGTGGATACAATGGCTTTTTAATTCGCCCTTCAGTATTCTCCCTTCTGGAGGTGGGTGGTAATGGCTGAGACACAGTTCCATTAATGCAGCCATTTCCAAACAAAATTTAATAATTGTATAAAATTACGTGTTTTTTTTTTGATCCAGTAGATATTAATTGTTACGGTAATTATGACATTCAATAGTGAAAGTCACCACACTTCATCATCATACAAAATTTTATTTACAATCCAAGAAAACTTTTACTTTAGATTATATATAATGCAATGAACAATAATTGGAACTGTTTGAGATATGATCATCTGCTCTCTCTGCTGTCCTATAGCTACAGCGTTTACTACTGACAAAATCATATTTTCACTTTTAGAAGAAAAACCAAAAATCTATGAAATAATAAAAAACAATGCTGTTTACCTATACAAGAAAGTTAGTATTTTTGTATGTAATTGTGTTAATGCCTGAATTAAAAAATTTGGGCAATACGCGGGTGAAACCGCGGGGCATCAACTAAAAATCACATGCGAGAGTTTCCGATCTTAAT
Organism: Orthosia cruda; assembly: GCA_964057195.1. Lineage (NCBI taxonomy): Eukaryota > Metazoa > Arthropoda > Insecta > Lepidoptera > Noctuidae > Orthosia > Orthosia cruda. The sequence goes on along the minus strand of OZ059835.1, from coordinate 6,254,126 downwards.
GTGCAACATTGTTAGTTTATATTCATTACTAAAGATTAAGTAATGCAATTGAGGGTTTTTTTTATTTTTATTCCGTAATCTTTAAATTTAGTCTAGAAAAATACTGCCTAGAGAGATTGATTGAGAAATTAAAAACTCAAACTCATGTGTCAATGTTTCTCATTTATTTTGCTATATTTTTCTGGCAGTTTTAATTGGCGTTAGTATAATTTTTAAGTGTAGTTTATTTAATTTAATTGAAAAACATAATTGACCAAATTACTTTAAAAACAAATGAAAATTATTTTTTTCAGACACCATGCTGCAACAAAGTCTACGTCTGCCGATACTGCCATGATGAAAATGAACAGCACTACTTCAATCGGAAGTCGGTCACGGAACTTATATGTACGGAGTGTGACAAGAGGCAGAAGGTTCAGGAGGAGTGCGAGAACTGCGGAGTGCGGTTTGGAAAGGTAAGTTTAAAACTACAACCCCTCTTTTTCCTTATTTGTCGATTCTACTTAAATTTTGTCCAACCAAAATCGGACCAAGGTTGGTCTACAGATGGATGACTTGGCTTAAGGCTTTGCCAAGCCTTGAAAATGATTAAGTAAAGATTATGTGTTTTTGTTTTTGTTGGACACACTAACATTATTTGATTATTACTCATAATCAAGCATATTTGCTGGGTTTTTCCTATTACAAATCCTGAGAAAACAGCAGTGCTGTAAAATCTTATCTTTTCTAGCAACTGTTTTTAAACAGCCGTATCATGGAAGTATGTCTAATTAATTTACTTACTTAAATGACTTAAAAACCAAGATTATTGATATCAAACATTTGTACTGGAAAGGAAGCCTTGTTATCAGTCATTTGCATTTTGTCTGCCTTTTAATAATTTACTAAAGCGTTCCATTAAAATAACCTCACGCTCTTTTCCGATGGGGGTAGGCAGAAATTACAGAAGGCCATCTGCTACGATCCTTACATACTTACTTAACAAAAAAAAAATATATATACTCCTTTCCATTAAGTCTCAGTGCCAGTCTGTTTCTTTTCCAACAAGCTATGTAAAATTTGGATAGAACAAAAATAAAAATAAAAAATAATAATAATAAAATACTCCATCATCGTTTTCTTCCCCTTATACCAAAGCAGTGGCGTAGCTAGTCCTAAAGGGGCCCTATATCAAAATTTGTTGTGGGGCTCTTAACGAATACAGCAAAACTCGAAAGGCAAGTTTATTTACGAAATAATTAAAAAATCACAATGAAAGCTTAAGCTATCCAATTCAAAATTTTTGAATCGGGAACTATGTGTATATTAGGATCATTTTAGAGCGAGCAAAGGAAGCTAGAAAATTAGAGTATATCCACACGCATAGATTAATCGAGTTAGTTTTAATCGTCTTAATTCATCCATTATAGATTATTCTTATCTATTCAAATTGGAGGTTTTAGGCAAAATTGTAATGTCGGGGCCCTTGTGGCTCGGGGGCCCCGTATCGTCGATACAGCTACGCCCCTGTCCCAAAGATATGTTTTGCTGTAACATGTCTTTCATATTTCTATATTACAGCACGGTCAAGATAACTGAGCACCCGAAATGTCAAACTACCCCACTCCTTGGTACCCGGCCGCGCGGCGCCCCGCGTTCACCTCGTGAGCCAATAGCGAGAATCGAACGGCAGAGTGACATTGTCATTTCGGATGCTCAGATAAATTGACCGTGTTTTCGTCGATATCGTATTTCGGGCCACTCCATCTCACAGAGAGGCAGCCTGTGCTGGGACGCCTGTGTCCCAGCAGTGGGAATATTATAGCCTGATTATACTATTACGCTGTATCGTTATATCCTTTCATGATTCTCTTAAGGCCGTACACTGACCAAAACACCGCCGTGATCATTCATAGTGCCCTAGCGGCACACTGGTGGCGCACGAGTTACGCCCAGATTTTAGAATAAAATCTTTATAAAATCGAAACCTGTTCTTTTAAAAAAAAAAAAACTTATAATATTCGTTATTTAATTGTCTATCCATTAGTGTTAGTACAAACATTTATTAATGAACACTTTACGAGGAGATGCATGCTATCAATCATTATTTAGTGAAACATAATTCTGTAAAAAAAAAAATGAAGTCTACCATTTTCGAATCAATACTATGTAGAAATTTAATGTATTTTTATTAGTTGATATTTTTTTTAAATAACGAGTAGATCGATCCTAATAACTGCACGAAAATCGGCTAGCCCGGCGTTTTGCTGAGGGTAGCACTTTAAATGTAAATTTGGGCAAAAATCGCATTTCCGCTACATTAAAACAAGGATTATGGCGTGTACTGCAGTCACCCTGATCATATTATACGTGATTTTCGGCACGCTATGCGTGTTCACCGGCGTTTAAGGAAGTTTTGGCGCGTGTAACACACAAACGACATGACAGTAAATCTAACGAACAAATAATTTGATTCCTCTTCCGTCACAACATTGGCTCCGCGTGTATTTCCGACTGCCGTGGTATTGAAGAGTCAACTTCATTATTTGGACTTTGTCCAATATTACCTGGAGTCGGCGCAATACGTTTTCTTCCCTATTAACCGTCACGCTGCCTTTTACTCCCTTTCGAGCCAGGTGTCGAAGAGTAAAATTGATATTTCAGAATGTTTTAGAAACACTATAGTGGAGGAGACGTGGAAGATTGACCTTCACCCATCAGATAACTGGATGAGACATATTTTTTATCAAATGTAATTTATTAACAAACATGCTAGATAAATTGCCTATCGAAAAAAATTCATATCTATTTTTAATTGAATTCATTTTAATAAATTTTCTATCATCAACTTCACTCTTTTGATGACCGAATGAATTTTATCTTAACTGATAGTTTTTAACACACAGAATATGCCTAGGTAGGCTGGCCTACTTATTTCTGTTCATGGCTACCTGGCAAGCAGATGTGAACAGGTAAGTAATTATAGGTAACTACACCGATCTGTTAACCAATCGAAATTGATATCATAAGTAAGATATTTTAATTACAAAACCAATCGTATAGGCTTTACCTGCAAGCCGCCTGCAAAAAATCGTAAAAGCTTTAGTTTTTTATTTAATTTAATTGGTAACACCAAGGCGCTGCTGGCTTTCCTCGAGGAGCTGGGTTGGATTGAGTGAGAAAGACGAATCCCACCCGTACGCAAAATACGCGCTTAGACGTGGAGTTGCGGACACCAGCCCGTCTTAATCTAATTTAATTACTGTCGAGTGTAAACAAATGCTGTCTCTGTCCCTCACATGTACACGAGCATGCGCACTGGGATACATTCAACGGTCAGGAAGCGTGCAGATGCTATGTTGTGTCCTGTTCTATCACACGGACCTCGGACGCTCTCCTTTCTCTCTCGCACCTATCAAATAGCTCCAATTCTAAAACTTTGTAGCTTGGCAATAATATTTCATGTATATTTTATTGCAGGTAAGCCTATACGATTGGTTTTGTAATTAAAATATCTTATGTTATCATGAGCATGTCTGTTAATATATTACATTTGATAAAAAATATGTCTCATCCAGTTATCTGATGGGTGAAGGTCAATCTTCCACGTGTCTTAGGCTACTACTACAATGATTGGTTACAACAACCCTATCTCGTTACATTTTATTAGCTGCTGCAATATTTATCACGTTTTTTTGCCTATTTCCGTTATGAGGGTTTTCTGAAATGATGTGCACAACTAGTTGGTAGCAATGCTGAGACTACGGGTCCAGCCATCTGTCAAATTGTCTATATTTTTCTGACATTAGTTAAATTGACGCCAACGTCACGTTGAAGTCGTTATGTTTTCGAAGTTTCGAAGTGCAGGACTTTACACCAAAGTGGCGCCAACTTGTAGCGTGAATTGCCTGAAAAACCTCAATAATCATCTCTTTTATCTTGATACCCGCAGTACACATGCCTGATCTGCAACTTATTCGACGATGATGACAAGCGGCAGTACCACTGCGACGGGTGCGGCATCTGCCGTGTTGGAGGACGAGACCGGTTCTTCCACTGTGAGCGCTGCAACATGTGTCTACCAGTGCAGCTGCAGCAAGTTGGACACAGGGTAAGACTATCAGCACATTGTTGAGACAGGTGGCAGTACATCTGCCGCCTTGGTAGCGGGTACCGATTCTTTAACCTATTGATTCCACCGAGTAAGGGTATTGGGAGTTTTAAGAGAACAGTAAACTGCGTGATGACAAGCTCCGCTTTTTTAGATCACACTTAAGGTTTCGTTTAGTCTCGGTTTTGGTAATTTTAGAAGCAGCCTATGTGCAGCAGATCTTTCGCTGTGAAAGATAACCTGCCTGCCTGTAATATTAACTGCGTTGGTCACAGTTAAAAATATTATACGATACTGTCCAAGTTTCACGAACAACTAAAAGCCTTTCAGAGTTTTTCAACCAGAAAACTGAACATAGGTACAGTTCTGCTGTTTAGTTTTCTGGTTGTTTAAATTTTCATATGATGTGTTCATCAAAAAAATAATTTCTGTCCCACAGTGCGTCGAAAACGTGTCCCGCTCAAACTGCCCGGTGTGCCTGGAGGACATCCACACGTCCCGCATCCCGTGCCACATCCCGGACTGCGGCCACCTGCTGCACCGGCCCTGCTTCGAGCAGCTGCTGCACTCCGGGCACTACGCCTGCCCCACCTGCCAGACCAGCATGATCGACATGACTAACGTGAGTCAGTCGTCCAGCAGGCCTATATTCCATTTACATTAGAAATTTAAACAATCCCTTTTTACAGGTTTATTTAACCAATTTTGAGTTGTATTGCGTTGTTGACATGACAAGTGGCAGCTGTAGCAAGCAGTTGGTATTGGTAACAGGTTTATACTTTTTATGCAGGGCCAGATCTACGGAGGGGGGGGGGGGGGGCACATGCCCAGAGCGGCATAAATGAGGGGCGGCCAAACTGCACTAACAACCAAATTTTCAAGCTCACTTCGCTGTCGAATGTTATTGGTTCTTGTTATCAACTCACCGTTAATTTATAACTTAACATTCATGTGTTGCGAAAATACTCAGGTGAAATAAAAAAAAAAAAAATAGAGGTCACTTCGTTTTCACTTTGCTGGAAGTTGTCAAAAAAGCGGCTTTATCCGACCCGCGACGGTTAATAACCGGAAATAATTCAATAGATAATATCCTGAAACATTTACCTATGTCCTTATAAGGCGTCATTTCAAAGGGCGCCAAGAGTGGCAAATGTTGTCTATGCCCGGGGCGACGAAATTGCTAGATCGGGCCCTGTTTTTATGCCATCCTTATATCTACGGAATAGAATAAAAATCAATTGAACGGGCTGTCTAAAGAGATTATTTAAATACCTAGTGTTATTTTAAATGGAGTATAGACAAAAAAAACATATCGTTGACACCACAGACGTTAACGTCATAATTATGACAAAGACATTACCTGCGGAAAGAATACGTAATGACACGCGCCACTGCGATTGAAGTATTTTGACTAGAACGCGTATTATACGGCGCTTAAGACGTTTCCACGAATTTCCAGTATCGCCTCAATCACAATTTGACAGCCAAATTTGCTCGCCATAATCGCTATCACCCAGCGATCAAATGAACATTTTAGTTAACTAATTGTTCCATAGAGGCAGCACTGTCGAAACATTGTTATGTTATGGCTATTGCTAATAAATAATGCGATTGAAGAGCAATTATTGCTATCGTTTTGCTCTTGCAAGATACGTAACAATCCTGCGGGTGCTGTTACCTGGTTTTATGTTGATTTGTATGAATATTAGCTTAATTATGTGGTTTTTATTTTCAGTTGTGGGGTTATCTGGACTCAGAGGTGGCCGCAACACCGATGCCGCCAGAGTACTCAGATTACAAAGCCACTATACTCTGCAAGGATTGTCACAAGGTATGTATTTTTTATTATCAGAGAGCAGTGAATATGGTCCAGTGATAACGGTTAGGCCAGTGGTAACCCCGACTTACGTCTCGAACCCATTAAAATATTTCATCATCATCATTATATCGGCCGAAAGACGTCCACTCTTGGACATAGGCCTCCCCCAAGTGTCGTCACACTGATCGGTCCTGTGCATTTCGCATCCATCGGACTCCCGCAGCCTTAACCAGGTCGTCGCTCCACCAACAGAGAGGTCTTTCAACGCTACGTTTTCCGGTCCACTACAGAACTTTACGGCCCCATAGACCATCAGTTCTGCGAACGATTTGCCCTGCTCACTGCCACATAAGTTTGGCAATCCTTCGGGCTATGTCGGTAACCCTGGTTCTCTTGCGGATGTCTTCATTTCTGATTCGAACACGCAAGGAAACTCCGACCATAGCCTAATGAAACTGCATTATAGGCATTTTAATGGGCACCAATATTTTTGGGAACGAAGAATCCTAACGCGGATTGTGGTAGGTGTGATTCGGGACAAAATGTAACGTCACGTATGATTTTTACCCCCCTCCATATGCCATAGTGTATCTTTCTATGAGCAAGCATATACCCACACCGCGGGCTCTCTCTTTTTCTTCTAGTGTGTCTGTGGCTCTTGTGTGTGTGTATGCGTGCGGGTGGAACTGGAAATGCGTGAGGAACTTCGTTGCTGATGGAGGTCTCCTGACCGCACACATTGTTACACCTGGACCTGGGTCCTGGACCTTTAAAAGGCGTGCCAGGGACCGGAGCCAATTCGCAGAGGCCTTGTTAGGCATGTATCATGAAATGTGACACCAACCGACGATTATCCCTGTATGCACTGCGCAAGTGCACCCCAAGGTTAATCCCCGGTTGGTGCAGGACTATTGTAAAATATGGAGAAAATATACATTGGGCTATGGGTTTGGTAGGTTTAGGGGATCAATTGCCTAGAACTATAGGAGGGCTATTGACCCCTACTTGTATTTGGAACTGCTGTTTAATTACACGGCTGTAAAATGGCAGGGAGTGACTTGCACACTCAATTAATGGGTCCCCAAAGACGTCGGTAGCACCTCAGTGACGTAGCGCCAAGAAGGCAACATATCCTGAGGTGCTTAGGCGTTCCACGGCTATTGCAACTATCCCAGAGCCCGACAGATGCTCAAGTCCTTACCAACCCTTAATTTCATACTTCCTTCCTCCCGACACGTTTGCTCTTGCGAATCTCAACTCAAGCCAGCCAATTAAGGCATGAGAGAGGTGGGAGCTCTGTTCCCCGTCAGTGTTCGTTCCGACCGGCCAATAAAGGCAAGACGGAGTTGAGGGACAAGACTTCTCCCTGTAGATCAGGTCCCTAGGGTCGCCACTGGCCACCATCTCGCCAAAAAGCTGCCCTGCGGATTTTGTCTCTCTTAGTCTAGCCCCTCATCCTGGGCATGTTGCGGCAAAGAAGAATCTACCGGCACCGATCTAGGGCTCATTGGAGCGCGCAAGCCCCACCACGACGTCAACGTAGTGATACTGCGGTGGGGTTATTATTATTATTGGTAGGCTCGCGTTTGACTACCATCTCACCAGATGGTAAGCAATGATGTGCACACTTGCCTAGAATTAACCTGTTCACTCTTGACTTCTTCCAATCCTTGTTCCCAACAAGATAGATCATTAAAACGAAGTTTTTGTCAACGATTTGCTATTCTACTACTGGCCCGTCCCGGCTTTGCCTGTGTCATAATAATTTACAGCTTTTAGCCTTCTGGAATAATGTGTCTTTCAAATGGTTTTTTCAAGTAGGTGTATTGGTTCCAGAGATTACCCTACACATAGGAACAAAGCCCGCAGAATTGCGAAACTTATGTGGCAGTGGGTAGGACACTTGCCCGCAACACGGATGATCGATGGGGCTGAAAAGTTCTGGAATAGAGACCGTGAACCGAAAGACGATGAGTTGATAGACCTCCCACTAAGAGTACCGATGACCTGGTTAGGGTTACGGGCATCCGCTGAATGCGAGACGCACGGGACCGGTCAATGTGGCGACGCTTGGGGGAGGCCTATGTCCAGCAGTGGATGTCTTTCGGCTGAAATGATGATGCGAAACAAACTCACAAAATTCGGGCTGTCTTTTTATAATATCTGTCCTATTCCAGCTGTCGACGGTGAAGTTCCACGTGGTAGGATTGAAGTGCCAACACTGCGGCGCCTACAACACGTGCCAGACCAACGGGTTTCACAAGTCAGTATATTTTAGGGTTCCGTTCCATAAAACAAAAAAAAACCCATATAAGATTGCTTCGTTTGCAGTCTATCTCCTTACCTTTACCACAAACGTAAATTCGTAGATACATTTAAAAAAATATAGTAAACTGGCCATAACCTATGTAATGGATGGTGGACAACACTTTTCCACCAGCAAAGTTATTTTTGCCCCTCAAACCAGTTAATTTTTCGCTAGAGCAATGTTTGGTGCTTTCATTGTTTATGAACTTCAGAAATGTTACCTAATTATTTTGGTAATTTTCGCTAGAGCAATGTTTGGTGCTTTCATTGTTTATGAACTTCAGAAATGTTACCTAATTATTTTGGTAAATGAAGCTGTTTGTACGGAACCCTCGGTGTACGAGTCCGACTCGCACTTGGCCGGTTTTATTTTATATTATTTATTTTATTTTGGTACATTTTTATTTGTTTATTATATTCTTTATTTGTACACCACACAAATATATAAACAGGACAAAAAATCAAGCAAGTGTACAATGGGCGGTCTTATCGCACAGGGCAATCTCTTACAGACAACCTTTAAAGAAAGAAATGTAAATAATTAAGACGTAACTTTTTCTTAAGGGACTCGAGCAGTGAGCAAGCGGGCGACTCGTCAACTGCGTCTTCAACGTCGACTAGTCGCAGTACGTCTGCCGCAACATTCCCAGAGCCGCGCGAAGAGTCGCATAACGACGAGCTACCGCGAGCCAACCCCATGGACGAGCCGCCGCAGGCTTGACACCGACACGTCGGCACGAGTACACGAGACAACGACTAATCGCATGCACGGGCGAGTCGTACGACCAAGCGCACGATCAGTCGCACGACTAATCGCACGATCAGTCTCACGACTAATTGCGGGCACGTGCTAGTCGAAAGATTAATCGCGCGATCAGTCGCAAGCCTTATCGCACGATCAGTCGCACATCTAATCGCACGACTTGTCAGAAAGAGTAAGCTGTCGTGGATTTCGGTGGCAGATATTTAGGCTCGATGTAGGCTTATGTTAATAATATCTTTTTTTGTTATCAATAAGTGTGAGGCTTCCTGACCATTTTTTTTTGTCGTTAAATGTCGGGAATTTTTTTCTGTCGATGGATACTTGACATCTTGTGAATTATATTTATTTATTAAATATTGTTGTTGTGAGTATAGAGGATATTTTTTAATATACATCATACAATATTTATGTATCCTTAAGCACAGTTTTGTCTTTTATTCTTGTATTTAATAAGCACTATTTAAAATGTCTAATATAAATTATAAGTCATGAAAAGTTAGGTGTTGTAAATTAATTTTACGAAACTTATCCATCTTCGTATCATTTAAGATCTGGGGGCACGGCAGTGGTACCACAAGTCGAGCAAACAAAGGCACAGTCGTATCATCCTTTTTTCGAAGCTATTCAGGACATTTCCGACCCTCTGTATAGCAAATAAGTACACAAATAAAATTTTGTGAATCTTTTTGACTTTATCGGCTGCCCAGATTCTCTGTAATGATATAATCAAATTGTAAGGGTTTTATACTTAACTAAGAAATAAAATTTGGTTCAAATAAATTGCACTAGATGGCGTGGTAAGCTTCGATTTGTTATTGAGTTTTGTGATATATTAAGATTTTCTAGAGACGACCATAAAAAAAATATGTTCTTGTTTAATTAACTCCCCTAAGCACAAAATTAAGAAATATTGGGCTTTTAATTCACATTCCAAAGATTATTTGAATGGATCATTTAAAATTGATTTCAATAGATGGCACGTTTTTTTTTTTTTTTCTATTTTTTTAATTTGTTTTGTAACACATTTTGGGACAAAAAATACTATAAAACAAATCGTTGTTGTATTAAAAAAAAGTATTCATGAACCTAGTAAACTCTTTCGACTTGCAAGTCGCTGCTAAAACCGGAACCGGAACGGAACCGAACGCGATCGATGTTCTTAGAAAAAATATCAGTATAATCAGACGAAAAACGCTAGTTACGTCGGCACGGTTTATTTGTATGTGATGAGGCTATCTGTAAGCTAGTATTATATTATATGTGCCATAGAAAACAAAATGAAGCAGAGGCTAAGAATATATTAATACACTATTCATGAAAGTATCTTTTGTGACTATCATTATAGAAGGCACAAGATGCAAAATGATGCCTACTTTGCTATGGCACATCGGTACATACGAACAAACTGATAAGTATGCAGGCTACTAACGCCATCTGCATTTTAAAAGTGGAATGTTCTCCATTGTGTCATTGAAGCTACCAGTTAAACCAACGCATATTCTCTTCTCGAAATATAGAAGAACAAAGTAATTGTTTTGAATGACATCGGCCAAGATCGCCGATTCTCGAAAAGGAAGACTGATCCACCGTTTCATTTTTACGAGCAAGAGCTCGTAAGTTTCGTAATTCTAATCTGTCCAGTGTTTAGTATGCTCAATACATTTGTTACATTATTGTAATGTGTATGAAAATTAGAAATTTTATATGATCATAGGTAGTTTCAAGTAGATCAGTGACTGTATTTTTTTTAAACTGTTGACGATGGTGCTTTTTTCTGATCTTATTACAATCTCAATTGCATTGCTATCCTCCAAGAACCAAGCATTTTGTTATAATAATTATGTACTTGTCTTTCTTTTTCAGTTTAATTGTATTGCCAGAAATCTGCTTAATAGGGTAAGGTTGACAAAAATATATCTATTTAGTCCGTCAGTTAGATAACCTAAAAATATTGGACACGATTTTTTTCTATTGCCACGTAAACAAAACATTACGACGATACAGTGCGTTGAAATATCGTGTGACGGCACGGTGTGCTACACTTTATACTGACAAAGTGACGTCACAAGCCCCATTCCTGAACTTTGATGCGTGCTTTGGTAGATACGAGTCCAATATTATTTGATAATCTCACTGACGGACTAAATATAATTAACATTTTTTTCCATATATTATCATGTGTGGCTTATATAATGTTCCCACTGCTGGGACACAAATTCTGTACTGTTCTGTATTTATAATTCAGTAGTTTCAAACAACTCTGGTAGAAAATCATCATCTAGTTTTAGAGAAAAGCTGGTAGTCCAAGGGCTACTATGACGCTCAATAGATTTCGTGTAATTGCACTATGAAATTGTTACACAGCACAGCCAGAATCAATAAATCACAAAAAAAAGATATTATTTTTCAAATCATTAGGCCAAATTCCAACGCCCCCTAGCGTTGAAATTTTTCCCAGTAACATTATGGAATCCAAGGAATTCCTTTTTCGTCGGTATCGCAACCATCCTGTATATTTTATATATTTTCATTAGAATTAGTAACAGATTCTTTGAAACATCACGTAGAATGTGTTAGCATATCTGCGCAAGAGTCGGCTGTGTTTAAAAGTGATCATGAGTTACAATATCACTTTTTGCTTTAGTACTATCGGCAAAACAGATAAGTATGCAAGCAAATTAATACAAATTACGACGTGGTCAGTTGCGAATACTATCCTATAGTATAATGCCGTCATCCGAGGCAGCCGCGGTCATAAATTGTTGAAGCGAGATGACACGGGATTCGACTACTGTGCTAATAAATCTTCATTATAGAAATGCACTGTCCTACTCGTGCATTTTGTTTATTGGTAAATAGAATAGCCGAAGCCAATTTCACTATGAAAATATTCTACAAACACAATATTCAAAAAAAAATACAGAACAATCAAAATGATAAAATAGAACCCAAAAAACAGAAGTTTGCTTAGGACTTTTATACCTACCTACATAGACTACCTAGATACCTACATAGATACCTACATAGAGCCCGACTGCTTCGAGTTTACGCGAATATAAATATTTGCCTGCATGCTTGAGAATTTTGCCGTTTGTACTTTAGTTGAAGTAGAAATTAATACTTTGTATAAAATTTCCCTGACTACTTAGCTTTATAATATTTTTTTGCTACATGTTTCGCAGTTATTCATTAATTGGTAATGTTAAGAGATTATATTGTTATAGTATATAAAATATATGCTTAGCTTGATTAATATAAAGTTGAGAATGTATGTCGAAAATTATATTGCGTCATTGTGATATTGAGAACCGGCAGCCTTGTTGTGTAAGTGAATTCGGCATGCAAAAGGCAAAGAGTATGAAAATACGAGCAATCGGTCGATTGTTCATACTCTTTGCGTTGCCGAATCCAATTACGCGATAAGGCTGCGGGTTGTATTCAACGGCCATGAGATTAGACAGGTTATTATTTTCATTAAAATTTTAGACTTACGTCGGTAAAGTGGTCTTAAGCGAGCCCGATCTTAGATTTGACTTCCGGCAGCCTAATTGGGAATTCGGCAAGGCGAAGGATTAGAGCCCATCAATTGACGAAGCACGTGCGAGATAAAAGACGCGTTGTGGATGGCTGATGCGAGACAAATCCTTTGCCTTGCCGAATTCACTTACACGATAACGCTGCTGGTCGGGCAGTGCTGTTGGGTATTCCATCTGGAATATCTTAGCAGCGCGGTAAAGGAATTTGTGCCCGGTTGAAAGCTGTAGGCTGGCTTCCTATTATATGGAACTTGTACTATATGTACCCTTAATGTTGTTTTGCTAAAAAAATACATCAGTTCTTTTAAACATTAAAACCCTAGTTTGCCAGATTATTCAGAAAAGAAAGGAGTAAACTACCCTCATTTTAAATCCTGGCTATGTTCATGAGTCGTTTTTTACCCGGTTGAATACCAGATCTTAGCACTAAGTTAGACTAATATTAAGATTTTTTAAATAATAAGCATCTATAATATTTATTTCTAGGGGTGTGCAAAATGCGGCTGACTATTTATTATATTTATGTGCAGGCAATTTTATTAATTAAATTTAATTAATCTACCCAAAAAATTGGTATTGCCAAAAGTGTTTGATTGTAATAGTTTCCATTGCGTTCCATGTATTGTTATTGTGAATAAACCGCACAAATATATTTTGTTTTGCATTTTGTTTTTGTTGAGGTAATTCTTTACGAATCTTTTTCATGTAAAAACTGTGCGTTTGATCCAAAAGTGCGCAGAGTAAATTTTCTTATCATCTAAAATTTCTTATGACATACGTTATAGTAACATTATTATCTGCTCTGCTGTCCTTCCAGTTTTCTCTTAGTTAGCGATCTTTATATTTAATTGAGCACACCAAGTGATTTTTCTGTGTCGGTAATAATTAATTTGATGTTTTTACGCTTGCAACAAAGATGGACTGCTTTTTGTCAGGTTGGGAAACGAGAAGTACATAATAAATGGGGGGCGACCATAAGCTCTTAGAAAAAGGTTATTTTGAGTGTGCTTAAGGGACAGACGTATACAAGGCATATACATCTGTCCCTTACACACACTCAGACCTCTTCTCATACAGAGAAGGCACGAGCATTGATCACCACGCTTGTTCAAGACTTGTTACAATAACTAATAATAATTCTGGTACATCCCAAATGCCAATTTTCGTGCACTTTAGTAAAGCCCAGTATCTGGAAAGAGATTTATCGATAAATTGACAAACCGCGCATATACCTACTGCTGATTGGTTGTTGGTTAAATGCATTTTCAACAGCCAATCACAACTTGATTTGCGTAGCATCGATAATTTAAATCTAGACACCGGGGTTAAGGGATCTTTTAAATATAAAATAACTTAGGTATCTACTTTCTTCGATAATGTTAAGGCGCTTTCTAGAGTCCAAAAATACCGTTATACAAAGGTATAGTAACTGTAAATAAATGTAATGTTATATTGTTGTTCTACTGTACCTATTATGTTGTTTTGCATTGTATGAAGAAATGAAAGTGCAGCGATTAAAATGCGATATTTACCAATATTGTTGTTTATTTTAACCATGTGTTTTTTTCCTGTATCCATGTCAGTATGGAAGAATCATGTTCTGTCAGATAAAATCATGATGATTACTATACTATTGCTTGTACAAACTCTTTGCATCCTGTCTACTACACAGAATATCCCCACAAATAGACTCGTGCCAACCCATGGAACAAGCGGGATTCAGAAGTGGATTTAGCACAACAGATCATAGTCACACCGTAGACCAGGTCATCGAAAAGTACGTGGAATTTAGAAAACCGCTCTACATAGCTTTTGTTGACTATAAGAAAGCTTTTGACTCTATCTCTCATAAAAGCATCTGGGAAGCATTAAACAAACAAAATAAAAACGCAAAGTATATAAATATTATCAAAAACATCTATGTTAATTGTACTAGTAGAGTCAGGCTGGATAGAGTGGACACCAGGATCAGCATTAACCGAGGAGTCAGACAAGGCGACCCTATATCACCGAAACTATTTATAGCTGTCCTACAAAATGTAATGGAAGACTTACCGTGGTCAAAGCAAGGAATTAATTTGAATGGGGAAATATCTAAGCCACCTACGCTTTGCAGACGATATCGTCGTGTTCTCTGAAAGTCCATATAAGCTCAACAAAATGACTAATGAACTCCAAAATGCTAGTGTTCATGCAGGCCTGGAAATGAACTTAGAAAAAACAAAAATCATGACTAACAGCGAGATGACGCCAATACTGGTTAATGAAGCGCCACTGGAGTACGTGGAGAGCTACACTTACCTTGGAAAACAAATTTCATTTAGAAAATACCGGAACATAGAGGAAATAGACAGGAGAGTAGCTATTACATGGAGAAAGTACTGGGCACAAAAAGGAGATTCTCAAATCGCAACTACCGATTAAATTGAAAAGGATAATTTTAGATTCAACAATTTTACCCTGTCTGACCTATGGCTGCCAAACGTGGATTTATGATCACAAGGCAAGACACAAAATACAGACAACTCAGAGGGCAATGGAAAGAAGCTGTTTAAATATAAAGCTAAAAGATAGAGTAAGAAACATAAAAAATCGGAAAAGAACCAAGGTAAAGGATGCTCTGCACTTCTCTCTAAGTCTCAAATGGAGATGGGCTGGCCATGTTGGGAGATACGGTGACAATCGATGGACAATCAACACCACAAAATAGAAAGGACCGCATGGCGTGAGAATTAGAGGTCGCCCGAGCGCCCGGTGGCAGGACGAAATTGTATCCAAAGCAGGAAGAGACTGGATGACCACTGCTAAAGATAGGGAAAAATGGAATTCTTTGGAGGAGGCTTTTACCCTGAGGGGGTCCACATTAGAAGTAGATTAAATTGCATGAGAAGAGTAGATTTATTAAGGTTACTTAGTAATGTAATTATTAAATATTAAATTAATTAATTCTATGTAATTATTGTGGAATCAAATAAAGCTAATTTATTATACTATACTATAAAACTCTTTAATTTCATCTTATCTTAAGTATGCAGGAAAGCAAGATGAAGCGGGTGTAGGAGGAAGAGGAAGTATCTACTTTTAAGTAAGAGAAGAAGTAGGTACCCTTTGGAACGAATTTTCTATTAGGTCGTTATGGTGTGGTATAGAGGTAGTAATGGTGTGGTGTGGATGTCGTTATAGTGTTGTTTGGTACTTCAATTTTGGCAGTCGGTGTCTTAAAACGAAGAAACAAAATCAGAAACACCGACTTTTGAAATTATATTATTTTCGACCTTGTAGTATTTTATTTGGAAGTCGGTTAACTATCTTGAGCCAATCAGTCTTGTTCGTCCTGCTTTCTACGCCTGGGCACAGATAATACCTATTATAGTACTAGGCCTGGGTCTGCCGCGATATGTTTTTAATAACAAATAGTAATTTAAAAAAAAATACCGCCATATGCGGTTCCCACAGATTACCTCCCAATAGATTCCGCATAGAAGACAACTTACGCGCACCACACATCTGCCTATTTAGGCTGATTTAACTCAGCGCACGGTATGATCTCTTTAGTGTCGACCAGACATTAGAGCTGTAGGGACGCAAGCGATTTCTAGTTTTAATTTTGTTTAAAAAATAGTTATCAACGGTTTGCCTTAAAAAAATAACGAAATGTGCAGTAAAATGGTGTGGAAAATCAACCAGCCCTTCAAGTTCCAAAAAAGATGGGATAACATTGCACCAGTAGGCAAAGTAATAAATATTGACCAATCTAAGTAAGGTCAAGTTATAATGGTTTTCAAATCAAAGTTGAAACTTGAACATTTTACAGTAGCGCTCGTTGATGTCTTTTGTGAAAGTCCCTTTCACTCTTATGGAATTATTATATTGTTATCTTTTTTCCACAGAAGTAAAAATGTTGAGAAAAATACGTTTTTCGCTTATCGAAAAGTATCGATGATCGATGTTTAATAAGGTATATAGGAGAATAAAATAATTTTGTTAAAATTGATTATTTAAAAATTAACAAATTAGTTTATTTTTACTTTGAACTAATTGTGCTCTACTCATAACCAGAGCTCAGAGTGGCCCTTTTACATAGGATTACAATTAAATTAAATCACTTTTGGCCACAATCAAAATCTTTTATCGATCGATGTTTTTTCTTTATCATTATTAAAGTAATTATAAAATCGTCGGCTAAGAAATTTTACATAAAATACCATTCTGTTTGATAAATATCGATATTTTTATCGACATTTAATGCGCATGTCCCGTCACTACGACATGTACCGTGACCTTGAATAGCCAATCACAGCGCACTTGTCACTCCCCGCGCAACCCGTGCCTTCCGCCAAATTTGGTGAACACGGAATCAAAAACAAAACAGCAGTATATAATAGTAATCTTTGCAAAACAGTAGGCATGCGGTATCTATTGGGAGGTAATCTGTGTGCGGTTCCAGTATTGCATAAAAGCCCTACTTAAATATTTATTTTATTCTGTTTTTAGTATTTGTTTTAGTGTTTGAAAATTTCCAACTGTCTAGCTATCACGGTTCATGAGATACAGCCTGGTGACAGACAGACAGACGGACCGTGAAGTTTTAGTAATAGGGTTCAGTTTTTACTCTTTGGGTACGGAACCCTAAAAAAGCCCTAAATGGACTAAAAAGTACGTAATATAATAACGGTTGTAAATACACATCCAATGGATGTGTATTTAGAACCTAAACACGATGGTGCTATCTTTTCTGGTTGAGGAGTTGCTATGGCTACCTTCCGGCACCTTCATGAGACCAGCTCCATGGGAAGTGCTTGAAAATCGATTATTAGTTGATTTCTACTGGGCTACATACGAAAGCAAGGTAATTTATAGCTTGTAATAAAAATACAGAATGCTTTGCAAAAACACTTTATTCTTCCAAATGGTGTTACAAAAAAAATATAAAACGCTTTCCTAAACTAGGAATGATTCGGGAATGTATGAAGCATACAGTACACCTGAGGACAATATTACTGGCGCTATATTAGAATTCAACATTTTATTATCTTACAAAAGCAGTGAATGGTCGTATTACAGAGCACCGAGACGCTTCGACATTGTCAAAACTTTTCGTACCCCAAGCGCGTCAATGAGTGTCACCGTTTGCTTAAGGCAATTGACGGCCCGTGGTAATTCTGTCTATGGATTTGACATCCCAGTGCCAGCGTAAATTGCACAGATTATGAATTTGTAATGACCTAAGGACATCACTAGTCGCTGCCGGTGTGGCCATTCTGTGCTCTGTGAGTCGTTATTGTTCAATATTCGTTTCTAATCACGAGCACTCGTTGTAATTTAATACTTATTCTTATAGGGAAAAGGTTTAAATCACAATAATTGACTCAGTTTGTTGAAATGCAATTCCCAGAACATTTTTGTCCTCAAGAGTACGAACAATTTAGTTATTTTATACATAGATAACAGCATAATTATGAAGATACAATTCCACAATAAAAATCTAACACTTACATTAATACGCACATTTCATTTTTCAATACAAAAGCTTATTAAATGGAAATCATAAGTTACATAAATAGGTATAGAAGGAACATTGTATTTGCTATTGAAAACATTGCATTTCTAAATTAAAAATATATGTTATAAGGAGATGTATGAATACATGATGAATATGATGAGTTACAACTTCATATTGGCTATAAAATATAAATTATGTATGAGTTCACAAAGTAGTTTTTTAATGTATTGTTTAATTAGCTGCACTTTTATGTTAAATGGTCAACACATATTATACGTTAGTTGGTCAAAGGCAAGTAGCTTCTAAATGTGATTTGTTTATTTTTAATGGCAACATTCAACATGATTTTTATTTTTCCTAATTATTTCATCACCATCGTTATGGTAACACATCCAAATACATTAAACATCACAACAACAGTTTATCAAAAGCTACCAATATTGTTGAATGAGCAATCGTTACAATTGAGCTCATTGCGCGCGTATAAAAATAACAGCACTAGTGCGTAAATATGACACATCGGGCTTCAGAAAGGTAGAGAATTATAGACAGAGGGAGAGTGAATGACACAGATATGAATAACCGACGACCTTAAACAACTGTTTTATTTGTATAAACCTAGATGTGCCATTTTTACGGACACTTACTGTATACATTACTTTACATACATACATAAACTCACGCTTTTTTACATAGGGTGAAAGCATTTAATTTGATATAGGTTCCCGATACCACATATGGTGGCAGTGATAACTAACTACATTCTAAGAATCTCCAATTTCGTTTTTAATGGGGAATAATGTAATAATTTGTTTGATATTATTGCACAAATATCTTAAAACAAAATATATTAAAAAAATATGCTAATATATTAATAAAATTTTATAGTAAGCTACCCCATGGATCTATCGTAGTAGACATTTTTGAAAAAATACATTATGTATTTTAAACCTAATCTCTTTAAAAACTAAATCAAACTTAATTTATTAAATATTAAAACAATAATTTGATCATTATACAAATCGATAGCTGATTTTTAAATTTAGTTATAATTTGAATCATATATCTCTGTTGTTTTAGTATTTGGTTAAGTATAAATACAGAAATAAATAAGTATTTCTTATATTATTAACTAAGTAGCATTTAAGTAAAGCTTACGGAATAATCTGCATTTCAATTTAAATGCATTGTTCTAGTTATAGCCTATATTATGTAATTTACATTATTTCCAATAGATCTGTTGATAACCAACATAATTGATTAAATTGCCGTCTGTTTTGTTTACGGATAAAATTCGACAAATATTATTTTTTTTATTAAAATGTTGTACTACCCGCTGTTGCGAGACTTGATACAGATTCAAAATGTTCTGTCATTTAGTAAAATTACTATGTATTATCCCCGGCATGAAAGTTGGCAAGAGTCGTTAGATGCGCATAAGTCGTTTTTTAGGTATCTTTGGTAATGAACTGGGGCGCGGGGTTTGTCAGTTAACACAATGATCGACTGACCGATCGTGTCGCGTCCACGTTCCGTAGGTGGTTGGTTAGTTTGTGGAATATGTGCGAACTTATCCCCTCCACGTCAAAACCTTGCCAACTTACGTGCCGGGCACTATACATTCTGAAAATGTCTCCTAAGTTTGTACGCGCATAGATACGGGTAGGAGTAAGCGCGGGCTCGCTAAACATGGTGTGAATAGGGACCTTTGCACAGAAATGGGTCTGAATAAGCTAGAAAAAAAAAGGTATCAAGCACGTGAGATTTCAGAAGATATTATGACACTTTTCCTAGGAAGGCAGATGCGCAGATATAAGAGAAGTGTTTTTTTTTGTGTTTACTTCCTTTAGTTGGTGAACAAGAGATTTTGCCCTTCATTTTACTAACTAAAACATATTATGCTCATCGTAGTACTTGTTATGTTTGAGATCACATTTTAACATAAATATTGATTAGTTAATAATATGGCCTTTGTGAGATAGGCACTGTATGATTAAATACAGTGTTTCATAACTAAGCACCTTATACACCTTAAGATAAAGCACACTGAGACACATTTGAGGCAAAACGAGGCATCAATGAAAAAATTTACATACCATATACCCTTACACTTTGTTTATTTTATAGTATATTTCATGACACATCCAAAGGCCTGTCGGGCGAGCACGGCCTCTATGATAAGCTTGCGTCACGCATTTTATCACGGTTTTTGCACCCAAACTGTGATAAAAATGTGACTCAAGCCTGTCACATTAGGCTGTGCTCGCCCCGCAGCAGCCTAATTGCGCAAGTGAAATTGGTTTTGACCGCCATCAATCGACCAATCACATGCGAGATGAATGACGCGATATGGATGTCCGTCTGTTAAAAACAATTATGTCCAATATTATTTGATAATCCGTTGACTGACTTAGGCTCGATTTTTCAATAATCTGATAACTTTTATCTAAAGAATAAAAATGGCGGTTTGACAGCTTATGTATAGAAAATATATCAAACGGCCATTTTCATGCCCTTCAATAAAAATCGGCCCTAAATCATTGAGTTAAATGTACTACGTGCTAGAGGAGACTCCTCGACTCAATTGTTTGTAACACGCGTTAGAGCACGCGTACCCCAACTCACTTAGTCTGTGGCAAGCGCTCGCTGCAACGTGACACGTTTGAGTACTAAGTTTTGTTTCTTATAAAATGCCTTCGTGTGTATTGAGATACTGTTCATACAACTCGAGAAATATAAATAAAAGTCAAGTAATGAGTTTTCAACAGTAAGTTGAAAACACGCTTAATTTAATTATATTTTATGAATTTATTGTATCTCGTGACGCCGCGTCACCGCGGAGGCGGGAGGGCGGCCATGTTTGTGTAAATGTCAAAGAGTAAGAAAAAGTTCATCTGCGCGTATTGATTGTTTATCTGTGAGAAAATAACCCCCCCCTGCTTGCCCCGCTGTCACCGAATTATGCGCAATCTTTTGTTTGAAATAGCTTCTCTAGTACGTAGTACTCAACTCAATGCCCTAAATAGAATTATTATTTTTCTACCAAGGAATCTTCACTATTTGAATAACTTTTGATTTGTGTTATGCTACAACTCTTGAATAAATACCTACTTTTCAATTGTATCATGAAAAATCATTATAAAATTAACAGAGAATGTTTTTTTTTAAACCGTTATCACAGGCCCTTTTATAATTTTCGAAGTCTGCTTTAATTTAATTTAGCTTAACGAGCAGGGAAACACGAGATTAAATGCGAATGAGTAATTTGGTCTGGACCATAGAGACAGATGAGCATGTTTTTTTAATTGACTAAAGCCTTTTTTCTCATATTGTTTTGGTATAATTGGCTATTAAAACTATAGACCCAGTAACATTATGTTTTCATTAAGAAAAAAAATAAGTATAAGAGTAGATACTCAAAATTACAGAATACTCAATTCAATTTCGAGTAGGTAACAACAGCGCCCATAGACCGAGTGGAAGCAAGCAAGTGCTAGCGCATCACTTCGAATATAGGGGCAAGTTGCATTACCCCTATATTCCAAGTCATGCCCTCCAACTCGATTCCACCTCAAATAATCAAATTGACATTTAAAGCTTGTTATTTTTTATATTATTCAAAAAAAAAATCCGTGGTCGTAGCTACTACCTGACTTTGAAAATGGCCCTTAGAATGCTTGTTTGTTTTTTTGGAAGCCTTAACCGGTTATGTGCCGTAAATACCAAAACAAAAAAACCATTATGTCTCGCGTGGGTCCACGTTTCGGACACTCAAGGGGTTAAAGCCGTAGGTATCACAAAGCGCTACCATTTATTGAAAATGTAGTATGTATGGTCTCAAACGCTGCGAGATTCCCGCCATCATAGACAGTTTTAACAATTTTCTACTTAATTGATAGTCTTACGCTACATTAAGGAAGTCCGTGGAAGTCAAAGTCGGAGTACAGCTGTTCGACACGGTTGTAGACTTCGTCGCAGGATAATAACGTCTGTGGTAAGATGGCTAACGCTGCTGTTAGGCTTTCGTCTGAACCAAAGATCTGTAATCAAGGAGAAATATGTTATTAATAAAGCGGTCGTGTAGTTTGCCGAAGTTTTAACTCTTAACTAGAAGTATTAAAAGTGTTTATGACGCAAGGGCTGATCCAGTATTTATTTCTGGGTGGGGGGCACAAGGGCCATAATACAAGTAAGGACAGTGATTATTGTTATCAACTTCAGTGCCGGATTAACCTAGTGGGATTAACTTCTAGCAAATTAAAAACAATACAATGGGAACTTGGCTACAAAAGCAGCACTTCTACGAAAGTAAGTCCGATTGTGATGAGATGGGTAAAAAAAAGTGTTAAACAACTATACAAAACAACGGTGTATGTACACTGTACTGTACAGCCCATAGGGGCTGAGATCTTTGTGTCTCTGAAGTTAGGCTCTGCGAACCATTGCGCAAGAAACAGTTTGTCATTGATTATACTGCATACAGTAAGCGAGATAGGGCGATGCAACAAACGTAAGCGAGTGAAAGAGGCAGTTATACAATGCTATCTTCACTTTCAACATTGACACAAAAATAGCTACTGCGCAGGGTCTTGCAGCCAACTTCAGAGACACAAAGACCGCTGTGACTACTGTATTTTAGGAACTTGTCTAGGAAGGATCAGCTTATACGAAACGGTTATTTTATTGCAGTGAAGGTGCAGCTAAGTGAGGCGAAAAAACTATTGAAGTTATTGTTTTGTCGAGTCACATTTTCTCATCGCATCCGCGCCGCTTTGGTTAAGGTTGCACTAGTCGATCATTCTTCCATGCAAACGTAGTCTGGCGATTACTCCACTGTTTGACGATGAACATTCAAAATAAAAAATAATATCAATTTGTCTAATCATTATCTAGCCCTGTATGGAAACAAAAAAGTAAAAAAAAAAAATGGAGCTTCAAAGTTCCATATTTCAATACTAATTTTAACGCATCTTTGGGCGGAAATAATTACCATAAGAAGAAGCAAAATTGCAAAATGGCCTCCATACAGGGATAGATTAGTAATTCAACAATGCAATAACTTTATTTTGAAAATTTACATTTAGTCGTTTTTAGGGTTCCGTACCCAAAGGGTAAAAACGGGACCCTATTACTAAGACTCCGCGGTCCGTCTGTCTGACTGTCACCAGGCTGCATCTCATGAACCGTGATAGCTAGACAGTTGAAATTTTCACAGATGATGTATTTCTGTTGCCGCTAAAACAACAGATATTAAAAACAGAATAAAATAAATATATAAAGAAAGAACCCTTCATGCGCGAGTCCGACTCGCACTTGGCCGGTTTTTCATGATGTCTGGACTCCCAAAGGTCTTTTTATACAATTTCGCGCGCTCGTTTTCGTCCTAAAGCATCATCCATTTCGATACAAATTTGCAAAAGTGCTAATTTGTACGCGAACTAATTTCTTACTGTTCATCACAGCGTCTATCTCTTTCGCACGTATTGATGGATGAGATAGCATGCATTTTAACCTCGCGCACAAAATAGGTCGTGCCGTCGACTAGGGGAACCTTAAGAACAGCCCGTACAGTTCAAATCAGTAGTCCAATTTTCCACAGAGAAAAGTAACCTTTGTTGCGTTTTCTCTAAAAAGCAACAAAGGTTAACAATACTCTGACGCAGTCAATTATCATGGTTACTGTACCATAATGTGATAATGATAACTCACATTATGCTATCGCGCGTAAACACATTTCCTGCATAGTACATACTTATCTAGTATGACCTTACTATAAAAATCATAGAATATCTAGTTCGATACAATGGGTATGTAAGTGCAATGTTTATTGCTGTAACATAATCTGTGTGTAACTCTGATAGGTTTCCATTGTTTACAAATAAAAGTCGCGGAGGGCTTGCTTGAGGTCGTGGTTTCAAATCCGGGCAAGAACCAATGTGACTTTCAGTGGCGTAGCGTGCCTTGGCGGGGCCCCGTATAAATGTTTGTTTGGGGTCCTTATGAAGGGTGAAGATTTCTCACAAAAGAAAAGAAATGATTGTATAAAATTAAAAGAAATATTTACTCATCATAATTATCTATCTGTCACTTTTTCAGTTTTTTTACAAAAAAATCAAATTAAATATACACTCTCCTTGCCTTTTTTTCGGCAAACTGCATTTATAGCTGATGATGAATTTAGTTTTTCTAAAGTTTCTGCCTCTATAGACAATAGTGACAGGTCTGACAGGCGAAAAAAAGAATTAGGAAGATTTTATTTATGCTTACGCACGTCGGAGGCCCCCGTGTCCCGGGGGCCCCGTATAATTGATACGGCAGATACGGCGGTAGCTACGCCCCTGGTGACTTTTCAAATTCATATTTACTTTCGTTTATCTTGGACATCACAGGGAACGGTGAAGGAAAACATCGCGAGGAAACCTGGACTTATATAGTTTATGTAAGTGTGAAATAGCCAAGTCAGAGGCCTGTGGGGTTCCAAGAGATGGCTTAATTAACTCTGACACCAGAGGTGGCCACACAGATTACTGTGGGTGGCCACAAGCTCACACGAAAAGAATAAGAACAAATAAAAATCATATTAGATTTTGTGTGGCTACCAAATAATTATCATATAAATTACAACAAACAATATAGGGTTAAATTGAATTAACCAGCGAACCTTCGTAGACTTGATGTGTCGATATGTAATAACAATAAAACAAAAACACAAACAACAAAACTGAACTCGTTGATAAAGTTCCAATGGCCGTTGACCCCGTAGTCAGCTGTTGTCACTTGAAATTAAGAATTTGTATTTTTTTTTATTACAAGCTTTTATTTAACTTGCAATGTATTTATGTATGTACGTGTGTTCGGGTCAAATCTTGCAAATGAATTTTAAAGCAGTTATCCTCCTCCGATTTAGATAAAATTTTGCATACACATGTTTAGTTTGGATGACCATGCTAAGTGACGTCATGCTAAATCCAATACGGCGGATGGTCCAAGATGGCGCACTAGTTATTTTTTGTGCACTACGATGATAGGGGTATCAAATGAAAGGATTTGCTGAGAATAATACGAAAAAAGCATGATTAAAAAAAAAAAGTAAAATAATTTTATTATTTCGTCATTTTAGATATCGATATTCAATATCCGTCACGTCTGCAGACTTCTCGAACTAACTTAAATCTATTCTGTATAATGCAGACGTTTGAATCATAATACAAATAATAATAAAAACAGCTTGTTGTTATCGGAACAGATCAGAAGATACCAAAGGAACAAATACAAAAGACAAATGGGGGAAGAACCACACGCCATCACACTCCAATCATGATAAGACCCAATTCGAAATCGTACAATTACAAGCAGGGATGCCAACCGTAAAAAAAAATCCCTCGTACATATGCGGCTAAAAATCTCGTATTTTGACTTTCAAACCTCGTACATTTATTATGCATCGAAAACGTGCTAAAACCAAAATTAAGGCATATTTAACTACTAGATTTAGGACTTTTTACTCAATGAATAAACTATTGCAAGTTTCCTAATAAATAAAACATCTCTTTGTGTTGTATTTCAAATAACTACTCAAGTAAAAGCACAAAAAACTAAATGTGTCTACGAGTATATTATTACGGAAATTTGCAAGGTAACTTAGTTTACATCTCCTCTCCAAATATCATGTTAGGAACATCCTCACTGTCATCATTATTTCTGCCGTATATTTCTGTTGTCTTGCGGCTATATATTTCTTTTGTGGGTTAAAAAAATGTTCATATGGCCATATTATCAAAATCTCGTACATACGTACGAGGTTGATAGTGTCCTCGTACCTCGTACGGAAGACCAAAAATCTCGTATTTGTACGAGGAAACTCGTACGCTTGGCAACCCTGATTACAAGCTATCAACACGCTAATATGAAGTGGTGTGAGTACATCGCCAATCGCCAATATGGAGTGATGATATTCACCTTTTCAATATCAATGACGAAGTGTGCATAAAAAGGCGGGTTTTTTTTTTAAGTAAACCCTTGGAGGGTCCAAAAACCCGCCTGTTTAAGAAGCGAACTAAAAATACGTAAACAAGGAGAAAATCATGCTGTATTATTTATAATGCTATAGCATTTTTATCCGGGACAGTTATAATTTAAATAATTATAATGGCATTAAAACCATTATTCGGCTACAAGTTCAGGCTCCGGATAGAGGGAGACCAACTTTTTACCCGACTGCCGAAGGAGGGTAATGTGTTTATCAGTATATGTATGTTTATACGTTTGTTCCTATGTGGCGTTCTAGAGACCAAACGCGTTGGCCGATTTTGACGATTTTTACGTCAATCGATTTGTCTTATCCTTGCGAGTGTCACTGGCTACATTAAAATTGTAAAATAGGGAAATGGCGGCTTTTGAGCGCCATATTGTGGAAGCCCAATTTTATTTTTCTACCAAACCCATCGTCCACACGATTATCAAAATAAGGGGTTTTAAGAGGTGGTTTCAAAAATATATAACTATTATATGTTTAAATGTTGTAAACAGAAAAATTAAATTCCTCATGTCAGGATTTCAGGCTTCTAACTATCCGTAACGACCAGGCCCGATCTAGCAATTTCGTCGCCCCGGGCAACATCCATCATCATCAGCCGCCCTTTAAAATAACGCCTTATAAGGAGGTACCTAAATGTTTCAGAATATTATCTATTGAAAAAAAATCGGTTCTTAACCGTCGGGTCGGATAAATTTTGACAACTTCGAGCGAAAAGTGAAAAGGTAGTAAGCTCGAAAATTTCACCTAAGATTATATTTAACGGTGGGTTTACAACACGTACCAATAACATTCGAAAAAGAAAGCGAGCTTGAAAATTTTAGCACTACACCACGAATAAGTTAGGTTTTCTGATGAAATGAAAAGGGCTGTTAGTTCAGTTGGGCGCCCCTCATTTATGCCGCTCTGAGCATTTGCCCGGCTTGCCCCTCTCCCCTTGATCCGGCCCTGGTAGACTATCAAAGATATACAAATGAGAACCAAGACCAACAGCTTATCATGTTTTGGAAGGCTCGGAGGAGTCTCGATAATTATGTAATTTATGGCCACCCATCCATAGGATGACCTCGGCAAGCGTTGCTTAACCTTGAAGATCGTCCTGTACTGCTATTAATATTTATAGAATAGAATAGAATAGAATAGAATTTTATTTTGCAAATATGGGTAATATACAATATATATACAAGCTCCCTATTAGGAGTGGTATGCATAATTTTCTAGGGAACTATCAGTTGTCACAGTCGTGTTAGTGATTCCCACCATTATAGAGTAGTACGAGTACTTATTGATTGGCTTCACAAATTGGCGCAATTGTTACCTATGTATTGATTGTCAAGGCTTTATTCTGACGACCTTGTCTTCAAGGTCAAATATAATCAAGCAGAAATAAGACTGCCGTCTGGTTTACATCAACAAATTTTATTTTTAGTTTTGTCGCGACTTTTTTTGCCTATTGGTCTAATAATTGTGTAATAGAGGGGTTCCTGACAAAAACCGATATTTTACGATGTAATTAATCTTCCAATTATTCTTATTATTTTTTTAGGGTTCCGTACCCAAAGGGTAAAAACGGGACCCTATTACTAAGACTCGGCGATCCGTCTGTTTGTCTGTCCGTCTGTCACCAGGCTGTATCTCATGAACCGTGATAGCTAGACAGTTGAACATATGATTAATTTATTTGTTTACCCTCGCACTGGAACGCCTTACAGCAATTACACCAATATAGCACAATCTTACAAATACTGACTATAAGTCCTGGTTTCCTCACGATGTTTCCTTCACCGTTGTCAGCGATGTCCAAGATAAACTTAACATGACTTTTTTAATTCATATGCAGAATGTACATATGAATTAAAAAAGGCACATTGGTACTTGCCCGGATTTGAACCCACGACCTCAAAATCAAAAATCTTTTTTATTTCACATAGGCCTACATGGGCACTTATAAAACGTCGACAAAAGGTGCACGGTTCGGGTTGGTCGTTTCCTATGGAGAAGAACCGGCAAGAAACTCCATGGTTACTCTTTTAAAGCACGAGAGGCGAGGTCTTAACCACTGGGCCACCACGACATAGACATATGATGTATTTCTGTTGCCGCTATAACAACAAATACTAAAAACTGAATAAAATAAATATTTAAGTGGGGCTCCCATACAACAAACGTGCTATTTTTGCCGTTTTTGCAATAATGGTACGGAACCCTTCAAGCGCGAGTCCAACTCGCACTTGGCCGGTTTTTAAAGTTTTCCCCACGCTAGGCATTTCTCCTGTATCGTGGATGCCTGTAAACATGTTAACTCATATACATAAACACGAGCCGGAACAACTATTTATAGGTCATACAAATAATTGTTCCGTACGGGAATCGAACTCGCGACAAACAGCGCAGCAGTCAATCGCTCATCCACTGCACAAACTGTGCCGTGCGTGCATGCGTATTAACTTCCTTTGGGAGGCTAAAGGCCTGGAACTGTCTAGAAAAATCGAGGCAGGTAGACTAGATGGTAGCCTGTTGCTCAGGTGGAAGGTATATTAATTCATTGAGCACACATAGTCCTGGATGCCACTGAGATCATATTTCCATAAACTTTTCCTGATCCGAAAAGCGAAACCCAGGATTTCAGAAAACACGCTCGCGAACTTCACCGCTAAACAATAAGGTCGTCAAAAATAAATAAAACCTATAGTTACTTTTTTCAATAAATCTGGTCTCGACGGCAACGCATGCATGGCCAGAGTAGCTGCTTTCCTGATGTACCAGGGGTGGAAGTTCGCCAGGGTCTCGTTGTAAGAGCCCTGGCAGGTGGTACAGGTGTTCATATTCTCTTCAGCCTCACTTAGACGCTTCAGGAAAAGACGTATGAAGTCTGAAAAAAATAACACTTGCGTTAGCGAACTGATACAGCATCATCATCAACCTTTTTTAATATTCCCACTGCTGGGACATAGATTTGGAGTTTAGTGGAAATTATGTTGTTGTTTTCTTAAGCCTCCTTTATTCTTTTCTGATAAATTTCTTTGCGGGCACCAAGACAGTTATATTCATTCGCCGGGACTTCGTAGAACTTCATTGCCTCGGCTCTTTTCTGTTGGTCGCGACTGTTGATTTTGGCTTTCAGGATTTGCAGTGGTTTGGGAATAGTGCGGTGGGATTGCTGTGACACAGGCCTGCTCTATTTAAGAAAGGAAATAGGCCTTAATTCACCACGCGGGCCCAGTGCGGATTGGTGGATGTCACATGTCTTCGATTTTTGGTTCTAGGACGGTTTCACCGTTTTTAGAGCAGTGGTACTTGTGTGCAGGCTTTGAGGGTAACAGGACTAAGACGCGACAATTATGGCCCTACTATGACTTCTTAAAACCAATGATTCCGGTGTAAATGAGACGGAGCGGTACAAGGCGAATAACACTATCCCTTATCTACATCCAAATCATGATGGCATTGGCATTTTTTTGTACAAGCCCTGAAAGCTAGCCCACCAACAGCTAATTTATCACGTCATTAATGTTGTTCTGACATGCTCTGTGCTTGTCATATGGCATATAACAAAGCAGAAAACCTGCATCCTAATTGCGAAACTAATGAATGGCGCACACGTGCTTAGCTTGCATTCATTGCTTTATAAGTTCAAAACTCCGTCTACTCGACAGCGTAAAACAGGCAATGAATACCTACTGTTGAGTTGTCAAAATGAAAGGGAGCGTTACAAAATTAGGATGGAGGTAGCCAGACTGGTCGGACAAACTTTGAATAGTTGAGAAAAAATTCGAGTTTATCGATATGAAAAGAAGAAGCGACACAGGTATACTTCTCGCCTCAGCGGTGGCGACCTCTCGCGTCCGGCCCTGGTTCAGGCCATGGTACGGAGCGAGAGGGCATGGGAAGCTGTAATGCTCGCGAAGGAGGAGGCGGAACGCGTGAGGGAGACGCAACAGAGACTCCTTCGCGCCCCTTGCCACCGCAGGAGACGCCCTGGGCGTCGGGAGTCGCAAACCAATTCCCGGCCACCGTAGGCGCGGGCTTGCGGACGGCGAGTAATGGGTAGCTCGCCTTCCGATAAGGACCAGGCCTGAGTCGACGGCGCGTAGTGTTCCACGCGCGCCTCAAAGAGATGTCAGCAAAATTGACGGGGCCCGCAAGGGCCGATGTCTGTCTGGGTCGCGGATAAATTTAAAAGAGAGTTACCGCGGCCCTGGCAAAAGCAACTGAAGGAACACGGGTGGGTTTTAGTCAATAGAAGTCTGACACGCCCTCCCGCTTCACCCAGAGCGGGAGAAGTAATTGGATGATTAGCAAAAAAAAAAAATTTATTTCTCGCCAAACTTCTGGGCCGCCCTGAAGTTGGCTTTCCGATGTGTAAAGCAACGATCGTTGCTGTTTTTGTATGAGATTTACTTCCGCGCAGTCATTGAAGTCAAGTTCAGCGCGGCCAAGAAGCTTGGCGAGCTTTTTTTTCTATATTTGTAGGTGGAAGTTTATGTCACCGGTGTCTTAAAGACGGAATATTTTTTACGTGAGTTTAAAGTTACGGTAATAAAATAATAATGGCATAGATACACATGATTAGAATGAAGATGACGTCACCGTTTTGGCCCACACCGAGAATTTATTGTTGCAGTGTGGGTACGTTTACAAACATTATTAATCTTACATAATTATAATTATTATATTTTATCAATTTATTTATCTTACAACATAATGTATCAATATGTATGCCAGCGGCTTCGCCCGCTTTTATTATACATATAAACCTTCCTCTTGAATCACTATATATATTTAAAAAAACCGCATCAAAATCCGTTGCGTAGTTTTAAAAATACAAGCATACATAGGGACAGACAGACAGTGGGAAGCGACTTTTTTATACTATGTAGTGATTTAATACATTAATTATTAAATTAGATATGCATTGCAATTAGTAATTTAGACCCACCCTCACTCAGCTAAATCCTGAGAAGTTTTTGTTGTGTGGCTAAAACCAAATGTAAAATAGGTTAAGTATTTTGGAAAAACAATAAAAAAAAGATCTAGTCTCGAGGGCATACAATAAAATTTAGACCCACCCTCACTCAGCTAAATCCTGAGAAGTTTTTGTTGTGTGGCTAAAACCAAATGTAAAATAGGTTAAGTATTTTGGAAAAACAATAAAAAAAAGATCTAGTCTCGAGGGCATACAATGAAATTTAGACCCACCCTCACTCAGCTAAATCCTGAGAAGTTTTTGTTGTGTGGCTAAAACCAAATGTAAAATAGGTTAAGTATTTTGGAAAAACAATAAAAAAAAAGATCTAGTCTCGAGGGCATACAATGAAATTTAGACCCACCCTCACTCAGCTAAATCCTGAGAAGTTTTTGTTGTGTGGCTAAAACCAAATGTAAAATAGGTTAAGTATTTTGGAAAAACAATAAAAAAAAGATCTAGTCTCGAGGGCATACAATGAAATTTAGACCCACCCTCACTCAGCTAAATCCTGAGAAGTTTTTGTTGTGTGGCTAAAACCAAATGTAAAATAGGTTAAGTATTTTGGAAAAACAATAAAAAAAAGATCTAGTCTCGAGGGCATACAATGAAATTTAGACCCACCCTCACTCAGCTAAATCCTGAGAAGTTTTTGTTGTGTGGCTAAAACCAAATGTAAAATAGGTTAAGTATTTTGGAAAAACAATAAAAAAAAGATCTAGTCTCGAGGGCATACAATAAAATTTAGACCCACCCTCACTCAGCTAAATCCTGAGAAGTTTTTGTTGTGTGGCTAAAACCAAATGTAAAATAGGTTAAGTATTTTGGAAAAACAATAAAAAAAAGATCTAGTCTCGAGGGCATACAATGAAATTTAGACCCACCCTCACTCAGCTAAATCCTGAGAAGTTTTTGTTGTGTGGCTAAAACCAAATGTAAAATAGGTTAAGTATTTTGGAAAAACAATAAAAAAAAGATCTAGTCTCGAGGGCATACAATGAAATTTAGACCCACCCTCACTCAGCTAAATCCTGAGAAGTTTTTGTTGTGTGGCTAAAACCAAATGTAAAATAGGTTAAGTATTTTGGAAAACAATAAAAAAAAGATCTAGTCTCGAGGGCATACAATGAAATTTAGACCCACCCTCACTCAGCTAAATCCTGAGAAGTTTTTGTTGTGTGGCTAAAACCAAATGTAAAATAGGTTAAGTATTTTGGAAAAACAATAAAAAAAAGATCTAGTCTCGAGGGCATACAATGAAATTTAGACCCACCCTCACTCAGCTAAATCCTGAGAAGTTTTTGTTGTGTGGCTAAAACCAAATGTAAAATAGGTTAAGTATTTTGGAAAAACAATAAAAAAAAGATCTAGTCTCGAGGGCATACAATGAAATTTAGACCCACCCTCACTCAGCTAAATCCTGAGAAGTTTTTGTTGTGTGGCTAAAACCAAATGTAAAATAGGTTAAGTATTTTGGAAAAACAATAAAAAAAAGATCTAGTCTCGAGGTCATACAATGAAATTTTCCGTGCGGTAATCGAACCTAATAGACACATACAACGATCAGCGACAGGCGCGGATCCAGCCCTCAAAAAAGGTTGTGGTCACAGCCACCTGGAAATCGGTCAAGTGCGAGTCGGTGTATGTACTCGCTCATTATCGATAATTCGATATAATGCATTCCTACAAAGTAGATGTTTACAAAATATATTAGGTTGAGGAAAAGGTCTTTTCGCATTATAGTATGTATGAACTTGTAATAAAATCTCTTTGGATGTATTATTTGTATCTGGCTGGTTTTGGTATCATAGAAAGTTTAAATTTTACAGTACATAATTCCAAATTCATATTAGGAAAATGTGTGATTTTCATTTGTTTTTCGTACCGTCAAGATGAGTGAATCTAATGAATAAATTCGATTCATTTTAAAATTTTACTACAAAAAAGGTAAAAATGCAACGCAAGTTTATGGACCTAGTGCAGTGTCTGTGAGAGTAGTACAAATTTGCTTTAAGCGTTTTCAATCCGGAAATTTTGATGTTAAAGATGCACGTCGCTCTGGTCGCCCTATTACGGATAAAATGGATGCCATTTTCGAAAAAGTGGAGCAAGATCGGCATATCAGTAGTTACGACGTAGCTGAAGAACTGGGAATTGACCACAAAACAGTTTTAGCGCATTTGAAAAAAACTGGGTACACAAAAAAGCTCGATATTTGGGTACCTCACGAGCTCACCACCAAAGAAACCTAATGAACCGTGTACTCATTTGTGATTCTTTATTACGACGTAATGAAACCGAACCATTTTTGAAGATGCTCTGAAGATGAACTGGTGATGAAAAGTGGATCACGTACGACAAGAACGTGCGAAAAAGGTCGTGGTCAAAGGCCGGTCAGGCTTCAAAGACTGGCGAAACCCGGGTTAACTCGCAACAAGGTGATGCCGTGTGTGTGGTGGGATTGGAAGGGCATTATTCATTATGAGCTGTTACCACCAGGCAGGACCATCGATTCTGAACTCTTCTGCGAACAACTGATGAGATTAAAGCAAGAAGTTGAGAGAAAGCGGCCGGAATTAATCAACAGAAGGGGTGTGGTTTTTCATCATGATAACGCTAGACCTCACACATCTTTAGCCACTCAGCAAAAATTAAGAGAGTTTGGCTGGGAGGTGTTAATGCATCCACCGTATAGTCCTGACCTTGCACCTTCAGATTTCCACCTGTTTCGGTCTCTTTAGAATTCTTTAGGCAGTGTCAGGTTAACATCACGAGAGGACTGCCAAAACCACTTGTCGCGGTATTTTGATCAGATGTCCCAAAATTTCTATAGTAATGGAATCATGTCCCTACCTACAAGATGGCAAAAAGTTATCGAACAAAATGGTACCTACATACTTTAGTTAAATGTAAATAAACTATATTAAAAAATGTTTTGAATTTTCTTAAAAAATGCGAAGAAACTTTTTCCCCAAACTATTAAAATAACAAAATCGTTAGCAGGGAGTCCTGATTGATTTGTTATTTTATCAAGGCACTGGTTATATCATCAACCAGACCGTTAAAGTGTGACCTCACAAGACTTAGGGTTGTGGGCATGCCCATCGTGCCCACAACGGTGGATCCGCGCTTGATCGGTGGCACATCCACTGCCATGTGTCAAACAGTTTTGTAGGCGCAATGAGACAAAATAAACCATCACGATCATAAAAATTCATACGGAGTGGAAGAAATAGCTGGTCACTATGCCATTGCAACACTGCGTCCAATTGAAACAATTGAAAAAATAATGCTACTTCATTCAATTGAATTAAATTCGACGGATGCATAGTATTGATGCAACACATTGTCTGTTAGATGAACTGAAGAATTTAAGCCACGATCAACTTAAAGACAGTGTCTAAAATTGAACATCGAGAACCTACAGTTATAACAAATGTGTCTGTATGTTTGTTATTCAATCATTGCAGCGTATTAGTCATTATAAGAACAGATTCGGATAAAATTGGCTAGGTCCACCAAATCCAAGCCATAGGTACCGGGAATCCTCTTGGATGTGGATACCCTGGCCTTTACACTGACAGTATGTTTCGTTACAGATAATCTTCGAATTTAAGTCAGGCGAAGTCGCTGGCAAAAACAAGTCTTCTGTCTGTGTGAAGAAGTGGCCACTTCTGCTGTCAGAGATAATATAGCCTTGTATTATCTTCTATCGAATCTAGGCTTTGCTTGCAGTATGTGGACAGAATATATGCATAATTATACTGGTTCACCACTTTTAGTACAATACTCAACGATCACGTGACGAACTTGCCTTAGGGCCGATTTCACCAATGAAACTAATCAGGATTAGTTCAACTAAACTCAGTTTATGCAAATACAGCTTTCCGATTGGTAGCCTCTGGGAACCAACAGGACTATATTTTTTTTCGTGGAGAAATGGTAATGCATACTGCGCTACCACGGGGAGATAGCGCAGTTATGTGGGACTTCTACCCAGCTTGGCTATTTTAAACTTACACTATATAAGTGTAGGTTTCCTCAAGTTATTTTCCTTCACCGTTGCCTGTGATGTCCAAGATAAACTTAGAAAGTACATAATATTAATTTGAAAAAGTGACATTAATACTTGCCCGGATTTGAGCTACGACCCCAAGCACGAGAGACGAGGTCTTAAGACGGAAACACACTTACGTGTCGTGGCGTGGTATCCACCAATCAAACTAATCATTTCCAGTCTAAGTCATAACACAACGAGTTTTGTAGCCAATCAACTGCGCCAAAAGGCGCCCCGACACGTAAGTGTGGTTCCGCCAAAAGTTATTTAATCTCCAGCCATATA
This sequence comes from Orthosia cruda, assembly GCA_964057195.1. NCBI lineage: Eukaryota > Metazoa > Arthropoda > Insecta > Lepidoptera > Noctuidae > Orthosia > Orthosia cruda. The sequence continues at coordinate 6,218,765 of OZ059835.1, read as the reverse complement.
AATAGCATGACGTCTTCCAAAATAATGGGTACAATTTGCAAATTAATTTATTATACCATTCATTCAGTATAAGCCCGGCCCTCCAATTAGGGATAGTAAAACCACGAATTTTAGCCCACTTTACTTAATTAAATGAATTATGTATTTCCATGATTTGTCATCACTTTGACCATAGTAGGTAGTAATATTACAGGCTCGTCCCCTATTACATGGGCACCTTTTTACCCGACTGCCGGGAGGGTAATGTGTTTATCAGCCTATGTATCTATGTTTGTTCCTATGTGGCGTTCCAGAGACCAAACGCGCTGGCCGATTTTGATGAATACATCTGGTCAGCCAGCTCGCGAATATGCATCATCGGACTGCACAGCATAATTTTCTTCTTGTTTCCGTCTTGTTAGTTCGCTTTTTAAGCTGTCGGGCACAGCATTAATCTAAATAGATAACGCAAGTCCCTCCATCTGTATGAAAACCAAGCGTGCTACTTTTTTACAAACAATTTGAAAACAAATTTACTTACCAATGAACCATTTCCAATGCCTCGGTCAGCATTTTCTATACATTCTTTACAGCTGAATATGGTATAAAAAGGCATTTTTCTAGATTTCCGGTTTCGATAATAAATAAAATCGTTTATTTATTTCTTAAAGTACAAAATTTACAATAATTTGCTTATGTTCTAAAAAGTGCTGATGTATAATTTGCCAGAACTAGGTAGAACCTGTGCTTCAGGCGTAAAAGTGCTTATTTATATTTAATAATGTAGGTATTGCAATAAATTAACAATTTTAAGTAAAACTAGGACACTGCGGAAATATACATAGTAGTGTTATTTTTAATAATGCTTACGTAGTTTTAATCTAATTTTATTTTAATACTAGAAGCAGCTGTTTGTCTTCAGTCTGGTCATATGACAAACCTTGCAAATAGTTTAAAACAATGCTTTTACAGTTAAAATAATTTAAATTATATATACTTAGTATTCTATTTAATCTATTATATAAAAAGGGCCCTAAAAATGTAAAGAATCTATATGTAAATGCAAATTTAGAGGTAGAGGTTGAACTGCATACTATATCGTTTCGCCTTTTGTTAGTTATATCTAGGTTATATTTAAGCATTGCATGCTGTTTTAGTGTTATGTGCAGTAAATAAATTTGCCGAACAGTCAAGACTTTGCAGGATTTAAATAACTGGTGGGTAGGGAAAAGGAAAGGTAGAGAATTTGCTACTTTTAGAACAGCTCTTTGTGCTCTTTCAAGAGAGAGAATGATAGTTTTTGATGCTCCGCCCCATGAGGTTATACAATATTGAAGTATTGATTGACATAGAGCAAAATAAACTTGTTTGACTAAGTTAGTGTCGGCAATGGAGCGCAGTTGTTTGAAAGCAAACATCAGTTTACGTACTCTAGTAACCAAACTGTCAATATGATGCCTAAACGAGAGCGTGTTATCAACAAAAACTCCAAGATACTTGAGGCACTTTGTTTCCAGGATCATAGGGCAGGTACAAGAAGTGGCTGACTGATTGTTACATTGGTGTGCATATAAATGGGGATTAGTTTTGTTATTAAGATTGCGCATGTTGAACTGAATATATTTTGTTTTATCTGCATTTAATGTTAGTAAATTACAACGAAGCCAGTTTAGAACGATGTTAAAACCTGCCTGTGCAACATTATACAGCTCGGAGTTAGTTTTTGCGGTGAAAATAAGCGCAGTGTCATCAGCGTACGATATTATTTTGCAATTTCCTACATTTAAATTACAAAGATCATTAATGTAAATGAGGAACAATGATGGACCAAGGATACTGCCTTGTGGAACTCCAAATCCTAGTGATTTTTCATCGTTACTAGTTATATTTCCTATTCGAACACATTGCGATCTATCGTTTAAATAATCTTCGAATAGTTTCAGCTGTGTACCTCTTACACCTAACGTTTCCAGTTTATTTAAAAGCAAAGGAACAGATACGGTGTCAAAAGCTTTTGCTAAGTCTAGGAAGATAGTCAGGACCTGGTTTCCATCGCCGAGTTCTTGTGCAACGAGGTCTGTCAGCTTTTGAACCGCATCTGCTGTGGACAATCTGCTTCTAAACCCGAATTGTGAAGAAGATAATAAGTTGTTCGTTTCCAAGTAATTGACGAGTCTTTTGTTAATGATTTTTTCTAATATTTTGGATAAAGAAGGCAGTATAGATATTGGTCTATAATTATTCACAACATCTCTATATCCAGATTTAAAGATAGGGATGACCACCGCTTTTTTTAGACTTTTAGGGAAAATTCCTTCTCGGAGGCACGCCTGAAATATACATGTTAACGGTCGGAGTAAAATGTGTTTAAAACGCTTAAGTATTTTATTATCAATATTATCCCAGCCGACTGCACAGTCATCTTTCAGAGCTGAGATGATTAGTTCTACTTCACTTTCGTCCGTATCCAAAAGTGCAAAAGATTTAGCACAGCTCTTGAGAGAAGTCTGAAAGTGCGCGGCAGACCGATAAGACGATTGCTTCAGGAGTGGTTCCGCGAGGGATTTCCCTACATTCACGAAATAGTTATTTACATTATTAGCTGATGATAGGGGTGAAGAGTTAGTGAGCAGTAAACTTGAAACGGGTTCCCGTTGTTTAGATCTGTAAGTCAAGTTTTTAATATGTTTCCATATCTGTTTACTATTTTTGCCTGCTTTCTGCAATTCGTTTTTATCGTATTCAATTTTAAGTTTTTTCAAGAGATTATTACAAAAGTTCCTGTACCTCTTGTATATTACAAGAAGCATTATATTATCAGGGTAGCGTTTGGTTTTCTGATGTAATTTGTCTCTGTGCCTTATACATCGAACAAGGCCCGGAGTAATCCACGGTTTAATATTATAATGCTTCCGATTTAATGTTATTACGGTAGTATTATGTAATATTGCTTGCTGGACGTTTTTAATTAAATACGATAAAGACAAATTAGCGTCAGGAGAATCGTAAACAGGGCTAAAATCAATGTTATGCAGGTCATGTTCTAGTTTGTGCATGTTTAGTTTGGACTTTGTCAGTGGACGATTTTGCTTAGGTAGCGTTAAGTTCATTGTTAGTAGGACAGCATTATGATCAGTAATTGTTGAATTAGTAACTAGGGTAATATATGGTAGGCTGGTTTTTATCATCATGTGATCGAGACACGAGCCACTCTGATGTGTTGGTAGCGTATGACCGATGAGAAGCCCATGGTATGAACATAAATTGAGGTAATTTTGAATTCCAGCATCGCAGTTTTCAGCAGTGATGTTTATGTTAATGTCACCTGTTATTATGATGTGCTTAAAAGCGGAAAGATTACGACAGGCCTGGTTTAAGAAATATTGAAATGAGTCCAGATTTCTAAACGATGGGGATCTGTAGATAGCTAGTATTGCTATAGTTGTACCTATTTTAATTATAAGGCAGTTACAGTCTTGTTGATTCTGTTCTTCAACTGTGGCTATAAGCGATTGGTTAGCGTAAATCACGACACCATCATTTTGATTCTGGTTAGTAGTGCTATGGAACATGTTGTATCCCGTCATAGTAGGGATGTTTTCTTGGCGTTTTGATAACCAGCATTCGGTTAGTATTATGATATCGCAAGCTATGTTTAGTCTATGAAGAAAAATGTTAAAACTGTCAAAGTTCCTGCAGATGCTACGAATATTTTGTGTTAGTACTGTAAAAGGATTTTGGTATTCGGAAAGATATTGTTTGCAGTCTTCTACCTCACAAGTTTTTGATTCTGACAAAAAAGCGTTATCTATATCAGTAATCAAACTATCCATAAGTAAAAAATGTAAAAGTATGTACTCTGTAAAAATACGTTAGATCTAAATATAATCTAGAGTTTGGCGCTCTTAGGCGCCTTCATAATCTACAGAGTTGATATACCTGTATTCAGCGGCTTTTCTAGCTGGGCAATCAGAATCTCCTGTCTTGTGGTTGTGGGGTTTATTGTAGCGCTTGCAGGTTGCACATTTCGGTAGTTCATCCTTCGAAGAACACTCTTGAGTCGCGTGGCCTTCCACCCCGCAGTGGCCGCAAGTTGAGATGGCGGATTTGCAAGTCTTGGATGCATGACCGTATTGCTGACACTTGAAGCACCGAGTCACAAGGGTGAAATCTCGTACCGGGCACGACGTCCAGTTTATATAAAGCCTGTTCTGGTTCACTAGGGCTTTCCGGACGCTGGCTGGCACTTCAACAATGTAGTTGCAGCTGTCGGCATCTCGTTTTCCTGACTTATGGCTTAATTTGATTGAGTTCAAAAATGTATCTTTGGTCAGTGTTGGTAGTTTATCGACGATATTTTGCTCATAAATACATTTAAATACCTCTTTCTCTGCCATATCAGTGGGGACCCCAATTATTACAATACGGGGCTTCCGCTTTTGAGGCTCATCTACAGTAAGTCCTGATGTGGAACGCTCGACAGTCTGCTTCAACTTTTGGATGTCGTCCTTGGTCTCCGTGCTAATGATTACACCTCCGTTTCTTATTTTCCGAAGTCCTCGAACCTTCAGCTTCATTTCTTCAGGGCATACAATTTTTTGTATAAGATTTTTGGTCTCTTCACTGGTCTTGGTATTGTCGCTAGGATAAATAGCGACTGAGCTAGTTGCTTGAGGCCGAATAAGGCTTTTTGTCCCCTTCACCATGTCTGCAAAAGAAGTGCTTTCCTGTTTTTGCTTGGTCAGAGTTTCTTCTAATTTATGCTTGATATCAGTCAAACTAATGGCGAGGTCTTCATTTTCCTTTAAACTTTGCAGGGTGGCGTAGTTTTGGAGGGCTTTATGTTTCAGTGACTGATATTGCACTGCCATTTGGGAGACTCCGTGTCCGACTTTACGACATAGGCTACTAATTCTAAGCTTTTGTTCGGAATTCATTTTTCCTTCCGAAGCTATGGTCGACACCTCACTTAGGCACTGCTCAATGCTGGACATCCACGATTGAATTTCAGGAGTAGAAAAAACCTCAACCGTTTCATCCTGTGCTTGACTTCTAGGTGTTGTTGCTGGTGGTGGAGAGCGATGCGGCTGGCCGCCACGATTGAGGGGGCTGCTATCCATATTTGTAAAATAATCACTTACTTTTGACCATATTCGCAATAAAAACTGTATAACACAACAAAAACGTCTATGTCTCTAAAACTAGGTCACAATTAAAAACTGTTAATTTATGCAATTGTTAAGTTGCTTTACTGAGCACGTCTGTATTCGTCGAGTGAATCTACGTTTTTATAATGCTAAATGAAAGCTCAGATTACGATCATTGATTGTACATACAATCGCTTCATCTAGTTAGATATATGTCGGGTTTTTTTTTTTTTTAATAAACATTTATTATTTTATGTTTAAGATATCTGGCGAAATGTGTGTGTATTATAGGACCACCTCTGCCCAACCCTTCGGAGTTTACAGGCGTGATGTTATGTCAGGTTTTAGAAATATGGCTTGATGGCTTTTGATGTTATAGTGTAAAATAAAGAGTACTCTATCTATCATAGTACTGAAGTAGTTGGTGCAAATAGTAATGTGACTGAAGAACATTACCAATAAGGTTTAAATTACAATGACAGACTCGTGGTCATAAAATCCGGTAACTAATACATTAAATATTTTTTTTGAAAACAAAATTATTTGCAAAAAAAACTTTCGGTTCGGCAGTCGGTGAAACTGATGAAACTTGTTCTGTTCTCTAAGTTGAGAGATACCTAATCCAATACAAAAAGAATGATCACGATCCGATTACTAATTTCGGAGATATGCGTGGACAAACATACATACAATAACTCATGAAATTTGGCACATCTGTTAAGAAGCTTACATAGAGTAACATAAGTGAATATTATGCAATTCCAACATAGCTAAGAATAGTTACAGCACTGATAACAACATTTGTGCCACATGTTAAATTTAGTCTTGTTATACTTTTTCTTTTTTTCTTTTTACCTTTGTATAGATTCTTTTACCGATTGATTTGTGAATGTGTGAACATTGTAGGCCTTCTAGATGCTTGTTAACTTTTTATCTCGTTTTACTTTTTTTGTTTATATAATATATATTTTTTTTTTTAGTTTCTTACGACTAATTGTCGGGCCTGCGTTCCCCCCCCCCATATCTAAGTACTAATGCTGTAACATGGAAATATTGTAAAAACAAAGCATTTTTTAAAAGAGTATCCGTGGAGTTTCTTGCCGGTTCTTCTCCATAGGAAACGACCAACCCGAACCGTGCACCTTTTGTCGACGTTTTACAAGTACTCATGACTAAGTGAAATAAAAAACAATATTTTAATTGATTTTGCATATTACATAGGTACAATACGTGTTGAATTGATTACCTCCTTTTTTTGGAGACGGTAAATAACGGTGATAAAAAACAGAATTGAAACTTGATTACTATTAAACTTTTCTAACTGTCACATAGACAAATAAACAAAATTATAATTCATTGTTAATATGTACCTATTGTTTTATTTTCTGTATGTTAATTTGCGTATTTTTTTCTATTTGCCTTAGTTGCTTGATAACAAAGAATTATTATTATTATCATAAGCCATTTTGTTTTATGACCTGCCAATGATATTAAACCTTGAGGTGATAAAAAATTTAATCACTGACTTGTCCAACTATCATTTTCACACTTAAACTAGATTTGATAAAATTAAATACTAATTTAAATCAACAAATATAAAAATCCTCCACTATATTCTCTTGGAAAGGATGACAGACTGGATTCCGAATAACAGGACAGGGGACGTGGTAGGCCCAGATAGAGATGACGAGACGAGATATAATCCTGTCAAAATAATTGGTTAGATGTAGCAAGAACATGAAAAAATTGAAAGACGGAAGGAACGCCTTTGCCCAACAGTGGGACACAACAGGCTCATACTAATAATTATATTCTCTTGATTTCATTAGTCACAATTATGTGTTTTATAGTGATATATGGTATTGACAAAGTTAATAATACGGCATTATTCAAAATGTCCAATATTTTATTGCCTACTCATGCAATATGATAATAACTATTGAAATAATTAAATTGACCGGGCTTTGTGAGTAATGCCCATCACTCATTGGGCCGTAGAATAAAATTATGTATCTTTTAAAATATATTTTTTGTTGGCAATGGTTTTATTATACAGGGTGTTTGGAAGGGAGCTGTACATACGCCTAGGGTAGAAACTAGGGATAGTCTGCTACCTACCCCCGCCCATTATATTGACCTTGGCCTCAAGGTTTTTTTTTAATTTATTATTATTTTTTATTTGACTTTTTTATGATTTTTTGACTAAAACTACCTGTAGCTCAAAATCTATCCATGGGACCGGTCGGCTAATGGTCTTGTTTTAATCGTTAGAGTCTTAGGGTCCTGCAAAAAATTATTTTACACCAGAAAATTGTGGAGAAGAAAAGTTATGGGGCCTGAAGTACCGTAGTAAGGTAAAGAAATAATTTTAAGGGCAACTTTCTATGGGGTTTAAAAAAAAACTAACAGGGTTGGAGTTCTTCTGATTTTTTTAAAACATCCTCAGTCCATGCCCTTTCTAACGATATGCTAAAAGTGTAATTATCACTTTTAGTTTTAAAGTTATTAATTAATTTCCGCAACTAGGGCACTTCAAGCAAAAATTTCAACTAATGAAAATTAAATGTGTTCGATCGTAAAAGGATGGCAAATGAAACAAAAAATTTGGTAATGACTAATGTCATTAAATTACAAATTTTAATTAATTACTAATTTTAATTAATTACAAATTTTGTTCAAATTGATGACCATTGACCTGTAAACATGCTCGGCACCTCTTCCTCATCTCCACGGTCACCGTTCTAAGCAGCAGTTCCTCGCGCATTGTATCGAATGCGGCGTGGATCCTGTTAATTAGAACCTCCCTTGTTGGTACTTCTTCTGCGTACACCAACTCTTTCGCCCTTCCCCAGACGTAGAAGTCGAGTGGGGTAAGGTCAGGCGACCTTGGGGGCCAGGGAATTGGCCCACCCCGACCAATCCAAGAATTAGGAAAGCAGTTGTCCAGAAGCTCCCTCACTGCTAGGCTCCAATGAGCAGGACAGCCGTCGTGCTGGAAGACTATGGGCCGATCTTCGTCAAACACTTCTTCCGCTAAATCAGGCAAATCGTTTTCGAGGAAATCTAAGTAGTTTTGCCCGTTTAGGTTGTCTGGCAAAAAGTGCGGCCCTATCAACCGATTACCGATGACGCCTGCCCATACGTTCACGGAGAACCTTCGTTGAAAACCTCTGTGCCTCTTGACTCTCGGGTTTTGATCTCTGGGTGCCCAGTGATGGAGATTGTGGTAATTTACAATTCCTTCCTTGTCAAACTTGGACTCGTCAGTCCAGAGAAAACTCCGTAAAAAATTAATATCTTCCACGTCCGTATGGAGCAAGTGGCGGCAAAACTCCACCCTTCTTGCATAGTCGTTATCCTCTAAGCCTAAAACAATAAAAATATCAACGTTAGCGGTTTCCTTATGAATTAGTAGCTATGTAACATTGATTGCTATCTCTGTCTTTCCATTTCTCTCTCTCTCACACACATGCTCATGTTAATTTAAAAATTGCCTATGAAATTCACATGCTAGTTCATTACATAAGAGCTAAAAACAAAAACTTTATGTAAAAAATTACCTTGAACAGGGGTGTAGTGGAAAGGATGACGTCCATTTTCGCGAAGAACCGACCAGACTTTCCACACGCTTAAACCAAGCGTCCGGGCTACGGTTCTTACGCTTCTGGTCGGATCTTCCTCAAATTCAGCCAATATGCGTTCTTCCGCAGCCAAATTTGGTTGAAATCTGTTCACGGCTGGTTCCCGGAAATTTAAATTTCCGGTTTCTCGCAGACGCCGATAAGTTGAGCCAAACGTTTGGTGGTTAGGCACTCGCCGGTTAGGATACCGTTCTTGATAAATCCTCCGTGCCTCGCGCCCATTGCAATCAGCCATTCCATACACCACCAGCATGTCGGTGTACTCTTCACTGGTAAATCCAGCCATTTTGCCAACAACAAGGTAACAAATAACAAAACTTAACAAAAACGAAGTAATAACAAACTCAACAAAATTAACGAAAACAGTGGAGCGTCGTAACGGCAAGTACGTAAGTTAGCTAAGATGGGTAAATCTCGACTGACTAACAAAGACCCCAACGAGTTACCTGCCCGGCCCCGTCGACCCAAGAGCGAAAGAGACATGACATGACATGTTTTGTCTCTTACATGTTGCTCTCGTGTAAGAGTGAGACAACAAATTTGCCAACTGTAGGCCAAACTGCTTTAAATTCTGGAAATTACATTTGTCTTACAAATGTCGACTCGTGGTGGTAAAAGTGCCCTAGTTGCGGAAATTAATTAATAACTTTAAAACTAAAAGTGATAAATACACTTTTAGCATATCGTAAGAAAGGGCATGGACTGAGGATGTTTTAAAAAAATCAGAAGAACTCCAACCCTGTTAGTTTTTTTTAAACCCCATAGAAAGTTGCCCTTAAAATTATTTCTTTACCTTACTATGGTACTTCAGGCCCCATAACTTTTCTTCTCCACAATTTTCTGGTGTAAAATAATTTTTTGCAGGACCCTAAGACTCTAACGATTAAAACAAGACCATTAGCCGACCGGTCCCATGGATAGATTTTGAGCTACAGGTAGTTTTAGTCAAAAAATCACAAAAAAGTCAAATAAAAAATAAAAATAAATTAAAAAAAAACCTTGAGGCCAAGGTCAATATAATGGGCGGGGGTAGGTAGCAGACTATCCCTAGTTTCTACCCTAGGCGTATGTACAGCTCCCTTCCAAACACCCTGTAGAATAGGTAAGTAGTATTACTATTTAAGCAAGAAAGTCGACAGAGCCCAGCTGCGCGGGGCTCCTATTTCTAGCTGTAGGGTCTAAAGTAACCTAACATGAAAGAGATGACTGGAGCCGAGTTCGTTAGAATTTCTCTTTCGAACCTAACCTAACCGTATCGCGGTGCCCAAAGCTCCCGAGCTCGCTTCGCTCGCACTTGGACTAATTCATTGACCATAATTATCGAATTGCCCAACCGTTACGTAGCAATATTCATAATGACCAGACAATGTGATAAATATATAAGTTTAAATCAGTATACATTACATTGCTCGATTTGACTTGACATGAATCATAATGCCCGGGCATTATACATAGTGCCCTGATTCACTATGCCACTATAACATATATTATTATAACAGACACTTCAATTTAGTCTGTCATTTGATGCGTGAGTCATAACCTGGCCTACTACCAAACATTAAGTTATTGAATATTTTGATTACAAGACAGTCTCTCTATGTAAAATACTGGTACTCAGCAGAATCTGGTCAGACGGGGATGGGTAGGATAGGATAGATGGACTCCCTTTTTGCGCACCTAAGACTCCCATTTGGTCTGTTGTGCGTGCAGGCCGTAACCCACCACGCGAGCCCAGTGCGGGTTGGTGGTTGTCACGTGTCATCGAATTTTTAATTCTAGGACATGCCGGTTTCCTCACTATGTTTTCCTTCACCGTTTTGAGAGCAGTGGTGATGAAATAAATTACACAAAGTAAAGCCCACGACCTGCAACTTGTAAGTCGCGGCCGTTACCACTGGGCTACCATTGCACTGCTCCTGGTCACCTGGGAAGCTGACCCTAACATATTGGGAAAAGACAAGGCAGATTGATAGATTACAAGAACATTTTGCATCATACGTAATATGGGTCCTGTAGTGGTTTTGGGTGGGACTTATTCATTCGAGCAAAGGATTACACACAAGTGGGTGCTTGAACTTGAAGACAGTCAATGATACTGATGCATCGCTGAAATTGCTGAAAATAAACGCTCGCGTGACGATTTGGACTTGTTCCTAGCCTCCCATTGTATGTGTTTTTAATTTTAAGTTTTCTTTATAAATTTCACTCACTATGGTAACCTACAATAAATAAATAAATCATCCAGAAAAGACAAAATAAAGAGAGTTGGAAAATTATGGGGAATAAATTTGCTAAGAATAGTATAAGATATATTTCCAATTTACAAATTTTTATTGCAAGTCAATGTAATGTTCAACACCCTCAATAAACATTATTATTTTTGAACAAGCTTTGAAGCTAGATTTAGATGATAAATTCTACTTATCTTGTAGTTTTAAAGCATGTTAAATTTATTCCTCAGAAACATTTAACTTATCTTATTTTTCTCATGAAAATACCATTATATGCACTAATATACTGAATATTGTCACATTATGGCAATACTACTAGCTCAATGAAATTCACAACAGCCTAATTAGAATAACAATACTTGTTCATTAAAAACAACAAAGGAAAGCACATACCCAATCCTCGATGCAAACGGAGCATTGTTCTTGAACCAGACGTGAAACCATTCTTTTCGGACAAGCTTGTTTCTTTCTCAAACTTCATCATCTTTTTAAAAGAATCATAATGTGTTGCGTCGTCACCTTCTCTGTGTTTCTCCATAATTTTTATTTTGCTTCGTACATCGCTGCTTACGAATGAAAATACAGAACCTATTAGATTAAGAAATCTGAAAGGAGAATATTTTTGTTACTTTCTAATGTGTATCTAATTAGAACCGTAGATTTTGTTTAATATGCACAAAGAAGTCTTACTAGTATTATAAATGCAAAAGTTTGGATGAATGTATGTTTGTTACTCAAACACCCCAGAATAGCTGAATGGATCTGGATAAAATTTGGCACTGAGATAGATTATACTCTGGATTAACATAAAGGCTTCATTTTATTCCAATAAAATGTTCCCTTGGGATGGTAAAACACTTTTCAGATGGGGGAAGCCACTAGTATAAGCTAGGGTTAAACTTAAAGCACAAAAAGATGAATATGTATTCAGTTAACTGGCCTTTAACACTTCGAAGAAACGAGGAAGCTAATATCATGCTTGCATTCAGGATTAAAATAATTATTTTAAGATTTATAGGCCCTGTGGCAACTAAAAAGTGGAGGCCACGAAGCATTTTTTTTACAGTTTTCAATCATTTCTTTATTGAATAGAACTTTTTGAGCAATTTTTTTGTAGAAAAATCATTAGGTATGCAGTTCTCGGATTAAAAAAAATAACTTGTGGAGGCCCCTGGGCTAGAGCCCTTGTTGCCCTGCCCTAAATCTGGTCCTGCTTGGTATAAGTCAAGAAGTGCTAGTTGTGGTACACACACTTTTCATCAGTAGTTTTTACTTTTGTCCTTATGCAATATAGGGAAAATAGCTTCATAGAAATTAATATTTATTTAATAGACATTTTATTCTTCAACTGAAGATTTTTATATAGTAGACAGGTTGCCAATCACATTATTCTGTTATTCTAAGTACCTACTATGTAAGTACATAATTTAATTAGATCTTCAAGTCATTCATTATCTCAAGTAGCAATTATAAATTAATCATGGTTAGCATATTATTTACCATACAAGGAAATAAGGCAGGAAGTTGAATGGAAAATTATATTTTTTTATTAGACCTTTTTTATGTATTCTGACATAATTATCATTATTTATTTTAACTTAATATGTGCATCAAAGGAATAAGAAATTAGATCAAAAAGCTACTGCTGTTTAGAAATTATAGTGGCTTTTTGTTCAAAGCAAAATCATTGTTTCAACTTAACTTTAAATGTATAAATATAAAGTAGGTATAGCGAAATCTTATTCCACCATTTCTTTGCGATTTACGCTACATGACCTCGCAAACCTATTGTCCAATCTTATCTAAGCTCTTAGAATTTTAAAATCCATATGGAAACAATGTAAATAGCTTACTTTACTAATTCGTTGTAACCATCTATGTATGCCTCAATGACAACGTCGTCATCCTCTTTGAGGCTTCTTTGAAAGCTTTGGTGGACATGATGTAAATCTAGTGCGTTTTCGTTAGACATCTCTCTCAAAATATTGAAAAGTTAACTAAACACTCACTGCACTGCACAAACGACGATACAACTCGCGGAATGACTGAAACTGACGTTGACAACTTTGACATTGACAGTTGACAGCAGTTTTTTTACTGTTTTTTTCATAGACCTAATAAATAGTATGGACTCGAAATACCTACAAAAAAAACGTGCCTACCTAAACCTTAAAATGGCACTTAAAATGGCTGCCGATGCTATGGTTGTGTTAATCACGGAACACACACATTAATAATACAAAAAGTAAACAACCATATGACAGATTTGACAGCAGGACTACCACGAACACAACCACAAATTTCGGCAATTAATATGGTGAATATGGCACGTACTGACAGCTGTCACTACGTCATAACAAAATGTTGCCATAATGAGCAACAACTGAAATATTGTTGTCTCTTTTGTCAAATACTATTACTACATTAGAAGAAATGAGACAAAATGATGTTTCACATTCTGTATCATATTTCACTCATATTTGTATAAGCTAATGTATGTATAGAATAATAGGGCGCCTCCATATTTTTCCTATCTCAATGGTTTTTTTACTCAGATAAGACATTTGTAATACAGAACCAAAATGTTGAAATCAAATGAAAATAAATGTTCAGATTTGTTCACATTTGAAATGAATCTGTTTCTCTTAATACGTCGTTGATTATGCAAATAAATTATTTTGATTAGATAGAACATTCAAGATTCAAGGTGTCTGCCGATCTCTCTCTTCGCGTTTTATTAATGCTGTGGCAAATCATGTGATTCTGTGAATCTGTGCCATTTTTCATCACACTCGATCTGTCAGTGTCACAGTGTCACTTTTGTCAAAATATCTCTCAAGGTCTTGTGCGAACGAATGAATTTCGTCGTCGACCGCTATCAAAAAAATATTTACTTTCTGTCTCAGATATTTAAAGTAATCTACGATAACAAAGTATTGGTGGTGCATGTATGCATATCATGTTGTAATATCAACTTTTTATTAATAACAACTGTGTTTTGCCATCGCTCTGAATTATCCGGTAAGTTATTTTTCTATCTACATGCGGAATTATGACAAGTTTCATAATTTATTTTTAGTTACGGCGTCCGAGTGGCTTTGCCTCGAAGTATTCAGGCTAATCAACGAATGGTGGTGCTTTTATTAAATGACATTTAATTTCGTTAAAATTTATCGGAGTGTCGAATTTTGGGCTTATTGCCGAAGTGCGTCTCATCTTTAATTGCATACGGGGACTTCCCGTGCGTCAGAATAACTTGTTGCATGAGTTATTTTATTCTATATCTCGCGAATTCATGACTTATCTATCTCCCCCTGACTTGCTAATTTAAAAAGTAGGTGAAATGCTGAGTAATTTCGATTGTCTATTGAGTAAATTGATTTGTGATATCTGTGAGTCATAACAGAGATACAAAGTGCATTAAATTAAATTGTTTACACCTATTGAGACTACTTGTGAAGCCGGAGTATTGGTAAGCAGTTATAAAACTTGCATTAAATTATCAATATACCCACAATTAATCAATATCATGATCAATTGATCAAGCGCCACTATTTTCCAATTATAAAACTATTAGGTGCCATTTCTGTATTCACATACTTTCAAATCATTATAATAGCATAAGTCACAATTTGATCATTGTTTTCTTCAGTATTCCTTTACTCAGTAAAAAACAAACCATTTATTTTAATTAAACCATTTTAGGCACTTTTTAATTATTAGTCTTATGGCTCACCCTCATAACGTATTTTATATACCAACACCATGAAACAGAAAATTATATTTCATCACTTATTTTTTGTATGGAACCCATAGATCAGTTTAGAAATATGTACTATGGCATAATCAGTTTATGTCACCCTCTATAAAAAGCCAAATAAAAAAAATTGCACTAAAAAAATACCATAGACAGCTAGACATAATGTATGTCATGCAAAGAGTTCCTTATCAAGGACAGCAGGATGTCACTATCATTACAAATATTGTTTGATCATTCATAAAAGAAAGAATGAAAGTTAAAAAAAATAAAATAAAAACAGAACAATACATTTGTGCAAAAGCGAAACATTTCAATGCGTTGGAATGCTTTGCCTTGATTATTTCTGTTGTTATCATGTACTTTAGCTGATTGTTTTTATGAATATGAGTAGTACATTTAAAATTTGCTCCGCATTACGAACTACTGCGGAGCATGTAGTCCTAGATATCCGGGTTTGGTGCGGTGTGATTGGGTTTTCCATGTGAAATATCTCAGTAGTCAGGGTAGCGTAATTGTCTCACCCTCTATTCATCACAGAGAACTTCTTGTTTATGTGACAAAATAAAAAATATTTGTACAATATTTCTTTTCTTATCTGGGTGACACCTGTGCATTCAAAGAGAATGTGCGCAACGGTTTCCTCGGCCTCCATGCATGCCCTGCACAGGGGACTGTCCGTTATGCCTATAGTGTGCAAGTGTTTGTTGAGTGAGCAGTGTCCCGTGATGGTCCACGTCACCAGGTGCAGGCTATTCAAGTCCAGGCGTAAAAGACACCTGGTAAGCCTGCTGTCCAAGGATTGCCTATAGCCCAGTGTGGAGGTCCACCAGTTCTTCGCTTGTGTCTGGGTGAACACCTGTAGTCACCTGCGTATTTGGTTGAAGGGGGTGGGTACTACAGGTTCCGGTACATAGACCGCCGTGTCTGTCAGATTATTTCTCTGTTTACCGACTAAGAGACATGTAAAAAATTATTTTAGTCGACATCTCTATTATTAATATTGTCGTAAAGTTACTTTACTGTGCATAACCAGGGTAAATTCAGGGCATGAAATTTAAAGTTTTGTGAATATTATACAGTTTACGAGAATACTACAGAAGTAATGTGCACTAAATGTTTTGGGAATACTTTCTTTGTGTTTATTGAATTTCCTGCCGAAGACTGTTTCCTGATAGCTACAACCTGGGAGTCTTAAGTCAAAAGTGAATAGATTACTTCTAGGGTAACATGCTTCACTGTCAACCATATGATTGATGTTAGTTAAGATAGTGGTCAAACGTGAGCCTATCAAGAATAAAAAATTTGTTCGATCAAAACTGCTTCACAATTTTAATACTTCATTTTTAGGGTTCCGTATCCAAAGGATAAAAACGGTACCCTATTACTAAGACTCCACGATCCGTCACCAGGCTGTATACCTATCTCATGAGATGATAGCTAGAAAGTTGAAATTTTCACAGATGATGTATTTCTGTTGCCGCTATAACAAATAATACTAAAAACAGAATAAAATAAATATTTAAGTGGGGCTCCCATACAAAAACCGTGATTATTTTGCACGTTTTTTGCGATAATTGTACGGAACCCTTCGTGCGCGAGTCCGACTCGCACTTGGCCAGTTTTTAAATTAATAGTGTGTAAAGAAATTAGCAATATCATTTTAATTTACACAGCTGTTGCCTGGTTTTTCATGTGTAATTATTAATTTAGAATATGAACTAATTGTTTGTTCATTTGCACAGCAGGTTTGCCCATATTTTGTATTAATTGATATAACATTTGACTCTTGGTCGGGTTATCTACCTGTTAAAGATAAAGCAGAAATTAATATGCATTATTAGTAGTGAGAATCAAATAACAGTCAATGATGTGTGTAGTGTAGGTAATTTATTTAATTTTATACATTAGTATTAAGGACATTATTCTGGCAATAATAAGATAAACTGCATTTTGTTGTTAGGATTACTTTTCGACATTATCAGGGAATCAAAGAAAATAAACTTAAAACACAGCTTACTTTAATGAAAAACAAAATAACTTGAATTATAAGGTAGATTGGAAACGATAATTGACGAGAAAACACTGACCTTGATTTTAAAAAAATACACGTGGTTTTGTGGGGTCTCGCTTTGTATCAGGAGAAGATTGGAAGAGGACGACCAGAGGGGAGAGAGCTCAATAATTGTATTGATGTGAATCATTTGACTACAATTGCCACATCCGAGCCAACCCACTAGCCGACGGACCCCAACAGACTGCCTGACGTTCTGGATTTCTTCACTATGAAGGGATTCATCAGGCTCTTCTTTAGCATAGAATCATGTTTGGATGGCTCGTCAAATCACACACCTGTCATTCTAGCAATTGGCGCGACTGTTCTAAATCGTCAAAAAAGTCCCAGACTGTACAATAGCATAACAAACTGGACCCAGTTCCGCAATTTTGTTGATACGACACTCGAGCTCAATATAGCTCTGAAAAATAGTGAGGACAATTCAGTTATAGACAATGCAGTTATGGTCTTCACCAACATAATTCAGGACACATGTTGGAAGTGCACACATGAAGCTAATAAATGTATACCAAGACATAATACAGTGCCGCTGGAAATTCGTCAAATAATCCTTGAAAAGCGAAGATTGAGTCGTGTATGGCACATTAGCCGCCATCCAGACGATAAACGGGCCTTCAATAAGGCTATAGTGGACCTAAAACAAGCCATCAAAGATGCAGAGGCACTACATTAGAAGCACACTTACAATCCCTGTCTGCAACCAGCGCCACTGCTTACTCACTCTGGAAGGTATGCAGAAGCAAAAATCAGCCAAACCACCTATTCGTCTAGAAGGAAGACTTTGGGCTAGCACAAACCAAGAAAAACCGGCCAAGAGCAAGTCGGACTCGCGCACGAAGGGTTCCGTACCATTATCGCAGAAAACGGCAAAAAAACACGTTTTTTTTTATGTGAGCCCCACTTAAATATTTATTTTATTCTGTTTTTAATATTTGTTGTTATAGCGGCAACAGAAATACATCATCTGTGAAAATTTCAACTGTCTAGCTATCACGGTTCATGAGATACAGCCTGGTGACAGACAGACAGACGGACCGCGGAGTCTTAGTAATAGGCTCCCGTTTTTACCCTTTGGGTACGGAACCCTAAAAATGCCCTAGGGTTCGATCTCATAGACAGAAAGGTCCATGTGGAACTGCCTAACAAAGCGATCGTTTTTCTAACAACTTTCTTCAATAATATGCTAAGAGTGGGTTATTTTCCTATGCTGTGGAAAGTATCACAAATCATTATGATTCGCAAGCCGGGAAAACCATCCCATGAACAGACGTCCTATAGGCCCAGTAGTTTGCTGCCTGTAGGTACTTTCGAAGCTTATTGAGAAAATTCTGCCGGCTTCTTAATTCAATGTCAAACATCCCTGATTATTAAGAACGCTGAGTACATGAACACAGTCAAGGAACAAATAAGGTTGTATTCTCAAAAATACAAGTCCAGACTGGAGAGACACCCTAACCAATTGGCCGCTCATCTCACAATACCAGATTGTGTCAGCAGACTCAAAAGACGCAACATCTTACAACTAGATGATATGTAGACAGTTGTATTATCTACTAATAGGAGAGTTGCTCCTGATGGGGAATAGCTCTTACACGGTAAATCCTCCTTCAACTCATCTGCTCATAGTTTTAAACTGATTGCAAGATAAGCAAAGGACGAAAAAAAATTGTTTTGTGAATAGGGTAGATAAGTGCAGTAGAGTCTCACTTATCCGGCACTATTAATAATGTTTGGATTCTGGATTGTACAGAAAAAAAAACATAATAAATAAATCATTACATTAAGGGGCTGAATACTCAAAATGGGCTTTCTTTTAAACATTTTTTAGCCAAATCTATTGAAGATGTGGCAGCAGAAAAAATATATGTTAATCTTGATCATATTTCCGAAAACTTTGTTGTGGCCGAAACACGTTTACGCACAAAAACCTCGATACAATTGAATGGCAAACTAACCTCTTACCGTGATCTTCAAAAGATTTTTCCGGTAATACTGACCAGCGTACATTTGTACAATTAACACCAATAACGTATCATAAAAGGACGCAAAACTTCATTGTCTTATATATTGAAGTTTCATTCATTATTTTTAAGTAATTCATATTATTATGTTTTGTAATAAAGTCTATACAAATTCCATCGTGCTTCTCTTTCCATCCAGTGCAATTCGACAGTGACCGCTTTGCGGCGTTGCTAGGTGGACGTATGTCGCTTTTTTCCGCAAAAAGCAAAAATAATATTCAATTTATTTCTCGTCAATTCAATTTGTCAAAAAAATATCAGGTAAAATGCAGCCAGATCATGTAGCCTGGTGGCTTTAATTGGAACTAACGAAATCACAAGTAATATTGTCAAAGTCTGTATTATTTTTATTTTTTGGCACTACCGCTGTCACTGGCATCTATATTTTTGTTGTATTATAAACGACTCACGTCGTTTAGTTTACTTACTAAGTCCATAACTAAAAAGTATTTGAACCTCTTTGAAAATACAACAAATGTTATCTTAATTTGAATTAAACAATATTTAAAATATAGGTAAGGTCGAATACTATTTTAACCTTCTTCGTTCATGTGAAAACAATAGAAGCAAAAAACACAGAACATGGAATGGTCGTACCAACCACGCTGGCAGTGTCTGGAAATGACAGAACTAATAAAATTCTTCGTATCCATTTGTTTCAATCTTTGTTTCTTTCTAACATACGGCACCTAGAACTGACCAAAAAATTTCAAATTCGTGAGAAATGATAATCTATTTCTCACGAATTTGACATTTTTCGTCGTTTCAACCAAAAATCGTCCACATGTGGACATAAAGCACACCAAGAATCATCACATTGATCATTCCTGTATTTTTCGCAATTAACTATCCCAATTGCAATAACGGGCTACAATAATAGTTAGTTAGTCTATTAATATTGTTAAGCTAATTATTAATTGATCTTATCATTTTGCCAAATCGGCACTGACAATTATTATTTATTAACAAAAAATCCGCCAATCACCCTGGAGAGTAAACTCAAAGACTTACACTTGGGGATTGCCAGAGATTTACGCAGCATTCTGGATGTAAAAAGAACAGACCGAATACGGAACACGCTGTGTTCCCAAACGGGCATAATAGACGTGGGTAAAAAGGCTGTTCGGCTCAAATGGGCCAATGCCATTACGGCTCACGTTAGTAGCATGCAAATTGAGCGCTGGGCAAGCCTCCACAATCTTGAAGATGGAACGCACCGTTGAGGCCGGTCTAGAAATAGGTGCCGAGATGATTTGGACGCGTACCGTGAGGGCTGGTTCTAGACGGTGCGGGAAAAGAATGTCTGGAATGACTTAGGTGTACTCTTATGAATTTAATTGGGGATGGATGAAGAGGGAGGGGACGGCCAAAGAAAAGATAGATGGACTGTGTGAGGAGTGATATTAAAGAAAAGGGGGTCAATTATAGCTTGGTGCGGGACAGAACGATATGGAAGAAGAAAACGTGTTGCGCCAACCCCAAGTAACATGGGACAAGGGCAGGTAAATGATGATGATAATGATTTCAGACTTTTACCGGTAAGACTTTGTAAATCTGTTTTACCGATAAATAATGAGTTTGATCATAGTTTTTTTTTTTAAACTGAAACAACAGTTCGGATTTTACAGTAACATATACGTGGTTGTGAGGCATACACTGTTTTTAGTATTTATGTTTTCCTTTTTAGGGTTCCCTAGCCAAAAGGCAAAAACCGGAACCCTTGTGGATTCTTCATGTCTGTCTGTCTGTCTATCCATCCGTATGCCACAGCCACTTTTTTCCGAAACTATAAGAACTATGCTGTTGAAACTTGGTAAGTAGGTGTATTCTGTGAACCGCATTAAGATTTTCAAACAAAAATAGAAAAAAACTGAAACTCATTTTTTTTTCATCCTACCTGTACATGTGGGGTATCTATGGATAGGTCTTCAAAAAAGATATTAAGGTTTCTAATATATTTTTTTCTAAACTGAATAGTTTGCGTGAGAGACACTTCCAAAGTGGTAAAATGTGTCCCCCCCCCTGAAACTTCTAAAATAAGATAATGATAAAACTAAAAAAAAATATATGATGTACATTACCATGTAAACTTCCACCGAAAATTGGTTTGAACGAGATCAAGTAAGAAGTTTTTTTTAAATACTTCATAAATCGTAAACCACAATTTAACAAGTACGGAACCCTTCGTGCGCGAGTCCGACTCGCACTTAGCCGCTTTTTTTATGGCATTCGTTGTGCCTGCCGCTTATAAACATTTTATTTCTTTCTATATTATCTTTAAACACCTACACTGTACCAATACTTATAGCAAATAAATGATTGATTGATATATAACAAACAATAATAACAAATAGTTTCAGCCATTCTCTAGTGAGACGCTTACAATCACATACAGCATTTTTAGGGTTCCGTCTATCTCCCTGTCTGTCTGTCCGTCTGTCACGAGGCTGTATCTCATGAACCGTGATAGCTAAACAGTTGAAATTTTCACAGATGGTGTATTTCTGTTGCCGCTATAACAACAAATACTAAAAACAGAACAAAATCAATATTTAAGTGGTGCTCCCATACAACATACGTGTTCTATTCCGTTTTTTTGCGATAATGATACGGAACCTTTGTGCGCGAGTGCAACTCGCATTTGGCCGGTTTTTTGTATTTATATAGATAGATAAAGTTTACATGACCGTGTTTTTTTGCGCCCTGTCTATTTGTTTTTTAACTCTAATATACAGAAAAGCGGCACCACGTGACCTCACCACAGAGGGCTGATGTATATCAAAACCCAGTATGTGCTTTGTAATTATTATATTCCAGGAGAGCGGAAAGTCATCTTGTATTAGTAACTAAATGATATATTAAGATTTCAAGAGAATACTAAACAAGGAATATGAACCTACTAATTGTACAAATGATATTAAAAGCGTCATACATTCTATTGCATATTTTAAACATGCCTAAAAAAGACAATTCCAAACCTTAAATTAGCAAATTTTGGATATTTGCTAATTTAAGGTGTCTTTACAATTTGATGTGACTTTCCTATTGTAAATAATGATAAAATTGATTACTGAAAGCACCAAATCTCAATTCAAATTTAAAGTTTCCAGTTTAATATTGCACAGTCCATTTCAATATAGTAAAACTCATTAAAATAATATAAATAAAATTATCTAGCTATTAAACCAATATAAAAAAATGTAACGTACTGTGTTCTTATATTTGGCAGTCGCATAGAAGCAGACATAATTATAATATTTATTCAATTTGCACGGCAAAGACTCGTATGACACTAGCCAGATTACCTATTTTAGTGATCTTTATTTTCGTGGCAATAAGGTTGCATTCATAGGCAAAATAACAGTGAACGATCTGATGTCAGATGCTAGCCAGTTTGAAATAAGAACTTGCGCGGTTATATTTTTGTAAAAAAAACCATCGGAAGAGTCCGTTTATGATATGGGCCTCTGTGGTCGGCCTTGTGCATTTAATTTTCAAATACTTTTCGCTCCAATTTAAGTTTTCCCTAAACTATCGATGACAGTGGGCGTGGCTTAGAACCTCAGATGTCGATTGTCAACTGTTTGTCCTCAGCCCCTTAAGGAAAACTATTATGTTGACTTGAGTTATTTATTATTAAACATTATTTCTACCTGTTACAATTATGTAACCAACTTTCTTGCATAAGAAGTTAAAGTTGATACAATATCGCCTGAGGCTCAAGACAAGTCACTCTGAGTCTCAGAAATTCAAACAGTCGAATCTACCTGCCTTTTTTTTATTCAAACTGTTACAAAGCAACCTGAACTTTATCTCCACAGCGTAATAAACAATCTAGTGTGTCGTCTAAGAATCGATTGTGGGTGCTGGGAAAAAAATGTTCGTCGCAGTATGTTGCGTCTTTGTAAGACTACAAAATCTCGACGCTTTTTTTTTCTATAGAGAATTTGTAAATGGAATCTGCTGGGTAGTCAGTTGCTAAACAGCTGAGAGGTTTTTATAATTAACCAGCTGTGCCCGCGGCTTCACTTCCGTCAACTGCCTACCCTACCCTACCCTAACTCCCCAAACAAGAAGAAAATCATGCTGTGCAGTCGTAGGATACATCTGGTTTTGGTCAGCCATCTCCCGAATATGTATCCTACGACTGCACAGCATGATTTGCTTCTTGTTTACGTCATTTTAGTTCGCTTTTGAAGCAGTCGGGTTTTTGTTTTTTTTCGTCGGTCAATAGTTTTCGGTAAAAGGAAATTTGAACAAAAAAAAAATCGGAAATGTGATCGGTTCCCATCAAGACGTATATTAACCATGTCTTACCTTTAAACGAGCAATTCGTGTATATATGCATGTATATACATATTATATATATAACCTGAATCTCGGAAACGGCTGCAACGATTTTCATGAATTTTAGTATGCCGGGGGTTTCGGGGGCGATAAATCGAACTAGCTAGGTTAAATTGTTAGAAAACGTCGTTTTATCTATTTTCACCCGAGCAGAGCTCGGTCGCCCAGGTACTTATATAAATCCGTCTAGCGGTTTGGAAGATATGTGGGAATAAAGAATATTACATACATACATGATACGCGTTAAAGAATAACCATTTCCTTCCAGTTGGGTGAAAACACTTTATTTTTACAAATACTTTGGCTGGTCGGGTGAATAGGACTCAACACATCGCTTCGCTTCTGCAGTATGCCATCTGCATCCATAAACGCCTACAACTTAATAAATATCTACATTTTACAATACTACATTAAATGACACCATCTTAAGAGCTTAGGTCGGTCTTTATCCAATACTAGAGGACGCCTCGCGGTTTCACTCGCGTAGTTCCCGTTCCCGTGGGAATGCAGGGATAAAAAGTAGCCTATGTTATCCGGGGATAGAGTAGCTTCCCAACGGTGAAAGAATTTTTGAAATCGGTCCAGTAGTTTTGGAGCCTATTCGGTACAAACAAACAAACAATCAAACAAACAATAAAAAACTTTCCTCTTTATAATATTGGTATAGATTCTTTACCTGAATGACATTGCTAAAGAAAAAAAAGCTAATTACAAAATCAAAATCCCGCCTGCTTAAGAAACGAACTAAATAGACGTAAAACAAGAAGAAAATCATGCTGTGCAGTCGGAGGATACATATTCGCGAGCTGGCTGACCAAAACCAGATGTTAATTAACATTTTTTTTTGGCTTAGGTACATTAAACATATAAGTATTATATAATTTTGAAATCACCTGTTTAAATCCTTTATTTTGATACCCCACACGATTCCGGTCTCGGCGAAAAAAGAAATTGGGCCCCACAATATGGCGCCCAAAAGCCGCCATTTTTTTATAGTAGCCAGTGACACTCACAAGGGGTGGGTGTGTTCCTAGTGACGCAATATAAGTATCGTTGCCATTTGACTATTATGACGTTATGTGAAATCCTCCTAACTCTTGGGGCCCTGGTACCCAAAACCACTTTGCACCATAGTACTTATAAACCAACACATAACAGATTTAAGATTTACGTGATTTTTTACATTTATTTTATTTATTTATTTATTTTATTTATTTATTTATTTCATAACAATTGCTTGCTGTACTAACAGTTTGCACCAAAGCGTACAGCAAGCCAAAAACATAAACACTTATAAACTAAAGAACTTTACACAAACATTTAACATAGCTTTATCCTTATACATAAATATATCGACGCCAGGTTCCTGAGCAATAAGGGCGTTCAGCAGATTGAGTGCCTGGGTTGTAGGTGCATATCGCGCTGTCAGGGTACGCGAGGGAGGAGCCGCGAACAGGCATCGCGGGGCACAGGCGCGCGACACCCGTACTCAGTCTGGAGCAAACAGAGAACAGCGAGCCAACGTGGACGAGTCGTCGATCTTATTGTTCAGCACAAAGAAGTAGTGCATCAACAGTGCACACTTACGTCGCAGTTCCAGCGTGTTGATGCCCACCATTCCCGCGACAAACAGAGACGGATATAAATAGGGATAGTACCCATACAACTTTTTATACAGGTATCTAGCAAATTTGCGTTGAACCCGTTCTATCATTAGCTTATACTTTTGCTCGTGCGGATCCCACACCAGTGAATTATATTCTAGTTTGCTGCGCACAAAAGAATAATACAATACCATAACAGCATTCTTATCTCTAAACCCATTCGTCTGCCTCATGACAAAACCAAGTGATTGGAAGGCCTTGGCACAGATGTTATTAATGTGCCGATTAAAGGTCATATTTACGTCCAATGTCCCTTATTTCATTAACGCGCTCCAGAGGAACATCTGATATGTGGTAATCATATTGTCATACATGTTAACAGCGAGGGTGGGGCACTTTATTTTGAAAAGCGAAGTTCACAGACGCCTTTAAGTTTGAATGGACCTCTAGTGTCGCCTCTATTCTCTTCAGAAAAACTTAAAAAAAAGGCCAAGTGCAAGTCGGACTCGCGCACCAAGGGTTCCGTACCATTATCGCAAAAAAACGGCAAAATAATTACGTTTGTTGTATGGGAGTCCCACTTAAATAATTATTTTATACTGATTTTTAGTATTTGGTGTTATAGCGGCAACAGAAATACAAAACCTGTGATTATTTCAACTGTCTAGCTATTACGGTTCATGAGATACAGCCTGGTGACGGACAGACAGTGGAATCTTAGTAATAGGTACCCGTTTTTACCCTTTGGGTAAGGAACCCTAAAAAATATGCTCCCAAATAAATAACATTCATTATCAGCCTAATACTGTCCACCTGAATAAGAGCGCAACTGTTGGCCGTTGAAGCTAATTTCCGTTGACATAAATATGAGCGTTTGCTCATATTAAATGCGGCCTGGCTGCCCCGCCCACAAGGCCCTTCTAACCTCTTTTAACTGTTCTGTGAGTTTAACCATCTAAATAATTCAGTTAACACTAATTAACAATTCAAGTTGCTCAATATTGCTTCTAGGTCAACGTAACACTCTAATGATAATGATACATACATACATAATTGTTAACAATAACATCAGCAATGTTTGAATGAAAACAATTTAATATTATGTAAACACGATATGAAAACAAAATTTGTTTCATTGAATATTTCTATAAAATATTAAGTTTGATTAATAAAATTTAACTAGCATTGACTTATATGGTTAGTCTATGGCCCGTACCATGCTCTAATAGCAAGATTATTTCCATTGTGCGTAAGGGACCGATGTATACAAGTCAGACACAGTCCCTTACAAACACTGGATATAACCTTGCTTTTAGAGCTCATGGTACGGGCCCGCACGATGTTTCGACGCCACAATTTGGCCAGACGTAGTTCAAACTAAACCGAATCGAACTCGCCACGTGGTCGGCTATGTCGGCTATCTTCGGGAGCGTTTGTGTGCTGAATTTCTTTTATAGTGAACGCGTATAATCAAATGTTTGTATGGCCGTATCTTTACTACCTAATTAGATCAATGAATAGCAGTAAGGTGCGATTGACCGTATCGCAGACGATCTCTAGTGGCTACCCACAAAGACAATTGATTACAACAATCATTGTACTGACTGCAAAATGTGCCACAGTGCCACTTGCTAAAATAACAATCTATTAACAGGTTGTCTTGTCACCCTATTGCTAAAAAGTAGTACACTAACCTATATTTTCTGGTTGAATCATAGATTTAAAAGCGGTTTATACAAAAACTAAGCTGTAATTGCTAGTTCAGACTACAGTATCTTGCAAGAGAAAACTATAGAATTTTTACGCAATTCCTCTTCGATATAGAAGTTTTTGGAGTTTTTTTTACCCGACTGCCGAAGGAGGGTAGAGTGTTTATCAGTCTATGTATGTATGTTTGTTCCTATGTGGCGTTCTAGAGACTAAACGCGTTGGCCAATTTTGATGATTCTTACGTCAATCGATTCGTCGTAACCCTGCGAGTGTGGCGAATTTTGGGCGCCATATTGTGGGGGATCAATTTGTTTTTCTTCTTCCAAACCCTTCGTGTGGTATCAGAGGGTTATAAGAGTTTTCAAAAATATATAACACTTATATGTTTAACTGTACCATATTCTAAAAAAAAAGTTATATAAAAAAATCGAAATACCCGACTGCTTAAAAAGCGCACTTAAAAGGACGTAAACAAGAACAAAATCATGCTGTGCAGTCTGAGGATACATCTGGTCATGGTCGCGAATATGTGGTGGGTGATTCATTGAATTAACTTTTTTTATTTAAATAAGTGCATTTGACAAACAGTGAGCGATTAGCAAACGATTGTGTAGGACCTACCATACCTACACTGCAAGTAATTCCGACTTTTATGACATAAAGCGTTTGATCGCGCGATGATTGCTGAATGCTGTTTCATAAGTAATAAGCCTGTCAAAAGCTTACAAAAAAAAACCCGACTGCATAAAAAGCGAACTAAAAAGACGTAAACAAGAACAAAATCATGCTGTGCAGTCTGAGGATACATCTGGTCATGGTCGCGAATATGTGGTGGGTGATTCATTGAATTAACTTTTTTTATTTAAATAAGTGCATTTGACAAACAGTGAGCGATTAGCAAACGATTGTGTAGGACCTACCATACCTACACTGCAAGTAATTCCGACTTTTATGACATAAAGCGTTTGATCGCGCGATGATTGCTGAATGCTGTTTCATAAGTAATAAGCCTGTCAAAAGCTTACAAAAAAAAACCCGACTGCATAAAAAGCGAACTAAAAAGACGTAAACAAGAACAAAATCATGCTGTGCAGTCTGAGGATACATATACCTGGCTGACCAAAACCAGATGTATCCTGCTACTGCACATCATGATTTTCTTCTTGTTTACGTCTTTTTAGTTCGCTTTTTATGCAGTCGGGTTTTTTTATTTTTTTTATATTTTATTTACAACATTTTAGTTTTTTTAATTAGGTACATATAAACATATAAGTGTTATATATTTTTGAAGTCACCTCTTAAAATACTTTATTTTGATACCCAACACAATGGGTTTGGAAGAAAAAAAAGTGGTGCCCCACAATATGGCGCCCAAAATCCGCCATTTTTTTATTTAACCATTTTAATGTAGCCAATGACTATCGCAGGGTTAAGACGAATCGATTGACGTATAAATAATCAAAATCGGCCAACGTACATACTTACATACATAGACTGATAAACACATTACCCTCCTTCGGCAGTCCGGTAAAAACTGGGTTGTCATTGCTAGTTCAGACGTGCCGGTACCCCACCGGCAGGGTTATAATTACGTATCTTGCAAGAGCAAAACGATAGCGATATTTGCGCAATTGCTCTTCAATACAGAATCTTTTGGCGTTTTTTAAAAATTTATAATTGCGTTTGACACACAGCGAGCGATTAGCAAACGATTGTGTAGGACCTACCTTACCTACACTGTAAGTAATATAAGACTTTTATGACATAAAGCGTTTGATCGCGCGATGATTGCTGATTGCTGTTTTTTACGTAATAAGCCTGCCGGTAGACTTACAAAAAAAGACAAATAAAAACTTACTAGAATACCGGCCAAGTGCGTGTCGTACTTCGCATATTTAGGGTTCCGTACCTACCAAACAGCAATAAAAATTTGTTGTAATAGGAAAAATGAGGCAATTGCAAATGAAAAATCTGATTTATATTGGTATTTGTTAGTAAAATATACGTAATAATTACCATTATCATCGAATTTGAAGTTCATAGAGGTCGGCAAATGAAAAATCTGATTTATATTGGTATTTGTTAGTAAAATATACGTAATAATTACCATTATCATCGAATTTGAAGTTCATAGAGGTCGGCAAATGAAAAATCTGATTTATATTGGTATTTGTTAGTAAAATATACGTAATAATTACCATTATCATCGAATTTGAAGTTCATAGAGGTGGGCAGATAAAATTCTTCGGAATACAATTTTGTAAAATAAGCTGATTTACCTCCTCTTTTTTGAAGTCGGTTAGAAACAACTTCTAACCTCTTCTAATTCTTCGCTGTCTTTACCACACAAATCATATGATGTCCTTCTTTCCAGATTGATGTTAACATGACGAGTCTACCGAACGGGGACGAGGAATCGTTCATCATCCTAGGAACATCTCCTGGCACCAGCCTGGACATGAAAGTGAACGGTATAGAGAATGGAGAGGTTTTATTGTCTCTAGACAAGGAGCAGATGGAAGAGGCGATGAAGGACCTCTCCGTTGAAGCCAGCTTGGCTTATAAGGCGCACTTTCAGCATTTCGATAGTGTAAGTATATTTATATTACTACTACTATTTGGTCTATGGTCGCAAGCGCTACTGCTAAATGCAAAATACCTTTCGTGTCGGAAGTCGGTGTCGAAAAACCGACCAAATGCGAGTCGGACTCGCGCACGAAGGGTTTCGTACCACTGTCGCAAAAAACGGTAAAAAATCACGTTTGTTGCATGGAAGCCCAACTTAAATATTTATTTTATTTTGTTTTTTAAATAAATAAATTTCAACTGTCTAGCTGTCACGGTTCATGAGATACAGCCTGGTGACAGACGGATCGAGTAGTCTTAGTAATAGGGAGTCTTAGTATATTTACCCTTTGGGTACGGAACCCTAAAAATTATAAGTATATAAGTACCAAAGACACTTCCGAAACGAAAGTTATTTTGCACTTTTTAGTATTTTGCTTTTGTAGTCGGTTTGTTATTTGGGGTGAAGAAGTTTTTATTTCTGTTAACGGTTTGTCGTTTTACATGTATCTAGATAATGCATAAGTTACAAGAGTGGACTTTGCGACGCCGTAGTCGGGTAAAAAAAAATGTTTTCATGACTTTGACGGGATATGCCTCGCAAACGGTACGCTTGACATAAAGATGATGTATCAAATCCAACCTTAATTTTAAAATCCCTGTTCAATGATACCACACATAATGGGATAGAGCGATTTTTTTTGTTCTTAACTTCGTGTCCCCTAGAGGAAACCATCTACAATTTAAGGCGACGTCACATAGCCCATAACAAGCGGACAAACAAGAAGCTTCCAACGACACCTCGTTTTTCAAATTATGTTGTGTCGTTTAGAAATTATGAGGGAACAGATGAACATACCGGTCGGATGCTTCGCCGTAGTCGGGTAAAAAGCTACCTGCTACTTGCATATTGATAAAGATAACTCTAAACCTTTGACTGCACAGTTTCCTGTCACGACGTCCTGTATATGTTAAGTGTATTATTGATCGAAGGTGTCCGGTATAATTTTCGACGACGAGTTATAATGTGGCAAGAATCGTCAGCAAATTCTTTTTGTTTCAATTCAGTGTCTTATTACAACTATTATTACGCGTGTCTATAAATAGTAGTATGTTATTTGTTTATAATATTTAGCTGATAATTTGATATCTATATCACTTTCACAACATACGATCTGCGCATTAATCTGTTGCACTTGCTGCTTAAACTTTGCAGCATCGCCAAAGAACTGTGCCATCGAGTAGGCGTTGCAGATTTAATCGAAAGCCCCGATGGCGATGTGGATGTAGTGGCTCTAGAGAAATAAAGAAACAAATGGTTGTTTTTCTTTTACCCCCTCACTGGGATAATATTTCCAATATCTTTGTATTGTTCTTATGTTGGTGACAATTGTTTTAATATACTACAGAGGAAACAGAAATTCAGTTTAGAAGTAAAGAGTGTGAGTGATGTTGTAGCATTTCCTAAAACTAAGTTCTAAAGTACCTCACGTCGATTTTACGCTGATGCGAAAATCGGCGGCGGCGGCGTGGCTAAAATGTCGGCGGCGGCGGCGCGCCGATAAAATAGTGTATGCAACAGCACATAATTAGGTATTAAAACACTCGCGTGGTATTATTAACCCACGCTAGTCTTGTTTTAATAACCCCTATTATACGACCGGTGCATAAACTACTATTGCATACAGTATCAAATACTGCTTCTCATTCTGATATTAACCTTAGGCTCATGCCGATGCATAAATCAATATGAGATAATGGACTTATCTTTTTTATCTTTTTTATCATAGAAGATTATGAGGTAGATATTTTAATGATACATGCCTGTGTGTTACCCCGGTGAGAAATATTGATTAGGAAAGTATGATTCACTAATTAGGGCCGATTTCACCAATGAAACTAACTGCGATTAGTTCACTAAACTTAGTTTATGCAAATACAGCGTTTTGATTGGTTGAGACCTCTGAGAAACTACCAATCTAATTACGCCCGGTATCCACCAAAGCGGAGTGGAAATAACGATATCGGATTGGATTATTCATGATAAGCGGAGAAGAGATGTGGAAATAACGAAATCGGATTGGTTTATTCATTATAAGTGAAGAAGAGATGTGGAAGTAACGAAATCGGATTGGTTTATTCATGATAAGCGGAGAAGAGATGAGGAAATAACGAAATCGGATTGGTTTATTCATGATAAGCGGAGAAAAGATGTGGAAATAACGAAATCGGATTGGTTTATTCATTATAAGCGAAGAAGAGATGTGGAAGTAACGAAATCGGATTGGTTTATTCATGATAAGCGGAGAAGAGATGAGGAAATAACGAAATCGGATTGGTTTATTCATGATAAGCGGAGAAAAGATGTGGAAATAACGAAATCGGATTGGTTTATTCATTATAAGTGAAGAAGAGATGTGGAAGTAACGAAATCGGATTGGTTTATTCATGATAAGCGGAGAAGAGATGAGGAAATAACGAAATCGGATTGGTTTATTCATGATAAGCGGAGAAGAGATGAGGAAATAACGAAATCGGATTGGTTTATTCATGATAAGCGGAGAAAAGATGTCGAAATAACGAAATCGGATTGGTTTATTCATGATAAGCGGAGAAGAGATGAGGAAATAACGAAATCGGATTGGTTTATTCATGATAAGCGGAGAAAAGATGTGGAAATAAGGAAATCGGATTGCTTTATTCATGATAAGTGAAGAAGAGATGTCGAAATAACGAAATCGGATTGGTTTATTTAAACACATCTCTCCTCTCCGCTTTGGTGGATTCCGATACCGAGCCTTAGTCGCCATGGAATGACGCCTTAGGGCTTAGGTTGAAAGTTATTGTTGATGTCTTTAAAAGGCTCGCGTTTGACCACTATCTCACTTGAGGATAAGCAATGATGTGGTCGACGTAGTATGACGTACTCATGTAGTACTCGCTACATATGCTAAACACGTGCTGTATTTTTTTTTTCCTAGAGCATAATGTCATCAGATGACGGACGAAATGCGAGTCGGGTTCGGTCGAAAAAGCAGTGAAACGATTTAGCTTTTTTTTATACTGGTCGATAAACAATTACATATTAAGAATTACAAAAAGATAGGATACAGAAATGATACAAATGTGCAATCAACCACGTTCTCCACAGATACACAATGAGACAATTTGGTAAATTTTAAGACTAGCGTTTTAAACAATAAAAACCGGCCAAGTGCGAGTCGGACTCGCGCAGTCTCGAAGGGTTCCGTACCTTCGCAAAAAACGTTTGTTGAATGTGAGCTGCCCCACTTAAATATTTATTTTATTGTTTTTATTCTGTATTTGTTGTTATAGCGGCAACAGAAATACATCTTCTGTGAAAATTTCTAGCTATCACGGTTCATGAGATAAAGGCTGGTGACAGACACAGACAGACGGCCAATGGAGTCTTAGTAATAGGGTCCCTTTTTTATCCTTTGGGTACGGAACCCTAAAAAGAGCAAAATGTTGACTTTTGCCTTGCTGTGGGGCATAAACAATTACAAATTACATCGGTTCAAATTACGATTAAGAATGCAAAATTAAATTTATAAAAGGAACATAAACTCTCTCGCGATCAGGCCTATGTAACCTACGTTCTTGCTCGGTAGTTTAATTACAAGTTCAGAGTTACTCAGCAAAATATTATTTTTTTGCTGTTACGTAGTCATGTATTACAAGCGTACGCGATTGCTGACAAGGCTTTAAAAATCTACCGAAAAATTACAAATTACATCGGTTCAAATTACGATTAAGAATGCAAAATTAAATTTATAAAAGGAACATAAACTCTCTCGCGATCAGGCCTATGTAACCTACGTTCTTGCTTGGTAGTTTTATTACAAGTTCAGAGTTACTCAGCAAAATATATTTTTTTTGCTGTTACGTAGTCATGTATTACAAGCGTACGCGATTGCTGACAAGGCTTTAAAAATCTACCGAAAAAAAACGGAACTTTCGAAGTACCTACTTACTTTCAATTCAACGACTTTAAGGTTGCACTAGTCGATCATTCTTCCAAACGTTGGAAGTTGTCTGGCGATTATTCCACTGTTTGATGATGTACGTTCAAAATAAAAATTATATCAATTTGTCTCATCATTATCTAGCCCTGTATGGAAAAATGTAATGAGCGTCGAAAGTTCCATATTTCAACACTAATTTTAACGCATCTTTGGGCGGAAATAAATACCATAAGAAGAAGGAAAATTGCAAAACAGCCACCATAAAGGGATAGATTAGTAGTTCAATAATGAAAATTATTATTATTATTATATACTTTATTGTACACCACATAATATGTACAGGAAAACATTCACAAAAACAAGTGTACAATGGGCGGTCTTATCGCACAGGGCAATCTCTTACAGACAACCTTTGATAATTTTATTTTGAATATTTACATGTAGTCGTTTTTTCATGATATCCATACTTCCAAAGGTCTGTTTATAAAATTTCGCGTGCTCGTTTTCGTCCTAAATCATCATCCATTTCGCTACAAATTTGCAAAAGTGATAATTCGTACGCGACCTAGCTTCTTACTGCTCATCCACCACATCCATTTCTTTCGCACGTGTTATCGGATTAGATAGCAAGCATTTTAACCCCGCGC
This sequence comes from Orthosia cruda, assembly GCA_964057195.1. Classification (NCBI taxonomy): domain Eukaryota; kingdom Metazoa; phylum Arthropoda; class Insecta; order Lepidoptera; family Noctuidae; genus Orthosia; species Orthosia cruda. The sequence continues at coordinate 6,185,053 of OZ059835.1, read as the reverse complement.
ACAAAATGGTTCGTGCCGTCAACTAGGGCAATCTTAAGTAAGATCAACTGTTTGAATGCATGTACATAATGAAGTTTAAACCATTGCATAACTTGCTAATTTGACCTAGTCCAAGGTTTACATAACTATCTTTTTAGTTTATTGAAGACACGGTCCGTTTTAGCCGACATGCCATGGTGAGGGATTACTTGACATAAAATAGATAGAAAAGATAAATTTGAATAGACTCGGGAAAATCGAATTTCCGGGGCTAAAAATGCTCAGGAAACTCACCCTTGACCTGTTTATTCATACAGGAATATAAAAGGTGCTTGAGTTTTCTGTTGGTGAAAGGCAGGATTTATATACCTATAAAAAAATAATTCAAAAACTCAAAAAACCCGACTGCTTAAAAAGCGAACTAAAAAGACGTAAACAAGAAGAGAATTATGCTGTGCAGTCGGAGGATACATATTCGCGAGCTGGCTGGCCAAAACCAAATGTATCCTCCGACTGCACAGCATGATTTTTAAGCAGCCGGGTTTTTTCAGTTTTTGAATTAACTTTTTTTATTTACAACTTTTTAGTATTTTCTTTTTTAATTAATTATTTAACCATATAAGTGTTATATATTTTTAAAACCATCACTTGAACCCTTTATTTTGATACCCCACACGATGGGTTTGGAAGAAGAAAAAAAAATTCCCCTCTTGTGAGGGGAATTTTTTTTTGAATGGCGCCCAATATCCGCCATTTTTTCTATTCCAAATTTCATGTACCATTGACACTCGCAGGGTTAAGACGAATCGATTGACGTAAGAATAATCAAAATCGGCCAACGCGTTTGGTCTCTAAAACGCCACATAGGAACAAACATACATACATAGACTGATAAAAACATTACCCTCCTTCGGCAGTCGGGTAAAAAGGAGTAAATACGAATAAGAGATAGGGTATGCGTATTATTGCGTATATTCCCGTAACTCGAACGCTAACCAAACCCCACGCTCTTTTCTTTAGTGAAGGTTACGGTAAAATACGAATTCGGACGAATATAGGCCTAAGTCCATATCTTCTTAATATATATAAATCTCGTGTCACAATGTTTGTCCTCAATGGACTCCTAAACCACTTAACCGATTATAATAAAATTCGCACACCATGTGCAGTTCGATCCAACTTGAGAGATAGGATAGGGTAGGGTAGGTAGGGTAGGGTAGGTAGGGTAGGTAGGGTAGGGTAGGTAGGGTAGGGTAGGGTAGGTAGGATATTTAGTAGATGAATGTTTGGTGTTTTTATGGCAAAACAAAGTTTGCCGGGTCAGCTAGTTTATTATAAGTATGTAACAAGCGGTTAATCAGTGCACTATGTATAATTGGTCAATATGAATCTAGTCAAGTCAAATCGGGCCATGTAATGAATGAATGCTGATTAAAACTTCTATATTTATCATATTGTTTGGCCATTATAAATATTGCTACGTAACTGTTGGGCAATTCGGTAATTCACATCATCAGCCTATTAACGTTCCCACACAGGCCACAGGCCTCCTCTCTGTGAGAGGGGATGGGCCATAATCCACCACGCGGGCCCAGTGCGGGTTGGTGGATGTCACATGTCTTCGAATTTCTGGTTCTAGGACATGCCGGTTTCCTCACGATGTTTTCCTTCACCGTTTTTGAGAGCAGTGGTGATGAAATAATTTACCCTAAGTAAAGCGCCTGCCTGGGTTCGAACCCACGACCTACAACTTGTAAGTCGCGGCCGATACCACTGGGCCACTACTGCTCTATTCGATAATTATGGTTAATGAATTAGTCCAAGAGCGAGCTCGGGAGCTTAGGGCAGCCCGACACAGATTAGGTTCGAGAGAGATGACGGAGCGCTAAAGCGAGCGAACTCTGCTCACGTCATTTCTCTACACTATTTCAAAATATACTCATAGATGGCCGATCACTTATCATAGAACACAGATAAGAAATTGCGTCAATAGCATAGATTAAACGTATCACCACAGTTTGCAGTAACGATACAATGTTTTGTAAACATTGTTCACATAATGTAAAAGTCATCGGTCTAGAAATGCCGCGAGACGTCAGACGATGAAGGTTACTTTCAATCTCTTTTAATCGTTAATACGTAGTTCAAGCAAGTGTTCAGACCACAGATATAAATCTATCTAGATAACGCATGCCCCTCCATCTGTATGAAAACCAAGCGTGCCACTTTTTACCCGACTGCCGAAGGAGGGTAATGTGTTTATCAGTCTATGTATGTAAGTATGTATGTATGTTTGTTCCTATGTGGCGTTCTAGACCAAACGCGTTGGCCGATTTTGATGATTCTTACGTCAATCGATTCATCTTAACCCTGCGAGTGTCATAATATAGGCTATATAAAAATTGGATAAGAAAATAATGGCGGATTTTGGACGCCATTTTGTAGGGAGGAATTTTTTTTTTAGGAGTTGATTTCAAAAATTTATAACACTTATATGTTTAAATGAACCTCATTTAAAAAAAATAACTAAAGGTTGTAAATAAAAAAAGTTAATAAAAAATATCAAAATACCTGACTGCTTAAAAAGCGCACTAAAAAGAAGTAAACAAGAAGAAATTCACGCTGTGCAGTCGGAGGATACATCTGGTTTTGGTCAGCCAGCTCGCGAATATGTATCCTCCGACTGCACAGCATGATTTTCTTCTTGTTTACTTCTTTTTAGTTCGCTTTTTAAGCAGTCAGGTTTTCTGATTTTTTTAATTATCTTTTTTTTGACACACGATTTAAAAACAAATTTACTTACCAATGAAAGAAAACATTTCCAATGCCTCGGCCAACTTTTTCTATACATTCTTTACAGCTCAATATGGTATAGAAGGGCATTTTTTCTAAGATTTCCGGTGGCGATAATGCTAAATGAAAAGCTCAGATTACGATCATTGATCGTAACTTTACTCCGTTTTTTGACACGCGAAGTACATACAATCGAGTCACCTAGTTAGATTTATGTCTGTGGTTCAAACACATAACACCACGCATGTACCTAGTTATTCCTCGAAAGATTAGAGATTTATGTCTGTGGTTCAAACACATAACACCACGCATGTACCTAGTTATTCCTCGAAAGGTTAGAGATTTATGTCTGTGGTTCAAACACATAACACCACGCATGTACCTAGTTATTCCTCGAAAGATTAGAGATTTATGTCTGTGGTTCAAACACATAACACCACGCATGTACCTAGTTATTCCTCGAAAGGTTAGAGATTTATGTCTGTGGTTCAAACACATAACACCACGCATGTACCTAGTTATTCCTCGAAAGGTTAGAGATTTGTGTCTGTGGTTCAAACACATAACACCACGCATGTACCTAGTTATTCCTCGAAAGGTTAGAGATTTATGTCTGTGGTTCAAACACATAACACCACGCATGTACCTAGTTATTCCTCGAAAGGTGAGAGATTTATGTCTGTGGTTCAAACACAACACCACGCATGTACCTAGTTATTCCTCGAAAGGTTAGCCATTGATGTACCTGTAGTGTGCATGTGGTTGAAGTAAGAAATTCCTAGTGTGGGGCAAAGTCTTTAAAAAAATAGTACTAATTTACTAGAATTAAATTTAAACTTAGTTTTAGGAGCAATGGCAGCCCATCGGTAAAGGCCTGGACTTACAAGTAGTCTTGGGTTCGAATCTAGGCAGGCTGTTCTTGTAATTAATTTCATTACCACTGCTACCAAAACGATCAAGGAAAACGTTGTAGGTAACCGGCATGTCCTGCACTCGGCCCGCGTAGGGTTGCTAAGCCGGACAGACCAGTCAGCTTAGCCGGAGATTTGGGTAAAACGGCCGGCTATTTTTAATTTTTTAGTCATAGGCAATTTTTTTAAAGTAAATATGTTTTTTTTTGTCATTTACCATACAATCTTCTTAAATTCGAATGAAACAACAATGAAATTGAATGAATCCGTGTTCTTCGTCCGTAAATTATTCTTATTCATTATTTCATTATTTAGGTACTTACTAACAAAATTAAACAGAACACTACATAATGAAATAAATAAACTTTAAATTATTGAAACAAAGTAATTAATATGTATGGCAGACACCTGCTTTAAATGATAATTTTCTTTTAAAATTGACAAAAATGATTAAATTTAAACAGCCTAACTAAAGTCGGAAAGGCCGGAGGCCGCCGTCTAATTTGGCCGCACACGCAACCAAAAAGCCTGACTGTCCGGCTTTATCCGGACATATGGCAAACATGACTGGGTGAACAAGAAGGATGAACATAATCACAGTTTTTTGTATTACTACTAGGATTTTCTTTATCATTTTCGTGTTGATAATTTCATTTTCATAATTTTGCCACAGACAGATAAACAAATACACAGATACACACTTCAAACTTGTAACACCCCTCTTTTTCCGGGGGGGTTAACAAAGTTTTTTTACTATTAGTGAGAGACTTTTCGAAATCGTATCAGTATTTCCAGAGATTACCTCTTACATCCAAACTTACAAACTTTATCTCTTTACAAATTTATATTTATTACTGGAACATTTTCCAGAATATTGCCTTTTGACACAGAGTCTCAGCAATAACAAAGAAAATTTGGTTCAAATAAATGTCACTAGATGGCGCGATATGCATCGATTCGTTATTGAATTGTGTGTAAAATTAATATTTTCTAGAATTGGCAATAAAAATTGTATGTTCATTTTGAATTAACTCTCCTAAGCACAAAATTATGGAATACTGGGCTCTTAATTCACATTTCAATGATTATTTGATCGGATCATTTAAAATTGATTCCAATAGATGGCGCTGTTTTAAATGTCTGAGGAAAGTCACTCGATTTTATTAACTTGTACTGACTCGTTGTGTATAGTATTTTTTGGACTTTTTGACAATTTCATTGTATGAAATTGTCAAAAAGTGCAAAAAATACTATAAAAGAAATCGTCACTGTATTTAAAAAAAAATTGTCACGAACCGAGAAAACCCTTTTACTTGCAAGTCGCTGCTAACACCATCTATAGCCGTGGAACGGAATAAAACGCGATCGAAGTGCTTATAAAAATTATCATCTTACTTAGATAATCAGGCACGGTTTCTTTGTATGGGATGAGGCTTCTGTATGATAAATACTATATTACCTGTGATTTTGGTCACCCATCAATCAGAAGTGATATTGATAGCCTAATTATTCATGGCAAGCGTGCTCCACTGTTGACCACATCATCGCTTACCATCAGGTGAGATTAGTGTTCAAAAACTAGCCTATTAATAATTATAAAAATTATGCATTTACCTGATAATTATGTGATTCCCCAAATTAATTATAGTGTCACAAAATAAGTTGCTAATTTACATTTTAATAAAATATTTTCCTTGTTTGGCATACCTATTAAATGTTAAACCAGACCTGTTTCAGGAATGCAATCTGAATCATGCTGTATAAGGTATTATTTTTGATATTACCACTTACGTAAGGACTCATTTACCAGGGACTTTACTTTGTAATACACACACTCGTAAAACTTAAAAGTGCATTTAGACACTTGAAATGTTGAAAATATTATGTTTTAGAAAAAGATACCTTATGTCTGTACAGCAAAGTTCCGTTTACATTGCAGCCGAAGTTCATTTAATAATGTGGTGTTATTCTGAAATCAATTTTATTAGTATGGCTTTAAATTTCATATTTTTGTAACATTAATTTTTTTAATGTCTTAGGTATTATGTAGGTGCTATTTTGGATTTGAAGAAATTAATACCCGAATCCTTCTTTTCCACAATAAAAGCCTGTTACAAAAAAACCGGCCAAGTGCGAGTCGGACTCGCACACGAAGGGTTCCGTACCATTATCGCAAAAAAAACGGCAACAAAACACGTTTGTTGTATGGGAGCCCCCCTTATATATTTATTTTATTCTGTTTTTAGTATTGTTTGTTATAGCGGCAACAGAAATACATCATCTGTGAAAATTTTAACTGTCTAGCTATCACGGTTCATGAGATACGGCCTGGTGACAGACGGACCGCGGAGTCTTAGTAATAAGGTCCCGTTTTTACCCTTTGGGTACGGAATCCTAAAAAAGTTTTCTTCATTAATTTAATTTAGGGAAATCAATTTCTTATGATCTCAATAAGGCGACAATCCCATATCTGATATGCTCCTACTACATGAGCAATCTTTGCTTCTTGTCCATTTATAAGACTCAATCCAGTCTAACGAATGTCAACCTTCTGACTCACTATTATTTATCAATCAAATCGTTATGTAATTAATATTAGACGAGCTATCTTCATAAGTACAATAATATTAGATAAGGTTCATATAAATAATTCCATACTAATCTATCTATCTATATATATAAAAGAGAAAGTATGTATGTATCTATGCATGTTCCATAAAGATTCCGAAACGGCTGGACCGATTACAAAAATTCTTTCACCGTTGGGAAGCTACACTATTCCCGGGTGACATAAGCTACTTTTTATCCCTGTATTCCCACGGGAACGGTAACAAGGCGGGTGAAACCGTGAGGCGTCCGCTAGTAATATTATAAAGAGGTAAAGTATGTGAGGTTGTAGGATCTTTGGATCTACTAAACTGATTTAGATGAAAATTGGCAAGGAGATAGTTTGAGACCCTGGGAAGGACATAGGATAGTTTGTATTCCCTTGGGATGATAAAACAGTTCAAACGCTAAGGAAGCCGCGGGCAAGAGCTAGTAATATTATAAATGCAAAGTAACTGTCTATCTGTACGTCTGTCTGTCTGTCTGTGACCTTTTCACACTTATATCGCTTTAAATAAAAGTTGGTATGGAGATAGTTTAAACCCTGGAAGGACATATAATAATTTTTATCCCGGCAAACATCCTTAAGAGTGTGAAAAACGGGGTGGAAGTTTGTATGGTGAATTAATAATTTCTCAAGTAAGTCGGTCCACAGCCCATACACCTACAATATTATTGCGTAATATAAAATAATAGACTATTCGAAGTACTAATGCTACGCAGACGAAGTTGCGGGCTACAGCTAGTATTCTAAGTAAGTAAGTCTAACGATTTTGAACGCAGAACGGATGGCCGATGGGGCAGAAAAGTTCTGGAGTGTCGACCGCGAACCGGAAGACGTTGCGTTGGAAGGCCTCTCACCAGGTGGACCGATGACCTGGTGAAGGTTGGGGGAGGAGGCCTATGTCCAGCAGTGGACGTCTTTCGGCTAAAAATGATGATGAACGATTTTTAAAACTTTGAAGACAATGACGTCACTAAACCAATCAATAGGTCTAGCTTTTTCTCAACTATATTGGGGTCAGCTTCCTCAACGGATAAAGCTAGTATTTTATTTAGAGCGACTGCCTATCTGACTTCCACAACCCAGTAACTGGGTAACACGATACCCCTTGGCAACATGCGATGCACTGGCTGGTAAGCGAATGAGTCTCCTAGGGGTTGGATATCCAAAACCAGAAGACTATATATAGGCTCATATCTCCTAGTCTCGTTGTAAAACTCATGAAAAGAGTTTTCAACGATATTGGGGAGGAGTAGGTTATCTAGGGGACCACAATAGATCCCAATGGGTCGAATTGTCCAAGTTATTACTCGGCTCCTCCACAATTTAAGATACCCCTTGGCAAAACTGTTGTCATCTTCCTGGCTTCAGGCCTATGTAAAACGACTGTCAAATGTCTAGAAATGACTGCCGGGACCAACAGCTTAACGTACTTTCCGAAGCACGGAGAGAACCTCGCTATGTAAAGATGGTCACCCATCCACGGACCGACCTCGGCAAGCGTTGCTTAACCTTGAAGTTCGACCCGTACGGCTGTTATTATTTAGCCACCCCGCCTCAATGACGTCGCTAAACCATTCAATCATTCATTCTGGTAATAATGAATCGTAAAAATTAAATTTCCTATATCTGTTTAGATACTGGGATTTTTTTAACGTTATCTTAATTGCCAGATTTGTAGTTATGCACTTATTAATCAATCAAATCTTGTAATGTCACCGGTGGATGATAGGAATATTATTCAATGAACTTAACATAAAAACATAAACTTTGTTAGGGTGCGAACACATTGCTGTTGCAGTACTCGTATTTCTCTAAATACAAACAATGTGGAATGGTTTTTGATTGAAAACTAATTTCTGGTAAAAAATTGGATGAACATTGTAAATTAACCTGGTATAGGCATGTTATTTATTAGTATTTTTTTAGTTGAATTCAGTTGCAAATAATAAATATTTCAATAGACAAGAATTGATGGTATTTTTGTTCAATCCTGATGCATCTCATAGTTTTCCAAACCTGATGATAAATGATGTATTTTCTCTACTACACTAAAAAGCCATATAAAATGATTTTTTAACGATAGTCGTTATTTAATAAACCCAGAATTCTTGACTGGATTTGCTCTTCGGAAATACAGTTACTACTCTCGTGTACGCTCGAGCTGAGAACAAAACCTATGGTTGGTAAAGAGACTTATTAAATACTAGCTTCTGCCAGAGGCTTCGCCCGCGTGATAGTCGAAAATTATTCCAAGTGAATATTATAACGGGATAAAAAGTAGCTTATGTGCTATTCCAGACTATATAATCTATCTCTGCTTGTTTATTAAAATACTTAATAATTATTCTTAATTTCCATTCTATACGGGATGGGCAAAAAAATCATGGATCAAACGAATCAGAATGATAGTTGGGGTTCATCATCATCAGCCTTTTAATGTTCCCACTGCTGGGACAAAGGCCTCCTCTCTGTGAGTGGGAATTGGCCGTAATTCACCACGCGGGCCCAGTGCGTGTTGGTGGATGTCACATGTTTCGTCCCGATTTTTAATATTTACTTGCAACACCGTGTCGGTGGGCTATCAACGATTTTGACAGCTGACATTTAACAGTGTACAAAGACAATTTGTAATGAGTGAGTTTGTGGGGCGCCCGCGAAGGTGGTTTTGAATATATTTCAAGTACATCGAAGTGCTTTTGCGGGAAACGCTTGTGTGTCTGCCCGGAAGCCGGAGCCCGGCTCAGAACGCGTTGGTGGTCCCATCCAATCATTGTCCTTTATTATATATATATTGTCCTAAAACCCTCGGCCAGGCGCGTGATTGAGCGAGCCCAGAGGTTCACCGCGAAAATCTCAGGTAAGAGTGAACAAATTGGTTTATTAGTACCACTCCCCATCTGTCAGATAGGTACCAGGATATCTCCCAATAAGGAGCAAATCCCTAGCTTTCCACTGCTGCGTTACGGCAGTTTCGTGGGTACAGGTTCAGACAGGGTCCAGGAGTCCCACACCGCTAATGGGCCCCGGTGCTGAGCTCCTGGCTTGGGACCCGAAGACCTGTATTTAACATCACGTTTCTTCAAATTTTTGGTTCTAGGACATGTCGGTTCCTCACGATGTTTTCCTTCACCGTTTTGAGAGAAGTGGTGATGAAATAATTTATACAAAGTAAAGCGCCTGCCTGGAACTCACGACCTACAACTTGGAAGTCGCGGCCGCTACCATTGGGCCACCACTGCTATAGTTGGGTTTACTGGCAGTAGATCCTAAAGAACCCCCGAACTTCAAATAACCCCAACTATCGTCCCGTTTCGTTTGATCCACAATTTTTCCCCACCTGTCATTCAACCGTCTTTCACACAATCCATCCAAATTTATTTGACCACCCCTTTCTATGCAGTGAAATTGACTTCCATACGGCCCATCTATCGATTCATCTCTCGTAAAAATTATTTGCCTACAAGAGTAACTTACTCTCTATTTACTCATACTCTGAGTAAGAGTAAATAATTTCTAAATATACGAAGCGTTAATGTGTGTTCACCTTTAACTTTAGCACGTTTTCCCAAGGGGGTTTACCTGAGATAAAATAATTCTGTATGGAGGATATAATCCGTGCTGTAGGTCGTGGTTGAGTGTTATGATAGGTGACACCTCGGTTAGCCGCGTTCGGCGCGTTCATTCAGTGTTAGACATTGTCCGTGGAAGTTTACAAAGAAGAACCGATATTTTTTGGTGGATTTATCTAGGTGGCTTAGCTTTTTTCTTATTGAGTTACTGCAGGAATATATTCTTAAACTTATTTTTTGATGTTAATATTGTGATGTTGTTTAGAGGAAGAGATATTTTTTTTTTTTTTCTAGACTTTTGGGTTTTGTATCTATGATCTTGGGGACAAGGAGTTGTAATAAAAACAGTCCAAGTTACAAATATGTGATAAATTATTGTCTTTATTTAATTGAAGGAAGTTAAAAGATTCTCGGGAATAATCTTTTTGTGCTGTTTTATGAAAAAAAAAAATAGAAAATTATAATCAGACAGCTCATATTTAATTAACTTACTCAATACAAAATAAATGTGTCAAATAAAAAATAAAACATTCTATTTTTAAACCCTTTTTTTTAAACGCTCCAATTTTAAACATATATATTTTTCCTCTTCCAGCCATCCCCAGCCAGCATGATGGTGGCCAGTACCATTGTAAGCGATGACAAAAGCACAGAGGAACTGCAGAAGCACTTCGGCGAGATACTTGATGAGAATGTGATCCTTAAGGAGACTTTGAAGCACAACAATGAGTCTATGAAAGAACAGTTTCTGCTGATAGCGTCCTGCCAGGAAGATATGTTGAAGACTCATGTACTGCATAAGGAGAAGTTTGATGAGACTAAAGAGCTGGTTGAGAAGGTATGTTTGTTTGTGTCTTATTTATTTAAAGTTCATGTACAATAGTGGTACATGGGTGGACTTAATGCCACATGGCATTCTCTACCAGTTAAAGTAATAGTCTTATCTAATACTACTTGAACTTGAGACTAGAGATGCCGATGCTGGAATGCATTGCCAGCTTTTACGACAAATCTTTTACGGTTCAAGCGGTGTGGTTGTGGAATGCTTTGCCCGTGTCAATAAGGCGTGCTCAATCTCTACCCATTCTTAAAACTATGGAAAAGAATCACTACCTCGCTCTTTAATAGTTGTTTTACTTGATTTCTATGTTTTTGTTCCATACTGATTACTGTATATATTTGTCTAAATATATATATTTATTTTATATTTAAAGAGTACACCAAAGACTACCAGTACTGTCTTTCTTTACATTTTTAAAATCCATCCAAAGGTTGTCTTGAAAAGATCGCTTTTAGCGATAAGGCCGCCCATGTGTGTATTGTTTTCTTCGTCTATACTTTCTGTAACTTATATGGTGAACATAATAAAGAGTATTCTATTCTATTCTAATACTAACTCCATTTGAAAATACATTGACTAGAAATTAAAACAATCATAATCCCTTTTACAGTTAAAACGGAATTTAAACAGTCCGTTCGAAACAAAGTCAAATATATTTATTTCAACAAGGCCATTATGCGCCACTTTTGAACGTCAACAATTAAAATTTACAAGTTATAACAATTGATTCAACTGTCCATTCGTAAAAGTATCATGTTATGGAGAAGAACGGACAAGAAACTCCATTCTTACTCTTTTAAAAAAATACCGATTTGGAGTTCTATTTGTATACAAGGATGACATTAAAAGCAGAAACCTATTACCAATACCATCTGTTTACTGTTGCTCCCATTTGTCATTCCACCAACGCCAACAGAAGTTCAAATTGGTTGAACGGGCTGGGATTGTTTAAATTTCAAATGGAGTATAGCTTTGGCCTTATAAAAAATACCTAGAATTTTACGTCTTTATGTTAGTAAACATTAGATTTTAGAGTGTCTTAGTAGTTCTTGTTTTTTTGCTAAGTAGATAGGTTATCAAATAATATCTATGTTAACTACATTACATCCCTCCCTGGTATAGTGGTCGCTAAAACGATTCCTGTGGGGCCTATATTTGAACTCTGTATCAGTGAAATTTCTCAGTAAATCCTCAAAGTGCCTAGTGTATCAGCGGTAGGCCTGCGCCCTATAAAATGGCGCTGGACTCTTATCTGGGAGTAAATTCTAGAATTTCGTGACAGTACCACGGGGTCCCAGCGCTAACAAAGAAAAGTTGGTTCAAATAAAAGTCACTAGATGGTGTGATATGCATCGATTCGTTATTGAATTGTGTGTAAAATTAACATTTTCTGGAATAATTATTTTTCAATTAACTCTCCTAATCATAAAATTATGGAATATTGGGCTCTTAATCAAAGATTATTTGAACGGATCATTTAAAATTGACTCCAATAGATGACGTGGTTTTAAATTTCTTAGGCATGCCCACTCGATTATTAAATTTATGTTGCAACACATTTTGGTACAATGAAACTGTAAAACTTGCAAAAAAATACTATAAAAAAAATCGTCACAATATTTAAAGAAAAAAATAGTCACGAACCGAGAAAACCCTTTTACTTGCAAGTCGCTGCTAACACCATCTATAGCCGTGGAACAGAACCGAACGCGATTGAAGTACACAAAAATAATCATCTTGATCAGACGAAAAACGCTAGTTACGTTGGCACGGTTTCTTTGTATGGGATGAGGCATCTGTATGCTAGTATTATATTATCTGTGACGGTACTTAAGAGTTTTAAGGATGATAATATCTCATAGAAACATAGCAGTTTTTTAAAAGTTGGTGATCAGATCAAAATATTTTTTTGATGTGTGGTGTTCTGTAGTTTCTGCCTACCCCCGTGGGATAGGGTATTAAATTATAATGATAATATATTAAATTACTTCTTTCTCTCCCCAGCTCCGTCAAGAAAACAAAAAACTCAAGAGCGACATAGCCCGACTCGTCGAGTCCGGTCCACTTTCAAACGTTAGCAGCGAAACAGGCGAGTCGGTGCGCACGACCCGGTCGGGGCACTCAGGCCAGTCGGGACCGTTGTCCCAGTCTCCCCAACAGGGACAGTCGGGACGGTCGTCGGCACTGGAGTTTGTGACGTCACCCGATGATGACACTATCAATAAGTTAACTGCGCAATTGGAACTCGTTGAGAAGCAGAGGCGACAGGTAAATAATTTATTATGGTACCAAACTTTTTTCATAAAGCACTTCTAAAAATCAATCAATCTGCCTAGCCGTTTCCCAACTATATTGGGTCGGATTCCAGTCTAAACGGATTCTGCTGAGTACCAGTGTTTTACATGGAGCAACTGCCTCCGCAACCCAGTAACTGGATAACACGGTACCCCTTGGCAAGACTGGTGTCAGATCTCAAGCTTCTGACTACCCGTAATGACTGTCAAAGATCTTCAAATGACAGCTGGGACCAACGGCTTAACGTGCTTGCCGAGGCACGGATGAAACTCGCTATGAAATGGTCACCCATCCACGGACCGACCTTGTCAAGCTTTGCTTGATGATCTACCAGTGCGGCTGTTATTATTTAGCCATGAGCTCTTCACGCACTTATTAAAACAAAAAAAAAAACTGAAGCATGTAATTAAATTCTTAATTCAATCTATTTTGTTGTTGTTACGAGTAGCAGCATACCTCGTTTCACCACCTTCCGATTAGATACGGATGACATGTCCGGAATTACAAAATTGCATTTTTATTATTATATGTGTCCGGTTCTATCGGGCATTGATAAAAAAGCTTATGGCGTAAGCTTTCAAAGTTTCAATATAGATGCATAATAATATACTAGCGGAGGCCTCGCGGTTTCACCCGCGTACCGTTACCGTTCCTGCTGTGGGAATACGAGATAAAAAGTAGCCTATGTCACCCGGGGATAGTGTGCTAGTGTGATAGTAGCTTCCCAACGGACAAAGAATTTTTTAATTTGTTCCAGTAGTTTTTAAGTTTATTCGTTACATACAAAAATACAAATCTTTCCTCTTTATAATATTATAGTAATAGTATAGAAGTGCAAAACAAATATTTAAAAAAATACACTAATATCAAATTCACTCAAAAGTTTTATATTCACTTGGTAAACTATCTTCAACCGTATGTAAAAGGTACTAAAGTCGAATTTCATTTGCTATCGATTAAACATGTTATATTTTTTGTTCCAGGTGATAGTAGATAACGAGAAATTAACCTGGCAGAAGGAATCGTTGGAGCACATCGTTGACGCTACGTCTAAGGAGAGAGATGACCTCAGAGAAAAACTAAAGAACGTTGAAGTAAGTCTCTTTTTAACCGACTTTGACTGTTGTGTGTGGTGACTTGTGTTTGTTCACCGATATCTCCCGTCAATTGAGGACTGATTTTGAAAATATTTTTTTTTTCGTTTGAAAGAGTATGTTCCGAAATTGGTCCCATTTTAATTTGGTGTAGGTTTGATGAAGAACTTAAAAAGATATACAACATAACTCTGTAATAAATAACGGCAAATCTCTCGGGATTGCTGCAATCGCTTGTCTGTTTATTGTTTATACCATTTCATAACATAACATCACGCCAGTACGCTCTTAAGGGGTACGCAGATCTCTCATTTCACCGGTTATGTTAAATTTTCATGATATTCGGGTAATCTATTCTGGCGTTGTAGGTAACTTACTAAACAATTTGCCTATTAGGTAGGTACAACTAAAAAGTGAAAATAAAATATCTATTTACAAAAAAATACTACCGACTTGCAAATAAGAAAACTACAAAGTGAAAAATAACTTTATTTTTGGAAGTGTCCATAACGCAACAAAATGGTACGTTATGATATACCTACGATACGATATACCTACGAAAAACACCGACTTCCAAAAATAAAGTTATTTTTCACTTTGTAGTTTTCTTAATTGGAAGTCGGTAGAATATTTTTGAAAAAAGATTGGTTTGCATGTTTTAGTATTCTGGTATTGGATTATGTAGAAAATAATGTTAGACAAGTTTTTAGGGTACGTTCACACAGAACTTCCGTATTTCTAGGATAGTTTTTAACGGATCCGTCGCTACTACTACTATCCGTTGTTACTGGGGGTAATGTTCACACCACCTTTAGTCAGTGTACCACAAACTTTCAGACAAAACGGATCAGTATTTTAATACTGTTGTGTGTACTGTTTTAATACTCAGTCATCCAACTACTTACGCTAAAGCCGAATAAAAACGTATACGATAAAGCGGACCTGTAAAACGGACTGCTGTATATTTTTCCGGATCGGAATTTTCACTGGATCTGGAATAATGTCATGTGTGTGAACTCACTCATCTATATATATAAAAGCGAAAGGTCACTCATTCACGTATCACGAAATATCGATAACCGCTTGACGAATAAAGATGAAATTTTGCAGGGAGGTAGTTTATAGTTAGTAAACGTCCGTTAAGAAAGGTTTTTACGACAGGGCCGGATTTAGGGGGTCTAAGGGCTCTCGCAAGTTTGTATGAAAGTCCTTAATTTTTTGAGCAGCAAACTTAAAATTTGGCAGGGAAGTAGTTTATAGTTAGTAGACATCCGCTTAGAACGGATTTTGTGACGGCCGGATTTAGGGGGTCTACGGGCTCTCGCAAGTTCAACGAAAGTCCTTAATTTTTGAAGTTACAAACTTGAACTTTGGCATGGAAGTAGTTTATAGTTAGTAGATGTCAGCTAAGAACGGATTTTGCGACATGGCCGGATTATGGAGGTCTAAGGGCTCTCGCAAGTTTGTATGAAAGTCCTTCATTATTTGTGCTACAAATTTGAAATTTGGCAGGAAGTAGTTTATAGTTAGTAGACGTCCGCTAAGAACGGATATTGCGACATGGCCGGATTATGGAGGTCTAAGGGCTCTCGCAAGTTTGTATGAAAGTCCTTCATTATTTGTGCTACAAATTTGAAATTTGGCAGGAAGTAGTTTATAGTTAGTAGACGTCCGCTAAGAACGGATATTGCGACATGGCCGGATTATGGAGGTCTAAGGGCTCTCGCAAGTTTGTATGAAACTCCTTCATTATTTGTGCTACAAATTTGAAATTTGGCAGGAAGTAGTTTATAGTTAGTAGACGTCCGCTAAGAACGGATATTGCGACATGGCCGGATTATGGAGGTCTAAGGGCTCTCGCAAGTTTGTATGAAACTCCTTCATTATTTGTGCTACAAATTTGAAATTTGGCAGGAAGTAGTTTATAGTTAGTAGACGTCCGCTAAGAACGGATATTGCGACATGGCCGGATTATGGAGGTCTAAGGGCTCTCGCAAGTTTGTATGAAACTCCTTCATTATTTGTGCTACAAATTTGAAATTTGGCAGGAAGTAGTTTATAGTTAGTAGACGTCCGCTAAGAACGGATATTGCGACATGGCCGGATTATGGAGGTCTAAGGGCTCTCGCAAGTTTGTATGAAACTCCTTCATTATTTGTGCTACAAATTTGAAATTTGGCAGGAAGTAGTTTATAGTTAGTAGACGTCCGCTAAGAACGGATATTGCGACATGGCCGGATTATGGAGGTCTAAGGGCTCTCGCAAGTTTGTATGAAACTCCTTCATTATTTGTGCTACAAATTTGAAATTTGGCAGGAAGTAGTTTATAGTTAGTAGACGTCCGCTAAGAACGGATATTGCGACATGGCCGGATTATGGAGGTCTAAGGGCTCTCGCAAGTTTGTATGAAACTCCTTCATTATTTGTGCTACAAATTTGAAATTTGGCAGGAAGTAGTTTATAGTTAGTAGACGTCCGCTAAGAACGGATATTGCGACATGGCCGGATTATGGAGGTCTAAGGGCTCTCGCAAGTTTGTATGAAACTCCTTCATTATTTGTGCTACAAATTTGAAATTTGGCAGGAAGTAGTTTATAGTTAGTAGACGTCCGCTAAGAACGGATATTGCGACATGGCCGGATTATGGAGGTCTAAGGGCTCTCGCAAGTTTGTATGAAACTCCTTCATTATTTGTGCTACAAATTTGAAATTTGGCAGGAAGTAGTTTATAGTTAGTAGACGTCCGCTAAGAACGGATATTGCGACATGGCCGGATTATGGAGGTCTAAGGGCTCTCGCAAGTTTGTATGAAACTCCTTCATTATTTGTGCTACAAATTTGAAATTTGGCAGGAAGTAGTTTATAGTTAGTAGACGTCCGCTAAGAACGGATATTGCGACATGGCCGGATTATGGAGGTCTAAGGGCTCTCGCAAGTTTGTATGAAACTCCTTCATTATTTGTGCTACAAATTTGAAATTTGGCAGGAAGTAGTTTATAGTTAGTAGACGTCCGCTAAGAACGGATATTGCGACATGGCCGGATTATGGAGGTCTAAGGGCTCTCGCAAGTTTGTATGAAACTCCTTCATTATTTGTGCTACAAATTTGAAATTTGGCAGGAAGTAGTTTATAGTTAGTAGACGTCCGCTAAGAACGGATATTGCGACATGGCCGGATTATGGAGGTCTAAGGGCTCTCGCAAGTTTGTATGAAACTCCTTCATTATTTGTGCTACAAATTTGAAATTTGGCAGGAAGTAGTTTATAGTTAGTAGACGTCCGCTAAGAACGGATATTGCGGCAGGGCCGGATTAAGGAAGTCTAAGGCCTCTCGCGGGTTTATATGAAATCCTTGGCTTTTTATACCTGAAAATTGGTAAAGAGATAGAATATAGTTAGGACATGTCATGAAGGAACAGATTTTAGGACAGGGCCGGTTTAAGGGAATATAATCGCTTTTGCAACCCTATGTGTTCAACAAACATTTATTGATCACTTATAATACAACAAACAGAAAATACAACAAAACTAATTCAAACGGTGATATAACATATCACCATATTAAATACCAAATTCCAGACAATCTATACCATTATTTTAAAAAAGAGGAAAGATTTTTTATTTGTTTGTTTGTTTGTACTGAATAGGCGCCGAAACTACAGGACCGATTTTAAAAATTCATTCACCTACGGAAGGCTACATTATACTCGAGTAACATAAGCTATAATTTTGACGGTAGCGAGCCGCGGGGGTCAGCTAGTACAACTATATATGTCAGCGCTGGATAAAAACGTATACGATAAAGTGGATCTGTAAAACGGATCTCTGTGTGCACGAGTACTTATACAAAAAAAAAAGAAATTGCTTCTATATTATAAAATTGCATTGACCAGGCGCACATCTAGCAAAGTACAGATAACACTGCCTATTAAAAAGCCACATTACGTTAGCTACAGTGAAATCGATAATTAGTAAATTACACTTCGTTTGCGAGAGTATAATTGCAGACAGAGGCGTGGGGTTTAGTTAGTTTATTTCATCCAGATCCGTCTAGCCGTTTAAGCGTGAAGAAGTAACAAACATACAAACACACATACAAACTTTCGACTTTATAATATAAGTGTGATTAAAGAATTTTATTGTTATTTACAGCTCCAACTATCGACAAAAGACACAGATCACTTCGCAGAACTAAACACCCTGAGGCTTACCGTACAAGACTTACAAGCACAGTTGGAGTCGGCCAGTAATTTTGTAAGTTATTTTATTGTTTATCTGTGGCTTCACCCCTGTGTAAAGGAGGTTTATTATCTTAAAGGAACATTATACTGAGATAAAAAGTATTATTAAATGTTAATCCAGGCTATGAACTATCGATTAGCGGTAACGACCTCTCGCTTCCGACCCTGGTTCAGGCTATGGTACGGAGCGAGAGGGCATGGGAAGCTGTCACCTCCTTCTGCGAAGCAGTAATGCTTGCGAAGGAGGAGGCGGAACGCGTGAGGAAGACGCAACGGAGACGCCCTCACGCCCCTAGCCACCGCAGGAGACGCCCTGGGCGTCGGGAGTCGCAAGCCGATTTCCGTTTTTGCTTGATTGAAACACAAACACAAATTTTTACTTTTCTAATATTAGTTGGAATTCTAGTTTAGTAGTTTTAATATTGGCAGGATATCAGTTGGTATTTGGCTTCTATTTGAGACATAAAAGGCGAAGCGCAGCGCTTGAATTTATTTTAACCGGTCGTGTGCCCGTAATCACCGCAACAAAAGAAAACCATAGTTTCTCGCGTGGATCCACGTCTTAAACACACCTACAGTTAATTTAAGTTTATAGCAGTTGTCAAGAAAATGTTATGTAGGTGAATATAAAACTTGCCAAAGAGCTTTCCACCTTATCTGACATGGTTTAAGTATACGTTTTGCTTACTTTCTAGACAAGTAATATATCACCCGAAGAGGTAGCCAAACGCGACCAGTTGCTTCGTCAACTAGAAGACAGGGTGTCTTCACTACAGGCTGAGCTAAAGACCGCACAGCTCAAGATATTGAGCCTCGAGGGTGTGAAGGTATGTTTGTTTTAATAGTGATAATATATGTAGGTACTAGGGTATAATCCCCGGCACGTAAGTTAGCAAGAGTTGTTAGATGTGCAGAAATCGTTTTTAGGGTTCCGTACCCAAAGGGCAAAAATGGGACCCTATTTCTAAGACACCGCGGTCCGTCTGTCTGTCGGTCACCAGGCTGTACTCACGAACCGTGATAGCTATGACAGTTGAAATTTTCACAGATGATGTATTTCTATTGCCGCTATAAACACTAAAAATAGAATAAAATAATATTTTAGTGGGGCTCCCATACAACAAACGTGTTTTTTTTGCCGTTAGGGGGCACGTTTAGGACCATTCCGAGCGCGCGATTGGTTGATTAGTTGACACCTGGATCGACTGACCAATGGTGTTGCGTCCACGTTCCGTTTGCTCTATATGGTGGTTGGTCAGTTCGGATTATGCGCGAACTTATCCCTACTACGCCAAAACCTTGCCAACTTACGTGCCGGGCACTATAATATGTTACGGAGGTAGTTTATCGGAACTGAAGTAGGAGTTTTTAAATTTGGTTTATAGGAGCTGGGAGTTGGAGGTGGTGGCAGAAGAGAGATGTGTTTATTTTGCACTAGCTTCTGCCCGCGGTTTCGCCCTCGTAAAAAGTGTTTTATCATCCCAAGGGATTACAAACTATCCTATGTCCTTCCCAGGGTCTCAAAACTATCTCCACGCCAAATTTCTTCTAAATATAAATTATTCTTCTAAATATAATAATCTTCTAAAAATAAATAAGAGTTTATATTTTAGTTTATATTTAGTCGATAATCCAAAATGCATGCTGTGGCCTCCTATAATTGAGCGAGTGCACTTGTCATTACATCATATTGATGATTTTTTGTATTTTTTGTGAACATCTTTCGTTGGAGGTCCTGAATAAATAAATAAATAAATCGGTTCTACAGATCTAGAGATTACCCCCCACAATCTCACAAACTTTACCTGTTTATAATATAATTAGTAGTGGACGCCACGCGGTTTCACCCGCGTAGTTCCCGTGGGAATACAGGGATAAAAAGTATTTCACCCGGGGATAGTGTAGCTTCGCAACGGTGAAAGAATTTTTGAAATCGGTCCAACCAAGTGTTTCGGAGTCTATAAGGAACATACATACATACTTTCTCTTTTTATATATAGATAACTAGCTTCTGCCCGCGGCTTCGCCCGAGTACAAATTTCAAAAAAAAAATGCTCCGACCCCCACCAAACTTTACAGGATTATTCGCTGCGTCAATCTAAAGATTGTCTGAAAATTTCATTAAAATCCGTCCAACCGTTTCGGCATCTATAAGGAACATACATATATAAGTTTTTAAACCATGACGGTCACTAAAATTAACATTATAATCGGGATATTTACCATGTTTACTGTTTGTAGCGAGTTTCCGATATTTCGGCGCTGTTGCAAGCACCATGATCACGGATCAAGAAAAAAGTTCGCGAGCGGACACAGTGAGTTTCGTGTGTCGGGAACAGAATCGAGTTGTGAGTGACAATGGTAGCGGTACCGAGTGCAAAAAACGAACAAGAAAGAGAGTAGACCGATTTGTCTCCTCATAAACACCCACCCGCAATGACTTCAGTTTATCCGTGATCATATAGATAGGAGATTAGTATAGATTATAAACACTGGTTCGTACACGTTAACCGCAGCCACCGGTTGCGTACCACCGGCCACTATCCGTTGCTTTGACCGCCGATTTAAAGTGTCTCGACTGAAGTAGGAACCGGTGTAATATCAATAAGAAGTCCCGACTTATCCGAAGTCGGAGTCGGAGCTCCGTAACTTACCTAGTAGGTACTAGTGTTAGGACTCCAATTGCCGCACTTAAGTCTTATTCGGTCTGTTGTGCGTGGCGTTCCTGGCTAACATATCAATGGCAAAAGTCAAAGTCAAAAGTCTTTATTTCAATTAGGCCATTAAGCGGCACTTTTGAACGACATAAATTTAAATTTAATTTTAATAAGGCAATAGCGATCATTGCCCTTGCCCTTAAAACTCTTCGTAGGAACACCAACAGTGAACTCTATATCGTACTTTGTTAGTCAAAGGGAGGATCTGATGATCTTGAGGATCACGATAGATGGCGATTCCGGGCGGCTTTTTGTCTTTATTTGAAGTAAAGAATGTCAATAAATGTTGGCAGGTCTAATGCCTGATTAGGGCAACCACGTAATGTTACTCTTTTGTTGGCGCTTGGGTGTCTAATACCATTATCACTGTTACACAAGACTGATTTAAAAA
The DNA here is from genome assembly GCA_964057195.1 of Orthosia cruda. Lineage (NCBI taxonomy): Eukaryota > Metazoa > Arthropoda > Insecta > Lepidoptera > Noctuidae > Orthosia > Orthosia cruda. The sequence continues at coordinate 6,163,608 of OZ059835.1, read as the reverse complement.
TGTGTATTTTTCTAGTTGGAGTTTACAAAGCACAAGTCTGGCGTATCGGAAGCTGTCAAGATATACAAGGACCAAATACAGGAACTGCACAACAGGTTAAAGGAGGCGTCTACTACTGTAAGTATAACCACAGATAATATAATACTAGCATACAGATGCCTCATCCCATACAAAGAAACCGTGCCGACGTAACTAGCGTTTTTCGTCTGATTATTTTTTGTACATCGATCTCGTTCGCTTCCGTTCCACGGCGATAGATAGATGGTGTTAGCAGCGACTTGCAAGTAAAAGGGTTTACTCAGTTCGTGAATATATAATACTAGCTGACCCCCGCGGCTTCGATCCCGTCAAAATTATAGCCTATGTTACTCGGGAATAATGTAGCTTTCCATAGGTGAAAGAATTTTCGAAATCGGTCCCATAGTTTCGGAGCTTATTCGGTACAAACAAACATACAAACAAACAAAAAAATCTTCCCTCTTTATAATATTGGTATGGATATAACAATTTGTTTTATGGTATACAAATTTAAACAATCGAGTGAAATGCCTCAGAAATTTAAAGCCATGCCATCTATTGGCATAAATTTAAAATGATCCCTTCAAATAATCTTTGAAATTTGAATTCGGTTCAATGCCAGAAAATTTTAATTTTACACACATTCAATAACAGATCAGTGCATATCGCGCCATCTAGTGAGATTTATTTGAACCTAATTTTCATTCTTAGCGCTGGGACCCCGTGCTATAACCACCTGGAGTAACGTACCTTTTAAATGGTGGAAGATGTTTTCAAATAGGTTTAGGTGGTTCCAGAGATAACCTACACGTAGGAACAAACTATCAAAATTCGGACTGTCTCTCTATAGTATTAGTTAAGATTCATGTTTCCGTTATGTTAATTAAATTTATTTATGTAATTACTAGCTTCTGCCAGCGGCTTCGCCCGCGTGAAAAGTGTTTTATCATCCCAAGGGAACATTATACCGGGATTCAAAGTAGCCTATGTGGTATTCCAGACTATAATCTAACTCTGTGCCAAATTTTATCCAGATCTGTTCAGCCGTTTTAGCATGATTGAGTAACAAACATACATTCACACATCCATCAAAACTTTCGCATTTATAATATTGTAGTAAGATAAGATTTTAATAACTCTTCATAGGATTACATAAAATATAGTCTCTATTTGTTATCCCCAGGTGTTCCAACCAGTTCGTTTGTCGGTCAGTTCGGAGTCGGATGCATCCTCATCGTCGGAGGTCACCAGTCTCAGCAACAACGTCAAGTTATACGACCGGACGCTCAAGCATTTGGCAGAGCTTCTCAATACATTGACTCATGGGTGAGTTTCTTCATGATCAGCTCCGAGATGCCTCAGCGGTAACTGCTAAAGACGGCTTTGTCAAAGGTTTCCTTAAAAAGCAAATTATTATAAAAACAAAGAACCCGACTGTAAAAATTAACTAATTTAAAAGAGAAAAACAAGACTTAAACATGGAGGAAATCATGCTGTGCTGTCAGAGCTTACATATTCGCGAGCTGGCTGACCAAAACCAGATGTATCCTCCGACTGCACAGTATGATTTTCTACTTGTTTACGTCTTTTTAGTTCGCTTCTTAAGCAGAAAGAAAAGTAAACAAGAAATACTCAACACACTAAAAATTATACAATGCAGGCAAAAAGCCCAGTGTTCAAATAATAAAAACTTTTAAATGTTTTGTGTTCTTTCCCAGCATGTCAGACAGCCTAGTCGAAACCTTTGGTCTCATAACCAGTCTTCACGACTACAAGCTTGAAAGGACGACAGCAGACCAGTTCAAGACTGGATTGGCAGAGGTCAAGCAGCAGATGGAGAAACAACACAGTACGGCGCTTAGTAATATGTAAGTTTAATTATTTATTTATTACTTTCTAAAGGTACATCATCATCATTACGCACACACACACACCTTCCACCATATTCCGGCAACCTTAACCAGGTCAAAGGAACACCATTTTTTTTGTTTAATGGCGGAACCTTCAAAAGGCGCCTGGACTTTTGGGAGAAAAGACCAGGGAGTGTGGGATTTTTACTATCTTGCACATGGAAGGGGCCCCGCTAACTATTAAAAGGCTACCCCGGAACCCCCTCTGTGCAACGCCTGTTGGAGCACATCCCAGGGGAGACTGAAAATCGTCTCCCCTGAGTCTCGCTGTGCTCGGCAGCACGAGCTCATCGCTCTACCTAGTTGGAGGCCTCCCAACGCTACGTCTTTCAGTTCGACACTTGCCTTTCGTCCCCATAGACGATCCGTTATGTCAGCAATGTGCCCTGCCCACTGCCACTTTAGTTTGGCATTTCTTCGGCCTAAAAAGTTAATGGCATAATTGTTATCACAGTGTCGTAACTGGCCAACCAATAAAGCCTTAGAATCAGAATTTGGACCCAGAACCAGAATTATTTTTTGGGGCACACTGCAAATAACGTGACCTAACTATTCAAAACTCGTCTTATACTATACTAGCTGATTTTTTCGCGGCTTCGTTCCCGTCAAAATTATAGCCTATGTTACTCGGGAATAATGTAGCTTTCCATAGGTGAAAGAATTTTTAAAATCGGTCCAGTAGTTGCCGAGCCTATTCGGTACAAACAAACAAAAAAAAAAACTTTCCTCTTTATAAAATTGTTATATATGGTATAGATTTAGTTGTGCCATTGCATCCTCTGTGATCTTTCTGTGCAAATTTTCGGTTGTGATTATTTTACAAAAATACCACTATACATTCGGCAGGCATTCGCTCATACAGCAACCACGATGAAGTTGCCATTACATTCGCTCAGCGTTTACATTCTTCAAGTTCAGACTTTATTTCACTTTAGTAATTTGTGTAATTAAATGTTTACCTGTAATTCATAAATAACATATCAGTGTAAATGTAGGGACGTAGGCAGAGGCTAATAATTAAATACATAATAGCTATTTATGCAACTGTTACGTTATGGACGGTCTTTTAATACGAGTGCCATTTTTCGGTACAAGCGTAGCGCGTACCGAAATAGGTGGGCACGAGTTATTAAAAGACCAATAACGTACAGTTGCATACAAGATTTTATCTACGAAGGAAGGAATAAAACACAGATATAGACAAATAAGTATTTCAGGAAGTGTGTTTAAGTATTTCATTTCTCATATACATGTCTTGATTTTTCTGGTAGTCAATTATTTGTAGGCGCAACTGCTCTATTTGTTATATCTGGTGGTGTATTTTCAATATCACTTGATGTTGAAGACATTTTTAATAAAATTTGGAACAAAATTTCACTCAGAATTATTTTCCCGCGTTCATTTTTTATTTTATTTTTTATTTAGTCATTATTAGGTATAAGGCAAAGATCTTGTAGCCGCAACAGCCAAATAGTATACGATATTTTTTTTCTAAACTTGTTCCATTTTTAAAAACATCATTTACATTGTCTCGATTTCGAAGTAATATTATAGGTACCTGGCTGTATGTTCAGAATGTCTTTGCTTGTGTTTAAGAATTTATGACGATTCACATAATGCAACCCGATGTCGTTATGGGTATCATAATGAAACCGCTGTCAATTTTATAATTCGAATATAACGAAACCGGAGTAGATAAATAACTTTTATCTACTTCCGTTTCGTTATATTCGAATTACAAAATTGACAGCGGTTTCATTATGATACCCATAACGCACTGACCTCTATCATACATTGTACACTGGACTTCATATTATCGATGACAAAATGAAGACATTTGATTATCGCCATTTTGGCGCTGATAGCAACGTAAATTAACGTGAGAGTCGCATGGAACTAATATTAGAGATGGGACACAGCTTTCAGTAAAATACTTTTATGGGTTTTATCGATCGTGAGAATAATTTAATACGTAAGAGAAAAAAAACCAGTTATTTTTATTATGATTAATTTTTAAGTAATAGAATAATTGCTGTAAAGGTTACCAAAAAATATTTTCAGTCAGATTACAAGCTATAAACTAGTGGATAGCGTGCTAGTAAAGTTATAGCGCATTACTGTCAGATCAGTGAGATTTAAATATGGGGTTAGGCATTTGAGCAAGTATCTCCTCGCTCAAGTACACTAGTTGTACGCCCATCGGATTCGTGATGGGAACATCATTTATATAATAATAATAATAATAAATGAGATGGATAATCATTTACAACGGACGTATTTCTCGCTCTCATCGCTGAGATCTTGTCTCTGTAGTGTTAAGGTGCAAATAAGAGTGACATCGCATTCCAGCAAGGTGAAGACTTATATTTATTTATTTAAATTTCAAGCACAAAGGTACAATGGCGGACTTAATGCCTTAGGCATCCTCTACCAGTCAACCAAGGGTGGTGAAGAGATAACATGGCAGGTGCATTGTTTAAATCGTGGCAACAATTTAACAACAAAATATATTTTTAATTGCTTAACATGCACATATATACATATATTATATGATACATACCTAAATAAATATATATATTTAATAAAGTAATGAAAATAAGTTATCGAGATGACCCTACCCTCGCTGAAATCAGTTTTCAGCTCTGTTTCAGATAATAAATTGTTTGACTTCAAAACATTTGTTAATAAAATTATAATTATCATGATATTGTTCCAGAATTAATTCCAGGTTCAGGAACGTAGTGATTGGTACAAGAGAGAGGCCTGTGCTCAGCAGTGGGCGAAGTCGGGCCGTGGATGATCATGATGATGATTCCAGAATTTAGTATTACACATTGCTATTGCACATATTATAACTGATTATTAGGCATTCATATAATATTCATCACCAATACCAATATGAGATATTTAGTTCCAACATACTACGAGAAGTCAATACAGTAGATGAGTGATACGCCTTGCCAAGTCTACTATTTTGATTATGTGTAATTTAAAAATATCACTAATACTGATTTATTAGTTACAATATTATAATATTTCCAGTCAAATATATTAGTATTACCTAATTTTTTGAAATATCGGTAGTATCCTATCTCTAAATGTGTCAATTTTAGTTCCTGATACGCTCGAGCGGGGCGCTTTGAATCAGCACAAAAATCAACTGTCATTTCATATAGTATGTTTAGTCCAGCGTAATTGTATAATAGAGGTCAGTGCCATAACGACATCGGGTTGCATTATGCGAATCGTCATAAATTCTAAAACACAAGCAAAGACATTCTGAACATACAGCCAGGTACCTAGAATATTACTTTGAAATCCAGACAATGTAAATGATGTTTTTAAAAATGGAACAAGTTTAGAACAAAAGTGTCGTATACTATTTGGCTGTTGCGGCTACAAGATATTTGCCTTATATAGGTATAGGTATAGAAAGAATAAATAAAAAATAATAATAATAAAGTGGACGCGCTAAAAAATTTCTGAGTGAAACTTTTATCATATTTTTTTATTAAAAATCAAGTGAAAAGTCTTCAACATCAAGTGAAAAGTGTGCAAATACTCCACCAGATATAACAAATAGAGCAGTTGCGGCTACAAATAATTTACTACCAGAAAAATCAAGACATGTAAGAGAAATGAAATACACTTCCTGAAATACTTATTTGTCTATAACTGTGTTTTATTCCTTCCTTCGTAGATAAAATCTTGTATGCAACTGTACGTTATTGGTCTTTTAATAACTCGTGCCCACCTATTTCGGTACGCGCTACGCTTGTACCGAAAAATGGCACTCGTATTAAAAGACCGTCCATAACGTAACAGTTGCATAAATAGCTATTATATTTTATATATTTAGCACGAATTCCACAATATGTCTGCAATCAAAAGCTTTGCAAAAACATCTTCACTTATTTTTATGTTCTAAATTCATATTACCTTTCAAGTAATACTCATTGCTAGTGTTTTTTTATAAGCAAGTAGGTTGCCTTCTAGTTAAGCAGAGTCCTCGCAGTACCATTTGCACTACGAAAATCAACCTTACTGTTTCGACATAAGAGTGTAAAACCTAATTTGTACATTTTACCATTCACTTATCATCATCAGACTATTAATGTTCCCACTGCCGGGACACAGGTCTCCTCTCTGTGAGGGAGGGAATGGGCCTTAATCCACCACGCGGGCCCAGTGCGGGTTGGTGGATGTCACATGTCTACGAATTTTTGGTTCTAGGACATGTCGGTTTCCTCACGGTGTTTTCCTTCACCGTTTGTAGAGCAGTGGTGATGAAATAATTTACACTAAGTAAATTGCCTACCTGGGTTCGAACCCAAGACCTGCAACACGTAAGTCGGGCCCGTTACCATTGGCCCACCACGGCTCCATTGCATTCACTAATATTTCCCATTAATTTCTTTTACAGCGGACAAGTCAGAAACGTGCTTACAATATTCGAAGACATCTTTAAGGATTACACAGAGGTCCTCAAGAAATCTGTGGCGAAGCCCCGCGTGGAGCGCTCGGGCAACGTGGAGGCGCTGACCGCAGCCCTAGTGGCGCGCGGCCAGGAGCTCACTATGCTGACGGCGGAGCTCAACAAGCTGAAGGGAGAGAAGGACGACACGGAGCTGCTTAGGGCGCAGATGGATTCCTATAAGTGAGTGCCCGTTTGAATTATCAAAACATTACTATTGTCAAAGATAATATAATACTACAGTACAGATACCCAATCCCATATAAAGAAATGTCACCTCCTTAAGTCGGGCTATTGGTCGGGCTATTTTTTCTTTCTCCATATTTTTAACAGGCGGCAGCACCAGTGACTCTTTAATAGCCCGAGACTGTGGTTTTCTAACGCCATCTAGTAGTTTGCCTAGATACTAAATCATATGGCAATTTGAGCGAGGAATCGTATCATGTAGGTACTCAGAGACGTTATTTGCCAGTTGTCCTTGAAAGCTTACTTCGTATTCGTAATAATAACATTAGGTATGTTCGGTTTGGGACAGACTCCGCTCAGACCGCGGTAACTTCTTAAATCTAAGAAGTCGCATTGTGTAGCAAATTTCACAATATTCACGAATATTCCAAATCAATCAAAACTATAGAATTCGTTGTAGAATTAAATGTAGGTAGGTAGCTTGCTTCCGCGGCAACGGAATGACACGAAGTAGGTACCTATTTTATTATTCACTAAAAGGGTTATCCTTTTTTACCCTGCTGCAAGGAAAGGGTTATGTTTTTCGCGCGTATCTTGTATGTAAGTATGTATGTAATATTCTTTATTACCTCGTATCTTTCAAACCACTTGACGGATTTTTTTAATTAAGACATCGTTAGATAGGTCTTGGCCACCCAAATATTCTTAGATAAGTGCCATTAAAAAAAAATGGCGGATTTTGGGCTCCATATTGTAGAAGATGCAATTTTTTTTTCTTCGTAACTCGTCGAGTGGGGTATCAAAATGAAGGGCTTTTAGTGGTGATTACAAAAATACATACCACGTATATGTTTAAACCAATTTATAAAAAAAAAATACTTAAAAGTTGTAAATAAAAAAAGCTAATTTAAAAATCAAAAAGGAAGCGAACTAAAAAGCTGTAAACAAGTAAAAATCGTGCTGTGCCGTCGGAGGATATATATATCCTATCGCGAATATGTATCCTCCGACTGCACAGCTAGTTATTTTCTTGTTTACAGCTTTTTAGTTCGCTTTTTAAGCAGTCGGGTGTTTGATTTTTAAATTAGCTTTTTTATTTTAGGTTGGTACTTAGATATAGAGACCAAGATGTTTTTTACAAAAATGATTACTTTTAATACTTTAGTTAAGTACGCAGCATGCCAGTACCTACCCTACCCCTCACCCCCGCTGTCACATGAAATTGCTAGCGCGAATTGTTTCGAGCCGTTATTAAGTTTGAATCAAACTGTACCTACTATGCGACGCGTAAATTCGGACGGCAAGCGGCACACGCGTCGCGTTATTTACGTTATTATATGTCTTATTTTAGTAACCGTGCGATTTGAGTAGGCCCTAGCGCGATACGAGTCCTGTTCCAGCGAGGTATCTAGGTATTTCGACGTGTAAACAAGCTTAACAAAAAAGTGATTTTAAATAATATACCAAAACTTTAATATTTGAAATTACGCCTATAATAAATAATATCTTTTAAATTACGCCTATAATAAATAATAACTATCCTACAAAATGAATCTTACGATGGATATATAGTTTAGGACAAATTGTGAAACACGCCATCTATTGCAAAGAACCTTAAACAAAACGAAAAGTCGATAGCTACTTTCAACTTATTTAACATACAAAGTCTTCACTTATCTTTTTTGTTCAAAAAACCTGATTAATAAGTGTAAATGGATAAATTAACATTAAAGAAGCAAGTTTTGATTTTTACTAAACTTATTTCAGCCTGAATCTGCTGTTAAACATTTTTAATTGATTGTTACTTTCACATTTGTTACCTATGCTGCCATCTATGATCTTTTTTTAATACTAATTATAATTTGTTTGAGTTGATACCCCATGCTATTGTATAGTGAGGAGGAGGTTCTGGCTAAAATAGACAGCTTAACTCTGTCCAAAAGCACAGAAGCTTCCTGGGGGCTTCACAGGCTTCGCGGAACGACCTTACTGTTCCGAGAATTTTGGTGGAGGTTATTGGCTTAAGGGAGTGGACACATCGTGGCTCACGGCGCACACGCTTGGTGATTATCAAATGTTTGTCCTTAAAATACTCCTTTGTTTTATCCTAGAGAACAGGACGTGCCTCCACTAATGAAAACAAGTTAACCTCGATATTTTATAATAGGGGGCCTGAGAGGGCAGAACCATGTGTAGGCATTTCGACGTGTCTCGTGAAAGCCACATTCAGGGAGTTATGTAATACCGGTGTGGAACACTCCATGAAATGCCTGGGCTCTACGTTCAAGGCACGGGAATGTATTTGAAATATGAGCAGGGGGCAAATCTGCTATCTGCTTGGGGCTTCACTGGGCACTTTGGAACCAACGACATGCTCATGAAGATGGGTCTAACCGCGACACCCATGTGCAGGTTGTGTGGGGAACATACGGAACGCATGGAGCACCTTATGTGCACATGCGTTGCGCTGGCTGGTAAGCGAATGAGTCTCCTAGAGGTTGATATTCCAAGACCAGAAGACTATAGGCTCATTATCTCCTAATCTCTTGTACAACTCATGAAGAAGGTTTTCAACGGGAGGAGTAAGTTATATAGGGGACAACAAACGATCCCAATGGGTCGAAGTGTCCGAGTTATTTCTCGGCCCTCCACAAGATAAAATAAAAGGGGTTGAGTCTATTTCCATCAACCAGGCAAGACTGGACTCCGTGCATCTACCGAGAAATTCCAAATGGGAAAACCTATTAACACTGCTTGACCCTGGTATTCAAACCAGCACATCATGCTCAGCAGTACCCCTTGCGACCATTAAAAAAACTAAGCAGTCTTTTGAATAGGGATGTTTCCTAGGAAGAAAAATTACAGTTCAATTTAGTCTGTCAGTGAGATTATCAAATAACTATTATTATTTTCTGCTTTAACAAATTAATAAAAAATTACAAAGTTAAAGCGCATGAAAGTTCAGGCTACTTGTGACGTCACTAAGGCAGTATAAAGTGTACTAGCGGCGTGATGTTTCAAGATATTTCAACGCATTATATCGTCGTCACTTTATGGTTACAAAGCCATACAAACCAACTCGCCAGGGACCTGGTTAATAATAATAACCACATACCAGCAATAGAACTTGCAACTTAAAAGGCCATCTTTCGACTCATAGGGCCAACTTGGGACACAGAACCAACTTGTGACTCATAGCGCCAGCTTGCGACTCATAGCGCCAGCTTGCGACTCATAGCGCCAGCTTGCGGCTTATAGAACCAACATACACATTTTTTTATTTTTTTTTTATTATTTATAGTTAGTCCACATCGTCGCATTTGTCTCGGAACAATATATTCTCCACATTTCTGCATGAGTTAAATAGTACTAAATAGTGCCTGTATTTCCAGATGTGATTTCGAAGCGGAGAGAGAATCTCGCGCGAAGATGGCGAGCGAGAAGGAGAACGTCCTCACAGATCTCAGGACAGCGCAGAAACGAAATCAGGAACTTACACAACAGGTTATTATTTGTCTATGTATTATTTCGTTTTTAGGTTACTATTAATGAAGACCAGTAGCATTTTTTTTCCACAAAATTTTACTATCACTACATATTATAAAATAAATTCCCCCACTGCGTCTGTCTGTCTGTCCACTATAAACTCAAAAACTATTGAACAGATTTTCACCAATAGACCGAATGATTCGTGACGAAAGTTTAGATGTATAATTTGTTAAAGTTTTGTAAAAAATAATTGAAATATGACAATAATAGTTGAAAATGTCGACAAAAGTCAAGTCGCCTGGGCGTTTTCATTGAAAACGCTGCCTAATACCTTTGAGATATAACAAAACACTGTATAGTGGGATATTCCTATTTTATAGGTCTATACAGAAAAGGCGGCGATGGCATATATCTGTATTTTAAAAAAACAAGTAGGCGTAATATGCTCTACGCGGATAGTAAAGCAAAGCCGTGGCGGGTCGGTAGTTTTGTACTAAGGTATTGTGCTCGCCAATTTTCTGGGCCGCCCTGAAGTTGGTTTTCCGATGCGCAGGGCACGAAGCGTTGTTGTTTTTGAATGAGATTTACTACTGCGCAGTTTGGCGAGAACTATAATGTTTGATGAAGCGTTTCATACAATAGCGGCGCGGCGCTCACACGTACACTTTGGAACGCGCTCCGTGGAGTGTCGTTCCAAACTTAAACCGGTTATTTGGAACGCGCTCCGTGGAGTGTCGTTCCAAACTTAAACCGGTTATTTGGAACGCGCTCCGTGGAGTGTCGTTCCAAACTTAAACCGGTTATTTGGAACGCGCTCCGTGGAGTGTCGTTCCAAACTTAAACCGGTTATTTGGAACGCGCTCCGTGGAGTGTCGTTCCAAACTTAAACCGGTTATTTGGAACGCGCTCCGTGGAGTGTCGTTCCAAACTTAAACCGGTTATTTGGAACGCGCTCCGTGGAGTGTCGTTCCAAACTTAAACCGGTTATTTGGAACGCGCTCCGTGGAGTGTCGTTCCAAACTTAAACCGGTTATTTGGAACGCGCTCCGTGGAGTGTCGTTCCAAACTTAAACCGGTTATTTGGAACGCGCTCCGTGGAGTGTCGTTCCAAACTTAAACCGGTTATTTGGAACGCGCTCCGTGGAGTGTCGTTCCAAACTTAAACCGGTTATTTGGGACGCGCTCCGTGGAGTGTCGTTCCAAACTTAAACCGGTTATTTGGAACGCGCTCCGTGGAGTGTCGTTCCAAACTTAAACCGGTTATTTGGAACAACACTCCACGGAGCGCGTTCCAAACTTAAACCGGTTATTTGGAACGCGCTCCGTGGAGTGTCGTTCCAAACTTAAACCGGTTATTTGGAACGCGCTCCGTGGAGTGTCGTTCCAAACTTATACCGGTTATTTGGAACGCGCTCCGTGGAGTGTCGTTCCAAACTTAAACCGGTTATTTGGAACGCGCTCCGTGGAGTGTCGTTCCAAACTTAAACCGTTTATTTGGAACGCGCTCCGTGGAGTGTCGTTCCAAACTTAAACCGTTTATTTGGAACGCGCTCCGTGGAGTGTCGTTCCAAACTTAAACCGTTTATTTGGAACGCGCTCCGTGGAGTGTCGTTCCAAACTTAAACCGTTTATTTGGAACGCGCTCCGTGGAGTGTCGTTCCAAACTTAAACCGTTTATTTGGAACGCGCTCCGTGGAGTGTCGTTCCAAACTTAAACCGTTTATTTGGAACGCGCTCCGTGGAGTGTCGTTCCAAACTTAAACCGTTTATTTGGAACGCGCTCCGTGGAGTGTCGTTCCAAACTTAAACCGTTTATTTGGAACGCGCTCCGTGGAGTGTCGTTCCAAACTTAAACCGTTTATTTGGAACGCGCTCCGTGGAGTGTCGTTCCAAACTTAAACCGTTTATTTGGAACGTGCTCCGTGGAGTGTCGTTCCAAACTTAAACCGGTTATTTGGAACGCGCTCCGAACCTTTCGTTTAAAAATAGCGATTACATTTTTACGTTCTTAGTTAGTCTACAGTAATTCCTTTTGTACAACAGCAATTTAAAAGAACTCGGAAGCGCTACCTATCAGCTGATTTCCTATAGTTCACGATCGAGGTAAACGCCGCCGGCTTGAAACACCTACACGCGGTGCTTGTTCACTTTGTCGAAGATGAAAAATATAAATTAAAGTCGACGTAAAATTCCAACGTAGCGTTAGAATTGATCCAGAATCATGTACTAAATCCATGGTACTACACCTAACTACCTACTGACACCTAACTTGAGTAAAGTCGAAGTTCGCTTTATGCAAGATTATCATCATCATCTTCCTGCCCTTATCCCATGTTACTTGGGGTCGGCGCAACAAGTTATCTTCTTACAAACCGTCCTGACCCCCGTCACGCTATCACTGACTCCCTTTTCCTTCATAACACTCCTCACACAGTCCATCCATCTTTTCTTTGGCCTTCCTCTTCCTCTCCATCCATCCACATTTATATTCATAATTCTTTTCGTTAGTTCGCTTTATGCAAGATACGAGTAATAAATCAATATGTAATTACTAATCAAAGCCCTTTTCCCCACAGTTGGACGAAGTCCGCAAAATAAACCCAGCTGTATACCGCAGCGCTACTGGCACATCTCGCACCAGCAGCAGCAGCAGCAGCTCTGTAGGTCGCGTGACCCCCACCTCCCCGCGCACGCCCCCCGCCAGACCGGCGCCTGCGCAGCCTGCTAGTACTGGCAACATGGTGAGTGCTATCACTTGAAGATGTAACAACAATGGCCTTTCAGCATTCGATCTTATACTGCTCTCGTGATATAGTTTCCTAAAAGGTATACAAATATGGATTCTTGTCTTCATCATTTTTGTGCAATCAAGGATTTATCGATATAGAAATATCATAATATACGGATCCTAAATAGCAGGAATTGACGGCGCTTCAAAAAAACGCTTCAAACATTTGTTTTTTCCTTTTATTTATAGGGTTCATCAATAGGATGAATCTATTACAATCTGGCCTTACAAAACTTTACACCCTTACAAACTTTGGTGACAAATGAAGTGTATAAATTTGGCTTTGTCCTTGGTACGCCGTCGGCTTTGACCGACAAATTTGGAAACGTCGCCTTCCCCGTCGACGAATTTGATGCTTATATATATTAGCATAATAGGCAGGTGGACTTGATGGTGTATCAAACAATACTGTCATAAAAATCACGACACACGTACACGAGACACGTAATTCTTCTCAAGGAGACACGTCATTCTTCTTAACGAGACAAGTCTTTCTTCTCGACAATATTATAACAATATTTAGCATTCAATTTTGTTTACGGTACCGTGCCCAAAGGGTAAAAACGGGACCATATTACTAAGACTGTCCGTCTGTCTGTCTGTGTTCTCATGAACCGTGATAGCTAAGACAGTCGAAACTTTCACAGATGGTGTATTTCTGTTGCCGTTTTTTTTTTGCGATGATGGTGGTTTGACGTGAGACAGACTCGCACTTGGCAGTTTTTCATTTTCTAATAACTTTCATTTGCTTCAATCTCTATATTCTCGATTCTAAACAAACAATCCTACAAAAAGGTACGCAAAAAGAAGAAGCTATCCGACACGCCAGAAGAAACCGCTACAAAGGAGACAACGCCACCACCGTTGCGGTTCGACTGTCCCGTCTGCGACCAGCCTTACAAATCGCTCATACTGTTGCAACAACATGTCGATCATTGTCTAGGTTGATATTAGGCTAGGTGTAATGATAGCAGGAAATTCTAATATTCATTTTAAAAAAAATTATGCTTATTTTCGCGTCAAGATATGTCAGAATATTTAAACGAGTTTTGTGCTAGATACGACTTTATAACGTCAAACAGATACAACCTTGATTATTCAGTCTTTATGCCCAAGTTCTTAAAAATAATAGTGCCTGGTGTGCCTGAAGATACTGTTGCCCAACTGTCGGCGACAATGACTAAAGAACTAACGGTGGTATCAAATGTTATGTTGTATTTTACGAATAGGACATGCTCCAGAAATGTATGGTGCCTAGGCCAGCACTATGTAGATTATATGTAAAAATCGCTATATAATATAGTAACCGGTTTTAGGGTTCCGTACCCAAAGGGTAAAATCGGCACCCTATTACTAGACGATCCGTCTGTCTGTCTATCTTTCCGTCTGTCACCAGGCTGCATCTCATAAACCGTGATAGCTAAACTGTTGAAATTTTCACACATGATATATTTTTGTTGCCGCTATAACAACAAATACTAAAAACAGTATAAAATAAATATTTAAGTGGGGCTCCCATACAACAAACGTGACTTTTAGGCGTTTTTTTGCGATAATGTTACGGAACCCTTCGTGCGGCAGTCCGACTCGCTCTTGGCCAGTTTTATATTGTTAATTTTCATCAATTTCACTTCGTTTGAATGTACACTCAAATTATATATGTCAAGTAGAGAAACACAAAATAAAATTAAACATGGTGAATCAGATCAGCAGTATGCCAAAATTGACAATGACATTGCGATAAAAAAACAACACGAATTCAATTGCAACAGAGAACAATCAAACAATGTCCGTAGTAGTAAACTGGGTTGTAAAACTAAAACAACCACTTGAAACTCCGAAACATATCTAATTCAAAATCAAAGCAAAGAAAGATTCAAAGATTTGTCACTCCTTAAAACTATCAAAGTCGTCAAACGTCATGTCAAAAACAACTGTCATGGCTGCCCTAAAAATAGGGTCATCATTAAAAACCTTTTTAAATTATCATTTTTGTACGGCTGTAGCCTTCTTCAAATTAATTTGTTAGTATTTTTATGGAATTTTCCAAAAAAAAATCTATTTATCTATGTAGTGTACATAGTGGTGGCCAAAATCAAACATCTCCTTTGCACGTTAGCGTAAATGCAGTTCAATTTTAAAATAGATGATTAATATTCCTCTTGAACTTACCACAAAAGCAACGAATTGTACGAACCGATTCGTGAGCAAAATGCTCACCATGCTTTTAGGCTTTTACTAGAACAATTACCAGAAAAAGTATTTAATTGGAAATAAGCATTTAAATCAACAGGAAATGAGTCCGCGTAGATTGACCAAAGACGGAATTGCAGACAGCCTTCGGGCCATGTTCGATTGATTTTATTATTTTTATTTGAAATCCAAACTAATATAGTAGTCACAGCGGATCTATATGTCTCTGAAGTTAGGCTGTGCGAACCATTCCGCAAGAAACAGTTTGTCATCGATTATACTGCATAGAGTAAGCGAGATAGGACGATGCGACAAACGTAAGCGAGTGAAAGAGGAAGTTATATAATGCTATCTTCTATATCAACATTGACACAATAAAAAATAAGTTCAATAACTAAAACCCGACTACTGAAAAATCACTCTCTAATAAGTATGAAACAAGAAAATATTGTGGTCGTATGCCACTAACCGTAACAAAACAATACAATTCTGCTTACGACTACCTTCATTTTAAAATCCCTGTTCAATGATACCAAATACGATGGGGTGGGGCGAAAAACATTTTTTTGTTCTTGATTTAGTGCCCCCTAGAGGGCGCCATAACCAATTTCATGTGACGTCACATAGCCTATACCCAGCGGACAAACAAGACACTTCCAACAACACTTCATTTGTCAAATTATGATAAGTAGTTCAAAAGTTATGAGGGAGCAGATGAACATACATACCTAAATACGTTCATACATACATACACACATACTAGTCAAAAACATAACCCTCCCTTTTGCTTCGCCGTAGTCGGATAAAAATAGCAATTGCGCTGGGTCTTGCAGCCAACTTCAGAGACACAAAGATCTGCTGTGAGTAGTGTACCTAAGTCAAGAAAAATGTTAGGATATGACAGGCTAAATTTATTTATCACTAACGTGCATTTATTTTTATTAACACACAATTTTTGTAATAGAATAATAAATAATACTATACATATTTACCACTATTGTTTAGTTATTTGTCAGTATCCAATCTATGAAATATTTTAAGGTTTCTTCATTTAGGTGAGACAGTGTTGTTGTTTTGTGTGTCTTGTGTGTCCTTTTAGGTGTTAAAAATAATTTCTAATTTTTATGTAACATTTCTTTTAGGTGTTTCTTAACGTTTTGATGTTTGTGCGTGTTGAGTTACTACGTGTTGTTTACGAATTATTGATATTTAAATAATAATATAACAATCATAAAAAAAGAAAAATATTTAACTATACTTCAAAAGATAGCTTGATCTCTGCGACATATGTCAAACTGACGTATACGTTATTGTTAGCCTGTCAAGCGCTGTTGTTACTGTATTGATACTGACAGCTGTCGCAGAGATCAAGCTATCTTTTATGAAGTATAATCACTCTCTCGGCAGTTGTGGTCATAAAACATGCGAGCAGAACGGCGATATTTAGAATGGAATTTCTGTACAACCTCTACAGGGTGTAACGAAAAGGTGCAATCATATTTAATAGACTGTTTCTGCCCATCAATAACTATCTCCAAGAAAATCCGGAGTGGTCAAGCGCGAGCCATTCAAGAATAAAAAAAAAATAGACAACAACCAAAAAAATAATTGGTGCTCCCATACAAATTTTGGTCACGTGACGACAAGTATGTAAAAAAAAATTTTTTTTTTAGATTGCCTATTTGCATTTGTAGCCATTTGTAGATTTGGTTAGAAGCAGTCATTAAAATATGATCGCACCCTTATTTTAAACCCTGTTTACTGAGTGTCGATCGTCTCGTCTTTAAGGTGAGGCCAAAAGAGCGTAATTATGTGTGTTGTGAGTTGCGTAAAAGGCGTCGCGGAATTAACGCTGCATTCGGTTTAATACTAATGTCCTGTTTGTGGCACACGGCGACGCAAAATGACTTGTCTGCTGACACACGCAAATAATTTCAACAGAATTACGCTCGAGGTGAGGGAGGGAAGCTAGGCAAGCATCAGCGCCCCATACAAACGTAGAATAGCTACTGAAATTACGTCCGTCCGTCTGGCAGCCTAACCGAATTTCAGTTGCGCGTAAATTCCGCGACTCTTTGTACGCGACTCACAACTCACAAAATTCCGTTCGTTTGGCCACACTTATTGCCACGTTTTATGACCGCGTATGCTTTTGGACATTAGCATAACAACATTAATTTACTGTAATAACCTTGAACTTCAATACATGTATTGAATGCATTCTCAAACTAAAAGCGCATGGATGTGTCCGAATAAAAATGGCGAATATTTTTTTAATATATATTTTTTTCTGTTTTCCAGGTGTTCACATGCCCAAAATGCATGAGGTTTTCGTGCGACCAATACAAAGTTATGGAAGATCACTTTGATTTCTGTCTCGATGACTTCTAACGGGAGTATCATTATATGGACTAGTCTGACTGTGGGTGAAACCACCAGTTGTCGACCTAGCCGAAAAATTAAATGAATTTTGATTATTTGAAATGATAATTTTGTGGTTTTTCAGCAACTGTCTTTAGGTTGAAGAATGAATTTGTTTGTTTCTTTTCTCTGGAACATATAAGGAGATACCAGTGCCTTATTTAATTTAATATTAAAATAATAATCTTAACAAAAGGTCGATAGCTAGGTGTTTCACCCTGTACTTTAATTATATATAATAATTTCGGTGGCTATTCCTTGCTGTAATATTAGTGTTATTATGAAATTATGATTATTATAGCGTAAATGAATTATTAGAAATATAGATGATATATTTTTATAATTTTGATATTTAGTTCTCAACTCACCATCATTTGGAGCACAATTAAATATGTAATTCAGACGTTTCTCCAATTATAATATTTTTTTTTTTATTACCCAACTGTGGTGAAGCCATAAAGGAGGGTAATGTTTTGGTCTTTGTGTCCTCAGAATTGTGTTTATCTTTGGTTCTCACACAAATAATCTTAAACTCAATGAATTATGGTTTAATTTTGACCTACCCAAAAATGTAAGGTAGTTTTCAATGCCAATAAACAAAAATATCTATATAACATTTATATTTGACCAAAATAAACTCTATAATAGTACTATAAAGACATATTTTTGCACAAACCATTCCAACATTAAAACTGTTGCTATGTAAGTTGTATAAATGTTGTTATAGTATAGTAAAACACTGTTCTATCTGCCTAGGGTTTATGCAAAAACCAACTTCTATAAAGAAGAAAAAATCAGCTGTTCCCTAAGTTTTGTCAAGTTATGCAACCAAAAATGAACGTAACAGCTGTTTTTTTAAAGTTGATTTTTGCATCAATCGTGTCTTTAATCAATACCTATTTTCTGTAAAATTGAATAAACACAGTGTCGTTGTATGTGTATTAGTTATCTGTGGTTAAACCAGGGGGCCTACTCCCTAAGTACGAAGTCCGTAGTTTCGGCCTTAGTTACGGGCGTTTTCTACTCCCTAACACCTACGGACGGACGATTCCCCGAACTAAGAATGGATGACAACACAATTTGACAGTTAGTACCTACTCCCGATGTGTTTTTACCTGTCCGAAAAAAATAACTTAACACTTGTTTTTTTCAATCCGAACGAATTTTCGGAGTAATTTCGGACGAGGCCTGTAACTTCGTTGACGGATATAGGGAGTAGACCACCTGGGGCCTTACTATAACGTGTCAATGCTATCATGATTCCACTGTAAAGAAAGATAGCGCTCTTCGTTCTGTATAGCGTCATCTCTCTCTCACAACGGAACCATGAAAGTTTTGCTAATTAATCTGTTTCTGGTAGCAGATATTTATACTCGAAAAAAGTTTATTCTAAGCTATTCTCTGTGATTCATAATCACTTGAGATTAATAATTATTATTGCGTTGTTTTTTTGTCGTCGTAATCGTACACTTCCGAGCAAAACAGCTCCGGCGTCACTAATACAGCGACAGGGAAATTCGTGGCAAGAAATTCCTAAGCGCCGTGTAATACGCGTCACTTACGCGTTCGTGTCAAACCGCGGTATCGATGCGCTCGGTGCCCCATACATTTATAGTGTCGCAGCGTTAGTGTTGTCGGAGCCGGTTTGCTCGGAAGTCTACCTTAAAACAGAAACAGCGTCTTCCACTTTTCAGTATAATTCCGCCCGCGATTCTGTCCGAGGCTTTAAATAGTTAGCTACAAATATTAGATTATTATTGAGCCAACGAGAATTATTAATCAAAGTAGGCTTATATTACGTAGTAAGATTTTATCCGTGTTTTTTTTGCATAGTAATAATGTTAAGATTTTTTAAATATTTCATCTTTATTTTTAAATCGGATAAGGGTTGCCATATGGAAAAGAAAGAATAGCCGCCCAAAAAGGCATAGACTAAATTACTAGTCTAAATTCTTGCTCCTAAATGGGATAGTATAAAGAGATAGGTTAAGATCCTCAGAAGACAGGTTATTGCTCGATCACGCGATAATGTAGCTTATGTCTGATATATTAAGGTCCTGTCTTCTGTCTTTAGGTTCTAAGAGATTATCCAAATGGTATTTTTTTTAAACGACATACGAGGGGCACATTTTATTTGCCTTTAATCGAAGCACTATGTCTGCACTAAAAAACCTTTGCTACTCTAACCCTCAGTTTCCCAGCGCAAAGTTAACGAAAAATTAATCCGCCGATAATTTTGAGTTGGGAAACTGGGGGTAAATTCAGCAGGATAGAATTGGTTCAGAGTAATAACTTTAACCAAAGGTCGGGTAAGCTGAAGCGAATCCTACTTGGGACGCGAGTCAATTCTTTTAATGATTCGGGAGTCTCGTGACTATTAGCGCCATTTTGTACACCTCCAAACAAGTCCCTTGGGTGTCAAGCCTAAAATACCAAAGGAACGAACATAAGGTGCAGGCCACATAGAAATGGTTTCGGGTGCGAACATGACACGGGCGGCTTCCTATTACATTCAAATTTCATACAAAATGCATGGAAATAAAGTGCAATTTAGGACACACGGTGTGTCGTTGCTCGGACTTGTCACATTCAAATTTCATACAAAATGCATGGAAATAAAGTGCAATTTAGGACACACGGTATGTCGTTGCTCGGACTTGTCACATTCAAATTTCATACAAAATGCATGGAAATAAAGTGCAATTTAGGACACACGGTATGTCGTTGCTCGGACTTGTCACATTCAAATTTCATACAAAATGCATGGAAATAAAGTGCAATTTAGGACACACGGTATGTCGTTGCTCGGACTTGTCACATTCAAATTTCATACAAAATGCATGGAAATAAAGTGCAATTTAGGACACACGGTATGTCGTTGCTCGGACTTGTCACATTCAAATTTCATACAAAATGCATGGAAATAAAGTGCAATTTAGGACACACGGTATGTCGTTGCTCGGACTTGTCACATTCAAATTTCATACAAAATGCATGGAAATAAAGTGCAATTTAGGACACACGGTATGTCGTTGCTCGGACTTGTCACATTCAAATTTCATACAAAATGCATGGAAATAAAGTGCAATTTAGGACACACGGTATGTCGTTGCTCGGACTTGTCACATTCAAATTTCATACAAAATGCATGGAAATAAAGTGCAATTTAGGACACACGGTATGTCGTTGCTCGGACTTGTCACATTCAAATTTCATACAAAATGCATGGAAATAAAGTGCAATTTAGGACACACGGTATGTCGTTGCTCGGACTTGTCACATTCAAATTTCATACAAAATGCATGGAAATAAAGTGCAATTTAGGACACACGGTATGTCGTTGCTCGGACTTGTCACATTCAAATTTCATACAAAATGCATGGAAATAAAGTGCAATTTAGGACACACGGTATGTCGTTGCTCGGACTTGTCACATTCAAATTTCATACAAAATGCATGGAAATAAAGTGCAATTTAGGACACACGGTATGTCGTTGCTCGGACTTATCACATTCAAATTTCATACAAAATGCATGGAAATAAAGTGCAATTTAGGACACACGGTATGTCGTTGCTCGGACTTGTCACATTCAAATTTCATACAAAATGCATGGAAATAAAGTGCAATTTAGGACACACGGTATGTCGTTGCTCGGACTTGGTTGTGACGCGCCGTTTCGGCACCCGCGCCTTATCAAATTGCGCTTTATTTCCATGCATTTTGTATGTAATTTGGATGAAATGGGAAACCGCCCGTGCCATGTCCGCACCCGATGCCATTTCTATGTGGCCTGCGCCTAAGAGCTTCGGTTGACATTTCGAACGCTTTTTTCTTATGAACTAATGCGGTATTATTTGACAAATAAAAGATGCACTGGATGACCTACACTTTGGAAGACTTTATGTTTTCCATCGTCTCGAGAGTAAAAAAATAATTGACATAACCAGCGCGGTCCAGTTCAGTGTGCTTATGCCGAGTTTTTTAACGTTCTCACTCGTGATGACGTAAATGATCTCTTATGTCAAAATGTATACAAAAAAATGGTTTCTCCTTACCGTCACCAGACGGCGCTTATCCAGTTTCAATACAAATTGACGTTTACGTTAACGCGATTGAGCGTGAGTAAAAACACGCAGTAAGGCAGCTGAGGGTAATTCTTAGTTTGACGAGGTATGCTTATGGTCACCCCACCATAAGCACTTAGAGTAAGGTTATTTTAAGGGTGCGTAAAGGACAGATGTGTACAAGTCATATACATCTGGCCCTTTCACACTGTCAAAATAACCTTACTCTAACCCTCAGTTTCCCACCTTAAAATTATCTGAGAATTAATGTGACAAATTGTCAAGCACGCGTTATCTGCTGTGATTGGTTGAATGAATTTTCAACAGCCAATAACAGAAGATAACGCTTGTTTGACAATTTGTCACATTAATTCTCCGATAATTTTAAGGTGGGAAACTGAGGGTAAGAGCTTTTATGGTCACCCCCTGAGCTTGAAGTGTTCATAATCACTGGCTGTACAATATTTTATTGCAGTATAGTACCACCAGGAATATAATCATGCCATGGGAATTTCCATTTCGAGGTTTAGTTTTTTTTGTGGGAATTCCATATTTTCTTTGATCACGAGCCATTTCGATAGCCTCTAAGGATGTAACGTAATTTTGATTGAGTGATTGAAATGAGACTGGAATATTGTATTTAATTAGAAAATTCTAAATTTAGATTTAGTTGTAGTTCTTTTCGGCCGCCTGATGATAATTGATTACCGAAAATATTCGTATTAATTTTAAATGTTTAATTTGCTTAACTTTTATGACGTTTCCATTTGTTAGAAACTGTTATTTTGTGTAAATATCCATTCCATTTCGTAAATAAATGGATAGAGATAGATGTACTATGGGCCATAGCTATATCTGATCACTTTGAAAACAAAATCCCGTGCACAAGATGACCACAGATGCATCCGCCCGTTTTGCGTCCACCATAGCCAAATGACTTGTTTGTTTTTTTGCCGTATTTTTTACTAGAGGACGCCTCGCGGTTTCACCCGCGTAGTTCCCGTTCCCGTGGGAATACAGGGATAAAAAGTAGCCTATGTCACCCGGGGATAGAGTAGCTTCCCAACGGTGAAAGAATTTTTGAAATCGGTCCAGTAGTTTTGGAGCCTATTCGGTACAAACAAACAAACAAACAAAAAATCTTTCCTCTTTATAATATTGGTATAGATTACAAAAACAAGGGGCTGACAGTTACTAGAGAAACAGTCACCCGATGCTGCGATACTATTGGTTGATGAGTATAATTCGGCGTTAATTTAGCGGGCGAGCCCTACAAGCAGAAATAGTCCTTACGGTGATCAGATATAGCTTTGGCCGATTGTACCTAAAGCCCGTTGCGGACAATGCCCAATCAGTTATAAGGCTATTTTACAATCGACTGTGACAAGCTTTATTACGTAGCAGTAAGGGTGGATTTCGCAGTACAAACGTTGACCTGGCAAGTACAGTTGGTAATCGAGATAAGTAAATATTCGCTACTGTATATCGTCTGTAACGGGTATAATTTTTTTTACTGATTCACATAATAATGTATGAATTTCTTTCAAAAAAATAATTATGTTCGTCTGGACAGGTGTCGTAACTAATACTTTGTTTCTTCAAAATATATGGGAACGAACCCAATCAAATAATATTGTAGCATCGGTATTTTGATATAGATTATTTGGCATTTTATGTGGTTTATGTACTTCACTATTTCATTTATGACGTTCAAACAAAGTTTGTCATGTATTTAGGGTTACCATTCGTCCGGCTTTATCTGTACATGTCCGTACGTTTGACCTCATGTCCTGGACCGCAAATGATTTAATTTCTGTAAGTTGGTTTGTACAAACACTTTTACATGTGGATGTTATCTTTTTAAACGTCCTGGACCGCAAATGATAAATGATTTAATTTCTGTAAGTTGGTTTGTACAAACACTTTTACATGTGGATGTTATTTTTTTAAACTAGGTAAGGTCGGTGTTTCCTATCTGACTACTCTGAGAAGAAAGGCCGAAGTCTCTTTTAAATCCAGATAATATCTTGGTTAGATCATGTGAAGACCATGCAAATTGGTGTAGGAATGATCCAACCAGATTGAGTGGACCTGTCCGGTCAGTGCACGCATTTGTCAATAACCGTGCAGCTCAACTCAGAATTTAAGGAGCTCAACGATTCCACGAACAATACCAAAGAAAGGACATTCGGGTAGGCCGCATAAATTGCTCAAGACCGTGATTAACTAACTGACTGGCTTTTTGTCAAGTTCTACATGTGATCGGCATGAAAATCAGAAACATCAAGATGAATTTAATAAATCATTTGGAGAGCACCTAATTTCGATAATTTGTGAAATGCGGACAAACATGAGAATTTTACAATGTTCTTAGTCAGTCGCGTGCGTATACTAGTACTCCGATTTCATTATCGTAAGACCCCGCACTGTTCTATTATAGCCCCATTTAAAAATACATGTAAAACTCGTGTGCTACTGTTGCCGCTTACATTCAATTTAAAGTTAAATAACTGCAATTAATGAAATAATCTAAGGAATTGAATAATAATGTAATTATGTATACTTATGTTCTGTGATCCTCCGAACTACGGTGTCATATCTAATGTCAAAGATTTATTACGTTCAAATATATGAATTAGGAAACATTGTTGTTTTAATATAGTTCCCAAAGTTAACCTGTAATATCCTCACTGGGAAAGTTCTGGAGTGGCGTACGCGAAACGGAAGACGTTGCGTTGGAAGGCCTCCCACCAGGTGGACCGATGACCTGGTGAAGGTTGGGGGATCTGCTGGATACGAGACGCACGGGACCGGTCAATTTGGCGACACTTTTGGCAGATCTTTCGGCTAAAATGATAATGATGATGATCCTCACTGCTGGGACACAGGCTTCTCTGTATCAGGAATTGATTGTGACCCACCACACGGGCCCAGTGCCGGTTAGTGGATGTCAGGAGAACTGAAATTCACTGATTCAAACTGTTCATGTTTTCTGTGTCATTAAGTTTAAAATCGAGTAGCAACTTTGCTTATGTTGAAAAGCTCATTAAAGACGGAAACACACTTACGTGTCGTGGCGTGGCGTGGCGCGGGATCCACCAATCAAACTACTCTGTTCTAGACTACGTCATCACACAACGAGTTTTGTAGCCAATCAACTGCGTCAAAAGACGCCACGCCACGCCACGAGACGTAAGTGTGGTTCCGCCTTATGATGTTGAAAAGTTAGTTTTGAAGGGGTCAGAGTACTTTTCAGGCCCAAATAACCAAATTAATATCTGAAACTGATTTTTTTACCGATTTCAAAAAAGAAAGGAGATAATTAATTCAACACGTCTGTATGTTATATTGTTGGAACTGCACAATATCTGTTATTCTATATGGGCTTCTAAACACGTGTGCCAAATTCATAAGTGTATGTTTGTATGTATGTTTGTCCACGAATTTCTCCGAAACTACTTATCGGATCGTGATCATTCATTCATTCGATTGAGTATCTCTCAACGTAGGGAATAAGTAGTGCAAGTTTTATCAAAATCAGCCATACAACCGAACTCTTTAGCGACAAACAGCACTAATGTGTAAATTGAGTTATTATGGGTATTTTGTCAATCCTTTAGGTATAGTCCCCGGCATGTAAGTTGGTTTTGGCGTAGTGGGAAGATCTTTGCGGAAATTTCTCGAACTGACCGACCACCACATAGAACGAACGGAACGTGGACGCGACGCTACTGGTCAATCGATCCTTGTGTCAACTGACCAACCAATCGCGCACTCGAAACGTTCGTTCCCCGGTTATAACCCAAGAAACCTAAAAAGCGACTTCTGCGCATCTAACGACTTGCCAATTTTCTTGCAGGGGATTATACCGTACCTAATATAGAAATTGCTAATTTTTGTGATGATTAAGTACTAAAACTAAAAACAGAGAAATGAAAAATGAAGTCGGTTTATTTTTTGTGAAAAGGTTTTTTATAAGCGATAAACTGCCGTTCAAGCCGGGTTCCGGAAAGATTTTAAAACCGTAGACCACATACATACGTTGCGGCAGGTTATACAGAAGACCGAAGAGTACAACCTGCCTCTCTGTTTAGCGTTTGTGGACTACGAGAAAGCCTTCGATTCGATCGAGACTTGGGCTGTACTGCAGTCTCTCCAACGGTGCCAGATCGATTACCGGTACATTGAGGTGTTGAAGTGTTTGTACAAAAACGCCACCATGTCAGTCCGTCTTCAGGATCAGACCTCGAAACCAATCCTTCTACAGCGTGGCGTGAGACAGGGAGACGTCATTTCTCCGAAAGTGTTCATTGCTGCACTGGAGGATGTATACAAGGTTCTGGATTGGAAGGGCCTAGGCATCAACGTTAATGGCGAGTATATCACTCATCTTCGGTTTGCCGACGACATAGTGGTCATGGCTGAGACCATGGAGAGCCTCAGTATAATGCTCGATGACCTCAGTAGAGCTTCCGAAAAGAGTGGGTCTTAAAATGAACATGGACAAAACCAAGGTCATGGTAAATGACGTTGTAACACCCACTCCTATCAAGATCGCTGATTCTACACTCGAAGTTGTGGATAACTATGTCTACCTGGGAGAAATGATCCAGTTAGGTAAGGCCAACTTCGAGAAAGAGGTCAACCGTAATCCGAATCCGACACGGCTGGGCAACGTTCGGGAAGTTGCGCGGTATCTTAGTCAAAGTCAGTCCAACTTACCACAGTGTCTCAAGACGAAAGTCTATTTATATATGTATACGAGTATCTAAACCAATGTGTGTTGCCAGTGATAATATATGGCTCTGAGACGTGGTAAGTGGTGTGTAAGCACAATGGGCCTCATCAGAAAGCTTACAAAATCAAAATTTATTTATTCAATTAGGCCATTAAGCGGCACTTTCGAACGTCAAAAAATAATAATTTAAAAGTAATAATAATTTATTCTACCGTCCATTCGGAAATGTAGCTTGTTATGGAGAAGAACGGACAATAAACTCCAAACATACTCTCTTAAAAAAAAATGTTAGTTACAATATTCTTGTTTGAAAATACATATATGTGAGAACGATGTAAACAAGTGCGAGTCGGACTCGCGCACGAAGGGTTCCGTATCATTATTGCAAAAAACGGCATAAAATCACGTTTGTTGTAGTGGAGCCCTACTTGAATATTTATTTTATTCTGTTTTTAGTTTTTTATTTTTTGTTATAGCGGCAACAGAAATAAATCATCTGTGAAATTTTCAACTGTCTAGCTATCACGGTTCATGAGATACCGCCTGGTGACAGACAGACAGACAGACGGATCGCGGAGTCTAAGTAATAGGGTCCCGTTTTTACCCTTGGGTACGGAACCCTAAAAACGAGCACGTAAAAGCGTCTAGAGTAAAACAAACAATTAAAAATACAATAAATAGGTAATTAAAAACAGGCGGAGGCAGCTAAGTTATGACCAATCCCAACTGATGGCGCCCGTTCACGAACATGACACTTGGATCGGCACCACTCTTCCATCATGAAGGGAACCGAATGATCCAACACATTTACCACCATCAGAGAGACATTAGAGAGAACATACACACTATCAACTGCCAAGGCACACTGAAGTCAAAGAACGACACTCAAGTATAGTAAATTGTAGATTTACAGTTGGTACATAGTACTCACATATGTGCTGTGCAGTTTAATACAAAAATAAATTGTGTCTTCAACACACTTGCTCATTAAGTGGCTCTAATTTCACCGCAATTAGGCACATAATGACACCTGTAATCAATATGTGACTTTTTCATTACTATTATTCACAAGTGAGTTATAGATAATTTTTTTTAATTTATTGTTTAAGTTGCTTTGTTCTTAAAAATGTTTCGGTAAAAAAAAGATCGTGATCTCAATAGTACAAATAAATTAATGTACCTATTGCTTACTCATTTCATGCAACTTCATATTTAAATAGATAATTTCAACTTGTACGTGTTTAATAAATAATCTTTCAAGCAACGCTACGCGGTTTTTTTGTATTATTTTCTTCACAAGTGTGTTGAAAAACGTCGTATGATACACGAGTGTATTGATGATTACCGTCCTCGCCTCTCTTAAGACCCTCACCTCACGGTTCGGGTCTCAATGGCGCCTCAGCAGTAATCACCAACAATACTCACTTGCACCATAATGTACTATTAAACGTACATGATGTTTTCGTAAATATATTGACAAGGTACCGTAATGATGTTAATGTCCTTAAAAAGTTCCCTTAGAGAATCGCGCCGGCGAAGATTGTATATCGCTCTGATGTCTCGTTTTTGCAGAATAAAAATTGACTGTATGTCTGCAGCCCTTCCCCATAGTAATATACCGTAAGACATTATACTATGAAAGTAAAATAAAATAGACCAGCCTCGCGTTATCTACATCAGTAAATTGACGAATTTTTCTAACAGCATAAGCTGCCGAACTTAAACGCTCCCCAAGTGATATTAAATGAGGACCCCATTGTAACCTTGAGTCTAGCGTGATCCCCAGGAAAACCATTTTGTCGATGAATTCCAGCCTCTTGTTGTTTAATATAATCTCACAATCATAAGTTTTGACATTCGGCAAGGCAAATTTTACACACTTAGTTTTTTAGCATTTAAAACTTAAATTTTAGCAGTGAACCAATTTTGAACTTGCTGCAATGCATTATTTACGTCGGCAACGTTACTCGTACGTCTATTTATTTAAAAAATCAAAGAAGTGTCATCTAATACCATGTTAAAATTGTTTTTCAATAGATGGGGTAAATCGTTACTGTAGACTGAAAACATGAAAGGAACTAAAATTGAACCCTGGGGTACCCCCATTTTCACGGTTAACCGTGAAAATGGGGGTACCCCTAACCCCGACGAATTGACACCGTTTATTTGAACTAATTGCTGTCTATCATTCAAATAGGATTTTACTAAACTTAATGCTGATTGGCCTAGCCCATAATGCTCAAGTTTCAAAAGCAATGTTTCATGATCAACGCAATCAAACGCCTTCGACAGGTCGCAGAAGATACCTATGGCATCTTGTCCCTCCTCCCATGCATCAAAGATGTGTTTTAATAAGGTGACACCAGCGTCGGTTGTACAACGTCCTTTGGTGAAATCATACTGTTTCTCGTGTAGGATGTTATTCGTATTAAAATGAATGAGCATTTGATTTAGCATTATCTTTTCAAATACCTTGCTGAACAGTCACTCAAAGGGCAATGGAGAGGACTATACTTGGCGTTTCCTTGCGTGATCGAATCAGAAATGAAGAGATCCGTAAGAGAACCAGGGTTACCGACATTGCCCGAAGAATTGCCAAACTTAAGTGGCAGTGGGCAGGGCACCTTGCTCGCAGAACGGATGACCGATGGGGCAGGAAGATTCTGGAGTGGCGACCGCGAACTGGAAGACGTTGCGTTGGAAGGCCTCCCACTAGGTGGACCGCGATGGCCTGGTGACGGTTGCGGGGATCCGCTGGTTGCGGGACGCACGGGAGCTCTCAATGTGGCGACGCTTGGGGGCGGCCTATATGTCCAGTGGTCTTTCGGCTTAAATGATGATGGTGAAACTGCCGTTTAAAACTTTTATTTGAGACCAATCTGTTTACAGGTCTTTGAAGACTTGAACGAAGATATAGACCCTTTACTGTATCGTATCGAAACTTTATTCATCAGTGCTACTCTGACCTCTTGCACTAGATTGCACAAGAGCAATCTGACCTAAGGGATAAAAAAATGCAGAAATGATTTTCAAATCAAATATATTTCATGGAACCCGTAGCGTTTCTTAGTTGTTATTATGAAATATGTACAATTATTTACAATAATTTACTAAATTATTTTACAAATGCGTCCTATAATTTGTTTATAACTTTATATAACATTAGCTACATTTTAACCTAGTCTCTTGGTGAAATTAATTAGCACCATTTTATCCACCTACGTCACAGGACAGAATTTCGTGTCTTTACCATATAAAATAAAAACTAAATCTATGTCACTAACTTTGTCGATATTCATTAAAAGTTATTCAATGAAACAATAAACGCTCAACTAAAAAGAAAGATGAGATTCGGACACAGACAAGAATTACAGAGGAATTTACAAAAATAAAACTTTTAAATAAGTATAAACCGCAACTTAAATTAATAAAAAAAAACAGGAATATACAAGTACTGTAATTATTTTTCACACTGGTACGCTATAGCTACATGAAAAGTTTTCTATTATTACGTAGAATTAAAAAATATAAATAAAAAGTAACAATGGGTAATAAATAGTTCAGAAATACAAAAATAATTCTTTTTTTAAATACTTACTGAAATTAACTAATAAAAATAATCGTTATGGCTACGTATATGTCATGGACCAAGTGATTAATCAGGGCAATATGTATAATGCCCCGGGCATTATGACTCTAGTCAACTCTAATCGAGCAATGAATACTGATTAAAACTTCTATATTTATCTAATAAATATTATTACGAAATTTCAAGCTCGTAGGTCAATGGAAAGTTAAAAAAAATCGAAATAAAATTGTGTGACAGACGACGGGCAGACAGACACAACGGAACCTTAAAACACATATTTTTACTACCCGGCGCAATAAGTGATGGGCATTATTCAGAAAGCCCGGCCAATTTATATATTTCATTAGTTTTTAGGGTTACGTACCCGAAGGAGTCCAAACGGAGCCCCGCACGTGTCTGTCTGTCCGTCGTCTGTCACACAATTTTTATCCGAAGAATTTTTAACTGCCCATTGACCTGCGAACTTGAAATTTGGCGATAATGTTTATTACGTATACTTTACTAACAAATACCAATTTATTGATAAACCAGATTTGTTCTTTGTACCTAAATAAATATGTGAAGTTCGACACGCATTTGGCTGGTTTCTATAACATTGCCTACTGCCCAATATGAAAAAATAATAATGAATAATGCCCAATATGAGTAGTAATTTTTTCACATTTCCCGGGCATTATGAATAATGCCGTATTAATCACTTGGTCCATAATTTATACACTGACAGGCGCTAAACAAGCCGCCTATCAGTGTAGACGTAGTCTAAAACTCGCTTTGCAATCGAAACTTGATTGGCAAAGTAAGCATAAATTTCGGTTATCTTGCGTACGGTTCGGGTATCATTTGTACAAACGGACTTACTTAACTAAACCAGCACTAATGGTCGAACTTTACATTCATTTGTACAAAAGAAAGTTTACCTTTATTTCTAAAGGACCAATTTCACTAACTCAAGTCCTGGGTTGTATTTTTTTTAAATATGTAATTTTATAATGGGAATACCTAATAAATATATAAATGCGAATGAAATTAAAACAATAAAACCCTGATTTTAGTAGTAATAAACCTAAGTGATGGGTAGGGTGAAGTTTATGTCCGCAAATTCTAAAGTATATTGTATATATTATTGGACCATTTTATCGGGATAAAAGTATCCTATGTGCTATTCCTGACTATAGTCTATCTCTATGCCAAATTTAATTCAGATCCGTCGAGCCGTTTAAGCGTGAAGAAGTAACATACAAACGCGGTGGTTGCTTCCACCGCTTCCGAGGGAGGGAGAGATGACTGACTATCTTCCAAAGCTCTCGGCTGATAGGAAGTGGTGGAAGCAACGAGATATCACGGGGTGATATCTCGATCTCGAGAGACAGAACAGCAGCCGAATTGCGCAAGCGAAGGGTTTGACTGCCATCAAATCGACCATTCACACAGACGGAAATCCAAATCGCGTCAAACCCTTTGCGTTGCCGTATTCACTTACGCAATAAGGCTGCAGATGACCAGCATCAACACCAAAGGCTGCCGAACATATACCCCATAAAATATATAATAAATGACCTTATAATACTTAATACTAATTTCAATAAAATAATGCGAACATAAAATTTACGTCGCTCAGGACTAGAATATGTTGAGGAATGAGGATATCCATCAGGAACAATGAAAAATCTGCTAACCGCGAAGTTGGTACGAACTGCATAATTATTATGGCGTATAATACTTATTATATTCCGCAATTCAATGTGGCCGTGCGACCGCTCGGTGCCAGAATATCAATATTGAACCTCCTTTTGGACAATTTTGTTTGCAAAATATTTTTTGATTTATATATTATTATCCTTGTATACATGTGTCACTTACGCACACTCAAAATAACCTTTGGTCACCCCCCGAAGATATTCTAACCGTCAATATTTCTGTGTACAAAATAGTTTTACATCCACGTCGTTTCGGAGGAGTAAGCAAAAGAAGCAAAAAAACGTTGTTGTTAATAATATTTTTTGAACAAATATATTAGTCATACGAAAAAAATGAATCAAATCAAAAAAATTGTCAAGTAACAAAAAAAAAAGCAGATGTTATTTTTGTTGTTGTTACTAAGGAGTATGCTTTAGAAAGTAACTGTTTTACGGCACTAAAGCGCAGTGAGGGCCACGGCAAGATGCGCGTCGGTCAAGGTGTTTAGCGTTTACCGACAAAACCGATCATCTGATCGATTTGTTCCTTTTCATCGTATTGGTACAAAGATTTCATGCATCCCTTGAAATAGGGCGACGTGAAGCATTTGCTGAAAAATAAAAAAAAAAACAAATTAGTTTTGTGTATTATGATTTTAGGCGTAGGCAACAGCAGGTATCAGAGTTTTAAAAAAGATTTCCTTTTTGTTTAACAATGATATGAATTCAAAGAAAACTACTGAAAACCTCTGGCAAAAACAAGAAATCTACAAGTATTAAAACAATAATTTCAAATGGGCGTGTCCAAAAGTGGACTGCAAAAGGCAAAGTTAATAAGTTGGCTTAAATTTAGCTTGATTAGTAAGAAAATAAATATGCAGATATAAATAGTTACATATATGTAAGCTGATATAAAAAAAAGAATAACTTTAGAGCGAAATATAAATAAATAAAATAATATAAATTTTTTTGCAAAAAAGTTTTTTTATTTTTCACTTTTTAGTTGTGCCTAATAGGCAAGTTAGTAAGGTAACTATAACGCCAAAATTGATTTCATGAAACTTGAACTTAACCGGTGAAATGAGAGATCTGCGTACCCCTTAAGAGCGTACTGGCGTGATGTTATGTTATGAAATGGTATAAACAATAAACAGACATGCAATTGCATCAATCCCGAGAGATTTGCCGTTGTTTATTAAAGAGTTCTGTTGTATATCTCCAAAGCTCTTCATCAGATCTCCACCAAAAAAAAGGGACCAATTTCGGATCATACGTTTTCAAACAAAAAAAGAATTTTCAAAATCGGTCCACAATTGACGGAGATATCGGTGAACATACAAAAAAAAAAAACAAACAATGTCGAACATAGAACCTCCTCCTTTTTGGGAAGTCGGTTAAAAACAATCTGTTTACAGGTCTTTGAAGACTTGAACGAAGATATAGTATCGATATCGGTGAAAACACAAAAAAAAAAAACAAACATGAAGTCACGCTGATAAATTTGGTGAAGTGAGCTTTCATTGCCTAGCATCGATTGGAATTACAGTTTACTTCACCTAAGTTTTCACGGTGAGTATTTTTACAAATTCAACCGGCAGATTTGTACATGACGATGTCAAATCATATGTTTATATATCAATTTATATATAATTTATTATCATTTTTTTATAATTTTTTATATATCAATTGCTGTTCGTTAGTCTCGCTAAAACTCAAACACGGTTGGACCGATTTGAATACTTCTTTTTATGTTTTGTTTGCCCTAATACAGGGAAGGGTAGGTAGGGTACACTTAAGGTGAGTATCTGAGTATAGACTAGCTAGAACATTTACTTGTAACAGAACATCGAGCATTCTCTGTTTTTAAATTTACTTGAACCACACTTCGAACTTGACGCACGATGTTTTGTTATAACCTGATTTTAAAAACCAACATGCTTTTTGGTGTAAAATTTTATCGAGCAAATACGAGTGCGGGTGACGTGGAGTGAGGTCAATAATGAACGCAAGGTACAAAGTAGGTAATGTTACAGGTAAATGTTCAATTGCCGTGAGCATTACGTCGATCATTCGCAATTATATGGAAATGCATTAGGAAAGTGAGCATTTGTCTGTATTCTACCATTCGTAAGAACGTTACATTACATTCTAATGCTCGCGAAAATGCTGTAGTGTATAATCACCTTTATGTATTAGTGAAAAGTGTTAGAAAATAATAATAATAGTGCTCACATAAAGAGTTAGAAAATATTGTGCTTACATGAAGTAAGAAAATATATTAGTGCTGAAAAGAAGGCAAGAAAGGCATGCTATTAAGTCAGGTTCAGAAATGCTGACAAAATGAAAATATAGAAAAATACTGTGAAAGAAGAAGATTAGACCTTGTTACCTTTACCCTCAATCATTGTTTTTATTTTTTATTAATATTATTTTGATAAAATATAATTAGTACAAACATAGTGCAGATACATAGCGTGCTGTTAAATACCCGAAAGCTGAAGAAATGCTTTAAGCATTAGAAATAGATAGGAGAAGCAAAATAAATTCGGTTGGTATACCTAATTCCCAGACGAAGGGGGGACGGCCCCGTGTAATTTTCTTATATAATCCTTGTACTGTTCTAACTGGTCAGTTTCTTGTAGCACCTCCACGCATTTTTTGAAGTAATCGCCCGTGAAACAGTCTTTCCTGTGCCCCATTAAGGAATAATTAATAATGCACATTAATAATGTTCTTTAAAGTCGGAATTGGATAGTGTTGATTTTGAATTGTGAATTATTTCATCATTATTACGCTTAAATATCTTGACGATGTAATGCAACTATCATAGTTTAACGTATCAAATCATATCTTGAAAACACATGATAAATAATTACAATTTGATCTAAAGTAGTTCAAGATTCCAAACCAACTCTCAAAATTCCCGCCATAAACTGGCACGGATGCACAAAAAAACTGTCAAAACGTCACATTTGAAAAAGGAATCATAAACGAAACGCAACGGACCTGCATCTAGTGTAGACCTCTGATTTATGGTAGAGGTTGAAGCAGTCATCGCAGATCCTGTGAAGACGAGCAAAGATGGCCGCGTCATAGTCTCCTTTGCACTCGAGGTTGTAGGACCGTCGTGCGACGTGGTGCGAAGACGTGGGTGACGCCACTGCGCCCAGGGCCACCGCCACCAGTGCCGCGCACGCCAACTGAATTGAACTTAGATGCATCTGGAAACAAGAAAAAACAAAGGTTAATAAATAAAGAGATACAGACGACAGGATAGAAAACATACTGAACTTGGAAATTAAAATATCGATGTACTGTATTCGTAAAGTTTAAAAGTACGATTTACGTGAGCTAGAAAGTACGCTATGACGAATTATTTAATTGAGAATGTTCATAATCGCGGTGTTCGGAATTTTGAAAGTTGCTATAACAAATTACTGAATTTCGAACGTTTTATCTCGGTGTACATCTATCAGAATCATTCAGAGCGAACGGTACTATTAATGTGTAGTAGCATCAGACCAGGATCGAAAAGCAGAGACCAGCTCTGTTATGCTTGGGCACAAGTAAACTCGCGAGAAGACTGGATTTCATATCACACATGGAGCCTCATTGAAGACAGAAGTAACATACATTTGAAACTTCTTGAGACCTGTGATAATGGCGAATGAGCCGACGCTCAAAGCTCAATACCGTCATAAGTGATTTATCGTAGTACGCGTGCAGACAGAAGGTGGTGGGTGGATGATGTTGCTGTTCGTGCTCAACACGCTGCGATCACCGGCAACCTGAAAGAGATGTAAAAAGCCACCAAGACCTTGGCAGAGAACAAAAAGAAGCCGCTGAAATCTAAAGAGGGGCAGCTCATAGTGACGTCAGAAGGGCAGCTACTACTCTAGCGCTAACACTTTAAGGAGATCTTCTAATTGTCAGCATCATCAACGTCTGACGCGTTTCAGGTCGGTTCCTTACCACCTCGGCCTCTCTACATCAACACGGAACCACCGTCAGTCTCCGAGGTGGCTGAAGCGATACTCTCTTTGAAGGCAGGCAAAGTACCAGATATGGACCTGATAACGGCGGCAATGTTGCAAGTCGACTTAGCTTCCGCCGTCGACGTTCTGACGCTTTTATTTGAAAGAAGAGATGTGAAGAATAAAACAGAGCGTCATGTTTACCATAAATAATGGCATGCAAATATTAATAATAGAGTAAAGAACAAATCAAAATCATAAAATTCAAATCAAAATAATAATTCCAGAATGTCATATCATATAATATATTTATGATATGACATTCTGGAACTATAGTATAGTCAAGCTATTAAAACAAAAGTTGCTTAAGTTATAATTATCATTCTAGAATGTCAGTATAATTATAAAAAAAATCAAAATATTAAATGTCAAAGTTATTTAAAAAGCAGTACAAATGATAATAAATCTACTATAAATTTTAATAATTAACGTTCTAGAACGTCAGAACAAAAATATTAAAAATGTCAACATAGTAAAAAAAAATATCACATCAAAATTATCAATCTAGCAGTAAATTTTTAATAATATACTAATAAAATAAATTAAAATCTTCCATTTAAAAACTCATTCAGGTTATTGTAGGCTTTATCTGCTAGAACATTTTTAACATTTTTTTGAATGGTATATCACTTATCTGCCCGCAGCTTTTTGAAAATGTATCGTAAATTTCTGGATCCATGCAAAAGACACTTTTACGCATAAGTGCTGTAAGTAACGATGTTGAAAAATTTGTGTATTGTCTCTTCTATAACGAGGAAATAGACCTGCCATGCGAGAAAACAAATGAGGATTAGTTCTTACATTGCAGTCGAGTCCCTCAAGTCTTCTGTAAGATAATCCTAGATAGACTGTCGAATGTCGTGGAACCTCCTCTGCCCAAGGAGTAGGCGGGTTTCCTTTCGAACCGCTCATAAACAGACCAGATCAACACACTTCGTATCATACTCGATCAGGCAGCAGAATAGCAAAGGGAGAACATCAAAATTATGAACATTCTCAATTAAATAATTCGCCTTAGCGTGCCTACTTTCTTCTAACTCACATACGAATACAGTACCTACATCGTTATTTTAAACTTTGAAGTTCAGTATGACAGTCGTATTTAAATCATTGTATTGAATGAAAAAGGATTTCCATCGCAATTCAGGTCTAGGTTAATAATGGTTCATACATCGCGTAAAGTCACGATTTTACCTTACGTCATACACTTTATAATTAGGTTATAAATGACCACTAAACCTATAAATAGATGGTTACCGTTGCTACTAAAATTATTCTTACCAGGAAAAAGGTATTATAATTGGACGGGTGTATTTTAGTTATTATTACTTTAACATTATCAATACGTAAAAGGCCATTATTTAGTAACGGGGAGGAGGATCTAAGAAGTGCGCGGAATAGGCGGTAATGGCGCAACCGCGCAATATTACGCAGCCTCTGCGCGTGCGCAGGGCGAGTTGTCACTCGATTAAGAGGAAATATGGGCAGAGAACGCCGACTGAATTTCCTTAGTAAAAACTTATCATTCAAGGCTTGGCTCTCGCCTATTTCCACCTCCACATCACATCACATCATCAGCCTATTCATGTTCCCACTGCTGGGACACAGGCCTCCTCTCTGTGAGCTCCACCTCCAATATTGTACCAATTTAAAATATATTCCATAAACTGAAAATGAAAGATATATACTATGCCCCTATGTTGCAAACAAACCTCCAGTACAGTCAAACTGCGTCGGCCACCTTGCGCATGGTGCTGGACAAACAAAAAGAAAACACCATCGTGGCATCGCCCTTATCCAAGAACCGTGGATCAGGGGAGGCAAAATATGTGGTCTCGCTAACATCGGAGGTAAGTTGCTGCTAGACACCTCCGTAAGTAACCTATAGTAGTAACCCCATATATGTTTAAATTACAGAGTATCTATGTGAATATAAAAATATGCAGTCTAACATAGAACCTCCTGCTTTTTGAAAAGTCGGTTAAAAATCAATGGCCCTATGTATGAAATTACTTCACATGAGAATGATTTTTTGGAAAAGCCACTGAAAATTTAATTGCACCCATGCGAAGCCGGGGGGGATCGCTAGTACAATAAATATAAAATACTTGATTATGTAGTAACTATTTAATTGGGTGACACAATCCGGCAATGGGAGGATATCAAATTTATAAAACAGAATAAATCTTAAATGGCTCAAATTAAGATCGATACAGATAAAAAATTCGAAGAAGTTACAAAAGCATTAGAAAAGACAAATAAGCAACATCATAGTGAAACGGTAACAGTTATTGCATCATTCTATGACGTCGCACAGAGAAAGGTGTCAACACACAATATGACAGAATAGATTCTTTGGATGGACTCCAAATTATACGGACACTAATCAAAGATACATTTTTTTACGGATATATAAGATTCAGAAGTCATTATAAGAACTGTTAATGAATTGTATAATGATATAAATAATCATACAGCTTTTATCAAATAATAAAATCTTATCAAAGATATATTAGAATAAAAATAAATTCAAACAGGTATTAACGAATTATAAATTGACATCAAATACATGCACTAAATGATAATGCAAAAACCCATATTTAGGAAGGATAAAATAGTTACTGACCGTATCCTTAAAATGTAATATCGGATTGGGAATGATTATATAATATTGGTACTAAGGGAGATAATATTATGATATCAATCATAATTTAGTCGCTACAAAGGCTGAAGTAAATTGCGAACATGTTCACGATATCTATAATAGAGCAAAAGACAATTTTTCAAAAGGATAAATTATGTATGAGACGTTTATAATTATCCAATTCAATGATATTTCGTTCTAATGGATCAATATTTGTATAGGCCTTATTGATGATGGATCAGATTATAATGTCCTACTTGAATGCTGATTGATTGAACTTAAATTGTCTGAGCAAATTTTAACATAGTGTTTTTTTATCATATGCGCTATATATTAGTGTTATTTGATTTACAGATTATGAAGTTTTAAAAGGGTGTTCAGGATCAGATGTACAATATATAACATTATCTTCATCCAAAATGTTCACCTACTTTTGCTATTTCCAATCGTGTGTGATTTTTGAGAGAGATTGTACATTTGTACGAGTATATATTTTGCTTTCAGAAATGTTGACCAACTTTTAATATAATGAGAAGAGAGTCATTTCGAAATTGTTCTAGCATTTAGAAGTCACACTAAACACCCAATTAGATTATCAGATTCCGATGCAGTTAAGACTTTCGGTAACATTTTTGTAAGAGATGAAGATAAGGTTCTATAAAAACAATGATTGATCGTAATTTTAAGTACCTAGATATTTCGGAATTAGAGGCAATTGCAAGCAATGGTTCTCAACTAAATCTTATAAACTTAAAATTTGAATGATAACTTAATACTCAGAAGCGGTTACTCAAAGTGGATAGGAATTAAAGTTTTAAAGCAACAAATCCAACGTTGAGAAACACTGCAAACAATCCTCCAGCACTCACTAATATTTAAGCAAATATTATCGAAAAAGATACACACACTTACTGCGACTTTAAGATCACCACTTAAGAATGTCCACTTGGAACCAAATCGAAAATTTTGTTTGCAAACAACTTATAAATTTAATTTAATATTTATTTGAGCTTACTTGGAACTAAGTAAATATCACTTGAACCAATCCAGCAATCAACTAAATACCGGTTCCAACTGGACACCCATGGGGGACAAAACTGGAAAATCTTCACGTTTTTTACTCACTTTTATAATTCCGAAATGCGAACACTACACTGATCGTAAACGAGCTTATGTTTTATCGAGCGAACTAATGTAGCGCGGTCCGTTTGTTTTTCCGGCGTGCGTTCTGCCTGACGTACGTTTAGCGTTTGGTCTTTTCGCTTTACACTTGCCAATTTTATTTATTTCTGATGTACCTAACTACGCTGTGATTGGCCCGGCGAGCCGACGAGTCCGTCGCTGCAATAAAATTTATTTCAAACTACATAATATCCTCATATGACGCTACGTCAGACGAAAGCCTTTTTTAGGGCTTACGCAACCGATAGATTTTTACTACGGTTTGGGGATTTGATTAGATTTATCGTTTAGCACAGTGCTGCGGTTCGATCAGATACAAAAAAAATAGGTACATATAGTTAATTTTACTCATGAACTTATAATTAGGCGTTTTCAATTTGCAAATTGAAAAAGTTTGTATGACCTACTCAAATCTCAAAAAAGTTTCGGAGTGGCGACCGCGAACTGGAAGACGTTGCGTTGGAAAGCATTCCACCAGGTGGACCGACGACCTGGTGAAGGTTGCGTGGATACGCTGGATGCGGGATACATGGGAACGGTCAACGCGGCGACGCTTGGGGGAGGCCTATTTCCAGCAGTGGACGTCTTTCGGCTGATATGATGGTTTATTTATTTGGTTGACCAACAATTGTATATACTGGTATAAGCAAATTAAACATAAGCAAAAAATCTGAATAAAGTGTAACAATCACAAAAGTAAACTCTGCATAAACACAACACGTTGTCGTAATTATGAAAATAGAAATAAAAGACTACACTATCCAAGTTAAACTAAATTAAACTTAATAAATTAATTAAACTAAATTAAAACAAATTCAACTAAATAAAACTAGGTATTACGAAAATGAAAATAGGTAATATGGTTGCCACACCCAGTGACATAATGCAGGGCTAGGAAACTCAATGTACGGGAAGACACATATAAATGACTAGCGGACGCCTCACGGTTTCACCCGCGTAGTGCCCGTTCCCGTGGGATACAGTAAATGTATCCTATGTCACCCGGGGATAGTGAAGTTTCCCAACGATGAAAGAATTTTTGAAATCGGTCCAGTAGTTTTTAAGTTTATTCATTACATACAACAATATAAAAATACAAATCTTTCCTCTTTATAATATTAGTATAGATATAGATGATGATGACTCAAATCTAAAACTTATTGCGACGGCAAAGTTACTTTAGTAGTTACAGAACTGCAACTGACGTCAAACAAACACTACAAAAGTTCAAGTCCATGCCTATATTCTCTGAAGAGTTAGGCGGAGGGGCACCAATAGTAGTTACACTCTCATTTGAACAGTTTTTAGAAGTCCCATGATAGAGAGAGCGAGCTAATTTGCCATCAACCGGACACAAGTTTCAAAGACAAAGACAAAGATATTTTATTTCAACTAGGCCACCAAGCGGCACTTTTGAACGTTAATACATTAAAATTTAAAAGGAATAAAAATTGATTCTACCGTGCATTCGGAAAGTAGCTTGTTATGGAGAAGAACGCACAAGAAACTCCATACTTACTCTTTTAAAAAAAAAAGTTTTTTTACTATATTTAGTTACATAAGTACATACATTAATAAATTCATATGTGTGAGGACAATGCACCCAGAATCACTACATACTATACTACGTACAGGTACAAAGTATTAAAAGTACTCACACATGTACCGTACAGTTGCATAATAGGTACTAGAAAAACATTAGCATCCGAAGCAGTTAAGTTAAGACCAATCCCAACCGACGGCGCCCGTTCACGAACATGACGCATGAATCGGCACCACCCAGCTCAACCATCATGAAGGGAACCGAATGATCCAACAGACGCGCTTATTATATTCCTACTCCTCCGTTATTCTTTTCACTGATTAACTTAGATGCGGAATCCAAGACAGTTAAATTCATTAGCCGGGACTTCGTCGATCTTCATTGCCTTGACGCTTTTCTGGTAGTCGCCACTGTTGATTCTGGCTTTCAGGAGTTGCAGTGGTTTCGGAACAGAGTGGTGGGATTGTCCCAAAAAAAAACCGGGCACAAATCCAGACTGCGGACTGCTATTGAGGAACTCCAGATTGGAAAACCCAATAATGCTTTGCCCGTCTCGGGAATCTAACCAAGACCTCATACTCATCAGTAGCAGTTGCGACCACTAGACCATCGGATTCTTTCTAAATTAGCAAGAAATTATCTGAAATGAATCAGGTTCAGTAGATACTGGGACGTTTGAACCGAACTTTTCCGTGTGAGTTACTAGGAAGTGCGATATATTGCGTTTATTAATAGAAACTGGTTTTCGGAACCGTATTTAAAAAAATGGTATGTTTAATAATGGTAAAAGGTAGTCACCTGGGAAGTACTACTCTGTCAAGAAATAACCGGGAAAAATTTCAATTCATCCAAATTTCCTTTATCATCTTCAAAGTATGCTCCTACAGAAACGATACACTTACGCCAACAAATAATCCAATCAACAAAACATTTTTTTAAACGCTTTTGCCGGAATCGAGTACAGTTCTCGCCGCGAATCCTCCTTTATGTATTCTACCGAATGAAAACGGATGGCACGAAGTGGTAATTTGAGTTTAAGAAAAAGATAAAATTCGGTTTACCCTTCCAAACAAAACAAGAATCTTCCAAATCGGTCCAGGCGTCTGAGTAATCAAGGAACATATATAAAAAATTATAAAAAGTATTCCAACGAATCGAGAACCCTCTCCTTTTTTTGAAGTCCGTTAAAAATTGTGTGTTTAATAAGCCACCCTGTAGGTATACCTACCATACTCATCTGTATACTTAACTATTTGATGACGCAATAAAAGCCCGAATTACCGGCAGTCGTATTGCGTAAGTGCGCAAAGAGTTTGAGCGCTATCCAATCGACCAAATAGACCAATTACATGCAAGATGAATGTCGCGATGTGGATTTCCGTCTTGTGTAATTGGCCGATTTGGTCTCTTGGAAAATTAATGTAACTAGTACTTTTTTTGTTCTCTTGGTTATACCTTCAAAAGGCGCCTGGTCCTTTGGGGAAAAGGCCAGGTAGTGCGGGATTTTTACCTTACTAAAACCAACCCGGTGATCACTATCAGCACATGGAACCGTATCCTCTTAAAAGACCAACCCGAACCTCTGGTGCAACGCCTGTTAGGGCACATTCTTGGGGAGACTGCGAGGTGTCTACCCTGAGCCTTGCTGTGCACGGCAGCACGTGATCACTGTGCCACCGTTTTACCTGGAGACACATGCTGGGCGGACAGAGTCCAATCAGGCCGCCTGTGACCCCAGAGTCCGTCCTACCTATAATGCAGACGGGGTTACGGCGTTTTAGGCGTATTGAATTTCGATTCAAATTTTTAATTTCGAATTCCGTGCGAAATGTAGTACAATTTGCTAGTAATTGTTAGCATAGTAAGTTGTAAAATGTAATGTGTCACTGTTTGTTTTCCCCAAGTAAATAAAATAAAAAATAAACTTACATGATATCAGTTCAATTTGTTTTATAACTGAGTTGGTAACTATGATATTTGTGGTTCTCAGTCGATTTAATTATGAATATTTTTAAATATAATAATAACGAACTTTGGGAGAGTTTATACCTAAGTAGAATTTTAGTGCAATTTAATGTATCTATTAAGCAGATTATGCCAATAACAAAAGACATAAAAAAGCTGAGAGTAAATTTTCATTTAAGCGTAGTTGTCGGAACTATTACTTGTCCTCTCTCTTACATAGCTCGGTCTTCGTCATAGTTATTATATTTAAATTTCTGTTTCATTTAGAATATGGTATTTATTATAATATTTATTAGTCTATTGTTTTAGAAATTATTAATGTGTTTTATTAGTTAGATAGTTAATACATACATACATAAACTCACGCCTTTTTCCCATGGGGGTAGGCAGAAACTACAGAACGCCACCTGCTACGATCCTTATATACTTCTTTTGCTTAATAGATAGTTAATATCCGACTTTAATTATTGTTCGTCTTTTTTTGTTCTCCTACCACTGTTGTGTCCTTTTTAACCCAAAGGTAGACTGGTAGAGAATGCCTTGCTGCATGAAGTCCGCCTATGTATCACCATTGTACATGAAGTTTAAATAAATAAATAACTAAGCTTTCAGTTTTTAACGCAAACTTTTGTATTTTCGCTGGTACCTTATGTAGATATTTATTTTCTCTGTTGTAATTTAACAATCAAATTTTGTAAGTAATATCCTTTGTTTCCTCAACCAGTGTTAAGCAAGCGTGGTGATCAATGCTCGGGCCTAGAGAGCAATGTTGGTGCAGTGGTAACGGCCGATACTTTCAAGTTGTAGGAGGAGCTTTACTTTGAGTAAATTATTTCATCACCACTGCTCTCAAAACGGTGAAGCTAAACATCGTGAGGAAATCGGCATGTCTTAGAAACCAAAAATTCTAAGACATGTAACATCCACCAACATGCACTAGGCCCGTGTGGTGGATTACGGCCCATTCCCTCTCACAGAGCCTGCACGCACAACGGACCAAATGCGAGTCTAAGGGCGGAAAAGGGGTCCATCTATTCTATCCTATCCTCGGGCCTTCGAGAAGAGTAGAGGCCTTTCACCAGCAGTGGGACAGGTACAGGCTGGTGTTATTATTATTTGTACACTTAACCAACCACGTCTGACCTCACATTATATCGTTCTGTGACGTAGGTACATTGCTGACGTAGTAGGACTCAGGAAAAAAACGCGTGGAGCGGCGGCGGTTTTTATCAGTAGGTATGTGCCGTTACAATTTAATTTTTCTCTTTTTGGTTTTTCCTGATTGAGTCATTATTAAGTTCGGATGGTGTTATATGTACCTATTATTTATCTTTGTCAAAATTTGGTTTATCCTATTTTTATAACAACAATTTTATTATACAGCTTTCCTTAATGTTGTAGGCACATAATTAAATAATGATTCTCAGTAATAACATATTTTATACTAGTTGTTGCCCGCGGCTTCGCTCACATGGACCACCCCACAGGACCCGTTTTTGGGATTAAAAAATTGCCTATATCACTCAGGAATAATGTAGCTTTCTATTGGTGAAAGAATTTTTTAAATCAGTCCAGTAGTTTCGGAACCTATTCGGTAAAAACAAACAAACAAAAAAATCTTTCCTCTTTATAATATTATTATATTATAGTATAGATGACGATTTCAGACTCTTTTACCCAATCGGCAATGTTTGATACACATTCTAAAATTAAGAAAATTCGATTGAACTTTTAACTGGTTAGTTTATGGAAACTTGACTCATTTTATATTTATTTATGAACACCACCCGCGTGATAAGTGTTATATCATCCCAAGGCAACATTATACCGGGATAAAAAGTGACCGATGTCCTAATCCAAACTATAATCTATCTCTGTGCCAAATTTCATCCAAATACGTCCAGCCGTTTGTGCGTGAAGAAGTAACAAACATACAAACACACACTCACAAACTTCCAAACAATAAGAAAGATATAGAATTAT
The DNA here is from genome assembly GCA_964057195.1 of Orthosia cruda. NCBI lineage: Eukaryota > Metazoa > Arthropoda > Insecta > Lepidoptera > Noctuidae > Orthosia > Orthosia cruda. Next base: position 6,118,710 of record OZ059835.1, on the reverse strand, counting down.
ATACAAAGATCTAGAAAAAGTTCTATCAGTGATGATGAATGAAAGCATACAATTTCAAAGTTATGTATTGGATTGTCAAGCGCTTATATTTTTGCAGTTAGACATAGACAACGCTTTCACTGGGCCTTCTAGTTGAGTGATTTTATTCTTCAGCATCCAATATCTTCTCTATAAATGCAGTGAGGTCATTGATCCCCTTGGTGAGAGGGGTATCCCCAGAATTGTTCACAACATCTTTGAAAACCCAATACACACGTCATTAAAATTTTCAACCATACTCTACAATTTAGTGACCTCTGGGTCAAACACACCTCATCTAAATTCAGCTTAACTGGCAACCCCAAAAAACCTTTACCTAACATAAAAAAGAACAAAGAAATTTCATCAGAATGTTGCCAGGATCTGAGTCATTAACAGGAAACTCACTATAGTTGAGGTATAATTTTAAATTAAGACCTGTTTCTCGATTTTTTGTGAGATATGTTTAGATTCAGTGATTGTTTCCCGACTGATCTGAGAGCTATTTTTTGTTCAAAAACGTCCGTACTGTTGGGGCTAGGTATTTTTCTGAAGCAATACCTTCCCTATTGCCTTTTTACTATTGATATTTCATCTAAAGATTAATCACGATGTGAATACAATCATTTACTTCTTCTTTGTCCAACCCTCTTCTGAGTTCAGCTGGGATTGGGTCTCCTTGTACGTCTGCGCTAGAGAGCTCTGTTCTGAGTTGTCTGAGTGCTCAGATTCTCCTTCAGAACCTCTTTCTGCATGTTTGACGACCAAGTGGCAGGTGGTCGTCCCGTTCCTCGCAGTCGATCGGTGATATTTAGGAACTTTTTGATAGGATTTTCATCTCCACGTCTCAGAATGTAGCCGTACCAACGCAGTCTGCTCTCTTTGACCTTATCGCAATCGATGCTACTTAGAACTAACCGCTGACATACTTGTTTCGCATTTTTTTCAGACGGGTTACTCCTCCTGCCCATCTGAGTATTTTATTTCACCTTTATGCAGTTGTTGTTCGTGTACTTTCCGTAAGTAATTTAGTCCGTAAGTTATGGCTGGTCGTACTACCGTTTTGTATACTTTTCCCTTAACACGGATGGGTATTTTGCAGTCACAAATAACACCTGATAGCGATCTCCATTTGAGCCAGGTGGTTTTGATGCGGTGGTCTACATCCTTATCCACACTTGCGCCGGCGGTAAGCACAGAACCAAAGTACTTGAAGTGGTCCACTTTGGGTAGTGCCCGGTTGTCTATATAAAAATAGCAACCCGTTTCTGCTATCCCTCCGTAGTCACATTCCAAATACTCAGTTTTACTCCGATTTATGCGTAGCCCATTTTTTTTTTTTTTTTTCAGTATTGCCTGCAGATCTTTTGCTTTTTTAGATTCTAGGACTATATCGTACGAGTAAAGCATACACTCCTATACATTTTGAATGCCCCGTTTGATATAGTCCATGTACAAATTAAATATTAGTGGGCTCAGGACTGATCCCTCATGGACTCCCAGCTCCACGCCGAATGGCTCGCTGGGCTCTTGACTGCGCCTGGCCTGAGTACTACCCTAGTGACGCAGACGATAAGAGCGATAATAACGATCATTCGTAAAGTTTGACGTGCACTTTATTGTACTGTTTGTGATGTTGAGTTGGAGACCCCTGTGTCCGATACTAAATTTGTAATTCACCAGACGCATAGCAGAAGTACTTAGGTTACGGAATATTTAATACCACACCCACACCGCCTGCTGGGCCGGTGCAGTGGCCCTCGTCGGCCGGGCCAGCTTTTGTGTGTATAGGCCTTTTTCTACATAGATACTCTGAAAAAGTCATTTCACCTCACCGTCACGTCACTTCAAGTACTGGTACCAGTTACAATACATCTTAATCCAGCACTGTCTTCGAATCAACAACTAAACTTTTCTTACTCTTGTGCCCTCCCTAGAAATTAATCCTGGATCCGCCCCTGACGTCGTTAGACAGATTTCTTCAAGGCGAATATTTAATATTCCACCAACTTCGCTGAATTGTGGATACGTCAAGAGCTACAGATTTTTAAATGTGAATCATTTGACCTCATTTTTTAAATTGTGATATTTCGTTAATTAATTAACTTTAGTTAATACTGTGCATTTCAGACATCATTTCTCAAATCTATTAACGTTCGCATTAAAACGCTGGCCTCCTAGATGCTGTTTTAGGATCAATGTCTTAAGTGGTGACACAGGATGACTCGGTCAAACAAAACGTTAAGCCTGTCGATAGCCTCAATGTCATTGGATAGATCTCTTCATGTGGAATATTTATTATTCTGATCTGACTTACGATTGTCATTTTGTGAGGAGCTATAGAGCTCTAATAAAATTATGAGTCATAAAGTAGGTATCACTTTAATTCTGGTATTTCGTCAATTAATAAAATTTAAATTTTACTTTTTTGAAACAATACTAACGTTATTGTGAAGTCCCTTCCTTCATCATCTGCCATTTTTATGTTCCCACTGCTGGTACACAGGCACGCGGGCCCAGTTCTAATTGGTAGATGTCACATGTCTTCGAATATTTTGGTTCTAGGACATGCCGGTATCCTCACGATGTTCATTCCTTAAAAACCATTTACTTCTGTGTTCAATTAATTTAATATTGAGGTCATTAACGCCAAAAGAGCTAACAATTTGAAATAATTATTTCGTAGCAAAGCTTCTTCTAAAAATGTTCCTTCTAGTGGTGTATGTCTTATGGCTATTAGACGCATAAAATATCTTAATTTTCGTGCCCTAATAACTAATCCATTAACTTCAAATGAACTTAGAATTAGCGAAATTCGCTGAGTATCAAATACTCTTCTTGAAAAGCTCTTTCTATTTTTGTAACTTATGGCAAAATTTGTACAGTGACCAGTGTGTGTTGCCAGTTATGATGACCTATAGATCTGAGACGTGGTCGCTCACTATGGGCCTCATCAGAAAGCTTACAGTCACCCAAACGGCAATGGAGAGGGCTATACTCGAAGTATGCTTGCGTGATCGAATCAGAAATGTAGATATCCGCAAGGGAACCAGGGTTACCAACATAGCCCGAAGAATTGGCAAACTTAAGTGGCAGTGGGCAGGGGACATTGCTCGCATAACGGATAGCCGATGACTTATAATTGGCAATAGTTGTTTTGTAGCAAATGTTCTTCTTGAAAAGCTCTTTCTAACGGTCTATATCTCATAGCTACTGCGTTCTATAAAATCCTTTGCTTCGGTGTTCAAGTTTGTTAACACGTTTAAGTTATTAACTGCGAATGAACTAACAATTATGTGCATAACTCCAGCTTCCTCATAAGTGTTAGAATAATTCTATCTATGCCAATATTTAAGGCATAATAGCAGCAATCAAAGTACCGAGTCTTAATTTAGCTGCCATAAAAACTTCGTTAATATGAGTCGTTTAGTATGTGTCAGCTGGAGTGACGTCACCCCAGCTTCCTCATTCAATACAGGCAAACCAGTGAGGTTAGGCTTTTGGACTATAGTCAGAAAAATAAGGCATAATAGCTGCACATGGAAGAAAAGAACTGAACGATAATACGTAAAAAGTGTTGAAACTACGATCAAAAAACGTGTGTAAGCTGTAGTGACGTCACCCCAGCTGCCATGTCATATCTTCCGAACAAAAGAAGTTATGATTATGTATTATAGCTCAAAAATTAAGGAATAATAGCTGCCATTGGCAGCACAATTTTCAAACGTCTGGTCAAAATACTCTTTAAGTTATTAAACCGACAAGTATGTGTAAGATGGAGTGACGGCACCCCAGCTGCTCATGTCATATCTTCCGAACGAAAGAAGATATGATTATGCATTATAGCTTAAATCATAAGAAATAATAGCTGCCACAGGCAGCAAAATTTTCAAATCTCTAGTCCTTGTAGTTTCCACGTAGTAAACAAAAAAATAGTTTTCACGCCAAAAAGATCAACTTATTACTTTGGATGAGGTACGGAGCGGCGTTGCCGTTTCGTGCGCTATATTATCGTTTGAAGTAGTTTAAACTAGGTTATAGACGGGAGCCGACTACAAACTTTAATCGTAGGTACTATGTAAGTGTTCAGGTTTTTTATAGTCACAATGTTTGTTTAAACATAGGATGAAAGAAAATTAAAAAATCTAAGTGTAACAATTTCGTATATTTTTGTCATAAATCACATTTTTGGTAGTCTTTAAAATCAGATAAAATATGATTAGTATTATTATGGTCGCGAATCATATTAGATCGAGACAACGACAAGAGAACCACTGTTTGACCTGTAAATTGCAAAAAAACTTAACAACATTTTAATTTCGCGGGCTTACTTTTCGCATCCACCTTAACTGAATTACAGAGAGCAAATCACATAAAAAACAATAATAGTAGTTCTCTCGTAGTCTACAGTTGATAAGAATTCACTTTTTAATATTACATTCATGGTTCCATTAAAGTTCAGTCGGCTCTCAGACTATATCTTCAATAAATAATATTTTGAGCGCGAGTTAAAATGACTTCTAATAGAATGCCTGCTAAGTGCAAACTTGGGTGCAATAATGTAGCGCACGAAAAGGCAACGCCGCTCCGAACCTCCTCCGAAGTAATAATTTGATCTTTTTGGCGCGGAAACTATTTTTTGTTTACTACGTGGAAACTACAAGGACTAGAGATTTGAAAATTTTGGGTCACTCCAGCTTACACACACGTTTTTGGATCGTAGTTTCAACACTTTTTAAGTATTATCGTTCAATTCTTTCCTTCCATGTGCAGCTATTATGCCTTATTTTTTTGACTATAGTCCAAAACCCTAACTTCGCTGGTTTGCCTGTATTGAATGAGGAAGCTGGGGTGACGTCACTCCAGCTGACACATACTAAACGATTCATATTAACAAAGTTTTTATGGCAGCTAAATTAAGACTCCGTACTTTCATTGCTGCTATTAAGCATTAAATATTGGCATAGATAGAATTATCCTAACACTTATGAGGAAGCTGGAGTTATGCACATCTATCAATTGACTAAAGTCGCGTAAGATGCAAATGTTCTTCTTGAAAAGCTCTATCCTGTTGCGTATATCTTATGGGTCTTGCTAGCTTTGGGGCAAATTTCCATAGTTGGAAGCCCATTCTCCTTAATATCTTACGCAATAAGGCTAGAGGAGTTCAATATAAAATAACAGAATAAGAAATCGGTTCGTCTATAGTCTTAGGCAGAAATCTATTAAATTTTAAAGTAAAGGTTTCTAAAATTACTGAAAGAAACATCAGATTGCTATGTCTAGCGTAAGCACCTACAGGGCCAAAGGTGATAATTTTTGCTCAGCTCTTAGGTACACGGTCGTTCTGTTAGCCTGACAGTTATCACTTATTTTTTTATTGTGTGGAGAAGAGCTCATGCATACTGCACTACCACGGGGATATAGCGCAATTATGTGAGACTCCAATCTACTAAAACGCCACGGTGTCCTCTGTGCCGCTTATAGCGGGAACATTCACGCGCACCAACAAGCACGCGTTAGCACTCACCGCGAATCCGCGCGGCTGTCCGTCACCGTACCCTCCTCTGGGGAGTAGGCAATAGGCTCGACCTCTATTACATAGAACTTCAGCATAACTGGCGAAATCTGGGTGTACAATAGGTGCTCCTCAGCCTAACCCTTCAGTGAAAGCAGGCGTGATGTTTTGTTGTTGTAAATATGCAGAAATAAAATTATTAATTAAAACATCATTCTTTTTCTTCTCAGCAAACCCTTTCATTAGATACCCATATCGTGGCAGTGCACAAAAAATAACTAGTCCACCATCTTGAGCCGTCCGCTATATTGGATTTAGAATGAAGTAATTTAAACTAAGCGTGTATGCAAAATTTCATCTTAATCGGTGGAGGATAACTGCTTTAAAATTCACTTGCAAGATTTGACCTGAACACACTTATATACATACATACATTGCAAGTAAAATAAAAGCTTGTAATAATTCAGTTAATAATTTTAGTATTTGTACATGGTATGAAATGTATTAATTTTAAACTAATGTGGTTTTCAAACTATTTTTGGATATTGTCGACGAATTAATAATAGAGTCAGTTTGTCACCGGGAAATGAGCAAATTATGTCATAATAAAACTCACATAGGAAAGAGAAATGTTGTGGGTAAATCAGATAAATATATAATTAGGTATAATCAGATGAAACTTGCACAAATAAAACGACATTGACGTAGGTAAGCAGAAGTTTGGTATTTCCTACCACAAATGGAAGACATTATTAAAATAAAAATTACAATATTGGTCAGGAAGTGTGCCGAAACTCGTTCAAATTAATGTTGTGGTCACCTTTTATTAATATTTTTTTTTTTGGGGATTTTGCTAAAAACTAGTTTGGTAACATAGTTCTATTAAGATCAAATAATGAGGTTAAATATAGATGGGTGAATCCGGTACCTAGTAGGAAGAATACGTATTAATTTATTTCAATCTTAATTTTAGGCGTTTTTTTTTCAATTTATCCGGCATAACATAAAAGGGATAATAAGTTTTAACTTAGTATCACGCCTATTACTTCTCGAAAAAGGCCATGGACTTGCAACTAACAGCTTAGTATCTTTTATGCCATCAATCCACACTGTGGCTGATTGGAGTACCCCCATCTGACCAAGTTATGCCTACAGCGGCCCACTTGGCTTCGTAACCGGTTTAGGGACTTCCAGATGGCCATCTGAAGATCTGGCCGGTTACGAAGCCAAGTGGGCCGCTGTAGGCATAACTTGGTCAGATGGGGGTACTCCAATCAGCCACAGTGTGACTTTGGAACCACCCACAGACGATGCCCCACCTCCTGTCCTGCTCCTTATGTAAAGACATCTGTACCATGCAAGACCTTTGTGAGGCCAGCGCTAAGGCTATCGACGTGGCTGAATACTGGTCGATGAAAATTTAGTGAAGGAATCATCGACACGAAGAAGAAGAAACCATTTTGGCATTATCTTTCCTTCCTAACGTGCACGAGTTTTTTAGATGAATTTGTGTATACTATGATTTTTAATTTCGTAGACTAAACTGACAGCTGCCAATGACCTTATTGTTTTAAAATGTTGATAGCGCGGGGCATACTTTTGTAGGTACAGCGCATCATAAGTGATTCATCGAATCGATGCGACATGACTCCTGAATTTAATTTTACTACTGGGTGTAAATAAATGTTTTATGAATATAAACGTAATATATTTAAATATAACAGTGTTAAATACGGAAATAAAAATGTAGTCTGACATAAATGAGTAGAAACTAAATAAGGGCCGCTAGTTTCTTAACAAATATATTTTTTTTGAAGTAAAATAGTTCAATTTTCGTTCAACTCTCGATCACTCAGGATAGTCAGGATACGACACTATTTTTATGTAACGATAAAGTGATAACCCTCCAAATGTCAGTTCAGTCTACGAAATAAAAAATCAGAGTATAATTGATAACTAACTAAGCGATACTTTAGTAGGTACATCCGTCGTGTCCTGATGCTTTAGACAAGTGGGATTCTATCATCAAAAGCGTGGCGATAGCGATTGGATAAAAATATTCACTATAAAAACTTTTATTAAAACAAGCTTTTTTCGTATTCTTCTCAGCAAACCCTTTCATTTGATGCCCATATCATGGCAGTGCACAAAAATAACTAGTCCGCCATCTTGGGCCGTCCGCCATATTGGATTAAGAATGACGTCACTTAGCTAACCATGCATTGTCATCCAAACTAAACGTCTACCTATGCTAAATTTCATCTTAATCGGTGGAGGATAACTGCTTTAAAATTTTGTTTCAAGATTTGACCCAAACACACTTTCATTTTTATGTTGTACGGTCCAAATCACTGAGTTCTTACAAAAATATAATATTGATATTATCAATTCATTAAAACATTTTTTTATTGTTAATATGCTCGAGATTGACCACTATTTCACCTGATGGTAAGCGATGATGTGGTCGACGGTGAAGTACGCTTGCCTAGAAGTAACCTATTCACTCTCGACTTAAATACCGCTAGGTTGTAGCTATCGGGAAACACAGACTCCGGAAGGGAATTCCACTCCTTAGCTGTAAGTGTAATAAAAGTATTCTCAAAACGTTTAGTACGTGTAGGTGAGATGTCCACAATGTAGCAATGGCGCATCGACGTTCGTCTTTTAGTTTGATGATGAAGCATGCTAGGCGGAATGAAATCATACAATTCCATTGCACAGTCCCCGAAATGTAACCGAAGAAAAACCGACAAGCTGTCAACTCGGCGTCGATGTTTAAGGCTCTGGAGCTTTGACACGACCAATGCCTCATTGCCGATGAGTTTCTTGGTCCACTTTTCAGCTTTACCCGAATTTTCAAAATTTTCTATCCCAAAAATCATTAGCTTAATTAGTCCATCCATTCACAAAATCCAAGTGATAAGCTTATTTTAACGAACCATGTTTAGATTTGTAGATTGAAATAAAGTAGGTAGGTGCCTAATTGGGGAGTGATATGAAGATTCGAATGACGTTATTGCGACGCACGCTATTTCGAAAACTTTACGAGTGGTACGCCAGATCGAAAACACATTGAGTCGAAAACCGCTATATCGAATGACGTTGTCGCGAACACGCTGATTCGAAAAACTGTTTGACTGCTACGCTAGTATGAAAGTCTTGGTATCGAAATCGACTGTTTCGAATAGCATATTCCAATCTGAATTTGTCTGGGGATCGAACTCGCGACCCAGTGATTACCAAGATCTACCTACGCTGCACTGTACGAGCTGTTTGTCTATACCACGTATTACTTTGGTCATTCTACAAAGACAGTAAAATTGTTTTCGCTTGAAATATGTCCTAGATTTTCAATTTTTATTTCTTTGTAATAATTATTTTATAAACTTTGTGACATAATCTAACAGCTTTCATAGGAATCCTAATGGTCTTCAATTCAATTCATTTATTCAGTAACAATTTACATTGCGTTCAAAATAATCAGCATGAAACAGGAGGTATTGGATGTATATATAATTAATAATCCAGGCACTCATTTACTGAACATTTGACTTTTAAATAAAAAAGCAGACTATAGACGCCAGTTCATTACACTATGTAATTATCTCTTCAATACCTACTTTTTACCCTTGATCTTTGCGTCTATACAATATTTCAATGTCAGCTTGTATAGGCGGACACCTACCTGTATGTATACCTACTTCTTAGTTGCGATTTTTTGTTGCCGAATCAATCGGCATAAACAGTATGTGTCGATTTTTAAAAGAATATAATGTTACTAACATTACGGGCGTCCCGTATGTGATTACGGGTCTTCTTTGAGAATTTTTAATGTTATTGGGTGTGAATTTGTGTTAACAGTTCCAGTATGGTTTCGGACGTTAAGAATTTCAGCATCCCATATCTTCCCGTGGCGGTCGTCAGAGGCGATTATGGGACTCACCAGAGTATGGGCAGAAGCGTACTCTGTGCAGTTAAGCAACAAACTGCGATCGCCAACCCACCTGCGAAGCGTGGTGATAACGGCAAACCCCCCCAAACCGAAACAACAATGAAGAAACGGCCCCGTAGCTGAAACGTTGAACGATGGAGTATCATAGGATTATCTGAAGACCAAAGACAGGGGGAGGACTCGATAATCCTTATATCCGGTAACTTGCTCTACTTCCGAGAGGGTGGCTGGCAGTCCCAGGGTGGTGTCGTCCACAAGTCCCTTGTGACCAACGTAGTGAAAATCGAGAGTGTGTCGACCTGGGTGGCGTCCCTTATACTAAGAATATCCTCAAGATAATGGTTGAAGGTCATGCAGCACACCCGACAACGAAGGTGAGACCATGTATGAGGCCATTTCTAGAGCCATTCATGGTCACAAAACTCACTTCACCGTAGTCATGGGGGACAACAACGCGAAACTAGGCAAAAGAGACGATGAGGAGCTACGAGTGGGGCATTTTGGATTTGGACGACGGAACCACCGTGGTCATCTACTTGCCAGTTTTATGGAGAAGGAGGGCCTCTATATGATGAACTCCTTCTTCATAAAGCTTGAGCATAGGAAGTGGATCTGGCAGAGCCCCGATGGTGTAACGATAAATGAGAAAGACTTCATCATGTCGACGAAGAAGCATATATTCAATGATGTATCTGTGATCAACGCAATGAAAACCGAACGTGATCAGAGTATGGTAAGCGGCACGGCACATTGAACTTTAATATTAAGCTGGAAAGGTCTCGACTGATGTAGTCTACGCTCGAACTCCAGAGTCGTTTCGAGTGCCGTCAAGTTTTCCAAGACCCGTCGTACAAATAGAAACAAAAAATTAGCCGATCCTACTCTCAAGCTCATGATAGAGAGGCGTGAAAGTCGGCGCAGTCTACAGACGATGCGTGAAACTACCGGCAGCTATATAGATGAATCTCGAAGTCCTTGAAAAGCGACCTCCGCCGCTTTAATACCAAGCGTATTAAAGAAGCGATGGAGCGGATTATGGGCTCCAAGGTGTTCGCACGAGATCTCGTTATTGGGCAGAGCCAGCTCATTAAACTGAAGACCGACGATTATTTGACGACACACGTCAATCAGCAAACCCATTGCGAATCTAGCAAATGACCCAAGAGCTGAATTGACCCGACATTATGTCGAAAACATCCCGGACGTCAGCCTGTACGAGATTAGGATGTCTCTGAATACTTAAGAACAAAAATGTGCCGGGTGATAATGGAATTACGGTCGAACTCCTGAAGGCAGGTGGAAAACCGGTCCTTAAGGCCCTTTTGAAGCTGTTTGATTTCGTCATACTCGGAGGAAAAACGCCAAAGACATGGTGCGGGGGTCTTCTTCAAGAAGGGCGACAATGGTAATCGTAAACGGTAAACGGTACATCGAGATGTTGAAGTGTTTGTACAAAAACGCCACCATGTTTGTCCAACTTCAGGATCAGACCTCGGAACCTATCCTTTTGCAGCAAGTTGTGAGACAGGGAGACGTCATATCTTCGAAACTGTTCACCACTGCGCTGGAGGATGTCTTCAAGGTTCTGGACTGGAGAGGACTAGACATCAACTTCAATGGCGAGTACATCACTCACCTTCGGTTTGCTGACGATATAGTGGTCATGGCTGAGATCATGGAGGACCTCAGTACAATGATAGATAACCTCAGTAAAGCCTATGAAAGAGTGGGTCTTAAAATGAACATGAACAAAAACAAGGTGATGTTGAATGCCCATGTTGCACCCACTCCTATCAAGGTTGGAGACTCTACACTCAAAGTTGAGGATGATTAAGTCTATCTGGGACAAACGGTCAAGTTAGGTAGGTCCAACTTTGAGAAAGAGGTCAATCGTCGAATCCAACCCAGCTGGGCAGCGTTCGGGCAGTTGTGCGGTATATTATCGTCCAATTTACCACAGTTTCTCAACACGAAAATCTATGACCAGTGCGTGTTGCCAGTGATAATTTATAGAACCGAAACGTGGTAGCTCACAATGTGCCCAAAGGGCAATGGAGAGAGCTATACTCGAAGTTCCCTTGATCGAATCAGAAATTAAGACATCGGTAACAGTACTAAGGTTACCGGTACAGCCCAAAGAATTGCCAAACTTTAGTGACGAATCCGCGAACCGGACGACGTTGCGTTGGAAGCCGCCCACTAGGCGGAGCGACGACCTGGTGAAGGCTGCGGGAGTCCGATGGATGCTAGGCGCACAGGACTGATCAGTGTGGTGACGCTAGGAGGAGGCCTATGTCTAGCAGTGGACGTTTTATGGTTGAAATGATGATAATTTCGCGCAGACACACTCATTGAGTTGGTTTTACTTTTTTGCTGGTTATCTGGTCGCGTTTGTAGTGACATACTACGTTGTCCATTTAATATGCATCGGTAATTTATTTGCAATTGAATTAATGTGAAAAAAGCTTTAAATACACTTCCCTGATACGTTTCTGGGAAATGAGTAAGCTTGTAATAAAAACCGAGTGCTTTACACGCAACGTCACAGTATTTTCCCTAACCTCAGTTCCCGTTGTCCGCGCAAACCGAAACGTCACTATAGCGACAGATAAAAAAAAACATAGACACATATTTTTTATTCTCCTTAGCTCACAGACTCCAGCAGTTTATTCTAAGGTTGAAGGCCGACCACTTCCGTTTGTTGTCAGCCAGTGGCGCCAGGTTTTTGTAATAAATGTACGCTAATTAATGCCATATTGAAAATCGATTTGTTAGTTTTATTTTATGATTAATTATAGTTGTTTATTATGTAGGTACACTCGTATTATAAAACATGATCTATTGGAGTTCTTTAAAGGAATGGCTATTAGCAAACACGGATTAAAGTACTAATGTTACGCAGACAAAGTCGCGAGCTTCAGCTAGTAAATTAAATGCAATATTATTTTTTAAATTTCGATCGGCTCGATTAATTTAAATAAAATATTCATATCTAGACTTAGAATATTCATATATACTATAAATAACTTATAGTAATAATTATATTTGCTTTCATAATGTAATCCTAATAGTTTTTTTATGCCGTTTATATAGACTGGGTGGTAATCGCAGTGTTTATTAGTAAAGTCAATGTGAATCGATTTTTACTCATTCAGTTTGGTCTTCCACTTTTGTGTCCAGTCGTAAACTTTGTTCACAGCTAGTTGAACTTTTTTTACTGCTTCTATGTGTTTTGAACAAGTAGCCATAATGGCAGTATCATCAGCAAAGGTCGCTATGGTGTTGTTTTCCAGCTCCAGGATATCACATGTGTATACCAAGTACAGGATTGGGCCTAACTCACTTCCTTGTGGTACTCCGGCCTTAATAGTTTTTAGCTCAGAATATGCGTCCTCTTGCCTTATCCTAAACATTCCGTTGCTTATATATGACCCTAGAATATCTGAAAATTCGGGGAGCAAGCGTTTGTATATCAGAGCCCTTAGTGCGAGTTTTTACTCACACTCTATCGCGTAAACGTAAACGTCAATTTGTATTGAAATTGGATAAGCGCCGTCTGGGCACAGTAAGGAGAAACCTCTTTTTTGTATACATTTGGACAAGAGATCGTTTACGTATCACGAGTGAGCGTGAGTAAAAACTCGCACTAAAGCCTCTGACCCTCATGCCAAACTTTGTCGAAAGCTGGCGTGACATCTAGAAATACGGTAGCGCAGACTTGCTTGTTTTCTAGCGTTTTTTGATGATGTTTGTTGTTCTGTGTACTTGGTCTATGGTAGCATGTTTTTCCACAAGCCAATTTGATGGCCTGACGCCTTAGTGCAAGTTTTTACTCACGCTAAATCACGTTAACGTAAACGTCAATTTGTATTGAAACTGGATAAGCGCCGTCTGGTGACGGTAAGGAGAAACCTCTTTTTTGGATACAATTTCACATAAGAGATCGTTTACGTTATCACGAGTGAGTACGTTAAAAAACTCGGAATAAGCACACTGATCATCAAAGGTGAAATTAATAGAACACCACACGGTAATGCAGATGCTCTCTCGCGTAGATCGTGTTCCGATCAATGTAAGCCCTGTACTAGGCCAAAGGCTGAGCAAGCAAAATTTGTGAGGATGTTGACGATGTATCTTAGCGATAAGCGGAAGGAAATCTTGCGGAGTTGACAGAGACATAAAACCGAATTCGAATTGAAGAAATCAGGGGCTCCGAGGCCTCGTGATGTTGCTGCAATGAGTTCTATCACCAAAAGTTATTTGGTACAGTGGGCAAGCTTAGTTAACCAGGATGAAGTTCTGTCCCCGAAATGGGCGAATACTCTCGGTGTGACATCTACAAATGGTGCCAAATGGTGGAAGTTAAGGTGCGGGCAGTCCTAAAGCTCACAATGGAAGTTCGGGAGGTCACATGGGAGTTAAGAGGACTGTAATCAAGATCCGAGAACGATTTTATTGGTTCCATTGTCGAGAGGATGTTGAGGAATGGTGTCGCTAATGTACAAGTTGTGTGGTTTTGAAAGGACCATATACTCGTAGCAGAGGTGCATTAAAGCTTTACAATGTTGGTGCTCCGTGGGAACGTATAGCATTAGATGTTGCCGAGCCGTTTCCGGAAAACCAAAGCGGGAATAAGTACTTCTTGGTCGTCATGGACTACTCCACAAAATAGCCGGAAGTGTTTGCAATTCCTAATCAAGAAGCCTCTACGGTGGCTGATAAGTTAGTTCACGAAGTGTTTTGACGGTTCAGGGTACCTACTCTTGGAAATCCACAGTGACCAAGGGCGGAACTTCGAGTCAGAAATGCTAAAGAAGACGTGACGTGTAATGGATGCTCACAAAACCGGAACTACTGCTTGTCATCCGCAATCATAAGGAATAGTTGAACGATTCAACCAGTCACTAGCGAAATATCTGGCAAAGGTTGTGGATAGCAGACAGAAGGGTTGGAAATACACATTCAACCATTTATTCTGGCACATCGCAGTGCTGTTCATAAAAGCACAACAGTAACACAAGCTTTGGCTAATTTTGGAAGAGAACTACCATTACCTGCATATCTAATCACCGGCATCCTGCCTCCCACCATTATGAAAATGAACTACGGAACAGGATAAATATATACTACGATGTTTACGTGCGCCACATGCACGCCAACTCTGTGACATCAAGGAAACTGCTAAGATATTCTAACTAGAAATAAAAAAAAACTGACGACACTCATGCGAGCGACGATCGCTAGGTAATGTCCATCGCATCCTACCTATAGATATTTTATTAAATTTATAAACGTGTTCAACAAACATTATACATTTTATAAATTTCTATAAACTCATAACAGAATTTTAAAATTTAATATATTCGTTAAGCCGTTCGAAGAATCGAACCTGGACCCCTAACTCAGGGGTTCAGCTGTTATACCGCTGCGCAATTCTGACACTTAAAATAGTTGTTAAATTCATCGATATCTTTAGGAATCATCCATCACATCATTCATGTCGACCATGACGTTTATAGTTATATAAAAAATAAATTATGAAGAAGATTGAGGGTAAACTTATAATTTTGTTAAGTAAAACATGGCATCGCATCATAGCATAATTACTCGTCTGTTTGTGTTGATCGAATAACGACTTAAAATTATAATAAAATTATGTCTTGATTGAATTACTTTTTAAAAGTGAAAATAATCGTCCTTTGGGAACTAAATCAAAGTTTAAAGAGTATTGCTCGAGAATTAAATGTCGACGTAACTGTAATCTAAAATAAAATCAATTTATATTTAATTTTTGTTCCCTTAGAAATCTATCTTTTAAATTTACTTCTTTATAGAGCAACACAGTTCGTTTATGGGTGTGACGGTATCAAGAAACTGGTGAAGTGAAGGGTGAAGTGTAATAGCCAAGGGCCATGTCCGATTGCTTACACAAATCAATCCAGCCATCATCGTAATATTGTGAATAGCCAAACCACGGATTATTTATCAACCACCCGATCTGGTGACATGGCGTTTCGCTTATCACTGTCCGCAGACATTTACATGCAGCTGAACTAACCGAAGCTCATCGTCCAGCCAGGATAAGATTCGGCACCATTGCAATTTGTTTTAATAATATGGTAAATCGAATGAGATCAAGATTAGAAGAAGTTATAGAAAATAAAGGTTACCCTCTCCGTTATTAGTATAGGTTTGACCCCACAAGTTACAGTTAAGTTTTAATTAATTGTTTTTTGTAAACAGTTTTGAAAAATCTCGAGAGATGTAAATTGTTGTTCTGTTTGTTTCAAAAATGAGTAACATGTTGGTTCTCTTCTTAAATCTTCAAAACTAAATGATCAGATTTTATAGTAAATAAATATTTGTTAATTTAAATTGGGTTACTATATTAATGAATACCTTATAAATAATAAATAATACTTCGTATATATCGCCTTATAAGCACCTCAACCCGCAACACCCCTCAATAGCCATTCAGTGCTGCCTAAATATGCTGATGTTGGTTACCGCATGACAATTTTCTATCAATAACGTAAAAAAATAATGTTAAATGGGTATCTTGCACGCGTATTTGTCGGAATCGATGGCAAAAACTACAGAAAACTAACTTCATTGTTGTCATAGAGATGGCGCGCACGCGTCACGCGAAAATCGTAGTATATCATCTGGCCATTGATGTCACTTTTTATGCATTTCTCTCTGCAGCTGTTTGTACTAGGAGGTCCTATAGGAAAAGAGCCAGACCTACTTATCTAGGAAAAAAACTCAAGGGATAAAAAAAATGCAGGTATGATTTTCAAATCAAATATATTTCATGGAACCCGTAGCGTTTCTTAGCTGTTTTTATAAAATTTATACAATTATTTATAATAATTTACTAATTCATTTTTACAAACGCGTCCTATAAATTGTTTATATACCATTAGCTAATTTTTTAACCTAGTGTCTTGCTGACATTAATTGGCACCATTTTATCTACGTCACAGGACAGACTTTCATGTCGAAACTGTATGTCACTAACTGTGTCGATATTCATTACAAGTTTGTCAATGAAACTTAAGAAACGCTAAACTAAAAAGAAAGATGAGATTCGAACACAGACAAGAATTTCAGCGGAATTTACAAAAAGAAAACTTTTAAATAAGTATAAACCGCAACTTAAAGTAATAAAAAAAAATCAGGAATATAATATGAGTAGGTACAGTAACTAAATATTTTTTTCACACTGGTACATTCTATCGCTGCACAAAAAGTTTCTATTCATACTTATTATTAAAAAAATATAAATAAAAAGTAACAATAGGTAATAAATAGGTCGGAAGTATATAAAAATAAATCTTTTTTTAAATACTTACTTACTAGTGAAATTAACTAATAAAAATAATGGTTAAGGCCGAACGTAGCCTTAACCATTATTTTTATTAGTTAATTTCACTGACAGGGTCTAAGCAAGCCGCCTGTCAGTGTAGACGTGGCCTTATGGCAATCGAAACTTGATTAAAGCAAAGTGAGCACAAATTTCGGTTATCTTGCGTACGGTTCGGGTATCATTTGTACAAACGGACTTACTTAACTAAACCAGCACTAATGGTCGAACTTTACATTCATTTGTACAAATGAAAGTTTACCTTTATTTCTAAAGGACCAGTTTTACTAACGAAGGTAACCTAGGTAATATTTTTTTTTCTTATCTATTGTATTTTTAATGGGAAACTTTTGGATTTATCAGTTAATAAAACTGATCCATTTCTATGAACATGAATAATAAATAAATAAAAGCGAATGAAATTAAAACAATAAACTCCCTGAGTTTTGTAGTAATATACCTAAGTGATGTATAAGCCACATGCGTGATTTACATAATTATAAACTAACTAGCAACAGATTGAGAATACAAAACTTCAATATAACTAAAATCAAAGTTATATTTCCTGGTAATTAAGTTCAAATTCGTGTAGCAAAGAAGTAATATTGGTTCAGACAGAACCTATCGATCGTATAAAATGAAATACTATTCTTGTAAGAACTAGGTAAAGTTGGCTCAAACATAATTCAAATGACATTCGAAAAAAAAATGTGATTAAATTGTAGATTGAAAAAAGCGTAAGTATTATTTTTAAATACTGTGATTGGAATGCGTCGCAATTCAGTTGTCGTTTTGAGACGGTCGAGGGTGGGCGAGATGACCGACTATCTTGCGAAACTGCGAAGTTCTCGGCTAGGAAGCGGTGGAAGCAACCAGGTATCACCCCGATCCTCCGTCGCCATCTCAGAACGACACCTACACAATAAAATCGATAATCTCAGTCGGATCTCGAGAGACAGAACAGATGACCAGCATCAACACCAAAGACTGCCTCAAATTTTCGAATTTCAATACTAGGAGGTGATTTAATGTACTTTACACTTCCCTACATTAGAAGCTTACAACATTTAATAACATATAAACCATACAATATATAATAAATGACCTTATAATACTTAATACTAATTTCTATAAAATAATGCGAACATAAAATTTACGTCGCTTAGGACTAGAATATGTTGAGGAAGAAAGCAGATATCCATCAGGAACAACAAAAAATCTGCTAACCGCGAAGTTGGTACGAACTGCTTAGTTATTAAACACGGTAAGATGCGTCGGTCGAGGTGTTTAGCGTTTACCGACGAAATCGATCATCTGATCAATTTGTTCCTTTTCATCGTATAGGTACAAAGATTCCATGCATCCCTTGAAATAGGGCGACGTGAAGCATTTCTCCCTGAAAAGTAAAAAAATGCGATTAGTTTCGTGTATAAGAGATTTTTTAGAAGAGATAGGCACTAGCATGTAGCCGAGTTAAAAAAAGACTGTTCCTTTTTCGATTACAATTAATCAAAATAGTGTTTTAAATCCAAAGAAAATATATTTTACAAAATTGGCAAAAAAAAAACAAATCTACAAGTCTTTTCAATAAAAAAAAACACTACAGGTACTCTGATTTTTAAAGAAATAAAGAAATCATTTATTTGCTGATAATGTAGGTAGTTGGAATAAAATGACAGCTTTATATATCATTTTATATTTTAATTGAACCTATTTTTAAGAGTGATATTGTTTTTGAATTAATTTGAATCAGAATTATAAAAGCAACGTTATTCATGATGGATAGATCAAATTAATTTTACGTTTGGCACTAAAACATTTTTCATTGTGTCATTTTAGTCCGTATAATAAAAAATCTGAGTTTAATTTCAATTAAGCGTGTCCAAAAGTGGACTGCAAAAGGCAAAGTTAATAATACTGCTGGAATAGTAAGAAAATAAATAAGTATGATACCTATGTATTCTGTTATAAAACATTTAAAATTATATAAATTTAGAGTGAAATATAAGAAAGATAAGGCACTAGTGAATCTGGCTTCTGAATTCTACATGATGATGTCAAATCATCTGTTACAAAAAATACATTGCCTCAATCCATCTAGTGTGTTATCTGTCTTTATTATTATAATAGTGCATAACCAATGTTAGAAATTATTACAATAGTGCTTATATAAAGTTAGAAAATATTTTAATAGTGCTCATATAAAGTTAGAAAATATAATAATAGTGCTGAAAAGTAGGCAAGAAAGGCATGCTATTAAGTCAGGTTCAATTATTCTACAAGATATAGAAAAATGCTGTGAAAAGAAAAAGATTAGACCTTTTACCTTTATTTCATACTTACGATCCTTGGTTTTTTTTTTATTAATATTTTATTTTTGCTATTGCATAGCTGTGTTAAAATAGAATACAAAAATAGTGCGGATACATAGCGTGCTGTTAAATACCCCAAAGCTGAAGAAATGCTTGACGCATTAGAAAAAGATAGATATAGGAAGTATAAAATTGTGAGAAGGAGAGGCAAAATAAATTCGGTTGGTATACCTAATTCCCAGACGAAGGGGGGACGGCCCCGTGTAATATTCTTATATATTCCTTGAACTGTTCTAACTGGTCAGTTTCTTGTAGCACCTCCACGCAGCCTTTGAAGTAATCTGTCGTGAAACAGTCTTTCCTGTGCCCCAATAAGGAATAATGCACTTTAATACATGTTCATTAAGATTGGAATTGAGTAGTGTTGATTTTGAATTGTGAATTAGTATTGTCATCGTTATTACGCTAAAATATCTTGACGATGTAATGCCACTATCATGGTTTATCTTATCAAATCTTGAAAAATACTTATCATAAAAATACGAGTCAAAACTAATTCAAGATTCCAAACCAACTCTCAAAATGCCTGCCATAAACTGGCACACTTAAACAAAAAAACTGTAAAACGTCACATTTGAAAAAGGAATCATAGACAAAACGCAACGGACCTGCATAGGGTGTAGAGCTGTGGTTCTCGGAAGAGGTTGTAGCAGTCGTCGCAGATCCTGTCGAGCCGGGCAAAGATGGACGCGTCATAGACTCCTTTGCACTCGAGGGTGAAGAAGGAGCGTCGCGCGACGTGGTGCGACGACGAGGGCGGCGCCGCTGCGCCCAGGGCCACCGCCACCAGTGCCGCGCACGCCAACTGAATCGAACTTAGATGCATCTGGAAACGAGAAAAAATAAACATTAATAAAGGTACAGAAGACAGGAGGAAACTCGTGCTGCGGTTAACAGTTGACCGTTTAATTGATGCAATTAGATCGTGATATTTTTATATTTCGCATCGTACTTAAATAATTGTTTATTGCAAAAGGATTTCCCTCACAATTCAGGTCTAGTTTAATAATGTTTCATGCTTGGCGTAAAGTCACGATTTTATCTTACGTCAAACGCTTATAATTCGGTTATAAATGACCACTAAACGCGTATAAATAGACGGTTACCGTTGCTACTAAAATTGGACGGGTCTTCATGTATATTACAGTTATTATTATTAGTACTTTAATATTATCAATACGTAAATGACCGTTATTTAGTAACGGGGAGGAGGATCAAAGGAGTGAGCGGCAATGGCGCAATATATCGCAGCCTCTGCGCACGCGCAGGGCGAGTTGTCACGCGGTTAAGGGAAATACGCGTATCATAGCCGCTATTTTATTAAACCACATAAAATGTATGCGATGAGCTGTAATTTCCATATTTGATAACATTGTTAAGACACAGTCTAGAGGTATAAAAAGCCACATGTTCAAGTAGCGGCAGTAGAAGGCTTTTTATTTTTTTATTAGCTGACGGTATTCCGTTAAGAATTAAATACTCTCGTGGCTATGTAAATAATGTTTGTCATGTTAAACGTCTAAATGTAGGTGAATAAGGACCACATAAATTGGGCCTTTAGCCACTACTAAACTACATATATAGGACTTAAACTTCATTATAAGACCCCGCCTTAACCGATACGGGGCGATAGATTAAAGCGCAAAGTGAACGGGCGATTATCTCAAAGTGGACTCTGTAAGTACACGGTGTCCCAGTATTGATGGGTAGGGAAATATAAAGCTAAAAATGTTGGGAGTCTGAATTGTAGGTACACATTTTTTTACCCTTGGGTAAGTGAAAAGCAGACTTGAATCAAACAGGAAAGCTTGCAAGTTTACATGGTGTGTCAATTTACGAAAAAGTGGTCTGTAAAGCCAGCACCAACTGATATTATAGAAATTCATCTAGGTTTGAAATCACAGAGAGCAAGCTTGTTGGTCAATACTCATATAACAAGAAGGCTTTGTTGTACAGCAGATCAGTTACAGGCAAATGTGGGCCTGCCTTTAAGTATGTTTGAGGGCAACACGCACACCAAAGTGTAAGGCACCATGTATCTATAGATTATCAAACTATTATAGAACACAGCAATCTACTTGTAACTTTAGAGCGCTTGGCGGATAGATTTTACCTTCTAAAACCGTGTTACGTAAAATTGTTCGATTAGTGTTTTAATTTAGAAATAGACTTTATGTTTCAATTACCCAAGCCTAGGGCTATTCGAGTCACTTAATTGCTGGTAGAAAATAAATGGAAAATTACTGGCAATTACTTGCTTAAATAAGGCCGCAGGGTCATAATCATGTCTAGTTATTTTAATCTGTGCGTAGACAGAGTCTCTGTCTACGAATCTATGGTATACTTTTGACATTTATTAATAGTTTATGGTTCAGCGGTTTTTGGCGGGCTCTTTTCGAGTGCAGTTCATCGGCTGTTAATATTATTTGCAAATTGATTTCTAGTGGATTGTGATATAAAATTGGTGTAGTTTTGTGTCTCATCTGTCTACGCAACTGGACAATATGAAAAATCATTGACAGAAGCGATCTCGGGATAGTGGAGCGGAGTATTTTATTGTAGTATTGACTACCTCTGTAAAAATTACTGGGAAGACTCGATACAATTTGCTGCCAAATACTCCAAGAAACATTGGAATGTGTTACATCCGCATTCTAATGCATACTAAAGAATAAAAATACTAACTGATGACTAGGCAGCATGGTCTCAGACCTTAGCCTGTTCTGTCAGGAACTAATATTAAAAAAAAAGTTTATGGTTCATCGTCTATGGCGAAAGAATATATGGTAATGAAGGGTACACGTTTCGGTGCCACCAATCGCCCTAAGTAGTCTGTGCAATCGCCATTGTAGACCAACTATTACTAATGCATGAAACAGGAAATTATCACAAACTTACAACATATTCCACGCTCCTTTCCCTAGCTTTCCAATCAACACGGATATTAAGCACTTGTGCAATTTCTATATTGAACATTTACGATATCTCATGTTTATTGATATAGTGTATGTGGATGGAGTTAGTCAACTTGATTCGTATTGCGAACTCTTTGGAATCGATTTGATGGTTATGATCATGACTCTTTATAATCATGACATCTCATTAAAATTGCTCAAACGATTACTCATCACTTCCTGTATTCTAAATTTAAACATCTGCGAATTCTTATTCAACCTAATTATTATTATTCTTTTTATTTGCAGCTATTAGATGAGTAATGGTAGCGTAATCGTTATAGAACAGCCAAAAGCTTCAGGTGTCAATTAAATAATCACACCATATCACCTCACGTAAGGCGAAAGGCGTATTTTAATGAATGGACACCCGAAACAATCATTTATATTACGAGTTCTTTCATTTCAAGCCTACTTCGAATGACGCATACGATGTGAATGTATTAAACTATGCTAATGGCCTGTTTTGGCCTTATTTTTTGTAATTTTACATGCGAAAGTACTGATTTTAATGGTTGTAGATCATTTTGCGAATGAAAAGTGAAATTCATTTCATTTTCTAAGGTCGTTGAGTCCCTACCTTTACCATAATGACAAGACATTATGGTTTGCCTATGGTGTGGTAAAAAAAAACAAATGAAATTAACAATGAAAAATAAAAGTACCTACTTTGACTCAAAGGACCTAGTTTTAATTTTCCCATTGTTTCATATCAATAAAACTCGAAACTTGTCACTACTTAACCCTCCGCCGCGCACACACTTAAATAAAGTGTTACCCGTCTCAATAAATAAACATAATATGTACGTAACGTTTCCTGATTGGGCCAAGTGGACCGGTTCTGACTTCGGTATCAGTATAAAGTGAGCCGACAGCTCCATCTAAAATGTGGAACAGAAGTTTTACCCCCAATTTCTGGTTCAAACTCTACTATACTGCTAAATTTTGAAAAGTTTTCATACTTCCCAATTTAAAGTTTGCCAAGTTCGATTTCTCTGTTCAGACACCGGGGGTTACGAATGTAAATGGGACAGGATTTTCAGGGCCAAAAGACCACATTACGCCGCATATTACAGAGTCAAATTAAATGGTTTCTACAACAATAGAAAGAAAACAAGGAGCAATCATTTTTCGTCCGTCCATAGTCTTTACACAATTTTTTCAAACATAACGGTTTCTATATGTCACAAAATAATATGAGAAAACACTCTATACTTCTAAGATAGCTTGATCTCTGCGACAGCTGTCAGTATCAATACAGTAACAATAGCGCTTGACAGGCTAACAATAACGTATACGTCAGTTTGACATATGTCGCAGAGATCAAGCTATCTTTTATGAAGTATAGTTTGGTCACTTTTCTGCCGTTCATCGTTTCTGTATTCAGTTTATCACAACTGGAACTTCTTTTGTAAGTGTTTAGTGTCGACTCGATGGCAGTCGGCATCGCTTTACGATTCAGTAACGAGGGACGCCCCAGGCAATGGTGATTCATGGACGATTTTATGAAGTTATTATGCCATGGTGGGCTCGTTCAATGGTGGTCCGCTGGTTGGCAGTTGTCAACATATATCTACAGTCTCGTGTAAGTATACTTATTGTAGTTTACGTTGTACTTGCACTTGTAGATGCATTTATAAGTCTGTAAAACTGAATTTAAGTTAGAGGTAAGTAATACCAAATAATATAAATGGCTGGCGATCAATTAAGAAAAAAACAACAGAAAAATTTGGGCCAACCAAATTTTGAAGGACTACAAAGTAACCTACTTTCTGAAAGGGTCAATTTTTACTCTGGGATGTGTTTTCCTATTCCCAATTTTGTGACTTTATCGAATGTGCAATGTTCTTGCAGTGCATTTTACGAATTATTCCGATCTGTCACCCTGCTTGTCCCACCAGGGAACAGATTGAAAAAAAAATCTGTTCCACTGTTAGCAACGAGGGGACAGTTCGAACTTTATTCACCCCTATCTGTCCCCCTATCACTGATAGGAGTCAAAGCAGGTTGGCAGTTCGGAATAAGTTCACTTTACTTGGCCTTTCCGGTTTATACCAATATCAATGGACATTTACTTATTAAATACCAGTCGAATATAACCTTAAACTTTCAAATCCAACCCTTTCACTGCCACAGTACAATGCAGATCAAAAAATCATTCAGAACAGACGTGCATTGTGCAATGCAGTCAGCTTTCTCAAAGAAACAATGCAATAACTGTGTTAAAGAGTGCATTGAAGAAGAAAGATATCATATCTAGTAGTCTAATGAACTTTAAATATTTTAAAATGATTTTGGAACGATAGTTTTAAATATTTTTGTGTTGGTATCACTGGAAGTGTGTATTCCACTTTCATTTACATTTCATCGTTTCACTCATGAATTCTGCGAATATGCGCACTTTCTTACAATCTAATGCCAAATTGGCAGCTGCTATTCCAGTTCCAGCCAAAAATAACTCTTCTGCCCCTATGAAATGCATTAGAAAGAAACAAGTGACAGTCGGAAGATATTGCTTGGTAAAACTAGGCTTCTATCTAGCGGTTAGTGAATGTAGGCTGAACAGACATAGAATAATACATGAGAACATTATCGAACTAGTTATAACCAGTATCTACTGCATTTTAGAACTAGAATGTTGGTTTGCATGGAACGTAAGCGCAAATTACGAACTTGTACTAGCGAGTTATATTTTTTTGTTGCACTATTTTCTTTAAAACATTCTTCTATAAGTGAAGTGATATTCTCACACCAAGAGAGTTGCTTTCCATCAAGCGAGATAAGGTCAAGAGTGTATTAAAAAAAATACTGAGTACCCAGAATCGGACTTATGATGCATCTTACTTGTCCTTTGCTAAAGCAATTTCAATCGCCACAGTCCTCACTAATTGTAAAACAAATGCCATTCAGGAATTTAACCTGCACTACATATTCATTAACAGAGCATCCAATTCATTGAAAACTTAACTTTCTTCTGGCATGGGATTAGCTACGTTTCACACATATTTTACCGAGACATACATAATGTAACAGCAGGCACAAACTGTCGCTTGTTACGCAAGTGTGTGTCTGAAGTAGTGTACTCATTGACCGACAACTGAACTACACATAAAAGTTGCCCGGTGCCCCACAGTTGACAGCAATAAATGTGGATGGATGGAGAGGGAGAGGAAATCAAAAAAAAAAGATTGATGGACTGTGCGAGGAGTGATATGAAAGAAAAGGGCGATAGCCTGACGGTTGACAGGGCTATATGGAAGAAGAAAACGTGTTGCGCCGACCTCAAGTAATATGGAACAATGTCATGAAGACGATGATAAAAGTTGCCCCACAGACTACAGCCGAGTAGCACTTTCCCAGATCGCTAAATAGTCTAAAAATCTGACACCAGTCTAGCCAAGAAGTAACGTGTTACCCAAATACTGGGTTATGGAGGACAGGTAAGCAATTGCTCATTGTAAAATACTGGTACTCAGATGCTTCCAATTAGATTGGAAGCCGACTCCAACATGTTTGGGAAAAGTCTAGGCAGATTGTTTGCTAAATAACTGACTTGCCGATTTACGCAACAGGAACTTCAATAGTGCATATCTATGGTACAGAACTAGGTTATATAAATATCTACCTAAGTAATTTAATTATTAGTTAGTTACTAAAACTTATTTACTTTAAGATTTTATTAGCACAGTCTTAATGAAATAAATGAATATGTTGACTCATGCGATATGAGTGCAAGCATTAGCTAAAAATGACTACACAGATTAACTACATTAATCTGCAGTCAAGAACTAACCGCCATAGTTGCCCAACAGTTGCCAGCTAGTGTGTAATCAGCTTTACAGTCCACGCACTCACGCGCAGGGCGAATAGGAATTATAGATAGCAGACTGCTGGGCTACCGCCCAACGAGACTGGCTCGGTTAGTGTTAGATACATGCCTATACAGATATCTATATAGATGTGGTGAAGCTCTAATTGATCTGAAGCAGGCCTGTCTACAATTAAAATGTATTTGTAGTTGGTACGAGTAGATATAACGTCGCCATTTTGGCTGGATGAGCCATTGGTTTGGTGAGGTTTTGTGTTACAAATTGATTTTGTACGAAGCCGGTAGATGTGGCGATAGTTTGGGGTGGCTTATCTCCAGCAGTCGACGTCTTTCGGCTGAAATTATTATGAGTATAAGTAGTAAGAAAGTATAGTATATTAATAAGCATTAAGTGGGAAGCAATACCCTTAGCTAGTCGTAGGCGAGAGTAATTTTGACACCGCATTATACGAGTAATATCGTTAATTCATTACATCATTACAGATTTGCACACATAAGCTCTTTAAAGACAGCAATCCATTGCAAATGAAATTTCGCATCACCAACAACTAAAACTAATACATCAGCTGCAACCACGTATCCAATATGCACATAAATAAGTCCTCAGAACTTCGAGAGTTACACAGATTTAGTGGCGTTACGCAAAGTCTGCGAGAGTGTGCCTGGTTTGCCGCGCTTGCACCGATCGGCACGCCCTCTGCATGGTAATTACGATAGCTGGCTAGCTGCTAGACTGTCCGGCACTCCGGCTACCACCCAACGCGGCGATAAGGAGCAGCTCACACGAAGACGTAAATAAAGTAGATGTAATAGTTAAGACACGGATAAGGCCATCTTCAAACGCTTGCATATACGCGTTCACCATACAAGAAACGGCATTTTTAATGTGTACACGACCTCTACCGAAGATATCTCCAGCCGAGTGGTGACTAGTGACTTCGATTCAGTCTAGTATATCCTGCGTATGAATAATCTGTGGCGTCAGAAAAACACGCGTTCTGTCCTGTCAAACAGACTGTCAGAAAAACAAAGTCTCTGTGTGAGCTAATCTTTATCCTTCTTGCTATGCGCAGCGTAAACGCAACTTTATGTTCAAGAAAAACTGCAACATAGATTGAGTTCGTGTGCGTAAACAAGGTGGGCGAGATTCGAGAAACTACTCAATATAGTTACTAAAATAGAGTAGCAACTTTATAACTGCGAAGGAGAAATAATTTTCTGAGCTGGTTTAGGCAGGATTGGTGTTAAAAGAATGACGTAAAAGGATGCTTAATCTGCAGTAGGGCGAAAAACGACGATGTGACGATGGTGGTAAATCCGTCAAGAATTAGAAGGCAAAATTACATGGTTTGTTATTGACTGAAAACTGAAAAGGCAGAATATTTATTCCAACACCTCAAAAAAGGAAGGGAGTCAAGGGACAAGAGTCAATGACATTATTATATGTTCTAATACTAAATTTACAAACAGAATAACAGTAGAATCTAGGTGACGACAACTGCATTTAGATATGTCCTCAAAACGCATAAACTCTACAATTTTATTTGTTTACAAAATTAACAAATTCACTTAACCAACATAACAAGATCTCTTGTTTACAAATTTTATTATAAAATAAGAGGTCTTTCTCCACTGGATGTTCTATAGACGGTATGGCACCGCTTATTTTACGAGTATTTTGATTACAGACGCCCACAAACGACCTGAGCGATAAATGGGTAATATTTATGATTTCCATCTTACGTGGTGGTGTTAATGTCAATAGAGGTACGTTGTTTACATAAGAAAGGATGGGCAGTCTACCTGCGGAGTGACGTCAGACATACGGCAACTTCGCTTAGCGAAGTGTTTATGGCAATATTATGGTCCACTGTTAATTGACGCGATTTCTGGGGAGTGCCCAAGTTTTACTACGGTCTTTTACATAGTGATAAAAACGATGAATATCATAGACGTCATATCCAGTATGTACCTGAATAAAGCCAGTAACGAATTGGGAAGATTTGTAAACTTTGCATATATATAAAGGAAATCTCTGGATTTTATTGTGTTAAAAATCCTGACATTTTATTATTAAAAAGAATTTTATTATTAAAAGGCATCGATTCCCAATAAAATTCACAACTTTGCAC
Organism: Orthosia cruda; assembly: GCA_964057195.1. NCBI lineage: Eukaryota > Metazoa > Arthropoda > Insecta > Lepidoptera > Noctuidae > Orthosia > Orthosia cruda. The sequence continues at coordinate 6,090,569 of OZ059835.1, read as the reverse complement.
ACTATGAAAGTCCCTTTCCATAATTTTTGAAAAGGCCCCAAGTACAAGTACTAGTGATTTTGCCATAGAAAAACCACTATCATCACACAAAAATCAGAGCAGCGAATAAATGAATTCACTACTATAAACAATGGCGTGTATGACACGCATGGTCCGCCATTGTGTCTGCGCGGACGCAACCTTGGGGCTGGCCTCACCGCGGCCTTAGCCGACCAATTCGGACGCTCTCACTTCCTAGATTCACTGGATGGAGAGGACTGATATCATGATGATTCAAGATCCGGGAAAGTAAGGACAAAAGTAGCGTTTTGAAAAAAAAATACTGCCGAATCTTATTCTTCTCGAATTCGGACCTTCGATTTTCTAGTTTCACTGGCAGAAGACTGATAGATGCTGAATAAGATTCAGGAACAAAGAACAAAAAATAAGGAGGATCTTGGAAAAAATTGACTTTCTAATCTTTTACAGAGATTTCGTTTCGAGATGGAGACAGTTAGCTACAAGGAAAAGAAAGAAAAGAAAAAGTATTTGTGACCAACACAGGCAGGAGTCACGAGAAATAAGGCGAGCTTTGTTACAATTTTGATATCCAATCAAATTTATCCATCCATAATATGTGCATAGATTGTTTTGAAATACAGATAGTCATCATAATAGTGTGCTACCATTCAATTGCAAAATCTGTAGCGTAAGCAAGCCAACAGGACATAGAATTCCTGCCAAGACTTGGGGTCAGTACTCAACTCATGATTTTGAAGCTATCGACCCTAGTAATAAATTCAACCGACCTATATATACGTTAGCATTAGCATAGTTCATCGAACGATCCAGACAGTAAGATATTTGACTCCGAGGAAGTCAACTCGCTTAGAAGTCATCAATCCTTGCTCTCCCAGTCAAGGATTCGTAACATAGTATTAAAATTAAGTCCTTGTACAAACGAGTATTCGCTTTTCTCAGTAACACGTATGTGATGCCTTCATAAGTGAAATACTAATATTTGTGATGGAATCTCCTAGAATATTATCATTCGGGAGATAAGCTTACCGATCATGTGCAAGGTCAATCTCTTTGTAAACAAGTGACGATTCTTTCAAATGTGTCGTGTACTCGTGTGACTGTTTCTTGTTCTTACAAATTTAGTTTCAAAATGAAAAGGGGCATATCATGAAGAATATGTATTCCTTGCTACCTTAGCTGCGTAAGGCTTTTTCATATATACCAGCAAAGAAAATAATAGCTTTGACAAGGCCTGTGGCGTCATTCTTCCAAGGTAAAAGCACTAGGGAGGGATCAAAAAGATCTTGCAGAACGCCAAAGATCCTTGGAGCCTTTGCAAAAGACAGGCGTGATTACTCACAGGACAATAGCTAACCCAGTTAAGATGCAGCTTATATTTCCACAACCGTCTAAAAATCCTCGCAAACTACAGACTATTTATCGGCCGATAGTTTGGTTGGATTGAAAATTACATTCATTACTAAATCGTTGTAATTTGCGCTTTACATAGATACTTTCTCATACTGATTAAAGACGTCAGGTCTTAATCAGTATAAATTTTTAGGGCTTAAACTATCGGCCGATAAAACAGAGTCCCCGTTTTATCGCCTGATAGTATGGTCAAGGTGGTCACAATCTCACCTGATGGTAAGCTATCATGTGGTCGACGATGAGGCTCTACGCTTGCCTAGAAGTAACCTATTCACTCTGGACTTAAACACTCTTAAGCTTTATATCAAAAGCATGATAAAACACGTGCCACAAAACATCGCAGTTTCTTTACGGCAACCTAGCTAAACGATTGTGTATCTCGTAGGACAATTAGCAGGCTAGGTCGACATCGCGTGATGACTCCCACCAATGAGCGACAATTAGCTACGAGCGCAGCAATGTGGGTCAACAAGGAATTAGAGAATATTGTACCGACATGATTATGTGTCCCTGGTAATCCGGATTGTAAAGATATGGCGTTGTGTGGTGCAATGCTGCGATGTATTGCGCATTTTACTAAAGGGAAAAGCTCTGGTGAATTCTGTGAATAATGTTTGAAGAATTAAGGAAGATCTTAGGGCTGATCAAGCTGCAGACGTTAATATTTAAGTGAGAAAAGAGGCAATGTCTCAAAAGACAGAAAACATTTTAGACAGAAAATCAAAATCCAATTCAAGTTCCTTTTCTTTCTCAACTACACGATATTTCAACAGTTGCTAACGACGAATTTCTGACTTAGAAAAGCAGCTGCAAGTAGACCGTGCACCACTATTTCTCTGCATATCTCTATTTAAATCTATGTGCCCAAGATTATCCCAAACCAACACAATATGTAGTATTGTTTTACGATGATATTTAAAAAGCCATAAAGCAACGTCGTTCAAAAGCCACATCCAGTCAGTTTTAAGTCTGCGTTGGTGTCATTGGTAAGAAACTGTCGTCATCCTATTGTCTGATGCCAATTTATTAAAGAATCTATTTCTGTACCGAGTATTTTGGTACAACCGATACCGAGTACCTATTTCTGTTTTTTTTAAAGAAATCTACTAAAATACCGTTACCGGTAAAATAAGGTACCGTTTGCCATTAGTAATTTGTTTTTTAACGATTTATTTTTGGAAAAAGAACATTTTGCATTTTCAGCCAGTGGAGAACGTTTTTTTGGATTTAAAAGGGCCGTGAAATCAAATGTCGTGTCTTTTTATTAAAATGTTTACACGGTAACTTTAAATCATGTACATGAATTTTTATTTAGAAGTTGATAAGCAAAAATAGAATTGATGGAAATTGAAATGTATTTTCTTTAAAAATGTTCTTGCTTGTTCTTACCGAGTCAACGGCCGATAGAGTTCAAGACCTAGATTAGACACCTCAACAATATAATGACACATAAAATTGACAAAATCCTTTCTCCCCATCAAATAATTCGTCCTTTGCCACCTAAATTGATTCCACATTCATTCTTCGCTACTTTAGAGTCACCGAACTCGGTACAAGTTCAATTCTGTCTAGTTCATGCATGGGAGTTGGTTGGCACTAGTTGGCAATGCTGAATGTCTATTCGTTGCGTACATGCGCCCGAGTTGCCGATCGCGCCTCGCTGTCTGCAACGAGAATCAGAGGCCGGTTACACGCACACGCTTGCAGTGCGTATCTACATGCGTACGATTGATAGGGGTGTGTCTCGGCGACTTTTAATCGGTAAAAAAAATTGAGTTCAAGGTGGGTTAAACTTTCGAGGTTATTTAAATTTTGGAAAAATACGTGAGGGTTTTTTGTAAGAAACCATCCAGCTATTCAAAATGCAAAATCTCTGTAATATAACGGTTATTTTTGTAATTTAAGCTTCTAAATCCGAAGGAAGAGTCGTTTTCATAAAAAAAAATATGAGTTGGCAGTACTCCAATTCGACCAAAAGTCGCTCAAAAATAATTAAAAAGACGCATTATTCAACAAGACAGCCCTAACAACCTCATAGTGGCAATTACATGAATTTTCCTTTTTCGCAATCGTTTGACACTTAATACCCGTACACCAGCAGATAGGATGTAATCATTTGCTGATTATGATTGAGTTTTAGTTAAACGTGTCAATATATCATGTGCTCCACTTACGAGCAATTTCATCAGAATTAATTTAGCTAAATTATTGGCTAGGTTTAACGTTAATTTAATGTTTTATTAACTTGAACTATTACAGACTTGCAACACCGGAGCTAAACGAAATAGGTGACTAGGTAACGGTAGACTTTTCGTCTAGAGTTTCTTGGAACGTTAGTAGTATAGAATCGAGAACTGTGGTTGCATTTTGAATGTATGGTAAAAATAAGTACGGAGAACGGTTTTCTCTTTACGGTTTTTAGTGAGATACAGCAGTTTCGATAAATGTGAGACAAAGTAGAACATTAGCATACACATTTAGAGGAAGAAGTCAATGATTAACAAGATATTATCTTAACAAATTAATTACTAAAACACGTGCTTAAAACTAAGAAAAATGATCCCCTAAGTCACGTTATAAGTAGGGATATCGTTTTCATTTTAACAAGACTGCACATGCCACTTCACGCGAAGGCCTACGCAAATACTACGACAAATGAGTATCAACATACATTGACGAGGACTCAAATATATTGTTAGTGCAACAATGCACAGCGCGTGAGGCGCATAGGCTAGTCGATATCAGTAGGCATACATCTGTCATGCGTGATCATTATAAATATTACAATAACATGACTAATGCTATGAATATGCGTTTCTCTTTGAGGAAACTGTTGAACTTCATCCAGAAATTATTAGTCGATATTTCAATTATCTGAGAAAAATTGTGTTGCGCATTTAGCAACTGTCAAAATTGACAGCTTGTCAAAGCTGTCAAGACGATTAGCGGTTGTCGAAAAAAAATTGTTCTCAATGGCCAATTACAAACCAGTTTCCGATTCCGAATTCAAAGCAGTTATTTTCGTTTGTTCGTGTGCGCCTATTAGAGGTATTCTTGGAAAGGGTTTAGCCCATAACAACTTTACCACGAGAATATCGTCTACATAATTCATCCAACAATCAAGAACGAGGCAAAGCTACTAATTATCGCTCCGCTCCCCGTGGTCCCACCATTACGCTATACAACTAGACTAGATCAAGTTTATTTATGTAAAACTAGATCCCCGGTCACGCAACTAAAAAAACACGTATTGGAAAATTGTCGCGCAAAGCGGCTTGGGCAGGAAAGTCGGAACGTTCGAGAAGCCAGCCTGTTTTAACGTAACAACTCGAGCGAGCGACTTCGTTCGATCACATGGTATATCGCTTGCTTTTATGTTTACGAGGTAAATAGAACTTTAAGTTTTAGTGCCCTGTTTAAATCATATTGAGTGTATTGGATGGTGGGCTGGTAGTAAATGGTTTTCAAATAGGCTTTTATGGCCATTTCAATGTTTCATATTGCATTGTGTTACTGGCTAGAGTAAACTAGAGTGGACATCTTTTGCCATAGTATGAAAGGTCAAATTATGGATGCCCTTTCGCATTTGAAAAATTCAATTCTCAATGTTTTTGAAATTCGACTACAAAAGCCCTGTTATTCGAGGTCGAGTTAGTCCTATTTCAAATTACATAAGAAGAATGTAGTCTAAGCAAGTTTTCTTTGCCAATTAGTGTAAGAAAAGAAAGTGGCTGGCTCCAGGATGACGTCATCATACAGCTGATTACTTTACAGATAATAACGCATGCCATGCGAAAATTTATTGCAGACGTCTCGTTTTTTTTTCAAACGGGTACACGATACCGGTTTTTGGTCAGAGACGGTTTTTTTTGACAGCGTCACGTCATTGGCGGAGGCTGTGGTTTTTGAAACGGTAATTAATTCTGGTTTGAAGTCAGGTAGTGTACTGAATGTACTTAAATTAAATTGAGTTGTCTGGCATCCGTAGAATCTGTTTTTGCACATAATACCTGTCTATTGATGATGAATTTCAGTAATATTTTAATACATGTTCTGACATAGAGATTGGCAATCTAATGAGATGAGTGAAGATTTATTGACGTGCCACAAAATGAGTAGAATACAAACTGTGTTCAACCACTAACCCACAAACCATCAATTTCAGATTATCAATCATGAAATGATATTGGCCCACCGTGGAAGATTTAAAAAAGAACCACTTCGCGAGCACAGGCATTAATCGCGAGCGTCCAGACCGAGATACAGATTAAAAAAGAATAAATAAATAAATACACAAACGGCGCTTTGGCGGCAAAACTTGTTTCAGATCGTTCATCCAGTTTGCCGCTTTTATACATGTAATAAAGTTGAATATCGTTTAAAATAACATTTGACAGGTGTAAATGACGTGGTTGTGTTAACCAGACTGACTGGTTCGGTCTAGTGCGATGAACTGCACAGGTGGTCCTTGAATGACTAGAGATAAATTTAATATAGCATAATAATAGAGAGGCGATTGACGTGCGACGTCCCGACAGAAACCGAGAGTCGCGCGGGAAACATGGGATAGTTACGGTTTTTTAACTGTGGTATATATTTTGTATGATTTTTTATAAATTTTATTGTCTGTTTTTTTTAATTATATAGAAGATAAGACACGTCATTCAACAGTGTTCCAGCGTGAAAAAAAGATAAATCTTGTTCGTGTCATAAAATAATTCGCTTAGCAAATTGCGGTACAGTTCGGTTTTCCTCGATGAGTATCCAAAACCGTACATAGTTATTATCATCAAGGCATTCATATGTAAATGACTGAACGTCAATGCGTTTATTCTGCGTAGCAAAACTGTGTAACCTCATTTTTTTCCATGTTTTTTTTTCAATTCAGATATTTACTTTGCCACATTGTATTTATTTCTATATTATACTGGCAATGAAAACACGCATATTATAAGGCGTAGTTCTAGGATATTTCTTTCCAAATAGATAACGCAGTAGTACGCAATCGGAATGACGAAGAATTCTTGCGTCAAAAACTCTACAGCAATCCACGATTACGTACTAAATTATGAAGAAAAATGAGTCAGACTACCTGATTTATCTAATAATATATCAGCTCATCCGTACCGCATCTAGACCACTGGATTACCAAACAATATAAAAAAAATACCTACTAATCTTGTCGGCACAATAATTATTATCTATCGGCGTGGAAAAGTTTTCAGTCAGAGAAAAAAAACAATGACCATATCGTAAGTGTCATAGACAATTGCCAAGTCTAGTGCGATCTATGGTTATGTCCGCTTCCTGAAACGTGTTCCGCTTGTGTCATGTAATTGCTAATTACCTATTACCTACACTGCGCAATTTCCTTCCTACTGCCACCAAAACTGCGCTCGCCCAATCCCTTCTTCTCCCAATCCTCGATTATGCCGATGTCAGTTATTTAGATCTAACTGAAGTGCAGCTAGATAAGCTTGAGAGACTCCAAAATGTTTGCATTAGATTCATATTTGGTTTACGCAAATATGACCATGTTTCTGATTTTCGTATTAAGCTCAAGTGGCTGCCAATCCGCCTTCGCCGGAATGCCCATATTTTATCATTACTTTACAGTATTCTGTTTATTCCTACAACTCCCTCTTATCTCAAAGAACGCTTTAAGTTCCTTCATGACACACATTCAAGAAACCTGAGATCATCGGAAAATTTGAGACTTTCGATGCCTACTCATTCCACTAAGTTTTACGATAAATCGTTTACGGTCCAGGCTGTGCGATTGTGGAACGAGTTGCCCTTGTCAGTAAGACAAGCCCAGTCACATGCTGCTTTTAAGAACCTGGTTAGAAACCATTTCCTTTCTATATAACGTTTTCCTATTTAGATCTAATTTATTCCATCATTATTCAACCCTTTTTATTTATTTATTTCCATCTATGTATATGTGTAACACATAGTATTATATGTGTATGTTTATATATAAGCTTATGTATAGTATTTAATATAGTAATATATATATATTAATGTAGCATTACACCACAGACTACCCCCTGTTTTATTCTTAGTCATTAACGTCCATCTAAAGGTTGTCTGGTAGATATCGCTGTCAGCGATAAGGCCGCCTTTGTACCCGTAGAAATAAGTATAATTGTAAAAGAGATGTGTAACTTTAGTTTTTGGTGTACAATAAAGTATATTCTATTCTATTCTATTATAAATAAAACCGCATAATTCTTAAGAATAATTATACTAACCTAACCATAGACAACTATAACTTGCCTAATTATAGACATCAATACTCATATTGCCATATATTCCCCGAAATGGATTATGCACTGTCTTTTTATGGCCTGTCATGTTAACATAATTCTATATATTTCTGTTTAATATGTAATTCAGGACCATATAAAGTATTACGTATGCCTTATGCTGTAGCAATCTCTGTTTGGCAGTGTATGTGCTTATTTTAGTTTCCTAATAAACAAAATAGTTTGTTATAAAATTGTCGTGTTTCAGTCACATTTGGTGTTTCCGAAACTCTTAGGTATAGTTCTCGCCAAACTTATTAGCCGCCCTGAAGTTGGCTACAATGGCTGCGTAGTAGAAAATCTCATACAAAAACAGCACCGTTTCGTGCCTCGCGCATGCGGTAAATCAACTTCAGGGCGGCCCCAAAGTTTGGCGAGGGCTATACCAACATTTATATTTCAAAGTTAATTGGTAACTAGGCACCTATATACCTAATTTTAAACATGATCTAATATTAGGTACCTACCGTTCGTTATTTAGAACAAAACTAAAATGACGTCAACAAATAAAACGAATTTATTAATGAAAATAGAATCATTGCGGTTACATATGCCATGCTCAGTGATTATTTTGGCATCTGTGGTTAACATACCAAAATAATTGATCATAACCTAACTCTACTATTGGTAGGTTCACTTCCCTGGCTAAGTCCATTTACATTCAGGGAAATAACCTTTTAAGCAATACTTTTGGTTACAGCTTTAATTTAACTATTTCAGTCTCTGTCAAATAACTTAGACTGAATCTATTTTCCAACATAATGAGACGTAGAATAAAAACTTATTTGGTTACTACATCAATGGATGAAAACGATGTTGCAGAAGCTTAAATAAATAATTTCACAGACACAAAATATTATTGAATTTGGCTGTATTCATCTAAACATGCAAAGGACTATATATTTAATAACATAGCAACGACATCAAGGGAAATCTGCCAACTCAAAACATGAATAAAATAAAATGAAACATAGCCATCGATGAAAAAACCAAAATAAACAAAAGTTTAGAGGACACTCGTCTGGCGCATAAACAAGTCATGACAACGTGCGACGTAAGTACGTAGTCTGTGGCCAGATTTAACCAATCATACATTAGCAACGGGACGTCCAGACGGCGCGCGCGCAACTTTTTCGGTATCCCCGAAACTACATGAATAATTCCGAAACCACAAATATATAGGAACGAATCTACATATTTCAGATCGTTTTTTCATTTTTAATCGAAATAACTAACAAAACGAAATTCTTTCTTGGCGTTTCTCCATAAATTACTTCTGCCGATAATGCCTAGATAGATCTTGGATGGACCATTGTGTAAGATACTAACCTACACATATTTTTCTATCTTTTTCTAGAATGCTTATGAGATTCCAGAGAGACGCTTCACTGTTATGACATGTCATTGTATAATCAATGACTTACAACACGTATACTATCATAACACACGACTTGCGGTTTCTTTTTCACTGCATTTATTAATTATATTATTTTAAAGTTATTCCGCGTAAGATAAACTTTTAAAATGACTCACTCTGGCTGTAGACTTCGCACAACGGTGTGAACTCCTCCGCTACTGAGAGTGTGTGACCTTTTACCCAAAGATCAGACAACTACCACTTATAAATTGTGTTAATTCTTATTTATACTAAGTATTAAGGAGTTCAAAAACCCATTTGAATAATTACGTAACCTGATTAAGTTATATAATCATGTTTATGAAGACTGGTTTAGGAATAGTGCCATTATTTTTGTTGGACAACTGATTTTTAAATAATGCCTTTAATTAAAAAATCTATAGCCTTAGTAGTTAAGCAAAAAATCGTGAGAAATGCATGTTTTGTGCTGAAAAAGCTGTTACCTGTTACCCTCAGTAATTGCTAATCCAGAACCATTTTTAATGCAAGAGCAATAATAAGTAACAATCAGTGTATCAAATAGCTGAATCTATTTTCCTACCTACCACCGCGTAGAATACAAATCTATTTAATAACAGTATACATAATTTAAGTCCATTAACCTTTCATATAATCCATAAATCTTTTAATACTACAGAATGGATACTACAGAAAATGTCAAACAGTTTTAAACATAATCTTAGTTGTTTTATTCTGCTTTTTTAATATACATGTTTAGTAAAACTGTCACCGGTGTCTGGGCAGTATACATTAAGTATATTTATTAAGTCTTCTCAAATAAAATGTCGTATTTAAAGTTGGCCATCTTCCAACACTGCTTATCATTTTGAGGATGCTATAATTCAGATTCATTCACGGTTCGGAAGCGTGGGTTGCCATTCACAGCGGTTCCTATTTATTTGTTATTCTAATATAATCTTTTAGTTTTCATTATTTGGTCAGTAAAATGTTAATTATGCTATAATTTTAGAACAAAACCGAATTATGAACAATTAATTTAAAATTGTAGGGGTTCTACAGTTGTTTTGTTTCTGCTTAAAGAATGTGTTGTTAGTTCTGTACTTTGTTTATGGTTGTTACCGCATAAAGGAGTCGGTTAACGTGCATTTATTTATTAAAGAGTTAAATACACTTGAAGTAATTTTAATACTGTTTGAAATTGCTTGCTTTTCTTTTTGTTACTGAAATAACTAACAAAACGAAATTCTTCCTCGACATCTAAGTTTGCTCTATTTTTATTCAAGTGCCGTTTTGTAGTCCGATCAAAAGATAGTGTTAAGAAAACATTTTATTAGATTTTTTCTGCAGAAGAAAGACCACCCGGTTTTAATGAAGATACCTACGTTTAAATATAGTGGTTGTAAATTGCATGATATGGATCTGGCTCTCGAGACGGCGCGGGTTCGAAGACGGTCATCTTTTACAGAGAGGGATCCAGAACGCGTAGGGTTGCAATGTTACTGGGTGCCATCAGAATTAGGAAACTCTTTTTGCAATGTTATCGTCATAACTATCAAATGTTAGAATGTTCGTGTAATTAGATGGAAATAATACACAAACATTCTAACATAATCATCATCTAAATAATAAAACACATAAAATGGCGTATTTTTTGGGGCTTACATGCTTCTCGTGCTTAAAAGCTTCTGGAATCAGAATCACAAGTCATGTATTCTAGGCCTTTTCAACGAATGACTTCAATAATCGCCAAAACCCTTTCGAATCATGAGACCATCATGCACGCCTGCACCGGTCCTAAGTGCATCCCTGTACATACGTAAGCGCGTGTTCTTCGAGTCGGGCCGACCGCAGGCGTGTCGACGAGCCGGGAGGAAGGTGAACCGTGCGGTTTCCGATTGATATAAAACTGTCAAAGATATCGCGTGTACCCGCCACGGAAAAACACACTTTCATCTTTAATGACATCTTCAAGAAAATTGAACGAGACTTGGCAGACTCTGAGAATATAAATATTAAAATACGCAATGATTTGTAAGAGATGTGGAAGGAGAGGAATTGAAGCGATGAGTGAGTTAAAGCGTATTTCGCTTTGAGTTTTAGTTTATAAGTTGAGTGCAATGAGAGATAAAATCAAGGACGTAACGAGAGGAAGTTATTAGTCCAGTAACAGCTGGACGACTCAGATTTATTGCAAATGTTCTTGCAAAATAATTCAAATGATATTAGAGAGGAGAGACACTGCAAAGGCAGTTGAAAACATCGATGACAGATTTGTTGCTGAATCAGTATTGTCTTGTTTCGGAAAAAATGAAGATGAAAAATCAGAATCGCTTATAGAATAAGATCAACAGGACCGTACACAGTCAGATAGATAAAACACAATTCATTAAGCCGAGCCACAATTGGCAAGAGACAAAAGCTAACATTAGCTCCCAAGCGGTCTTGTTTAATTTTATTTATTTCATTAAAGCGTTGTAAATATGTCTTATTGGTGTCCAGACGGCGGGTTTCACTGTAAATTCGGTTTATTTTGAGGATAAACCCGATGAGATTTGTTTTAGCCTTTTCTTGATGGTTTGTAAGTTGCATTTTAATATTTTGGACCACTTATTTTTTTGACTATTAAGAGTCGTTATAATGGGCAAACAGTTAACAACAGCCTGTATATAAGCAAAGAAAAACTGCGGAACTTGTTACAGTAACTGATGCATGCTTTAGAGATCGGTTCACAGGTGTGCGCAATCTAAAAAATGGTATAGATTCTGCACACCATAATTTATATTTCCGAGTGATAAAGAACATTTAAGAGTTATTGATCTACAATTAAAAAATCAATATAAATTTCTTTTTCAATCCACTATACTCTTCGAAAACAGCTTTCCCGCATCAAACGATATATTTATAAATTTGTAAGTACATCAAACATCAATGAATTGACACCAAATATCGATACGATGGTAATCGATGCGAATGTGCTACTATATTTAGCTGCCAGTGTCGCGTTACTAGCTACAACCACCGAGGGAATTCATTTGTGACCTACAAATCAACTGCTATATAAAATGACAGCGTAGATGTTCTTATAGGACTACTAGATGTTGGTAAAGTTAAAAGTAGAAGCAAAGTTATGTAAGTAATTCAGTTTTAGTCTGTTTTGCAGCAACTTTATTAATAGCTCTTTATACCTTTTTTATTGCCTTAAACATTTGTGGCTAGAATTGTATACTTTCACCTTGAATCGTCTTGTGGTTTTCAAATTATTGTCAATTTGTAAAAGTTAAATGGGAGTTTTTAATTTGAATCAGTGTTTATACTGTGCTGTCACTAAGTGCATGTAGTTTATTAATACATATTTTCCCCCTTTCTGTATATTTGTCCGAAACAATTTATAACATTACACGAATGCGTAGCGGTAGCAACAACTTGAATGATTAGCGGTTGGTCAATTCTTTATGATCCTTCTACAAATATTTTTTAAAACCAATCCGTCTCGTTTTTACTGAACTCATCTTTTCAGACACAATATGTAGTTTAGGTACACAGATACATATTTCCAACATCTCGTTTTACTGTAAATACAAACATTAAATTTCATGCATCCATGTTATTATCTCAACATACATTTAAGGTTTCTGGTAGACGTTGCTCGCAGACGCATCGTCGCCGCGTAACGTGATCTTCTTATTTGGGTCATCTTAAGTATACGACATAAGATATTTCATTAATTTAGCATCAAACTTTATATTCTGTACATTTAGAGGTCACGTGGCAATGTGCAACTTTTTATGACCAATTCTTTAATCATTAAGTGGTTATTTATATGCTTGGGTTGATCATCACGTGTTTTGCCATGTGGATCTTTAAGACACGCCTCCTCGTGAGTCTAAGCAGATTAATTAAGGAGTTGGGATAAGCAACTGATGTGACTAATGACAGCATTATTGTTGGAAATACTAAAGCAAACACCGATTCTCTGATCAATGTAGTACTATTATTTAAACAGTTTGAAGAGTAGAAGGAGACCAAAGAAACAATTGATAGATTATGTGAGAGATGATATGACTAGATAGGAGGTGAATATTGAGATGACGGCAAATATAGATGAAAGCGGCAGCGAGCAGCGGGCAGTTGCTTTGACCAGACAACACCTGTCTTGTCGGAGAATCCTCTCTTTTCTATGGAGGTTTGTGAGACTTTACACCCTGTTCCGCATACCCCCAAAATATAAAACCTAACACAATAACAAAAAAACGGTGAACGTAAACATCGTGAGGCAACCGGCATGTCCTAGACTCAAAAATTCGAAGACATGTGACATCCACCAACACGCACTGGACCCGCGTGATGGACTAAAGCTCATTCCCTCCCTCACAGAGAGGAGGCCTGTGTCCCAGGAATGGGAACATTAAAATGCTGATAATGATCATGTTAAATGAAAGTATGGAAGAAGAAGACGCTGCGCCGATCACAAATTAATTTGGATAAAAGCAGAAGGAAGATGATGATGAAGCACTGTCTGACAAAAATACATTAAAACATATTGACATTGACAATAAAAAGGATAGAAAACTGTTCGAATATTAAAGGAAAAATAAATGACCAACGATTGGGGTCATGGTGATAAATATTACAATAATTAACACTATAGCGGTGAGTGACGTACTTACTTTGCATAAATAGGTATATTGTCAACTGAGTAAGGAACTTCCAATGTAATAGGCAATATGATTTTGTTGACCATGTTTGTATACATTGAACAATTGGTAACAGCTTTGATGAAGGAACTATGAACAAACGCAGCAGTGTAGATTGAAATGTTATTTGTCTTACTCAATTTAATTTCTCGTTAGTTTGGAGTATAATAACTGACAGTAAAGTTATGAATTGCAACAAAATTAGCGAGTCCATGCTGAATGTGAGTAATAAATAATATTGGGTATTTTTAGCACTTATTACGACTGTGGTTGAGGATAAATAAGTGGAGTTTAACAATATGTGTATGAGGATAACTTACTCGGGACTTTCTATAAAAGGCTATCCTTTTGGAATGGTTTGTTACCTCTGTGGAATCCACGATCACATGAGTACGAAAAATTTGAATATATTCACATATAATGACATAAATCCAACTGAATGTAGATTACAATGATTGTATGTATTTTTAAATTTTGTACTATATCTTTTTTAATTTTTCACGTTTATACTTTCAACGCTTTTGCTAACCTCAATGGGTATATCTTCAACGTGAGGAATGTTTATCTTATTTAACAAGAATATCTATATTTACATCAAAATCACCACATTAAGTACACAAAAAAGTAGAAGACGTTTTGTTCCCACAAGAAATGCAAACAGAAACTGCATCCGTCAATTAGGTACCCATAGATAATAAAAATCTATTTCAAGAACAAAGACAATAGAGATAAATCGTGTGAAATACTTAAACCCACGTTCATTTTCATTGAGAATAATAATAATAAAACTGAGAATAATGATTTTATAGGTACGTTGGCATCGAGGAGCACGTTCTGTATAGCGTGATGACTTAATAGCCTAAGATCCCACTGCAAAAATCTGCGGGTAAGTAGTGATTTTGATTAAGCTTAATTTTCATGAATGATAATGAATACTTAGTAGGATAGGTTGCTGCAAGGTTGCCTGAAAATATCTAACCGCAAATACCTTAATTAAATGGTGAAATTTATGTTTGATCAACACCAAATGTAAAAGATATTAAAGTAAATCCAACGTCATTTGAAAGAAGGTGGTGTCGATAATAGTAAAAAAATAATTTCAATTTTCTGCAATCTTAGATTGAGCTAGATGGTGTTGCATACGCACCCACAATACAGGACAAATTCCTAGTGTAGGACAATGCTGAAAAAAAAAATCTGTCGCGGCTAGATGCTGCCAGGCAACCCTGCAGTAATCTATTCTACTATAAAAAAACATTCATAAAATCAAGTTACATCAAATCAAGTTACATCAAAACAAATTACCTACAGATTTTTGCAGTGGGCTCTCATACTATAACGACTACGTTTGAAAATCAGTATTGACAGGTTGATATATATTATGTCATAAAGACGCATAGAGTTATGAGGGTTAAGTGCTACTGAATAGATCAATTGATTTGTTGAGATATGCATCGTTTGTAGGCTTTTGTGATACTCAGTTGATGACCGCTGCGGTTACTTTGTTGTTCAAGGGTCTGTGGATTTGTTTTTTTATTTGTGTTGGTTGTTTTCTTGTATGGGTTCTAGATTCAATGTTCGATTTGAGTTTTTTATGATCGATTGTAAATATGTATGCATAGATTTCTAACTATTACGTATTAATTGAGACGAATTGATTGTCAAGCTGCATGCATCTGTAACTAATATATGCACTGAATTAGGACAGATCAATTGATTCAAAGATCGGTATGTAAACTGTTATTATATAAGTTGTAAAGGAAGAATGCTTAGGTAATGTAGAAATATTATTTTGTTTACTAGAATAAGTAAGCAAATAGTTTTTCATCAATTTAGCACCTACGATAGGTTAACCATGTTTATGATTGTATTAACGTATGTGAAAAACCCCATTCAAATAATTTAAAAAATACCTTCAAAAAGGGGCTAGGTATTGAAAACCATGCCATTGACGTCACATGCCATGTGGTTATTATTTAATAAAATTCTTCAATAAATGAAGGATAATACTATTCTAAACCTACTACTATCAGTGAGTAACATGTTATGCCAATAAATGGTAAAATTATAATAAATAAATGTAATATTTCATTCATGGTTCCATAACGCGTTGGGAAACGCGTGACTTGTAAGAACTTATGACAATAAAATGTATTTATGCATTGTTTGGATTTCCATACTGGTTTTATTGTTTTGAAAATGTTTTTAAGCTGATTCTATGTAAAGGCAAATAAGCAAAAAGATCTGCGAAGAAAAAAAACAATATTTCTTGAATATGTAAGAAAAAACCATGCGTCAAAAAACGTGCGACAGTAAATCGTTGGTGCGTCGCGGCCCTTACATCATTACTCTACTTTGACGCACCTGGTAGAAAAGCCACGGTTAATTCTATGTTGTGATGTTTTTTACGAAAAACCAAACAACATGTAAGTAAATGTACTTTGATTTTAAATATAAACTGGGCCTATTCTGACAAAAAATATTTTTTGATGTAGAGCTACATATATATTTTGCATTTTCTGTTCTTCGACAAATTCCTTTCAAAATAGTAAGCTGAAACTATAAGCGAAGCTTTTAAAATATTTATTATTAAATGTTTACTCAATCAAAGGCAACTGACCTTAAAATATCAGCTGTTTGCAAATATAAGAGGAAAAACCTTTAATTAATAATAGGTAGGTCATTGAGGCAGAAACCGCAATATTTAACTCGGACGTAAGTAGGTACTACAATTTTTAATTTAACTTCAGGAAATACAATTTTATTGCGTTGGGCACACAGTTAAGTACTGGAATAAGTAGATAACAACATGTAATGAATATTTTAAATGTTCAGTCTCAGTATCCGGATGGAAATGCCATCTGGATACTGAGTATTTAAAATAATAAGATGTACAATAAAATAATACTACTGGAACTATACCGAGCTTCTACAAATTATCTGCGTATATGAGGTTGTGAAACAGACTTTGCAATTAGCATTCAATAAAAATCGATTAAACAAATTTAGACTTCGCACGTCAAGTCAATTCATAAGGATAGAACGCCCAAAACGTAGGCCTTACACGGATTGATAAACACTCATTGATCAATCGATTGTTTCCTTAAGAAGCCGATCGTCGAAAATACTAATACGTAACCAGGTTAGACTGAAAGTAGACAAAACACGATCTTTTACTTTTTTGTTTTTGTGCTCACACCATAAATTATTATTATAAGTCTATACGTGAGGATTTGTAATTGGCTTTCTGTTGACTATGGTTTTCCTTTTTTGTTTGCATTTATTAGCTGTAAGTCCTCCATGTACTAAAATAAAAAAATAAAATAAAACTAGGCGAAAATATTACAGGGTTGGTTTCTGATTATTATGTATTTGGAATTAACAACGTGTCAGTTATTAATCCCTAATTCAACGCCAAAGTTTGACAGATTTTCTGACCAAACTAGAGTTTGACAAGCACTCAACTTGAAATTCTTAATTCAAAATTCGGGCGAATAAATCTGATGATAAACAAGTAAAGACAAATTATAACATTTTGTAAAGCAAGTTAGTTCCGAGCCGTGGTCTGTGCAGTTCGTTGGTTTTCCCTGCGTGTCTGTGTGTGTAGGTGTGTGTGACTGTGTGTGTGTATCGGGTTTCACACGGCTACGTGCGCCTGAGTGGGTGACAGCGGCAGACTCGATGGCAACGCGCTTGCGCAGCTAAGGGCTTGGCCAGACTGGTGCAGAAAAAGTCGAAGCTACTCCAGAATATTGATGTTTGAATTATTGTCGGGCTAGTGACACAAAGACGAAGAAGAACATATAAAGAATACTATGAAGAACCATAATGAATACAAAACCCTTTCAGATGAAAGTAATAAAAATGTAATCTCTGGCAGTAAATACTAATCGGATTACGAAAATTCTACCACTGGTAGAAAGCTATAGGTGAGTGACAAAAAGTGCTTTATCCCGAAAAAAGTACCTCTGTAGAATAGGCCACTCGATTGCAGTCGCGTGAAAAAGCTAGTAGGCACTAATTAAATTCAGGAGCTTGATATAATATGGGTAAACGAAGAAGAGAGTGTTGACAAATTACAAAAAGAGCACAAAAAAAATACGGAGTTCGAATCAAAAGTCAACAGATTTTCACCAAAAATGCATGTGACCAAAGTATACAAAACAAATTCTTGCGACCTATAAACGATTACGAATATCAAACACAATTGTATGTTAAAGTAAAGATATTAAAGCCTAAGTTACACAGTCTGGCCACACAACGAGATCCGTTTGCCATCATTTGCACAGCCATAACTGTGGTTGACATAGAGCACACGGTTATTTTGTAACCATTTGCAAACATTCCGACTATGAAAATAAACTCTGACCACATTATTTGGTGCAGGATTTAGACTTTAACACAAAATGCAGAATTCTTGTTTGTTTGATGGAGTAAGTGGTAAATATCGCTGCAAGCTGCTAGATTTAGTCATCGTCTGTGAGACATATTCCTGGTTTTGCAGCGTTTTGTTGAATTATGAATTTTCTCTAGGTACTGCGCAAATGGAGTAGCGTCCAGAGATTAGAAGAAAGAAGTTTGTTGTCTGGTGGCCAAGGTGTCGTCGGTATAACAATGTTGCCATTACCGGTAAAACAGTGAGGATCAGTGGGTTATGATCATGGTGATCAAGACAACTGTATAAATGCATAGGTTCTAATGTGGTGCAGTACTATAATAAATTGAGAATCGACTTTTGATTGCAATTTCAAGTTGTTTATTATTTTATATATACTTTATTGTACACCAGATTTTATCAAAGAAAAGGAAACTCTGTTCTTTGATGTTATTCCTGCACGGGCTATCCACTTCCTAGATTTGTAACAAAACGACGGTATTCAAGTGTCGTTATAAGGTCCATGTTATAACGTCCAGGTCCAATATTTTCTTTAATCATGATGAGAAAGAACCATTATTACTTTGACGACTACAATTATTGTAAAGCCAAAAATAAATTTCAAATTTAGTATATCACTAAGGTCCAGCATATCGTGTCCCTACACACTTACGTCAGTGTGCGTTGTCAACGCCCCGAGGACACACGGAGACAACCTGACGCCTTCTACGGCGCATGCGCGCAATTCTATCCACAACGTTACTGCGCCGGAGCGACGTGTTGCAACTAAACACCTACTGCGTGCTCTGGCTTCGAAAACTGTCTTTGATCTTGTGGAAGCTGATAAAGAAAGTATTTTGGAGAAAGGAGAAGACGATTATGGACGAATGAAAATTTGCTTATATTAAAAAATATTACGTTTTAAATAATATTTTATATTAAAAAAATGCGTTGGCACGAGAAACAAACATGTGTGCAAATTTTCAGCTCAATCATACTCTGGGAAGTGTGTCAAATTTAACTTACAAGATTTGATTAGAGACACTGGGAATGGTGAAACTAAATAAAAGCTTGTAATTAATCTGAACTCATATCTTTAAGTAAGGGTGAGAATCAGAGTGTTAGTTCAAAAAGTACAAACGAGAGCACAGAAAACGCACTCCCATCAACAGTATGTAAGATCAAAAGTTATATACGAATATAATTTGGTTTCCGAAACATATTGTCAAAATGGAAATAATTGAACTTCCAAAAGTAGACACGCATAAGACTACTTTGCTATAAGTGTTGTATAAAGTTGAAGAAACTGCTGTGTATATTGATATAAAGCTTAATTTAATACCTTAACATTTTGATTAACGGTATGCTTATAAGTACAAATCTAATCCACTGCTAATGTATTTACGATAAAATAAAACTCGCAAGTAAGACATTGAGTTTACCAGTATTAATAGAACAGTTAACACGAACAGACAAATGTAACCACATCTAATAATAGTGTGTGAAAACAGTCATACAGTTAGGAGACAATTGACTTACAAATCTTGGTTAGTCATACTTTAACGAAAGGTTAATAAAGAACTATACAAAGTTCTAACTGTTAACTTTATACCTGAGTAAGTTCGTAAACTTTGATTACAGTTGATTTTAGCTGCCTTTAGTGACCATTCATCATTCAGGAGTCATAGGAGATAATGAAGATGTGAATTAACTATTGTTTGTAGGATATGAAGAAGACACATGGTTGGTTTAAATGTCAGTTTTCATAAAGTTAGAATGAAAATACGTGCAATGATTTCTGTATGCAGAACTGTAGATATTTGGTGAGGTATTAAAAATCTAGGTTAAAATATGCAATATATGGTGGTTGCAGGCAAATTTGACAGTGATGGGCGACCAACAATTTGATTCTGTTGGGTGAATTCTACATGTGAAAGACTGAAAGCAATGAAAGAGTAATTTCTTGTCCACAAGAACGCCCTTTGACAGGCTACATTATTTGTATCAGCTCAGTTTGCGGATATTTTCTCCTTCTATCTGGACATAAGTAACCTGTTGAACAAGAGGCTCGGCTAAACGAGGCCTAGCACATAAAAATGCTTGAAATGACAATATGGTTGAGAAATAACAACATATTTTAGCGTTTGCTCTCGAAATAAATGGCTTTACTTTCAAGTTGTTTGTAAGTGAGACCACTTCACTTACTTGAGTAAGTATGTTATTGCTACTTGCAAGCTTTACGACACTTTGTTGTGTGTCTCTTGGACCACAGCTCCGCTAGTGAGAATTAATACCGCAATGTTCTGCTTATTTAAACCGTGTTTGTGATTAGTGGATACGTTTGATCTATTTTACTTTATTTCTTTACTTGCATTTCATCAGCATGATCGTCTGTTAAAAATCTTATCGAAAAAGATAATTATTTAGGTGATGCTCAGAATCCACTTGCAATATTTCATCACTCTCAACATTCTCCTCAGTGTCTAGCCAAAGGTTATCTGTTGTTCCGAAGTTTCTATTTTCCTTGCTCCAAACTCTTTTATTACTTTCACGTCACATACTTCATCAACATTACCTATAATTTTCTACCCATATCCCAGTCTACGTGAAAATATTCATAACTCACTAAGATCAGATTGCCTTTTGACGGCACATTAATCGGTCTCAAGTTCTCAAGGAAAACAACATCATAGATCTAATTACAGATATGCACCACCTTTCACTAAGCCTTCGCGATAATTACTGGCAATCACCGAGATTCTTTATCTGCTTAGTCCTCTTAAGATTATGCGTGAATATATGAGTAACTATTTGTGTAATGTTCTAGAATCGGGTTGTTACTTCCGCAGTTGCTTTATGTTTAATTGATATTAATCATTTACTTTGAAACAGGTTAATATTGACTGGTTGTATTTGACTCTCTAAAAGTTATCTTGAAAATAGCTGTCAACAGGAACGAAAATGAAGCTTATTTTTATATTTTGTCCACAAACCAACAGGCAGAGGCTTTTAATGATGTTGACGTATACAGCTTACCACACTCGTCAAATCAGTATTGAGCACCTATATTGGACAAGAATGTCTTGACAAATGTAGTCGCTTTGTTACTGATGTCACACTTGAAAAATGTTAGCAGGTATTCATGTCTACTGCACTTCAGTAGGACTACAAAGATTCTAAAGCAGTTCTGAGCAGAGAATTTCACCTTTCAAACTGACATTGTAACTAATGACCTTTCATAAAACATATTAGTTATAATTTACTATTATTCCTCATACTATTAAGAAAATTTGCTTCAGCAGTATGATTTACAACAACTTAAACTCTGTTTCTCACACCTTAAGGTGTTAAATTGCAAGTGTTTATAGTTATGACTTCATTTAGATCCGAAAATAAGTCAGTTTATAAATTAACTCAGTTTGCACATGAGCGGACTTTTCTTTTGAACTAATATAATACGTACGGTAACCTCGTTTTGTAAGTTCGTTTGGTGTCACCCCAACATTGAAATCAGTAAAATATCACATGAAAGTTGGCAATGAACGTGATGAGAAAGTTATTATGTCAACTCACTTTGATAATTCTATTTTCATGGATTATAATTCTTGGGATATTAACGGGCTCAATGATTTGGCAGATGAGACACGTAACTATAAAGAGATTGAAGATAAGAAAGACTTTAGCTGGTTTGACAGACGAGATACTCGTCTGGTAAGATTCTATTTAAAGTGTCTGCATGATTTGAGTTGTAACTGACGACCAAGATATAAATATATTCATGGACCTTAGAGACCATTCAAGCCCAAAAATAAACAAGTGGGCACTTCAAAAATAGATCAAATGAAAAAACACATTACCATATGGTCATAAAAGAATTATAGCACTAAAAGAAAATAACATTATAAAATAAAATGTAACTTAACAAGATCTGGTTTGTAACTTAAGTAGCGAGTTGAACGAGACTGGACGGCGACTCTTGCGCTGGTTCCGAATACACCCGAGTGTGCACAAGCGCGACCGAGCCGTTCCGAGGATTAAGATGATGAAAATCGCGGCTATCAACGGGTTTCTGATTTAAATTTATATCTGGATGTAGAGTTTGAGAAAGTCAGATAATTTAAAGATGACGGTGAGTGAGGTATATGCAGATGTCAAAGCTTTTAAGTTATTTTAAATATATTCAATAGATAATTAGTATTAAATTAAGCAAACGAATGAGTTTATAAACTGGAAGTAGATCAAGCTGAAGGTAACTTACAAATTACAAAAGCTGTAAATTGATATCAAGCAAAGTCATTCACCAAACATATACGGTAGACAAAAAATACTAGGACAGACAGTCTCATGACTCCCATTGATTAACGATAGATAAACGCACGCTGGATAGGTCAAGTGTCAATGTTAACGTCTGCTGACATACCAGACGCTTCCGCGTAATCATATAGCCGTGGTGTTGGCTTACTGGCTAGCGTGTGAAGACTGTGAAGCATAATACCGACTGTGTCCGAGTACTCTTAGTTTATTGAATGGCCCGGTACTATAAAGTGCGTTTCGAGGAGTTTATAGACCGTACTGGTTATGGAATCCGTTGAGTGTTACACGAACGAGGTGTAACTATAAGAGGTGAGTAAGTGAAACTATAAAAAGTCAAAGAACTTTATTTGTTTCATTGCAAATTGAGTCTTAAATATGGATTGTGTGAAAGATGTCATTGATATTAAAAGATGATATTTTACATATCTATAGGAGATGACTATTTACATGACGGCAAATGGAGATCTATAGAAGAAGACATACTGAACCGAACCCAAATAAATAATGATGATTGTGAATTGTCAAATCATAATCTACAGTTAGCTTGAAATCATGCTCGGATATATTCAAAGGCTTCATTCCAATTCCGACCAGTCCAAATGAATCATCAATGAAGCCTTCCTCGAACTCTACCTGAAGAACCGTCCCAAAAGACATTCGATATTCCAAAAAAAAAAAACATAATCTTTATGGTCAAATTAATGCTCAATTTATGGTCAGTCGGCGCCGACGGTCGTATCAGGTTGCACACAGGTGTTCAGTCGTATTCAAATATTGAAACAAATAATATAAATAATGTTTAATAACATCAAATTAATTTAAATTAATTATTGAATCGTTTATTTCAATTTGAATGGGTGCTTTGAGATGTGGTGTTTGGTTTCCGTTGATTTAAATGTCTTCAGTGAAAATATATACTCAAGTTCTATGGAGATTGACTTTAGATGTTAGTACTCTGGTTCAAAGTGTGCGAATGGCATACATAATTTCTGTGTACCGTGCTTATTTCATGCACTGTTACTGTTGCTGAATTGAGTTTTTTTTTCAAGTTTTACCTTTTCAAATAATATTTGAAAAGGTAAAACTTAAAAAAAATATACTAAACTGTGTGTTTGAAAAATTTTCAAGACTAATTTCTTTTCATACAAGAAAATTGTGTTACTTGGATGTAATGCACTATCTCCTACATTTAAAACCAAAATTCAAAAAACCAATTCTTGATTTAATTGGTCGGCAGCCAATTTTATAGTTATCAGTGAAATATACTTCACACATATATCACGCGTTCACAGCACGACATAATTATTACAGTAACACAGATCCATTGAGTTCAGCAACCTTACATCATGGAATTAGACTTTGTACCCATTTTTCTTTGGACTCTGTATGTTGTTGATATCCTAAATAGAAAAATATGATGATCATCATGATCTACAAGAAGGAAGATAATGATGTTACAATTTTTTTTTAAATCGGTTACGCAATATATTTTTAGAATGCGCTAATGTGAACTTGTTTAACCCAGGATTCTTCATTAGACTTATAATTTGAATCGTTGATGATTATTTTGATTTCGTTATCAAGAGAGGCAATATATTTGTTTACGGTATAACAATCTAATAATTGCTCTTTAATCGCATTATTCGAATTATGTGTCACCGATAGCCACATTATAGCAATTTTTCGACATTGTTGCCTCTATGGAACAATTAGTTAACTAAAATGTTCATTTGATCGCGATTATGTCGACCAAATTTGGCTGTCATATTGTGATTACTTTTTCTCTTGTTGTTGGTCGATTGCCAACCACTCCCAAATTGCTAAGTAGAGAAGTCTTAGAGTCTTAGGCGGTAATTTTTTCCGAAATAATTGCATTTGACAAACAGCGATTAGCAAATAGTTGGCTTCGTAATACCGATGTTTATGACATATAGCGATCGATCGCGTAATGATTGTGCGATCGCTGGGCAATTATTGCTGATTGCTTAAAGAGTATTCAGATGAAGCCCTCACCTTAAGCTCGCTTTGAGCTTGCCTTTGTACATAAGCTGTCTGTATTTGTATAAGTATGTATGTTTTGTGTACAACAAATAATATGAATATGACGACTAAAAGAGAAATATGGCAGAAGAAAACAAGTTGCGCCATCGCCGACTTTATTGGGGTACTTAATGGCAAGAATATAATGGACTAGCATTAGGTGACTGAAATCCAGCAAATGCTGAGTTGGTGAACCTGTCGGTATAGACACGCTCAACGCATTTTTTTATTATTTTTGTTATTCTTCTCTTATTGTCTTTGTGGTTGTTTCTGTTGTTTATGTCGAATAAATGTTTTATATATCTATTCTTTTATTATGATTGCTCACATGAACAAATTTTCCCAAGTAAAATAGTAAAAGTTTAAGTAAGTAGGTAACTTGCCTTTTACCTACTTAGTTTTCTTAGCGTGTCACAGTGCGTGGCCTGATGAATAAAAGCTTGAACCCAGCTTACCATAAGTAAGGTGCGCTACTTGACTTTTGTTAAGACTACATTGTAACCGGAGCAAGAAATATTATGGTGACGTAATTTATGCGGATATTGTATTTGCGGCCAGTTTTATTTAGTTTCTACATAAATAAATAATTGAGACTTGCGAACTGTTTTTCTTACTAGCAACAAAGCTAGTTTTGTATTATTTTTGGATAACTAAACTTTGTTTATCATTAAAGTTAAAAAAAAAAAAAAAAATATATAAAATATCCAATATTTATTCATTGTAATTGCTGAAATCATCACTTGAGAACGGTCCGACCGTTTTTTGTGTTATTCTAATTGTCAGTACAAGGTATTGTATAAACGGTTTTTTTTTGGAAAATTCGTCGTAAATTTCACCCGTGCAAAGTCGGGGAGGGTCATAAAGTTCCAAATATTTTTTAGCAGAGTGTCTCCAAAAAGGTTTTATATACTTTTATTTTAGAGGTTCATTTGTCGAATTAATAATTGAGATATTATGTAAATTATTTATTGTTATTAATAATAAAAGTATCGCTACACCTGTGGGCAAATTATATCACTGTTTTTGTCTGTGTAAGTCATTAAAAAGGAGGTTTAGACGATTTTAATAATGAGTTGAAATATGATATTGTTGTGAGAAAAAGGTGAATCTTTTCTTTATAATTATATATACTGATTTAATTTTATTTCGAATATCTAGTTTCTATTTTTAAATGTCGTGGCACTCATTTTAAAACCGCACTGTTAAAAATCAATTAGATACCTATTAATGAAGCATTAAGACTGATGGATGCCACGAGCTACTGTTTAAATAGAAAAACCACATATAAAAATAGATTAATTAGTTATTGCATGCATATATTTACGCGTTTTCCTCATGGGAGTAGGCTGAATCTTACTTCTTACTAATATTATAAATGCAAAAGTTTAAATGGATGGATGGCTGAACGGTACTGCATGAAATTTAACACAAAGGCCTTTCTACTTTTTATCCCGGTATAACGTACTCTTCACGCGTACATTCCCTTCGTTATTCACGCGGGCGAAGTCGCTGATTAATGGTTAAGTATGTCTATATATTTAGTTTATTCTTTTGAATATTTATATTGTATTTATTGTTTATGTATCTTTTTACATAAATCTGATTCGTTTAACTGTCAATATTGCACCTACCACTAGTTGTCTCTGCATCACCCAAAGCTCGACTGGTAGAAAATGCCTCAGGTATTAAGTCCGCCTCTGTACGTTTGTGTATATGAATGTAAAATAAATAAGCTAGTAAATAATTATTTATGACATTAATCAAAAGGCTGTTTTTAACGGTCGATGTGGCGAAACTTGGGAGAGGCCTATGTTCAGCAGTGGACGTCTTTCAGCTGAAATGATTATAGTGAGGGCTTTATTCCGTTCTCCTGGTGACTAAATCGATTGGATTGATTTGTCTTTATAAGGACATACTTATCCCATTCACAGAAGCAAGTTAATATATTTATTATTATTATTTATTTTATACTTTATTGTATACCACAAAAAAAAATAACAGGACATACATTCAAAAACGCAAGTGTACTGGGCGGTCTTATCACACTAGGCAATCTATTACAGAAAATCTTTGGAAGGACTGAACGATAGGAGAAGAATTTAGGGCTGTCAATGTACAAAATATCAAAATTAATATGACTTAGACTTAATAACATACAATATTACATAATATATTTATAAATATCAAATATATAACAGAGAAAGAAGAAGAATAAAAATTGTAGTGAAAGGTAATGCTCCTTCACCCTAAAATCATGTAATCGTCACCATGTATCATGTGTCATTATTTCATGTATTGAAACTGAATTTAAATAAGCATATGAGTGCATATCATAAAAAAAATATGAATTTAATAAATGTATTTTGACTAAACGTCGATGAAACGCTACCCTTATTTTATTAACGGTACCAGAGATCTAACTAAACCATTTTGTAAAAGTTCAATATATTATTAAAACATAACTGGTTGACTTACTTTACGGTTTTGTAGGTCAACTCAATAAAAATTAACAATACTGGCTAACTAGAAAAAAAATAAGCTGTCAAGTTTGAAATTAGAACGTTAACGTGACTCTTCAAGACGCAAATGACAGCTTGAAGAGTCTTTCTGTTCTACCAAGAAAAAATGGGCAATATTTTTTTTGTTTCGTCTTGCACCTGAGTAGCAAATTCTTCACAGAATAAAGAACTTTGTGTGAAATCCAGGAATAGACAGGTAGATATCTAAGGCAGTATGCTCGGTTACATGTGGAAGCTCGCTAGGGGTCACCACCGTGCAATAAGTTATTTTTTTCCTGGAAGGACTGAACTCGATGCCGCGAACAGCCAATGTGTGGGGTCCAATGCGTTGATGTCTTTTATAAGAACGCTGATTGTTATACAATTTGCACATATTTTTTTGAAGGTATAATAAGTTATTGCTGAGTAAGGATTAACCGGTTCTTTTTTGGGATTCTATTGTTCAAAATAATTATTTAAAGTACAATAATTATTCTTGCATAATCACCACTAAAATGCTTATTTGTATAAGGAGGCCAGCTACCTCTTCGGCTCTGCCTGCGTGGTATTATACTTCACCTAATACCTTAATACATTATAGCCAATGTGTTACTCTGATTACACATAGGGTAGGGTAAGGAGTTATTTTGATATTACTGTAAAGTTTCGTCTAAATTCGTTCGGTAGTTTTTATGTAACTAACATCCATTTCAATAGCGCTTGGAAATACCGTATAATTTGGAGTTTGACAATCACTGAGAGGTTGACTCTTTGACTAGATTCCATATTTAAAATTAGACCTTCTTTCTTTTTTTTCGTGTGAGGATGTGGCCACCTCTGGTGTAAGAGTTAATTATGCTGTCTCTGGGAACGGTCCCTTACGACCTCTTCATTGCCAGTTAGATCTTTAAACTTTTGCGCTATTGGAATATTAAGCCTAGCATATTAATCTCACAAACAGTTGGTTTGAAAGGCTATCAATCTGCGACTCCTCTAGCCCTGTACGACACAGTCGTAATGTTACATCTATGTACGTACTTACTTACAAAGGTTTATGCGGCCTAAAGTGTGTGCTAAACATTTGAACCTTGTGCATTTTATTGTTTTAACAGGCTACTTTGTTTATTTCTACATAGGCTTTACGATTGATTACCGAACGGTTGTTTTAGATATAACCGTGTATCTACGAATTAAATAAAAAAGCATTTATACAAATTAGGGTCATACTATACTTTGTGAGTGCACTTTAATAGGATCACCTCTACCCATCCTTTTAGGCAGTACAGGCGTTATATTACATGTGTTCACCGCTTGAACGCTCGTCTTTCAACACCTCCTAGTGGTTTAGTTAGGAAGAAAAAGTGGCACAACAAATTTCCCAGAAGTACGGGTCTTCTTTCTTACACCTTATCATTAAAATCTCAGTTTTATTGAGGCCCTCTTTCTCACCGATATGATCATCATTAGCCTCAGCCTCTGAACATTTAATTTCACAATGTCATTTTTTTTTGCTCGTATTCAGTTTTATGACTATTTTCTTCTAATCTATAAGTGGTTTTTTATCTCACAATGGATATATGTTTTCTTCAGTATATCATTTTTGCTAGTAAGTGTTGGCTACAAAATTTCCCTGCTCTAAGATTTGAACTCAGACCTTCAAGTCCAGAGCTTAAAATCCTAGATAAAGTATACTTCAACTAACATCGAAACATTCTCGTCTTTATAGATGAAACAGCTATTTGTTTTATTCGTTATTTTATTGTTTATTTAAAAGGTAAGTAGTACTAGACGCGGAATCATAGATGGACGTCATGTGTCATGAGACTTTACAACGCTAGGTTAAGAATGTGTGCCTTTATTTTAGATGCACATCATATGAGTAAGTTGCAGGGTATCTTTATAAATAAAAACGTACAGTCGAACATAGAATCTCCTTCTTTTTGGAAAGTGGTTAAAAATCAATAGCTGTTTGTATGAAAAATCATCACATGTGAACGGCTAGACCGATTAATCGTAATTACCAAGACAAGAAGATTTTTTTAGGAAAATCCACCGGAAATTACATTGGACCCGTGCGAAACCAAGGCATATCGTGAATACAATATATAAAATACTTTTGAATATGTACGCCATATGTAAAGTTATTCATTGTACAAATGTAGATACACAATGGGGGGTCCTAAATCAAATTTATAAAATAGAAAAAAAACTTAAATGCCTGAAAAAAAGATCGATCCAGAAAAAAAAATCGAATAACTTACAAAAGCATTAGAAAGGACAGGTAAGCAGCATCATAGTGCAACGGTAACTGTTATTGCGTCATGCTATGACGTCGCACAGAGAAAGGTGTCAACACACAATATTATAGAATATATTCCTCGAATGCACTCCATATACCCGCATAGGGTACTAACGAATAGTCCAATAAATTAAAGTCAAAGAGATACATGCAGTAAATGAAAATGCAAAAGCCCATATTCAAAAGAATAAAGTAGTTACATATTAAGGAAAAGGATTATGATGTAAATGATACATGTTTAGGATATTCAGAATCAGGAAGGGACAATTTCTCAAAAGGATAAACAATATAAGAGTGGTTTTTAATAACCCAATTCAATGATTTTTCATCCTGATAATATTGGACATCATCAGGACGAAAATAATTCTGATTTATTGATATTAAATTGTCTTTAAGCTAATTTTTTTAACGTAGTATTCAAATCTTGTCAAGTGTGTTCTATCGATTAGTGTCATTAAACTTACAGATTATGAAGTTCTAAAAGGATTATCAGGATCAGATGAAGTTCATCCAAAATTCCTTTTGTAGCAAATGTGATTCAGATTGTATTCTCTACTTCAATTGCTCTTAGCATATTCGTGGTTTGAAATCTTAAGATATCTAAACACGGACTTTCGTTTCTTATTTACTTAAGTTCGGTATGTGTTCACGTGAGATCAGCCTCTTGCATGACTTAACCAAACATATCTCTCTGCTTATCCCGTACGTGGTATCAGAATGGTATTTACTTTTTGCACGTAATAGATAACGAGATGAATATGACACAATTTTATCAATGGCAACAATATGTTTGAGATAAATTCTGTAGTCGTTTGTGTGTAAGTCCTGTAAATGTTTATTTTTGTTATTTGCAGCTTCATTTTGAATCGTGTGTGGCTTTTGAGAGGGATTGTATTATTTTTGAATTTTGAAATGTTGACCAACTTTTTCTTGAGATCGGAGGACAGTTATTAAATTCAAAAGGTTTATTTCAAAACTATCCATATATAAGTTCTAGCATTTAGAAGTAGCACTAAACACCCAATAAGATTATCATATTCCGATGATGTTAATCCTTTGATAAATTTATGTAAGAGATCAAGATAAGGTTCTTTATCAATGATGACTGATCGCATAGAAGTATGCAGATAATATCTATATTCAAGTACATAGATATTTCGTAAGTCTCTGCAATTGCAAGCAATGGTTCTCAAGTATGTCTTATCAACTTAAACTTAGAATGAGAACTTTATACTCAGGAGCAGTTCTCAAGTTGAGTCTATATATTAAACTTTAGAAGCTACAAATCCAATGTTGAAAAGCACTGCAAACAATTCTCCAGCACTCACATATATCTATGCAAACATTACCAAAAAGATACATGCACTTATTGCGACTTTAAGATCACCAACTATGAATGTCCACTTGGAACCAAATCGAAAATTTTGTTTGTAAACAACTTATAGATTTATATAAAAAAATAAACTGACAGCTTACTTGGAACTAAGTAAATATCACTTGAACCAATCCAGCAACCAATTACACACCGGTTCCGACTGGACACCCACGGGGGACAAAACTGAAAAATCTTCAGGTTTTTTTACTCACTTTTATAATTCCAAAATGCGAACACTACACTGATCGTAAATGAGCTTATGTTTTATTGAGCGAACGAATGTAGCGCGGTCCGTTTGTTGTTCCGGCGTGCGTTCTGCCTGACGTACGTTTAGCGTTTGGTCTTTCCGCTTTACACTTGACGATTTTATATATACTGATATAACTACGCTGTGATTGGCCGACCGACCCGACGAGCCCGTCGCTACGTCAGACGAAAGCCTTTTTTAGGGCTCACGCAACCGATAGATTTTTACTACGGTTTGGCGATTTGACTAGAGTTGTAGTGTAGCACAGTGCGGTCGTTGGATCAGTTTGATGCAGATGAATGATTTAGTTTTGCGTTTTCGACCGATTTTTTAAGTATTTTGATTGAAATATAATAAAAAATGTTAATTACATATATTTAATTTTACTTAAGAATTTATAATTCACGCGAATTTGCAAATTGAAAAAGTATGCATGACCTTGTAAATTCTAAAACGTTTTCCGACGGTAAAATTTAGCTAACGTAACTAACGTCAAACTCACCTAATTACCATAGATTTTAGTAATAAAAACACCCAAACAAACACTACAAAAGTTCAAGTCCAACAACTTTAAATTTAGAATAAAAACCGAGACAACACTAAAGAAAAAAAAACAATCAGAAATTGCTGGCACTTTTAACTGGTGTCCAACGAAAAAAAACATAGAGTTACTATTTTTTGAAATTAGAAATTTAGAACATGGAATAGGACTTACCCAAGTGTTATAACAAAACGTTTATATTCGGCAAATCCACACAGTAACGAACACTAACGTCTCTCTGATTCTCTCCGCGGTAAGCGACTAACGTTCGAACCGGCAAGCTAAATGTGCAGTCAATGTGTGTCTCTGAAGTCCGCGAGTGTATCGCGAGCTATTGTTTGTCAAACATACTCGTATTGTGGGCCGTCTCTGTGTGTGTCTGTTATTAGTGGTTAATTGAAGATTTGGTTGCTTAATTCATTTGTTTTGATTTTTTGTTCAACAATTAAATCATAATACAGACTATCTTGGGATTTTTTTTTATTGAATTGTGAATTTGTGATGATGCGATGCAAATCTGTTTGCGTTGTTGACTAAACTTATCCGATGTGATGTTAAACTAAGTTAGTATACAATTATTATCAAATATTATTATAAATAAACTAGCGGACGCCTCGCAGTTTCACCCGAGTAGGTCCCGTTCCCGTGGGAATACTGGGTTAAAAGTAGCCTATTTCACCCGGGGATAGTGTAGCTTCCCAACGGTGAAAGAATTTTAAAATCAGTCCGCTAGATTTTAAGTTTATTCGTTACATACAAAATCACAAATCTTTACTCTTCATAATATAAGTATAGATAAATTAACGACTTCAATAATCAATTTTGTGGTTTTTATTTTAATTTTATAGTCTATTATTGGTTAATGTGTATTCATCATTGCGCAAAAGCTTTGTGTCTAAGCTAACAGAAAACCCAGTCAATTCGGTCCTGCCTCAATAACAAGCAGAGTCGAGAACAAAACCTAGTTGTTCTTCATAATTAAGTAAGATGATGCACTAACCGTCTGCATTCCCACGCAATTAATCGAAAGTACCCACTGTGACGTCAGTAGCTATGTCTGAACTAAATCAGGCTTCGGTCACCTTTAGCTGTAGGATGGCGCGTCGGAAAACTTGGCCGAGAACTGTTAAATTAATATCAAAAGCCCAAAATCCAAATTTGACGAGGTACTTATAATAAAGCAAAAAAAAATTGGGGTATGGCTTTGACGTGGACACGGCCGTGTGTTTTACGTGAATACGTGTACGTAATGGGCCTTCGAATTTCCATGTTATATTATTTAAAGAATCCTTCGATCTATTAGCTATCAAGTTGTATAATTAAATAGACATATTCACGCCAAAAGGGGTAAAAGACACTTAAGGTTGACTTAGTCGATAATTCAAATCACTGTTTGACGGTGTACCTTCAAAGAAAAATTATATCAATTTGTCTCATCATTATATAGCCCTGTATGGAAACAAAAATTAAAAAAAGAATATATTTGAAAGTTATGAGCACTGATTTTAACGCATCTTTGGGCGGAAATAAATACCATAAGAAGAAGGAAATTTGCAAAACAGTCATCATACAGGGATATATTAGTAGTTCAACAATGCAAATAATTTTATTTTAAACAGATACATTTAGTAGTGTTTTCATGATATCCATATTCCCAAAGGTCTGTTTATAAAATTTCGCGCGCTCGTGTTCTACCTAAATCATCATCCATTTCGCTGCAAATTTGCAAAAGTGTGTATTCGTACGCGAACTAGCTTCTTACTGCTCATCCCAGCATATATCTTCATCGCATGTGTTGTCGGATGAGATCGTGCTGTCGACTAGCCAAAACCTCAAATTTTAGCTGTTCAAGTCTTCTTCATTTTAGGCAGTACATAATAGAGGTTAGGGAAACACTTTGACCCCAAGCTGGCCTAGCGCGAGTTTCAAAAGAACACCAAACCAGCTTGTACTTTTGTACTACGGATACTGATTATAGAACCCATAAAACCTATTTGACTTATCTAATCTCCTCAATTTAAAGCAGATGTAACAACCTGGAAAGAGATAAGTCTATAATCTCTTCAAATAGGTTGTGGGTTCAAATTCGGGAAAGTACCAATGAAACTTTTCAAATCATATACACTTTCTAAGTTTATGTTGGACATCGCTGACAATGATGAAGTACACATCATAAGAAAACCTGGACTTCTAAGTATAAGTTTGCGCTCCATTGGTGTAATTGAACGGCGTTCCAGTGAGTCAAAAAACGAATAAATAAAAATCCCGAAATTTACAGTAGGTGTGCAAATATCAGAGGCACCGATTAGATGCATTGACACACAGAGATTATTATATGAGAATTTTCTCGGAAACGATAAGGCAGCCTTCGGTGTCACACTATAATCTTCTTTGTACTGTCATGCATGGAGGTTGTAGTACAGTCAGAGCAATTTTGTATTTATGTTAAGTACTATCTTTAAGTTTTTTTCCAGGGTTAAGGAAGATTTGCACACTGGTTTTGTTGTAGCGAGCTGGGACAAAAAGAAAATGTCCCCAATATTTTTGTTGATATGACACCAAACAAAGTTTTTTGAAAAGATTGCCATAGAATTTAGACCGATGTGGTTTCAGAATGGACTACTGAAATAAAAGCTTTATGTAGCAGTCTATAATAAATGGAATAATATCTGCCTAGCTCTTTCCCTTCTTTGGTTCAGTCTAACCTGATGGACTTGAATACCAGTATTTTACATAGAGTGACTAACTATCCCGTGCGTCCCGCATCCAAGATCCACGGGATCCCCACAACCTTCACCAGGTCATCGGTCCAACTGGTGGGAGGCCTTTGCACGCAACATCTTCCGGTTTGCGGTTGCCACCGCCGCCGGCGCCGGTCAATATAGCGACGCTTGGGGAAGGCCTATGTCCTGCAGTGAACGTCTGTCGGCTGATATGATGATGATGATGACTATCGTACCTCCGCAACCCGTGGGTACACCTAGGCAACTCTCTTTGGCAGACTCTCTGGCTTCTGACTACTTCTGTCTTTGTGTATGAATGAATGAATTAATGATATATTTAAGAAAATAGGTAGGTATATACATAGGTTCTTAGGATCTATGGGTTTCACTATGTTCGGCATTTCAGCCGTGCAAACATTTTACATCTTGGTTATACTTTATAGCATGAAATGCAAATTAGTAATTAAATAAATATACTAATCATAATTTCATAATATAAATTTAAATTAATATTGTAAATTTTTAAGTATTTTAATTTACATTATGTGTTAATACACCATCAAAGTCAAAAATGTGGGTGTGGAAGGGAAAAACCAACCTTACCTTTTAGGTTACGATAAGAGCGAAAAGAAAATTGTCAGTAGCGATCAATCAAAGTATCAGTTTTTATCAGTCAAATGGAAAACCGATTACTTAGGCTTAGGCTTCTATAGTTCTAGATGTACATAGATAAGAAGCGATAAAAGAAAATAAAGACACTCTAAGAGTATCTTTAGAGATATTGGTTAGTGGCGTCACTATTAGATGACGTGATACTGTAAGAATCCCCTTCTTTCGGAATAAAACCAAACATTTTCATTCATTTAAAAGGACCAATAATAAAATCGTAGGTAATGATGCAAAAGATGTTCATAATAATAAACCGTCCGACCCAATTCCAGCAACGGAGGCTAATCTCAACAGAGTAGCAAAGTACGCAGGAGATATTAGAGTGCACGAGTGTGTACGCTAGCACAAGTGCACTTTCTGTTCCTTCACTCTCAGAGTCCGATGAGAAGGCAATTCGACACGACCGGGGAGAGATTAGGTGCAGGTTTTATGTGCTTTACTAGGCACGGGGTTAATACACACACCACCAATTTCCAAACTCCGAGTGCTAATGACAAATTTCGTAAAGCAAAAAAGGAAGTGCATTATGTTTACTGTAAAAGCATTGTTCTGTGAACCGAGCTCCCACTCAAGTGTCTTCACTTGACATTAATGTTTAAACACATAAGTAATATAAGTAGGTCCATTAGCCGCAGCACTTACCTACGTCACCTTAGTTTCGGCAAAGAGGTTTTACAGAATAATCCCATACATTTGATAGGATCCCGGGACTGTTGAGCTGACAACTAGTAGAGGAATATAGAAGATAAAGACATTAAATTGAGACACAGCTAAGAGTCTGATGATTTGAACAGAGAAACCACAAGCATGTGGCAATCATGCGTAAATAAACGAAAAACCCCAAATCTTGTCACGTCGAAGAATTATTAGAGATTACCTTTAACTCTAGTAAATTCAATTCAAGTGCCTCACGATTATGTACCGTAGTACATATTATAGGTATCTATTGTTTTTCAGCTTTCAATAGTCGTATAGACCGAAGAATTGTGACGACACGATTAGTGCGGTGCCGGTGGTTGAGCGATCGGCTGCCTCGCATCATGACGCGGGTTCAATTCCCGCACGTAACAAATATTGGTATGGCCTGCAGATAGTTGTTCCGGTTTGGTTGTTTGTGCATGTTAATTTATATGTTTGTAAATGCACGACGTTTATTGAAAAAAAATGTACGTTCAACATATATTTTTACATTTGTATGGTAACCAAGGAACCATTCTCTAATTGCAAATGCGCCTTGAGCAATCGTCGTAACTCGTATTTGTGCCTTCTTGTAGAATAGATTTGCTCTACAGTTGCACTGTTTAATAAAATTGTCTTGACTTTTCCCAATTACATATGTTGGGGGTCATCCGAATTAATAGCAGTTTTTTTCATGAAGTGACTCCCTGTCTGAACAGTGACATGACTGTATATCTTAATATTGGGACCGTTACAGGCTAGTATTATTATAGATCCATCTACTATCACATGAACCTACCAAGGAAGGGATCACTCTAGACACATCTCAGTATATTAATAGTCAACATTTTATTCTTAGTTCACTACAACATACGGAATCAGAACACAAACAACCAAAATATTTATGTTTAATAAACAAGATTTGGACTCATATCAGATAAGATATCGTTACGTAGATTATGTATGTGTTGATACATTTATGACGTAAACACATGTGACTAATTTGTTAAAGTAAATAAAGGGGAAGTAACGTCCGTTGAAGGTAAAGAAATCAACGTTGAAAAAGAAGTAGAGATTGTCAGACTTAATAGACATGACCCACGCATGTCCGTGAATTACGGCACATTCCCTCCCACAGAGAGGAGGCCTGTGTCCCAGCAGTGGGAAAATTAAAAAGCTGATGATGATGATGAATAGAGATGATAAAGTGCCGTCAAGAATTAATATGAATGTCACAATCGTTTATGAACCAATATAAATGAGATTAGGAAGGAATGCAGAAGTAGTTGCACTACATGCAATGTACAAATTAACCAAGCATTCCTATGATGACGATGAATTCAAGAGAAATCCAAGTATAGACCAGTTTCACAAAACAAAAACTGAATCGGAAATACCAAAAAACACCGTACGAACACAAATAGGAAATCTAACACCCGATTAGTCAGAAGCACTTACAACCATTAAGCTAATATGAGAACATGTCAAAAAATTATGAAACCTGTTAGAAAATGTTCACCGAAAACCGCAAATTTTAATATGTTTGAAGTGTCTGATGAATCATCGAGAAGTGGCCGTGACTTTGAACAGGCCTGACCGTGACGGTAGCACGGAAGCAAACAGGGTCATCAACACGTCATTTCATGTCTGCTGGAGTAATTAGTTTTACTTTTACTTAATTAACGTCTGAAGACCTGAAAATAGTTCTGTATCTTGGTGTTTCAACGTTGCTTTATTAACCGACGAAAAAAAAGAAGGAGGTTCTTAATTCGACACGTATATATTTTATGGATATATCCTTTACTTATGAAAGACTAGCCTCTGCTTCTTCACCCGCACGAAAATTATGCCAAGATAACTTACTCCGGGATAAAAATATCTTGTGTCCTAATCTAGAACATAGTTTACCCGTGTGCTTTATCCAAATCCATTCAGGCGATAAGACGTGAAAATGTATTAAATAGACAAAAACAGACAGTTACTTTCAGAATTATAATATTAGAATGAATTACATACTAAACTTGTTATGTATTTCATAGGTAATATGAAGTACATAACAAGTTAAATATACTATACTCAACTCCAGACATGTAAAAGGACAAAATATTATTTTACGAAATCATGCAATTGGTGCAATGCAGCTATTTACGTATTCAGCTCAGCCAGCATTCACCGAATCTGAGAAATTACGATTTAGTATAAACACATTACCATTTCGACTGTTCAAAGCGAAGGTGCACTATTCTACATTTCACAGACAGCTTTTATGATTTCTGACATTAGTATGTTTCGAGTGTTTCCAATGGGTCGTAAGGAGTTTATATGGTTTTTCGTCTGGAGCTACGCAGAGAGACAGATAATAATGTGAAATGTTACAATTGCTCTATAAAATTGATATAGACTACAGCCGCAACGGATTCAAACCCGAATTTGAAATTCGAGTTCGAACGGAATAAAAAAAAAATCGGACTGGGTCTAACGTGTTGAGCAGTTTCTAACCTTCATATAAAGGCATTAAGACTATTTCGGGTGGATATTTCTCGAAACCAGATCAGATGCAGAACCCAAACGCTCTTAACCCAGTAATGCCTAGCGCATATCATCAACTGATCATCAATTTCATCATCATCTTCCTGTCCCCTCCTTCTTTATCATTTACTCTTTTTGTGTTTACGTTATTCTTTCCAAACTCTCCGTCTGCTAAACAGGACGACAATTTATCAACACGATGTAATAAGAAAAGAAATAGAACCTATGACCGATAAAGTGTAGACGACGCTTTAAAGCCTTGATGGTCTCACGTTTCAATCAATGTTAAGCGACCAGCTGTCAATATAAATCTAGATTACAGTGCATATATTATATCAATGAATCAAATCATATCTGCAGATCAAGTTTGCAGAACATTTCTATAACCCAAGAGTTTGAGGAAAATATGGTTTTATCTACGTCTTTTGATCTATTTAACCACTCCACTCCCCTGATCAAACTTTTGTAAAATATTGATCTCTTCAGAACTCTTGTAAGTAATTGCAGCTTTTAAATAGTGAAAACACGTCTTTAACTGACGATATGGTAGCGACGATCATTCGCAGTGAAATTTAGGTAATCACAGAGGATGCCACAGGGAGCTACGTTGGGCCTTAAATTTTTGAACTCATTCATTACAATGCAATAAGGTACTACAGGAATCCTAATTATAAACCAACTAGATATTCACAAACCCATAAGCCAATGTTAAACTAGACTAGATAAATATAATACTGTCGACTGATATAGACGCTATCAATAAGTCAAGGAGGTAAATCGATTAAAAACACCATTAATACAGTATTGTCATACATAAATTAATAATTTCCTTATAACTCGAATTAAAACAAGGAAACACCGTACCTTTATTTTTATCAACAGATAAGAATGTGTAACATTTTAATTTTGTAACACACTATAATAGTTGTAGATTGCCGGAAAAAGTCTTTGAACTATGGAATTTTTTGGGGTTTATTTATTATCTGTATCTAAGTAGGATATTTGGAAAACCTTTGTTTTGGTTAATACTTTATGTAGGAAGCGGTAATAGTTGTCTAGCGAGTAACTAGAAGTTTTAGCTGGGAAAGGAATGACCATGAATTCCGATACCAACGATAAATTAAAAACACATAAAGCTGATATAATTGGTTAAGAAAATAATGAAAATGATAACAGAGCTGTTACCAAACTTGTTAAATTTTAAGTTCAATATTACCAGCGCCTTATATTTACTTTGACATCACACAAGCATGTATTTCGCCATACCCAATGACGAGATAAATAGAAGGTAAATAATATATGATGACGATTCATCGTTTACATATTTAAGAAATGTTGAACTGCGATGCATTGTGCCTGAATTTTGGATTATTACAAGGTTGTTTTAAGAATCTCTAAGCAATATTTAGAATCCCTAATGATTAACGGTTTTGTTTCATAATGATTTATTCGGACAGCATCTCTAAGTTCGAAAGAATTTATTTGGAAATATTGTTTGGTTCGGTAAATCAACTTCAGCTTATGTAACGATTAACACAACTAGAATTGATTAATTACTTGGCAATATACAAATTCAAACTCATTTTTTTTATTGCACTCATGTTTTGTTTATTGCATATAAGGGTACATGACAAACCCTGTAAGGCCACAACAAATTAAAAAGAATTAAAATTAAACAATTTGTTAGACCTTTCAAATTTTGATATGAGCTTTAAACTTCACGTGTATAGCTAAATTCTTTACTCGTTAAAATATAAAAATGACAATTATCAAATCGTTTTGTTTGAATTTATCATTATCTACTATTACTTATGTATATTCTAATACATTCATGATTTCTCAATATTATGTATTGATGATACAAATAATTCGGATATGTGCTAACTTTTGTGGTATTATATAAGTTTGGGTGCTAACTATATTGTATCGTGATCGTCTTCTAATGTATTTATCCAATAGACTTATCGTGATGACAATATAATTTATTTGAAGCTAGATTTTTGCT
This sequence comes from Orthosia cruda, assembly GCA_964057195.1. NCBI lineage: Eukaryota > Metazoa > Arthropoda > Insecta > Lepidoptera > Noctuidae > Orthosia > Orthosia cruda. The sequence goes on along the minus strand of OZ059835.1, from coordinate 6,050,465 downwards.
AAAACTCTTATGAAATATTCCTTGCCGAAAACCGAGCTGAAGATACATCATAATTATGCATTTACCTTTTTAATTTTATTAGCCTACTTTCCAACCACTATACAGAGAAACTAGCCTATTCCCTTTGAATTATTTCTCTAGAAGGTACGTGGTCATTGTCAATTCTTTCGCATCAGCAATGCCTACCAAATCCGCTTAATTTGCCAACGTCTATAATGTCGAGTCATTCAATCGATTTAGCTTCATATGTAGTAAAAGCCTTTTCGTTTAATTATGGGCTATACCGCAATATATGACGTCAAATATATACACAAAACTTCCGTCTAGGTAGAAATACTTGTTATTTTTTCTTACTATTGATTTAAGTAGGAACAAAATTAACAGTTTGACCTTTCGTTTCTGAATGACGAAATTATATGCAAATCAGCGAAAGGGGTTTTGTCAAATCATGACACTGTGGAAGGATTTCTGATTGCAGTTATTTGTTGAGATGAAGTCAGTAATTTATTTGATGATGGTGGCATTATGGTTTGCGCACTGACAGCACAGATCTGCCTTATAAAGCTCAGTACTAAGAGTTACCAGGAAGTTGAAAAGGAATATTTTGTCCTGGTATAGTAATATGAAGAAGAGAGATGAAACGCGTTACTAAAAAAGTTATGAATATAAATGAGGATGGAGAGAGAGAGGAAAACCAAAAAAAAATGATGGATGGATTGTGTGAGGATTAACATGAAAAAAGGGAGTCAGTGATAGCATGACAGCTGTTGACAGGACGTAATAGAGGAATAAAACATGAGGCGACGACCCTAAGTAGATAACACGGGACAAGAGTAGGATGATAACTAGAAGTCACCGTCGTCTACGAGTTGTTAACCAAAATAGGGTTATCTCAAGTAATATATTCCTTAATATACTTTTGCCAGCAGTTGCACCATATTTCAAAAGAGGCAGCATTTACATTGTGTTTCATCTCACTTCAAGTCCATTGACCACAAACTTATGACTCAAGCCAAAGATCAGACCTAACCTCTAACTGTACGCCGTAATGACGTCTGTAGAACAATTTCTTCCCGTTTATCCTGTTCTGTAGGTAAAAATGATTGACATTGTAAAGTTATTTAATTGTGACGTAGGTTATGCGAATTCTATGATGATGTATGGACAATAATGAGTCTACTGGCGCATTTGCTATTTAACTTCCTAGTATTATATTACTCTCTAAATTTGTACTCGCTTTTCATTTGTTTGTGTTCGGTTATTCTAATTGCATGTTAACTAATGCCTACTTTGATAATATATAATCGCTAGCTTTAAACCGAACTAATGAGGGAGTATCATGCGATCCTTTGATTATATAATGACGAATCCCATATCAGAGCCCATGCCTATCTCTTTTCACATAATCGAATTTTGCGCTAGTGCGGGTCAGTCCTTTTTATAGATGTCGAGCTCGTGCCATCATATCCACCATAGTTTGCAGCACTGAATAGGACATTCATTAGTTCTTTGAGCCCATTTCTCTTCTGACAGATATCTCCAGTCCGATCCCACTTAAGCTTAGCGGATTACTGGGTTAGTGGAGACCATGGCTTTGATTTGGACTTTTAGAGAAAAGCCGGCCCCACGCCTCTTTATGACGCTCCGCCTTCTGGTGACGTATGAAACAGATCTTCAGTACCATAGTATGTGAAATTATGACTATAGTCTATCAACTCTAACCCTAATGCGAATCGGACTAGCACACCGAGGTATCTGTATAAACACATTCACCATAATAATTAGATATGAAAACTATGAAGCAGGTCTCTTATAACCAAAAAAATAATAATGATGCAACAATAAATTTACGGTTTTCGGATTTTCCCTTTACTTGTGGTATAAGATATTTCTTATTGCTAAATTTAAAGTTTCTAAGATAAAGCGAGCTACCCTATAAGTTTAGATTCTCTTGCGGAAGTCAAAATATGCGGCATAAACCGTATCTTGTGATTGCGTTGACTAAGAAGCTTTTAATTTTCACAGCTTCCAGGTATTGCCAGACCAGAGTATTTGGTATTCATTTCACCTTGATACGTTCCCGCGTTCCTGAGAAGAAGGGTCTTGATAGACGGACAAACAACAGTCGTTAACGAAGTGATCCTAGAGAAGGGTTCCTTTTTTCCTTTTGAGGAACGGAAGCCACACCTGTTTTTCCTAACGGAGACGAAGATAACAATCCCGTCGGACGTGGCGTACCTCAACTAACCGGGTTACTCTCTTGAACACAAGTTCAAGAAGCAAGCTGGGGTCTGTGTGTACGTCCGCGATGACATTTGTTGTCGTCGTCTCCGTTGCTTTGAGAAATCGGGTTTTTCTGCCATATGCCTACTTGTGGACACAGGCGTGGAGAAATCTATTTACATCGGCGTATACTGATCACATAGCGGTGACCAGGAGTCAACAGCGCTCTTTAATAGCCTTGTAGAGTCGACTGATGTAGCCCAGCAACGATACCCAACATCGAAGCTTGTTTTTCTGGGGGACTTCAACGCCCATCATAAGGAGTGGCTGTTCTCGTACCAGAAAACCGACCATGCTGGATTGGAGGAGCGCAAGTTTGCTTTAACGCTAGATCTTACCCGACTGGTGAATGTGGCAACGCGGGTACCGGATGTAGACGGCCATACACCCAATTGCTTGGACCTCCTGCTGACAACTTATCCGGACAATCATTCAGTATCGGTCTCAGCCCCGCTGGTAACGTCTGACCATTGTCTGGTGAAAACTGTTTCGACCTGCTCCCCTCCAGATAAGAGTCCTAGAGGCATGAGGCGAGTATGGCGATACGAGTCAGCAGATTGGGATGAGATGCGGCACTTTTTTGCGTCCTATCCTTGGTGGCATGTGTGCTTCTCCTCGGGTGATCCCTCGTGCTGTGCTGACGTGGTTGCGGACGTGAATCGGCAGGGAATAGATTATTTTATTCCATTCTCCGACATCCCGCTCGGTCACAAATCCCGGCCTTGGTATAATACAGAATGCGTCCACGCTGAGGCCCGAAAAGAGTCTGCCTACCAAGCCTGGGTCTTGGCCCGCGACCGCAAAGTTAGAGCCTGTAGGGTTCGCGCGAGGAAAAGAGCCTTTAATTCTGCCGCCAGGCTCTGCAAGCGGGTTCAGCGTCGGGCACGTTTTGACCATATTGGACGTTTCGGGGCCAAGCTGGCATCGCCCCTTCCGGGTAGTAAACAGTTTTGGTCCCTGTCTAAAGCGGTTGAAACTAATTTCTGTCGTCCCACTTTACCTCCAATGCTGAAGCCTGATGGATTGCTGGCTCACTTTGCAAGTGTGAAAGCAAATTTATTTGCATCTCTCTTTGCAAGCAATTCACGTCTGGATGCTGGCTCTAAGCAACCACCTATTATACCTCATTGTGACTCTTCCATGCCGGAGATCGCAGTTCACACTAAAGAGGTTCGGAGAGTACTGTGCAGCCTAGACGAGAACAAGGCCAGCGGGCCTGACGGCATTCCAGCGAGAGTATTGAGGCAGTGTGCGCCTGAACTGTCTCCTTTGTTGACACGCTTGTTTCGCCTCTCTCTTGAAAAAAGAACGGTGCCGAAATCCTGGAAGCTTGCAAATACACAACCAGTATCCAAAAAGGGCGACCGTGCAGACCCTGCCCACTACCATTACCTCCATACTATGTAAGGTTATGGAAAGGGTACTGAACAGTAAGTTGCTGACCTACCTTGAAGACAATGATCTCCTCAGTGACCGTCAATATGGCTTTCGCCGGGGACGGTCAACTAGCGACCTTCTTGTGTTTGTCACGCACTGCTTGGGCGAAGTCGTCGAGAAACATGGCGAAGCTTTTGACAGGGTCTGGCACGCTGGTCTACTCAGCAAGCTTCCTGCTTATGGCATCCCAGCCGGTTTTTGTAGCTGCATATCAGACTTCCTCAGTGAACGGTCGATCCGAGTAGTCGCTGACGGCTGCTACTCTGGCCTTAAGGCTATTAATGCCGGAGTTCCTCAGGGGTCTGTTCTCTCTGCAACTCTTTTCCTGCTGCACATCAATGACCTACTTCTGCCTGGTATGGTTGGGTACGCAGATGACACTTTGTTTCAGAGAGATACTTGTCCAGCGCAAAAACCGGCGGGGATAAAGTTCATTCCTTGAGAGAGGCTATGGTGGAGCGTACAGATTTGACCTTAAGTCTTGTCTCCCGTTGGAGTAAAGCAAACTAGTCTCTTTTAACGCCACCAAAACACAGGCATGTCTTTTTACCGCAAAAAGGACTCATTTCATCCAAACGCCTACTTTTCGGGGTGCATCTGTTCCTGTAACTGATCGGCTCGAGCTCCTTGGCATGGAGTTGACATCCAGTCTTAACTTCGGCGCCTCCGTCGAGTACAAACCCCAAATTGCGGCATAGAAACTGGGCGTCCTAAACAGAGTGAAGCGATACTTTATGCCTGGACAGCTATTAACTCTTTACAAGGCGCAAGTCCGATCCTGCATGGAATAATGCAGTCACCTCTGGGATGGCTCAGCTAAATATCAGCTTGCCGCGCTTGACTCGGTGGAACGCAGAGCTAAGCGACTAATTGGCGATGTCAAACTGGTGGATGCCAAGCTTCACAGCTTGGATCATCGCCGTAAGGTTGCCTGCTTGTCGGTCTTCTGCAGACTGTATTTTGGCGAGTGTGCTCATGAACTCCACGATTTCATCCCACCGGCCCCCTTCTACCATCGGAGATCTAGACGCACTGCAAGTTACCATCCTCACTTAGTTGCCATCCCACCAATTCGCACCAAGCGCTTCCAAACATCCTTCATAATGCGCACAGCAAAAGAGTAGAACTCACAACCTGCGTCTTTGTTTCCGAACGCATACAACGCAATATCTTCAAAGTTAGAGTGAACAGGCTTCTTCTGGGTAAGCTCATTCCATCGTCGACTCTGTCTCTGTCACCTCTGACCTAGACTAGAGTCAAGATCAAACCCATAACAAATAAAAAAAAAAAAAAACTCTAAAACGCTGCAGTTTTTAACAGTAGCTAAGCCGCGTGTGAATGAAAAATTCCAATTACTCGTAGATTAGCAAGAAATTATCTAAAATGAGTCAGATCAGACAGATACCTATTGTAGATACTGGAACTTTTGAGCCAAACTTTTCCGTATAAGCTACTAGGAAGTACGATATTTCCGTTCCTCTGGTATTAAAAGTCAAGTGCTTGAAATTATACAGGTGTATTGCGCGACTGTAATTCCAGGTATAATAGTAAATGGAGGGCTGCCCTTGATATTAAAACATCTGGTTAAATTTTGTCGTTAAATGCATTTCCGTGAAAAAAGTTCATAGTTTTTCGTGCCTAATATAATTTATAATAACGATATTATGATTATAGCTACTGCAATTATAATCTTAAATTTTTTTTTATTGATACGCAAGTTTTGTTGAGTTTAATAATAAGTGAAAATTGGTAGAACGCAAGTTAGTTAGCAGAATAAAGCTTGTTTTGAAAATGAGGTAGTTATCATAATTAAAAATGACACTGTCACGAAAAACAAACATAAGTGCAACATTTCAGCTCAATCGGAAACCGAGAATTCGGTCAAATTTAATCTGCCAGCTTTGATAAAACAGACACCGGGACAGGTAAATACCAACATGTAATAAGAAAAGAACTGACGGATTCGCAAGCCTTAAATTATTGTTAACTACCTTTTCGAAGAAATCTATAAATAATACAAGCTAAAGTGACAAAGGCTTTCTGTATGTGAACAATGTGACCACAATAGTATTTTCTGAGAAATACTACTCGAAAGGGTACCAGTGTAGACATGACTCATGAAATATCAATTATAGCTTAGAAGTATACAGGGTGTAACGGAGAGGTCTCATCATATTTTAAAACTGTAAGGATGTCAAGGGTAATTCCCAAAAGGGATTTTCTATACAAAGTCCTAGATGTGAATAGGTTACTTCTAGAAGTTCTAGACAAGCATGCTTCACCGATGACCATAATTATCGCTTGCCATTAGGAGAGTTAGTGTTCAAGCGAGAGATTACTATAAGAACTACTATTATACTATTATTACAAGCGAGACAAAAAAAGGTGGTTAGCTGACCAAAATTTGTACGAATTGACTGTGTGGAGAAAGCTGTTCATGTAGAAGCAGTTCTTAAAATATGATCACACCTTTTTCTTTACACTCTGTATAGAGAACTAGTGCATAGTGCAGGATTGCCAATACTAAATACTGTGAAATAATTATTTAGCATCCGATAAGAATAAGAATAAGAATAAGAAATTTTATTTGCTCAAACATGTGTATACATACATAATTAAAATAATACATGCATGCAAGATCTTAAATAAGAGTGGCTCACGACATGTCTGCCACTTCTCATGGCGTGCAAATATTTTAGGTACTATTATTATTATTGAATTAATTATTTTAAAATTTTACAACTATACATTAAACATCACTCACACAAACAGATTTCTTATATTATATATTATTTACATTATCCAATGATTCATAAATTTTAATTTTTTTTTTTTTTTCCTAGTCCAGTATTAAAAATAACAATTATCACAATGAAGATTTACATCACTTTAATAGACATTCAATTATAATGAAATTTATAAAATTATAGGCATTTCTAAGTTCACCACTACTACATGACCATAATTACTACAATATTAGTTATTATGGTCAAATTATTTATAATAATCACCATGAGTCGTTTAAAAATTCTGTTATACTATAATATGCTTTTTGTGCCAAAATCAATTTTATTGTTTGTTTAAATTTTGGTATAGTTTGTTCTTTCCAACTTTTGGGCAATTTATTGTAGATAATTGGTGCCATGCAAAAAACACTCTTGCGCATAAGTGCAGTTTTTGATGTATGTAAACATAGCTTACTATCATCACGCCTATTTCTTGGAAATTTGTCTGCCATACGAGGAAACAAATGTGGATTTGTTTTTACGAACATTGCCATTTCTAATATATAAAGTGAAGGTAATGTTAATATTTTATATTTAATGAAATAATTTTTACAGCTATCGGTAGTTTTGAGATTAAACATAGATCTCAAGCAGTACTTTTGTCTTCTAAAGATGATATCCCTGTCGGTTGAGTTACCCCAGAAGATAACACCATATCTAATGACGGATTCAACTAAACCATAGTAGGCTGTTAATAGCGCCTCTATATTTAGAGTACGTGATAATTTATATAACGCATATGCACCACTGCTTATTCTTTTGGCTAGAGCCTCAATATGCGCTTTCCAATTTAAGCTTCTGTCGATTGTTAGTCCTAAAAATTTTGTACTATTAGCTGTCTGTATATTATTATTATTATATTCGATGTCAAGACTAGAGAATAATGATGATCGTTGGCTAAAGTGCATAATCAAAGTTTTACTTATATTAATTTTCAAATTATTATTATTCAGCCACGTTACTGCTTCAATTAATGTATTTTTTATGTCCGTTTCATATGTATTCTTAGTATGGCATGGTATAGTTATCGTACTGTCATCCGCAAACAGTGTCATGGGATGTTTAATGGATTTAGGGAAGTCATTAATATAGAGTGTAAACAGGGGCGGTCCGAGTACACTGCCTTGCGGAACTCCATGAGGGACGGTACGCTCGCATGACGTGAAAATTTCTTCACGTTTGGAGCTCATATTTATTCTATTAATTTGGGTTACTTGTTTTCTGTCATGTAGGTATGATTTTATAAGATTAAATATGTTTCCTCTTATACCATATGCATCAAGTTTATTGAGTAATATATTATGTTGGACATAATCAAATGCCTGTGTCATGTCGCAGAAAATGGCACAGACTGGTGTATTTTTATCCATGTTTGTCATAACAGTATGCAAGAAGTCGTATATGGCCAAGTTAATAGTTTTTTTCTCCCTAAATCCTTTCTGTTCATCACAAAGAATATGATTTTTTTCAAAATAGATATTAAGTTCCCTGTAAATATATTTTTCGATAATTTTTGAAATTATTGGTATTAATGATATTGGCCTATAAAATTCCATTAGCTCCCTATCCTGTTTCTTAAATAGTGGTTTAACAATCGATTTTTTTAGCGCACTGGGAAATATACCTTCACTGATGCTTAAGTTAATAATGTAGCTTAGGGGGCTACAGATTTCATATGCTACAGTCTTAATAATTTTTTTGTACATATGCCATCGTATCCTACACTGTTTGTGTTTTTTAAGGCCGCGATAATTTTTAATATATCAAGTGCTAGACTTGGGGCCATGAACATCGAGTCTTTTTTGGTTAAAATATGTTTAGTGACTGTGGTTCCCGAGCTAGTCATAGGTTTAATTTTATCTATAAAGTAATCATTAAATATATTTGCAATAATTTTGGGGTCAGTTACAGTTTCATTATTATATCGAATTTTGTCTATAGTGTTTTTTGGTATGTTCAGTTTTGTTTGGTTTATTATTTCCCAAGTGGTCTTAGATCTATTACTTGACATTTTAATTTTATGTATATTTTGTGCGCGTTGAGTTAAATAGATAATCTTTTTAAGCAATTTAGAATAACTCTTAAATTTATATTTATTCATTTCGGTAGGTTTTTGTCTATATTGCCATAATAATTGACGTTTTCTTTTGCTACATATTTTAACACCATGAGAGACCCAACTAGGCCTTCTTTTCACATTTACAGAAATAAGAGTTTCAGGAAAGCACTGTGTATATAAGAAAGAAAACATTTCTGAGAAGGCATTGTAAGCAATATTTGGATCCTTAGCTTCGTATACTTCAGCAAACGATAGGCTATTGAGGTAGGATTTAAATTTGTCTATGTTCTCTTTACTATAGTCCCGTCTAATGGTCCGCCAATGATTTCTAGTGCTTGCGGTGCTAATCGGGCAATTGAGTATTTGTGCCGTATGGTCAGACAAAGCTAGTTCCAAAACCATAGATTTACGACACCTATTAAAATTATGCGCAAAATTGTCGATGCATGTCTTGCTCTTTAAACGAGTAGGTTGACGTATAGATAATTTTAAATTAAAGTTTAATAATAAATTTTCAAATTCTAGAGTCTGTTTGTTTTTCTTCAATATATCTACATTAAAATCACCCGCGAGTACAACATTTTTAAATTGTTTTTTCATCAGAACACGTAATAGTATCTCTAATCTACTCATAAATTCAACAAAATTACTTGGATTTGGTACTCTATATATACATACAATTACAATTCTATAATTTATAAGTTCTATGGCACAACATTCAAAAATACCCGTTATAGACAAATTAGCGATTTTCGGCAATTCTCTCCACTGATGACCATTTTTTATGAGTATACAAACACCACCTCTTTTATTTTCCCTGCGACTAAAGCATGCAGCTAAACAGTAGTTAGGTATATTGAGATGGACTTCATAGCCATCCATCATGAAATGCTCCGTAATACATAATAGGTCCACTTGTATACTTTTTTCTAGTAACTCATTTAGACACACTGTGAGCATGTCAGATTTTGTAAGGAGTCCTGCAATATTTTGGTGCATAATGTATACATTTTTATTCACGAAAAAAAGTATTCGTAGGTGTTTTTACTTCAGCTGTTTGATTCTTATCGTCTAGTTTATTGACTAGTACATGTTTGTCAGAATCTATGTTAACCTGGACAGATTTGTTTTCAAAGGACTTTTTACATTTATTTTGAATAATTTGTTCATATTGAAAGAGTTGGAAATGATAATTTAAACATAATATTTCCCTTAATAAAGATCTTGCAAGGTTAACTACATAATTTCGTCCACTTGGTGATAATCTAGTGTAGTTCATATCCATGTACAGAACATTTTTATATTTATTACAAATAAACCTGAGTAAATAGTTAAGTTTCGATTCTTGTAAAAACCTGTTTTTGGGTACTTCCGAGATGATCACATTTGTATTCGCAGTTAATGCTAGCCAACGGTGTAGATGTATATCAATATCATAGGGATTTTTGTCACTGCATCCGCCTAATACAATGACGTAGTCGTTTTTTGTCAGGTTGCTGATTATGTTCTTGGGGCACTGCAGAACCTCACTCAATGCCGCACCTGGTTTCAAATAGGAAACTACAGAATACTCAGGCCCTAGGAGATCCTGCAGTGCATCGCGCAAGCCACGGGCCTGACCATCTCCCAGTATAACCACTCTGTGACAGCTGCTCCGGTGCTCAACCGGTTCACCTTCTGATGACAGGTGCTGAATCCCCTTACCAGTTCCTTTTTTACTGCAATGACGTGTGGTGTCCGTTTGGATCTGGGCATCGCTCTCCGATTGATACTGCTGTGTTATGAGTTTTCTGGGTTGCTCCGATGCACTTTTTGGCAGATTACTTCTGGCTAGACGTAGAGGAGAATGGCGTGAAGTGTTTACTCTCATATTCAAAACTCTTCTTGAGATAGGTGTTAAGTTGCTTTTTTTGAGTTGTGGAGTAGGGTTGGTGATTTCTTTCAGCAATTCTATTTGTCGTTGCTGATCCTGTATCTCCTGTTTCAATTTGGTATTCTCATAACTAAGATTATCGATTTCTTTGTCAGCAATTTTTAGTTTTTCTTTAATTTCCTTAATTTCCTGTCTGAAATCCTCCACAAATGATTGATTGCTAATTTGTGTAGCACTCTGTATGCTCATCATACTAGAATCTAGCATAGTTGAGTTTAATATGTCTTGTCTTGAATGCGATAAGTTAGTTTGTGATTGTGACCTGGCTAGTTTGTTTCTATAAGTAATATTTTCCATCTTATTTTGTATTTTTCGTAACTTTTTCCTATAAAAATTGTTGTAACGAAATTATACAATTTTTGTTTTAAATATTATTATTTGAAATCGTAGTTTTGTTAAATTACAAAAACATGACACAAAAAGTACTTTTTGTGAAGGGGATTTGATCCCACGACCAGTAGATCCACAGGTACAGTTGTTAAGTTTCACGCCATGCGAACATTAATAAACGTTGCGAATTGGTACACTGGTTGTTCCGTATTTTATTTTTTTAAATCATTAAAGTTGTTACTATGATTCACGCAGAAAACATTTTTTACCCTCAATCACAAAAACATAAGTCATTTATTTTAGATTTTTACACTTTTTTGCTAATATTCTAGTTGTTCACTGCACTTGATTACTTAGTTATGTTTATTTGATTGGTTTTTGACGAAAGATACACTTATTTTACGCTACACTTATTTGGAGTATGGTGTTACATTATTATTTTATAATCCTTTTTTTTATTAAGTCCGTCACACAATTCACTAGATAACAATGTCACATAGGTTTTAGATGTTATTTCACAGTTTTAAATAGCAGAAACAGTTTTATCATCACTTTAACAATTTTTTTAGAATAAATAACACGGACCCGATGTTAACGCGACAGCTACCGCCAGCTACCGCCATCTGTCTGTCCGATGACTCACAAGAGGCGTGATTAGTGAGAATGAGGGTTTTCTGAAATTATGTGGACTAGGTGGCAGCACTGAGTCGTCAGGTCTACTATAGGCATCTGTCAAAGTGCTTATAATTATGTTTTCCGACATTAGTAAAATTGACGAAAAGGTCAATCTTGCCAAGTAGGTAAGGTATCGTGTTATAGTGGAGCCGTGTGTGCGCTTGTAATTATACATTTGTGTGCCAGTGACGCGGTATGCGTCGTCCGAGCAGAAAACCACCCACACATGCTTACCCACTCATAGCGCCGCGCGCAAAGATGAGTTGAACTGTCTGTACCCAGTTGCTGGGTTATGGAGGTCAGATAGGCAGTCGGTCGATTTAAAATAAAGGGTTGCAAAGGGTTTTTAACGACTAAATGACTTAGTTGGAAATTATTGAATATTGTTGAATTATTATTATGAAATTCTTATTGTTGAATTATTACTGAATTTAAATTATTATTGATGATTTTTTATTATTGGACTGTTATTAATGAATATTTGAATTATTTTTTATTCAATTATTATTTATTTATTAATGTTAGTTTAATTGATTTGCCTGTCTGTGTTTAGTCTCTGTGAATTTTAAAATATTAATAATTATTTGTCTTATGTAATTATATAATTATTGACTCTCTGCACGTGTTGGGTCAAACTGTAAGTGCAGAGAGTAATTACAAAAAATAAATAAAGGATATCAGTTACACCCGGTTTCAGTGGCAGTCTATTCGGGAAAAGACTAGGCAGCTTCATGTTGAATTCATAAGTTACGTTTTCCAAGTGGAGGACCTCTTGCCAAAGTGGCGACAACTGGTGGCGAGAATTTTCCTGGAAAGCCTCATTGAATGCTTTCAGTGGTTTACACAGAGCTAGAGCCTCGCCCGGCTTCTGCTACAGATGGCATTGCCAACATTTTGACGGCTAAAATTATTTTATGATCACTAACTTTTTATATCTATTAAGTATATATGTAGTTATGCACCATAAACCCACCCTGTACGTATGATACTTTAACAATTGGTTAACGCAATAAAAGCCCTGATACCGGGTCTCTAGGAAAATTAATGTAAGTATTACTTGCCTTATTTTTTTCTTCATTATAACTGACTCATTAGTAGCTAGGATATTTGTGATTCTTAGTAAATATGTTATGGGACCAAGTGATTAAAACGGCATTATTCATAATGCCCGGTCAATTTGAAATATACCCAATATGAGTAGACAATATGATAAAACTATTGAAATAATTAAATTGACCGGGCTGTCTGAATAACGTCACCTCCTTCGAACCTAACCTTCGGGGTGCCAAAAGCTCCCGAGCTGAGAAATCTTGGAGCTGCAATCGCTGACCGCTGGAATAGGCCCTTTAGTGCAGTGATGGGTTGGTTAAGATCAAGAATCATCATTTCAATAATCCGTGCAACTAGCATGTGCATTCGCGGCACACGTCATAAATTTAAAACAATAGCTAAGTTATTCGGCTTCGACGATGGAGCCGCCCTACCTAGACATTGATGTGGATGTGGCCGACAGCCACTGACCTCTATCATACATTGTACACTGGACTTCATACTATCGATGACAAAATGAAGACATTTGATTATCGCCATTTTGGCGCTGATAGCAACGTGAATTAACGTGAGAGTCGCATGGAACTAATATTAGAGATGGGACACAGCTTTCGGTAAAATACTTTTATGGGTTTTATCGATCGTGAGAATAATTTAATACGTAAGAGAAAAAAAAAACAGTTATTTTTATTATGATTAATTTTTAAGTAATAGAATAATTGCTGTAAAGGTTAACTGAAAAATATTTTCAGTCAGATTGCAAGCTATAAACTAGTGGATAGCGTGCTAGTAAAGTTATAGCACATTACTGTCAGATCAGTGAGATTTAAATACCGGGGATAGGCTAACAACTTATCCTTAAAACAAGTATATTTGAGCAAGTATCTCCTCGCACACTAGTTAGTTAATACTTACAATCGTTCGGATTCACTCGGTTGACGCCCATCGGGTTCGTGAAGGGAACACTATTTATACAATAATAATAATAAATGAGATGGATAATCATTTACAACGGACGTATTTCTGGCTATCATCGCTGAGATCCTGTCTCTGTAGTGTTAAGGTGCAAATAAGAGTGGTATCGCATTCCAGCAAGGTGAAGACTTTAACTCTGTTTCAGATGCAGATAATAAATTATTTGACTTCAAAACATTTGTTAATATATTTATAACTATCATGATATTATTCCAGAATTAATTCCAGGCTCAGGAACGTGGTGATTGGTACAAGATAGAGGCCTGTGCTCAGCAGTGACCGAAGTCGGGCTGTGGATGATCATGATGATGATTCCAGAATTTAGTATTACACATCGCTTTTGAACATATTATTACTGATTATTAGGCATTCATATACCTAACATTCATCACCAATACCAATATGAGATATTTAGTTCAAACATACTACGAGAAGTCAATACAGTAAATGAGTGATACGTCTTGCCAAGACTACTATTTTGATATTAGTGTAATTTAAAAATATCACTAATACTGATATATTAGTTACAATATTACAATATTTCCAGTCAAATATATTAGTATTACCTAATTTTTAGAAATATCGGTAGTATCCTATCTCTAAATGTGTCAATTTTAGTTCCTGATACGCTCGAGCGGGGCGCTTTGAATCAGCACAAAAATCAACTGTCATTTCATATAGTATGTTTAGTCCAGCGTACTTGTATAATAGAGGTCAGTGCCGACAGCCCAAGAAGATGTCGATTGCAATATTTCGCGATGGATGTTTTAAGCTTGTATGTTTTTTATATTATTTTGTATTGTAATATCTTAGTATTTATAAATAAAAATAATGGTTTAAAGTTTAAACCACCAAGCTTTCCGTTCTTCAAGCAAACTTTTAAATTTTCCCTTTTTCCTAGGTATATAATTTATTTTATTTTCTATTTTTTAATTTCAATCAATTTGTGTAATTTTACTTGTTAAGTACTAAATCAACCGCATTTATTTTCTTAGTCCTAATTTGAATACCAAATTATGTAATATATATTATTATATTTATTAAACCAACCGCATTTATCTGACGTCAGATCATACCATTTTGTGACGTAGGTACATTGCTGATGTAGCAGGATTCAGGAGTAAAGCGCGTGGAGCGGCGCGCACGCAAGTTATCGTACCGAACGCTGGTTTTTATCACTATGTGCGTTTATAATTTGATTTTCCTTTTTCCCCTTTAGGATACTTATCAAGAGATTAATCACCGAATATTGCATCATATTTAATTTTTCCTGATTGAGTCATTATGTGTGAATGGTGTAATAGGCACCAATCTATTTTCGTCAAACTTTAGTTTTCCTACTTTTTTCCTTTACATAATATTTGTATAAAGCTTTTCTTAATGTTGTAAGTACATAATTAAACAATGATTCACAATAGTTATAACATATTTTACCCATAAGGCAAGTTTTGATACACGTAAAAAATTTTAATCCAAAGACAAGCTTAATTGCACCAAATTATTATATTCTGTATGTGAGGAGTGATATGAAAGAAAAGGTAATCAGTGATAGCGTGACGGTTGACAGGACGATGTGGAAACGTGTTGCGCCGACCCCAAGTAACCTGGGAGAGGAGTAGGAAGATGATTATTCTGTTCTGTAAAACCAAATAATAGGCAAAGTAGTGCAATTAGACAAATACCATTCTGAATTCGACAACCAGTCGGTTATCTATTCAAATTGAAGGCACGCGAGTATATTCGCAAGAGTTTGCAGAATCATCACAGAGTTGATTTGTTGGATTCGGTTTCTCAATAAAATTATGATGCGTGAAGAAAAAAGTTTTAGATTCATGTATCTTGCCCTGTCTCTCATATGCATCACAAACCTGGATTTATAACAAACACACTAAGAATAAGATACTAACAACTCAAAGATCCATGAAGCGCAGCATACTGAATATGAAATTAAAAGACTGAAAAAGAAATAAAGACAAAAGGGAGACAACCAAAGCAATTGACGCTCTAGAATACTGCAAAAAACTGATATGGAAATGGGCAGGCCATATTGCACGCATGAGTGATGATAAATGTACAAAACGTATAACAACATGGAACGACCCAACAGAGAAGAGGTCAAGAGGTAGACCAGCAGATAGATGGCTCGATGAGATACAGAGAACTGCAGGAATAAACTGGATGAAAATAGCGAAGGACAGAACCGTGTGGAGAAATATGGAGGGGTCATTTACTCGTTGAGAGGTACTTATTAGCTAACACTAATAGACAACTATAAAGGCATGATGCATGTTAATCATAAATAATTATTATATAGTTAATATTAAGAAAAACAATTGTTATTTACATTGATAAGGAATAAAGAGGCTTTTTTATTTTATTTATATACGTATCTTATCATGTATTAATATATATATATTTAATTAATTAATTTATATTTCTATTCTCTATTTGTTTTTTTGTTTAGTTGCACCTGCCATATTTTATCTCTACACCACCCTAAGTTCTACTGTTAGAAAATGCGTAAGGCATTAAGTCCGCCTGTGTTCTAGTGTATAAAGATTTTTTTTTTTTTTTTTTAATAGTTTAGATTTAGGTATTGGATTGTTATGTTTAATCGTAATATCACTGATCAATCATTTACATTTTTGCATTTAAGCTTTTACGGTAAGAATGCCAATTTTTCTGGGCCTTCTAATTGAGTCATTTTATTCAGTCCCCTGTCTTCAGCATCCGATATATCTCCTGTCTAAATGCGGTCTACCATCTTGAGGTAAATTGATCTATGTGGTGAAAGGGGTGTCCCCAGAAGTATTCACAAAATCTTCGTAAAAACCCAATACGTCATTGAAAATTAAAACCATACACTACAAATTAGAAAACTAACGGGTAGGAACACATCTCATTTCGATTCTGCTTAACTGGCAACCCCAAAAAAAATAACAAAGAAATTTAGCCAGAATGTTGCCAGGATCTGAGTCATTAACAGGAAACTCATTATAGCTGAGGAATAATTTTAAATTAAGACCTTTATTCTCGTTTTTTTGTGAGATATGATTCAGTGATTGTTTCCTAACTGATCTGTGAGCTATTTCTTGTTCAATAAAGTGCGTACTGTCGGAGATCGGTAATATTATGACGCCATACGCATCTTATTGGCTTTTTACCCAAAGCTTAATATCGCTTTGAAGATCATCAATTTATGACACGGAAATAATCTGATTGAAAGACAGAAAGTTTTTCCAAGAAATGACAAAAGAGTCACAGTTAGGTCACAATAGTTTTAGCATGGTAACCTTTTTTTTGCATTGACTTGTAGTGCTATTCTGTAAAAAGCTTAACATGATGACTATTACTAAAGATATAGCTTGATCTCTGCGACATTTGTCTAACTGACGTATACGTTATTGTTAGCCTGTCAAGCGCTATTGTTACTGTATTGACAGCTGTCGCAGAGATCAAGCTATCCTTTATGAAGTATAAGTTGAAGTAAGCTCGTATTGAGCTGCCGGTCGATTCTGTACACAAATCCAACGTCAAAATTTCGCGAAGTGCTCACTTCATTTCATTTTTATTTTTTTCATGGAAAGAGCTGCCATTCCAATGATAACTGACAAGTCACTTCATGCTCACTTCACCCAAATTATCACGGTGAGATATTTAGAATATCACTTCGAGTTCTCTTCACCTAACTTATCACGGTTAGATGTCTACAGAATCAACATAGTTAATTTTGATCAACTGGATATTCTTGCAAAGGTCTTGTAATACTTAGTTTTGCCAGAAGCATCCAAGATTAAAATACTTGCATGAAAATTATATGCAATCTCAATGTATTGACGCACATGCCCGAGGAAAATGTTCTGCCTTTGAAGTAACGAATAAACCGCTAAGTAAATATAATTACACGTTATAAACACACTAGGTACTAGGATTTTAAGATCTAACTAAAGATTTAAGATATTTCGATCTAATACTAAGATTACAACATGGATTCTGTGTTTATTTCACACGCACCCACCAATATCGACCTTACATATATTAAAATAATCGTGATATATACTTAATTTTATTAGCGAAGCTTGATTTTAATTTTTTTTTTATTTGTTCTCGAGACATTTCGGTTACGCATGTAAAGCCTATCCCTTGTCGGCAAACGTAGTAATCTATTATACCGAAAAAGATGTACTACTACTACTGATGACTACTGTGGAAGCAGCCTGAATTGGGAAGAAAAACGCTACTTGGGGAAGCCCTATATCTAGCAGAAAATATAGCGTAATGAATTCGGAAAGAGCAAAGGGCAAAGAGTATGAAAAATCTACCAATCAAATAGACGGAAAGCCACATCGCGTCATTCATCTCGCATGTGATTGGTCGATTTTTCATACTCATCTCTATCTCTCTCTTTCTCTTCTTTTTCTCTCTCTCTTTTCTCTTTTATATTTTTCTTTGCTCTTTCCGAATTCATTACGCAACAAGGCTGCGGATCTGGATGACATTTTTTAACAAAGATAGATTATTGTCTGGAATGGTAAAACACTTTTCACGTAAGCGAAGCCGCTGGCAGAAGCTAGTATTAAATAAATGTTAGAAAGATACAAACCTGGAAGGCTGAGTTGATCGTCAGATAGGCTTAGGAGATCGATTGGTCCTTTGTAACCTTTTGAAAGTTCAATGCCTCATCATAGCAGCCGAGACCGATTCACGTACAATTTTGCGATCACCAGCAGCCGTATTGCGTAAGTGCGCAAAGAGTTTAAACTCTACCTCTCACATGTGGTTGGTCGATTTGGCCGGTTGAATAGAGTTTAAACTCTTTGCGCACTTAGGCAATACGGCTGCAGATGTCGTGGTGGCCGAGAGGAATAGACCTGCTCGCCTCTTGTTCTTGAGTCGTGGTTTCTTACCCGGGCTAAGTCTATCTTGTACATCTGACTACAGTGACGGAAAAAATCATAAGGAAATGAAAATTACCAACTCGCATTGAGCAAACGTGATTAATTTCTCATGCCTATCTGTATCAGAAGAGGCCTTTGCCCTGCCGTGGGACAGTAAGAGGCTGGTATTATTTCGGTCACCAATGCCACTTTCAGACTTCCTACATAGTCATATTATTAATTATAGGTATACATAACCTACGGACTATGTAAAAATAATAGGACAAAAAAATTGCTGACGCATGTCGATCATAAATTACTCATTTTCCTTGAGGATAAAGCACTACAGTTAAATTAAGATATTATTATTTTATTATTAAATGTAGAAAAGAGAGAGTATGTATGTATGTTCCTTAACTAGACTCCGAAACGGCTGGACCGATTTCAAAAATTCTCTCACCGTTGGGAAGCTACACTATCTTCGGGTGACATAGGCTCGGGAACGGGAAATACGCGGATGAAACCACGAGGCGTCCGCTGTTTAAAATATAAAGGAAAATGTTGTATCTAATTATACCTACATATGTATTATGTGTGTATAGTACGGAACGTTTTTTACTTTGACGTCATAATGTTTTCGTCAGCGGAAAGTGATCCAAATCATATGACTGCTACTGCTATTATTTCAAGGATTAGAACGATATTTAATTTATTTCACATGTTTTTGACAAATATTTATATAGAGACAAAGTAACAAAATTATTACTGGCCGTGGGTTTGCTCGCGACTGAATAAACACGCCTTTTATTAAAAAAAAAAAACTAAAACATTTTCTTTCTTTTTAGATGCACTTTCTCATCTTCAATTCACATGAAAAATCTTAACATAGATTAGGCGACTACACCAACTAGATACGACAACAAAAAAACGATATATTTTCAAAAATCGAATCTCTTTCAAACAGTTAAACACATATACATTGTCAGGCATATGTAGAAAACGGTCTACCATATCAAAAAGCCGTGTCAAAAAAAGTATTTTTTCAAACATCGAATCTCTTTCAACAGTCAGACGTCAGAAATTTTCAGCTATATGTAGAAAACGGTCGACTGCATCAAACACGTGCTTTAGTGCTAACATTCGCAGTAACACGTGTGTCAGCCGTGATGCTTCGCAGGTATATAGGCAAGCGCCGGCGTTTCGCGCTATTCATTATCTCCGGAGTGCTGCAGGCTGAGATGAAACAGATGGAGTTTATTATCAGCAATAATGGAAATCGGATTTATATCTTGGTAGATGTAAGTCTTGCTGAATCAGACGGTGTCCTAGATTAATATGGAATAGCGGTGGAAACTGAATTGAAGATTATGCAGCACCTAATCGTGGGTATCAGACCCCTTTCTTTGCTGCTTGTGATCTTCACCTTTTCTTCTGCCTTTTGGCACATGTCTCTAGCAATACACAACATTGTAACAAAATATCGCCCGCGTGGAAAGTGTTTTTAATCCCTAGGGAACAATATACCGCGTGAAAAGCCTATGTGCTATTCCAGACTATTATCTATCTCTGTGCCTCGAGATTCGTTCAGCCGTTCTGGCGTAATTAAGTGACAGACATCCATCCACCTATCCAACCACCCAAACTATCGCATTTGTAATATTAGTGGGAAGTGGGATAGAAAATAAAAGAAGATTTTCGAGGCTTGACCTTCAGCGGATTTTGATACCTTAAATTGGCTCTGTGAACCTAGCACCCAACTTTGGAACATGAATCGAGACACGATCCCGAATCTTCCTATTCTACCTACAGCCTACAGCCGGGCGAGCACGACCTACTGTGACAGGCCTGAGGCTCACATTTTTATCACAGTATCCGGCAGCTTTGTACAGCTTTATATTGGTTTTTGGGGAGTATCAGCCAATGGAATATCAGTGGAAAAATTACAACTAAATTGTTTAATATAAATTACTTCACTCCCAAATCCTAATTGACCTTGCATTTCGAGATTATTATAAGTGTCTTTGAAGTTAAAAGTAAAAACCCAAACACTTCGCATGGGTTATTTTTAATTTTAAACGAAATAAAAGTATTGTGACAACACCAGACGGCGATATAGATTTCTTATTAACTCTATATTTAAAGCTGGCCTTCCCCAGATCCCTAAAATAAAGATAATTAAATCACCGACGACATATTGAAAGACTTCTTAACCTGTGCTCATATTGGTGTCTTTTGATTGAACATACATTTTGAAAGAGACAAACTAATTATGATTAGATAAAAAAACGATATAAAATACTTTTTGTCGTGGTTGCTGGTGATTTAGGTACTATCGAATTTATATTTTCTCGTATCAGCGCATTTATTGCAAATAATATTAGTGATTGATGCAAGAAATGCTGTTTTTGAGACATAAGAACTACGTCCATTTCGATGGCGCGGCCACGGCGTTTTTTTTTAAAAAAAACTATGCCAACTTTTTAACCATAAATTTGTCAAAGTTATGGTTAAAAAGTTTTAAGGGTTTGAACGTGGCCGTGCCATTGAAACGCGGTGAACCGCGCGGCCACGGAGATCTTCAAAACTAAGCGTTGCAGAGACCTGAAATTTTGGCAGATAACAGATTGAATTTGTAAAAAAATTGTAAAAATATAGAAAAAAATCCTAGGTTTATATTTTAGGAGCTGTAAGACTAAAACCCTATGGCCGCGCCATTGAAACGGGGAAAAACACGTTATCGCCGATATCTCGCTGAAAAAGCAACGTAGAGGACTGAAGTTTTTTGTGAAACCTAGATTTGAATTTGTCAAAATATGTAAAAATACACAAAATATATCTAGGTTTATATTTCAGGAGCTGTAAGACCAAAACCCTATGGCCGCGCCAATGAAACGGTGAAAAACACGTTATCGCCGATATCTCGCTGATAAATCATCGCAGAGGACTGAAGTTTTTTGTAAAACCTAGATTTGAATTTGTCAAAATATATAAAAATACAAAGAAAAATCCTAGGTATTAAATACACAAAAAATATCTAGGTTTATATTTCAGGAGCTGTAGTACTTTATTGCGTAGAAATAAGTTGTGGTTATCTATCGAAGAAAGTAATTATTAGCGGTGTATTTTTTTTTAAACAACACCTATTATTATGTAGAATTACCGATAATAGGCAAAAAAGTATTTTTTTTTCATAGTAAAAAACTTTCAATACGTTTTGAATGTTCCGATAGGGTGACCATGACTTATTGTTTACAGAAAACTTTCCACCTGCTAGTATTAGAAACTATATCTCAAGGATTCTAAATTAAATTAAAATGAAATGATAACTAAAATACAAAACATGTTTATTTCTTTAAAAATCACATGAATCACAGATTATTCAGTTACCCCTCCGTACCTTTTATTCCGAACCTAACCCGAAATCCTAACCCGGTCGCGCGGGTTAGGTAATAGGTATTTTTTTATTTCACTACGATTACTATAACAAAGTCTACGGAGCCCTGTGCATTATCGTGTCACCGGAAAAACAAATACCTACTCGGAAGTTCTAAGTATTTTTTATTTGAAAATACGATTCTCTTATCAGACAGAGGACTGTCTGATAAGAGAATCATGTTAAATGAACTAGTCAAAAGAAATCTTACTACTTTATTTTTATTCTTATATATCTTATTACTCTTACTTAGGTAACTTACCTACGCCGATTTCAATTGATGCACTCGTACAACTTCGTAATATTTCGAGCACGGCCACCGAGCCCGAACTTGCTTCGCTTTCGGCACCCCGAGTGACAAATACTTGCATAGGAAATCGGTCCATGACAATATATAAATAAGAAGCAGAATATTTTGACAAATTGAAATCTAGGTTTTACAAAAAAATTCAGACCTCTGCGATGATTTTTCAGTGAGATATCGGCGATAACGTGTTTTTCACCGTTTCAATGGCGCCGCCATGGAGTTTTAGTCTTACAGCTCCTAAAATATAAACCTAGGATTTTTTTGTGTATTTTTACATATTTTGACAAATTCAAATCTAGGATTTACAAAAAACTTCAGAAAGCTGCGATGGTTTTTTAGCGAGATACCGTCGATAACGTGTTTTTCACCGTTTCAATGGCGCGGCCATGGGGTTTTAGTCTTACAGCTCCTAAAATATAAACCTAGGATTTTTTTCTATATTTTACAATTTTTTTACAAATTCAATCTGTTATCTGCCAAAATTTCAGGTCTCTGCAACGCTTAGTTTTAACGATCTCCGTGGCCGCGCGGTTCGCCGCGTTTCAATGGCGCGGCCACGTTCAAACCCTTAAAACTTTTTAACCATAACTTTGACAAATTTATGGTTTTGGGAATCAAGTTTTACAAATTTTACATAATCATGGCATAGTTTTTTTAAAAAAAAAAACGCCGTGGCCGCGCCATCGAAACGGACACTAAGAACTTGCAGATTGGCATTTAGTAAGAAGTTTTTGTAATTAATTCATTAAACGTTTACATGCACATTTTCAATTGTAAAATTTCAATTATTTTTCTTTTGACAGAAATAGCTTTTCTAAAAAATATTTCATGTGCACAAAGCCCAAGTTCACGCTAACCGCAATTGATTGCGTGTTGCGGTCGCATTTTCATCTATAGGGCTGTCTAAGGCTTTAGTTCTCATGTCTAAAACATTTTGCACTATGAATAACTGGATGAATCACAGTCTTAGAAATTATCTTATTTTAGGTAATCATATTTAGGGTTGTTAACTCAGAAGGAATAAGCTTGAGAAGCTCGTGGCTAAATAATAACAGCCGCACGGGTCGATCATCAAGGTTAAGCAACACTTGACGAGGTCGGTCCATGGATGGGTGACCATTTCAACATACCGAGTTTCCTCCGTGCCTCGGCAAGCAGGTTAAGCCGTTGGTCCCGGCTGTCATTTGAAGATCTTTGACAGTTGTTACGAGTTGTCAGAAGCTTGAGATCTGACACCAGTCTAACCAAGGGGTACCGTGTTACCCAGTGACTGGGTTGTGGAGGTCAGATAGGCAGTCACTCTATGTAAAACACTGGTACTCAGCTGAATCCGGTTAGACTGGAAGCCGACCCCGACATAGTTGGGAAAAAAAAGGCCAGGCATATTTGAACTCAGAAGCTATAAGCATCCCTTAGAGGATTACTTCATTGCTTCTGTCTGTTAAGAGCTTTTCCTCAGGAACGCGTGGAGGTATCAAGTTGAAATTAAAATCTAGCCCAAAAAAGTCTAGCTAAGTACTATAAAACACTATAAAAACATGGGAGTCGAGACAAAAAATTGACAAGCCAGGATAATAAATGATGTTCTTAGTTCTTCAGAATTTAACAAACCGCATTTGATTCAGTCATCATACAAAAAATTAGTTTGAATGACTCATTTTAATTAATTAGCTTTATGAAAAACCTGGTCGGTAAGAAACTATAAGTATCTTAATCACTACACGTATGAAATTAGACTTTCATCAGCTCTCAGATTAACTTTTAGACACTTCTAATTTTCCTATACTTTTGACAATAATTGTCACAGAGACGAAATTGTGACTTGAATTAACCGAAGTTCGGGAATTGGTCTTCCGAGCGTTACAAACGTCAAGTTCCAAGTAAGGGACAACCCTATAATGTTTATGGAAAAGAGGCGCCACCAACCCTTTAAAAATATCGCAGTGGACTCATGGGAATACCCCTCGAATACCAACAATTAATTATGAATATATCGACTGCCTTCTGATTCATTTCGACATTAAAATAAGTGTTAACGGTTAACTTTTTGCTACAGAATTTTGTAAAGATCTTCCTCTTAAAAACTATATGACTAAACATGGACTTTACTGGGGTAATTCTCTGAATGGAAAGATATAATACAGGTTCAACTGTCTCCTTACAGTACAAATGCCTCTTCGCATACTAAAAAGTAAAAAAGAAAGGAGTGTTGAGCAGATGCTTGACTCACTGTTTTTACCCTGGTTCCCAAGTTTCTTCCTTGTAATGTTTTCCTTCGCCATTTTTACCTTTTGATAGACAGAATACAAGTGTACTTTTACCAGTACAGCTAGAGCCATTGGTTTTGCAAAGTGACGGCACAGCTTCTTGCATAAATATGGTAATGTATATTAATCGTATTACACATATAAAATTAACCATTTTATTATAATAAACAGACCAAAAAATATATAAAAATCTAACCGAACTAATGATATAATAACAAAAAAGGTGATGTGTTTTTGATGTTTATTTAAATGACAAATGTTTTGATTGTTGTTTTTAGGGCTCCGTACCCAAAGGGTAAAAACGGAGCCCTATTACTAAGACCGCGGTCAATCTGTCCGTCCGTCTGTCTGTCTGTCACCGGCCTGTATGCTAGACCGTTGAAAATTTCACAGATGATGTATTTTTGTTGCCGCTGTAACAACAAATACTAAAAACAAAATAAAATAAATATTTAAGTGGGGCTCCTATACAACAAACGTGTTTTTTTGCCGTTTTTTGTGATAATGGTACGGAACCCTTCATGTGCGAGTCCTACTTGCACCTGGCCGGTTTTTTACAGAATTCCGGTTACATAAAAACCGTGTACTAATTACTATTAGGAAATCTTTATGTAACCGGACTGTAATATGGAATAAACCAACATCTATTTCATTTTAATTGTTTAGCTTAATAGTGTTTGTAAAAAGTATGTGTACATTTTGGATTTTGTAACTTTTGAAGATTTTTTGCCGTCTACTTTGCCAAACGTAATGTTGGTAAACCCTAAGGTTAATTTATTAGGTTAATAAACAGAGTATTTTTTTATAAATATGACATGTTTTAATTTGTTGTTTCTTTTTATATGTTTTACCTTGTAATAAGAGTTTAAATTTTAGATTTTATTTAATCGATATTCTAAAAAGCATGCTGTTGCCTCCTATAATTAAGGGAGTACACTTGTCATGACTTCATATTGATGATTAGTTGTGTTTTTTGTGTACTTCTTTCGTTGGAGGTCCGCAAAAATTCGAAAACATGTGACATCCACCAACCCGCACTGGGCCCGCGTGGTGGATTACGGCCCATTCCCTCTCACATAGAGGAGGCCTGTGTTGCAACAGTGGGGACATTAAAAGGCTGATGATGATATAAAGTTAGGTGAAGTTAAAATATCATGGTGGAACTAGAATACACTTCAACCTCACTCCATCTAAGTAATCACGGTGTGATGTTCACAAATTAGTCCTGCATTCTATTACCATTATTATGTGGGTGTCTCTAACTATTCTCAATCTCATTTTTTCTATTTTTTGGTTTTGTTTTTCTTCTTTTAATTGGATACTTTACAATAGTTCGCAATCATCTTTATAGCCCTTTGCTAAGAATAGTTACAGCACTGATAACAACATTTGTGCCACATGTTAAATTTTGTCTTTTTTTTTTACCTTTGTATAGATTCTTTTACCGATTATTTTGTGAATAAACATTTGTTAACTTTTTTATATTTAAAATAATCTTTTTTTTTTAGTTTCTTAAGACTTATTGTCGGGCCTACGTTGTCCCCCCATAGTACTAGTTGTCCCCCCATAGTACTAATGCTGTAACATGGAAATATTGTAAAACCAAACCATTTTTTAAAAGAGTAACCATGGAGTTTCTTGCCGGTTCTTCTCCATATGAAACGACCAACCCGAACCGTGCACCTTTTGACGACGTTTTATAAGTGCCCATGTAGGCCTATGTGAAATAAAAAAAAATGATTTTGATTTTGATTACCGTCAGACTGTAAGGGCTCTATGTATATATATTTCTATAGGTACTCGTATGAGAACAAACAAGGCATAAGCCTTCCTCAAGGCTTGTTGATGATTTAAGACAATTTTTCTTCTTGATTTTGTTATATTTTTGACAGATAAAAATCAAGATAAAATTCGACAGTTCACTGAGCACATTTCTTAGCGTAAGAAACTCAGCGTCATAAGGTAAACATGCGTATGCGCATATATGCGTATGACAGGTCGCCGTCTTTGAGATTGCGTATGTAGTTAGTAAGTAGGTGATAATGACTCTTAACAAAAATAGTAGCTTGGTCTTTCATTATTTATTTTTGTCACACATTTGCTAATTATAGAGTGTCTTGATCAAAGAGCATGGAACATGGAATTACGTCTTATATGTACATGTGTCATTCATTCTTAGTCAGAATCTTCTTGCCTTTTTACCCGACTGCCGAAGGAGGGTAATGTGTTTATCAGTCTATGTATGTAAGTATGTTTGTTCCTATGTGGCGTTCTAGAGACCAAACACGTTTGCAGATTTTGATGATTACTTTCGTCAATCGAATCGTCTTAACCTTACGAGTGTCACTGGCTACATTCAAATTGTAAAATAGAAAAATGGCGGATTGTGGGGGGCCAATTATTTTCTTCCATACCCATCGTGTGGGATATCAAAATAAAGGGTTTTAAGAGGTGATATAAAAATATATAAAATTTATACGTTTAAATGTACCTAATAAGAAAAAAATGTTAACTAAAAAGTAATATAAATAAATACCCGTCTGGTTAAGAAGCGAACTAAAAAGACGAAAACAAGAAGAAAATCATGCTGTGCAGTCGGAGGATACATCTGGTTTTGGTCAGCCAGCTCGCGATTATGTATCCTCCGACTGCCCAGCATGATTTTCTTCTTGTATACGTCTTTTAAGTTCGCTTCTTAAGCAGTCGTGTTTTTGTTTTTTTCAACTATATTGGGGTCGGCTTTCAGTCTCTGGATGAAGCTCAATACCAGTATTGTAAACTGAGCGACTGCCTATCAACCTGTACAAACCAGAAAATGGGTAAAACAATACCCCTTGTAAAGACTGGTGTCATCTAGCATATCTGTGTTTATACTAGGTTAGCTATTGTAAGGGACGTAGCTGCGGGAGGGAAATTATAAAGGAAACATTATTTTAACTTATTTATATTTTCATAATATGCTCACAAGGGCTATGCTCGGAGTTTCCTTGCGTGATCGAATCAGACATGTAGAGATCCGCAAGAGAACCAGGTTTACCGACATAGTCTGAAGAATTTCCACGCAGAACGGTTGGCCGATGGGGCAGAAAGGTTCTGGAGTAGCGACCGCCAACCGGAAGGCGTTGCGGAGGTAAGCCTCCCAACAGGTAGACCGATGACCTGGTGAAAGTTGCGGGGATCCGCTGGATGTAAGACGCACGGGATCGATCAATGTGGCGACGCTTGGGGGAGGCCTAAGTCCAGCAGAGGACGTCTTGCGGCTGATATGATGATGATGATGAATATGTAATAGGTTTTACAGAACATGCAAAACTAAATAAAAATATCCTCAAATATTCCTAGCGTTCCAAATACGAATATAATCAAATTCTTAAGGCCGTACCCTGACCAAAAAATCAGCGTGAGATATGAGCATTCCTATTGGCCTAGCGGCACTGGTGGCGCATGAATTACAGTAGTGAATACGCCCAGATTTTAAAATAAAATCTTTATAAAATCAAATATTGGTCTTTAGAAAAAAATAAAGCTTACAAAATGTTCGTTATCAAATTGTCTATCCATAAGTGTTTTTACAAAAAAATATTAATGAACACTACGAGGCGATGCATGCTATCAATCATTATTTCTTGTTTTTATGGTTTTGTTGGAAGGAGATTAGTGAAACATATACTTCATTAAAAAAAAGAAATATACAATTTTGGAATCAATAATATGTAGAAATTTAATGTATTTTTATTAGATGATATTTCATTTTAAATAACGAGTAGATAGCTCCTAAAAACTGCACGAAAAACGGCTAGCGCGGCGTTTTGCTCGGGGTAGCGCCTTAAACAAATTGCTATTGCTTGTTTTCAAAGAGGTAGACTTCGAACCTCACAGGTTATACCTCATCTATACTAATGTTATAAAGAGGTAAAGTTTGTGAGTTTGTGAGGTTGCAGTGGGTAATCTCTGTATTTACTAAACCTATTTAGATGAAATTTGGCATGGAGATAGTTTGAGACCTCGGAAAGGAAAAAAATAAACACTTTTTTACGCGGGCGAAGCCGAGGGCAGAAGTTACTAGTTACTAATTTACTATTGCTAGGCTTGCCTTTAACCACCTGATAGTAAGCGATGATTTGGTTGACGATGGCGCACGCTTGCCTAGTACTTTACTCATTCATTCTTTGACGTCGAGACCAAAAGTTTATAGCAGGAAATACAACAGACTCCGAAAGGGAATTCCATACCTCCTCTGTACGCACAATAGGGAAATTATTAAGCGACCGATAAAAATATGGAATGGGCGACTATTATACTAAGTAAGCAACTGTTTATCCGGTTTGAGTAATACCTTTTAGGAGGTTTTTGTGAGTTGCTGTAATAATATTGTTACATACTTTATTTGTATTTGGGGGTCTATTTTAGCCTATTATTCTTTTGAAAATAGCTGAACAACCATCGAGGCAACATCGCTGTGCAGCGCCGGAGTTCGGGTGTGTTCGTGTTTTCA
Source organism: Orthosia cruda (assembly GCA_964057195.1). NCBI lineage: Eukaryota > Metazoa > Arthropoda > Insecta > Lepidoptera > Noctuidae > Orthosia > Orthosia cruda. The sequence goes on along the minus strand of OZ059835.1, from coordinate 6,021,558 downwards.
ACGAATTAGTCCAAGAGCGAAGCGAGCTCGGGAGTTTAGAGAACCCCGTCACGGATAAGTTAGGTTCGCTCACTACAGCTCCCGTCATCCCCTTCATCTTAGGTTACTAGAAAAAGGAGTTCCATCGACAAGCTTTTATTTTGAAGTCGCTGTTTTAAACATTTGTATTCGCCCACTTAGTATTTCATTATGCCATATTCAGTATTTTTTACACCTTTAATTTGAATTTATTTTCGATCGTTTAAATACTATGCCGCACAATATAAGAATTTATATTGATATTTAATAAATATTTTTAAATCTTAGGTTTCCTATTTATTTTTAGCCTTTTGTTGTATTTGTGATAATTAAACAAACTTTCTTTCTGACTGAAGAAAAAATTATTCGAAGCCATATGATTATTTTGTTGGCCGTTGGGGTCGAATAGTTCTAGAGTGACGCAGCGTTGGAAGGCCTCCCTCTAGGTCGAGCGGCGACCTGGTCAAGGCTGCGTGCGTACGCGACGGTGGGTGTGAAACGCACAGGATCGATCAGGGTGGCGACGCTCCGGGGAGCCCTATGTCCAGCAGTGGACGTCTTTCGGCTGAAATGATGATGATATTATTATTTTGTAGGCTTAGTTAAGAGTTTATTTTTAATCAAGCTTAGAAGTTTTAGACCCATTTCATTATTTCCTTTAAGGAAAAAAAATACATTCACAAAAATGTATCGACCTACCTGACTTGCCTTTTCACAACAATACTCAGTAGTAACTATTTTTTTTTTCCCCCAACCTCTCTATTTGGTCATTCAAGTTTTTCATTCACATCGAATGCGCGTACGACGGCTGATGCAACGTGCTCCGAAGTCGAGTCAGCGATGCAGCGGCCAATTTCGTGGGTTTCGTAAGTGCATTAAGGTTACAATTACGATTGTCTGATGTAAGGAGGTGTGGCAGTTACACGGATGAGAATTGGGGAAGGGAGAGGTCCTCAATGGATTGATGTGATGGTAGACAATATCTAGATATCAGAACGTATGTAAAAAAAGGCAAAATAGTTTTGTTTGTTTCATGAAGGTCGTCACCGGAGGAAATTGACAGATCCGATTTCAAACAATCTTTTACTGATACATTTTATGGCGGAAAATGCATATTTCCTATAGGATAGCTCAAGGGAACGAGCCGCAGCAAAAAGCTAGTTTTAAATGAAGTTAAATATTATAAGACTAGCGGACGCCTCGCGGTTTCACCCGCGTAGTCCTTGTTCCCGTGGGAATACAGGGATAAAACGTAGTCTATGACGTAGTCACCCGAGAATAGTGTAGCTTCCCAAAGGTGAAACAATTTTTGAAATCGGTCCAGTAGTTTTTAAGTTTATTCGTTACATACAAAAATACAAATATTCCCTCTTTATAATATTAGTTTAGATAGTAATATAGTGTTTTAGTATAGATATAGATATAAATAAGATGCGGGACACACGGGACCGGTCAATGTGGCGACGCTTGGGGGAGGCCTATGTCCAGCAGTGGACGTCTTTCGGCTGAAATGATGATGATGATTGTAAGAAAGGGAATATTCTGTGAATGTATTAAAAGAAAGGTTTTTATGGAATTTCAGTTTTACTAGATATGTAATTATTGGTGGTTTCCTCACTATTTTAGAATAGAACGTCATACTTTAAAACATTGGTTTGTATAAGTAACTAATGATTTTGCTAAAATTCGACCTTAATCAATCAGTAACACATAACACACACTTAACATCTGTCTTTTAAATAAAGTTTTAAGCATCAGGAAGGAGACTGCTCAATTCTAATTTAGCTTTCTAGGTTCATAGACAAGAATGGGTGTCAATGACAGCTGATGAAAAACTATTTTAATATTACAAAGCAGTTAAATGCGGGACATTTACAAACGTATGCAAACAGGTGGTTTACCTTGCAGCTGATAGATTGTCCTGTAATTTAGATATTTCCGAGTGAACGTTCTTATCACTGATTGGCAAGTAATACGACAATTTGCAATTATTTTTATTGAAACTTTATGCACAGATAAAAATCACATAATTATAAAATAGCGGATTTAATACCTTAGCCATTTTATACAAATCGATCGAAGGATAAGAGTATTTTACCAGAACCTAAGATTTTTCAGACTAAGCTCCGGTGTCTTTATTGATATTTTAGTCTTAAATATGTGCCAAAACCCATTTGAACGCTGAAGTTTGACAGGTTTTCAGGCTGATATTGAGTTTGACAATCGGTGTAAACATATTAAAATAAGTTCAATTAAACCATTAAGTATTTTTAGTTCGTTAGTCGCCTTTTTTGGTCCCGCACGGCGTTTTTTAACCGACTTCAAAAAAAAAGAGGGTGTACTCAATTAGTCGGATTTAAAAAAAAAAAACATATATGTTCCCCGATTACTCAAAAGGACGCCTCAACCGAATTGGAAAAATCTTTTTTTTGAAAGGGTCAGGATCTGAAGATGGAACCCTGTAGAAATTGAGGGATCTCTACACATATAATAGTCATTGATTTTGATATTTTCATCAAAAATGCAATCATTTGCACTCAGAAAGTATCATGTGGTAAAGTGGAAATGATGAAAGACCACAGATGGCCACTGGAACTTCATAATGCTAAGTATGTCACGTGTGTAAGATATCTCGAATAGTTAACCGACTATGATGAACCAAATACTTATAAATAAATGGTACTGATGAAAATGGTACCATCGAACTGATCTGATGATAAAGCCAGAAGGTATGCACTGGAATGCCGGAATAAAACAATGTATCCTTATTGTGTTTGAGCTTATTAGAATCGCCATGAGATGTATTTTGGCTATATATGATTTTCATAATAATTGGAGGTAGATACCTACCAAAACTAAAAAGATATAAATAAAAAACTTTTAGCAAAAAATACAAACCGACTGCCAAAACAAAACACTTCAAAGCGAAAAATTACTTTCTTTTCTGAATTCGGTGTCGGAGGAAAATGGTACCAAAGACGTGAATGTGTTTTTTTTTGTAAAAAGTTTTTTTTTAATTTTGTTGTTGTTATTTTTTTGTTTTTGCTTATTTCTCGTGTCTTCGTGCGGTTCACAAATAAAAAAAATCTTTCTTTCGTTTGGTAACTATGCACGAGGCGCACGATTCTTTGATGAACAAATATTTTATTAGAACTTTTCTATCCATTTTTGTAAATACTTAGAGGAAAGCGGTGCCATTATAAATACACCAGAAAAATGCATCAGAGGTACATTTTTGTAGCAAAGATTAAAAAGTCACACATCTAGAAAGAAATAACGTAAAATATGAACAAGCACCTTCTTCTAGAGCTTTTTAAATAAGCAACCAATGAACAAACTTAACAATCAATAAAAATATTTAACAGTCCACATTCAATACAGGACTAACGAACTATCAATCCGATATAACAATCGATTAATTACAATCAAAATCACACACACACACACAGTTATACACACACAGTGTCACAGTTTATCGATCCCAGTAGCTGTATATTTGTATAAGTGTAGACTGTAGGTACATCACTATACCGTCTGATTAGCCCATGAATGTGTCGGGGCGTGGTGCCAAATTGATTGATGTCGAAATAACTACAGGTGTATAACCCCTTGTTCGTTTAATTGTTCGATTTAATTATAGAAGTGGTGGCTAGTCTGAATAATTATGCGATGAAATAATAATAATATGATTGGTGATCACCTATGGGACCGAGACGTGGTCGCTCACAATGGGCTTTATCAGAAGGCTTAAAGTCACCCAAAGGGCAATGGAGAGGGCTATGCTCGGAGTTTCCTTGCGTGATCGCATCAGGAATGAGGATATAAATATCCGCAGGAGAACCAAAGTTACCGACATAGCCCGAGGAATTGCGAAACTTAAACGACAGTGGGTAGGGCACATTGCTCGCAGAACGGATGGCCAATGGGGCTGAAAAGTTCTGGAGTGGTAAGCGTGAATTGGAAGACGATGCGTTGGAAGGCCTCCCACTAGGTGGACCGATGATCTTGTTAAAGTTGCGGGAAGGCGCTGGATGTGAGAAACACGGGATCGGTCAATGTGGCGACACCTGGGGGAGGCCTATGTCCAGCAGGGACGTGTTTTGGCTGAAATGATGATGATGACGACTACAGATTGTATAATACTGGCGTATCCATAAACGCGGTGCACAATTTGATTCCACTTAGCCCTTTCCATCATCGGACTACCAGACGTACGGCGATGCGCCATAGGTACATGGTGGACATCCAACCCATACGCACAAAGCGTTTTGCTAATACTTTCATTGTGCGCACAGCTAAGGAGTAGAATTCCCTGCCGGAGTCTTTGTTCCTTGATAGCTACAACCTTGGGGTCTTCAAGTCAAGAGTGAATAGGTTACTTCTAGGCAAGCGGGCCTTCATCGTAGACCACATCATCACTTACCATCAGGCGAGATAGTGGCCAAACGCTAGCATATCGATAAAAAAATTGTACAAAATAATATCATGATCATCATAGTGAGACAGTGCAGAAAAACTCCTAAATGATAGAATTTCCGACATCTTTGCTAAACACTGAGTAACCCACTTTAACTAGATCATTCACAGAAACCCCAGCAGAAAAACCCATAATATGAGACAAATTAAGATTATCATCTACAATTAAATAATCAAGCATCATAGATATCGCGTCTGTTTCTTGCTATTCGGTCGCACATCCTACCATGAGGGGAACAGAAACTCGGAATTGAATTCCTGAAAATTAAAACTGGTTTAATTCATGATGACTTCATTACTCAAGCCTTCCAATCATTCCTGTCAGCATGCAAGAATTACGACGCCATCTTTGATTTGACACTCCAAAAAGCTATAGACTTTACTGATCGCGGAATAGAGTACAGATTTGAACGTTGATTAGTTTGTTACCCGCAGAAAAGATGGTCTATCAATGGTGATCATTCAGAGACGGTTAAGATAGGTATTTTTGTATATTTTTTGGTAAAATCGCTGCAAGGGCTTTGCGTCATCGTCTGTGAACGTTAGAAATGCGAACTTATGTGCGTTAGTTTGAGTGTGGTTATGAAGATGTAACGTACGATAAGAGGAGAGTTTGAAAGCTTAGAGATACATTTTTATTCGTTGTTAAAAAGCCTTTTTGTTACAGTTTCACAGAGACAGAATTTGACTGCTTTCCCAATAGGCCAGTTATCGCCGACACAAAAATCGCGTTAGGTCCTCAGTATAGATATAACAGCATTGCTTAAGGTCGCCAAAAATTGCACTATACTGATTTTTTGGGTTATTATTAGGATTTTATCAATAGTGGAAAGCAGAGGTTACAAACTGCGTGATGGTCCTCAAAATATTCGGTAATTTTCCACCTTTGGCCTTATAACTTCTAAAAGGTGCATCCTGTTACTGGCCTATATTGTTTTCGGTTGCATACGTTATGAATGGAACTCAAGAATGGAATGCCATGTGTTCAAAAAGCAAATACAAACTGTACAAAGTACATACAATGTCACATATTGGTTTATTGGTGTCCCAGATCGATTTCAAATGATTTTAACACTTACGCGCCATAAAGATAAGGATGAAATTTAATTGCTGGCAAGTTAATAGGCGCGTCGACAAGCTGTCTGGTGCGTGACAGATTTTTTTTTTAAATGTGTTCGTTAACACTGGTGTTAGTTGCTGGTTTTAAAATAATATGGACATTCTAATTCCATACTTTTAAACCATTTCAAAAATGATAAATATCTCGGCATTATTATTGACTAGAATTCGCAAATGTTTTTGTTTTATTACAGATTAAACCGTCGATTAAACTGAAGAATTAAGTTTTCTTTCACGTGTTTATACACATGCATTATATTTCGTTAGTGCGTCAAACTGTATCACAAAAACTGTATTACCTACAATAACAAAACTTTTTATAGCAAACACTTCCTATGTACCTAACATTGTTTTCCGACTGTAGATACCTAGATAAGATAGGTACTGTGGGGACGTAGGCAGAGGCTAATAATTAAATACATAAATTACCTTTATATTTTATATATTTAGCACGAATTCCACAATAGGCCTGCCTTTAGGCGGCTTCTATCCAATTCTGACATACAAGCTTAAGAAAAAACATCTTCAGCTATTTTCTGTTCGAAATTCATTAACCTTTCAAGTAATACCAATTGCCAGTGTTTTATAAAGGCAAGTAGGTTGCCTTCTAATTAAGCAGAGTCTTCACATGAGCTACGCCCCTACAAATAGACGCGCAGAGTTGTGACTCTGCGCGTCTATTCGTGGGGGCGTAGCTCATGTGAAGACATATGTGAAGTGCTTCTATTCTATGTCTTGAAAGGTTACATGAATCCTACCTTACCCTAACCCGAACATTTACCTAAAATTATTAACTATATTAATAAACTACAATTGAGGTACGACCCTTAAAAGGGGAAGGCTTAAGTCATGACAAACGAGTTACCGGATATGTACCTTAAATTTCAGTTTACGTGCTTATATGCACTAACAAGTTAACGCCGTCATGCTTGAACCTTCTCGTTCAAAAACTCCGAAAAAGAAGCGAGGTGTCCTCCCAAGACTAACAACAATGATGCGATATGTCACATCGACCCGGATGGGGTTTAATCTCAAACAGATATGATAAAAAATTAGATCTCGTGCGTTTATCAGGCCAGAGAAGGAAAGGCTGGATCGCATCGAATGTTTAATCCTATTCATAGAGCTTGCACCAGGGTTTATTATTATAAATGCATTTATTTTTTTAAACATCAGACATAAACTGGACCAATGATGTCAACTCGACATCCTTTGCAAAGGCTATGTCCCGTTAGCAAAGTCGGTTTCAGTTATGACTATTACTTTAAGAAACCCACTGGGTTATACTAATGCCCTGGCTTGTGCCTATGCCTTATACACATAAGCAATAAACATTTCTTATTTCATTTTTTTTTACCGCCAATATGAATATTTTATTTTCACACCTCCCTTTTTTAGGGTTCCGTACCCAAAGAGTAAAATCGGGACCCTATTACTAAGACTTCGTGGTCCGTCTGTCTGTCTGTCCGTCTGTCACCAGGCTGGGTATCTCAATGAACTGTGATAGCTAGACTGTTGAAAATTTCACAGATGATACTGGAATACTAAAAACAGAATAAAATAAATATTTAAGTGGGGCTCCCATACAACAAACGTGATTTTCTCGCCGTTTTTTGCGATAATGGTACGGAACTCTTCGTGCGCGAGTCCAACTCGCACTTGGCTGGTTTTTTCTTGTTTCATCCGATGACTTCTCCCGCTCTGGATGAAGCGAAAGGGCGTGTCAGAATTTTACTGACTAAAACCCACCCGTGTTCCTTCAGTTGCTTGAGCCAGGGCCGCGGTAACACTCTTTCAAATTTATCCGCGACCCAGCCAGGCATCGGTCCTAGTGGACCCCGTCTGTTTTTGGCGATAGCTAGGTAGAAACCTATATAAATAGAATTAAATAAATATTAACTAGTTATCAAGCTAATATGGACATATATATGTACCTAAGTGGCGCCTAGAAGACGGTAAAATGATTGAATTTTCTCGTACCGACAAAGAACAAGGTTTTTTTAATGTACGTTGTTAATTCGCATTTGGTAATAGCCATTCACCTTTGAAAAACTCCGATAGATCATGTTTAATAATACGAATGTACATAATAAATTACAGTAATTAATCATAAGAATAAAATGAACAGATCGATTTTCACTAAGGCATTAATTAGCAAGCATTTATGATAAAAACTTGGCGCCACTGGCTGACAACAAACGGAAGTGGTCGGCCTTCAACCTTAGTATAAACTGCTGGAGTCTGCGAGCTAAGGAAAATAATAAAAATGCGTCTATGGTTTGTTTTTTATCTGTGACTATAGTGACGTTTCGGTTTGCGCGGGAAGTGAGGTTAGGGAAAATACTGTGACGTTACGTGTATTGCATAGTATTAAAAGCACCCGGTTTTTCTTAAAAGCTTTAACTCATTTCCCAGAAACATGACAGGACGTGTATATAGAGCTCTTTAAATATTATTACAGTTCCAAATAATTATCGATACATAGGTATTAAACGGACAAAATAGTATGTCACTACAAACGCAACCAGTTAACCAGCAAAAAAAGTAAAACCAACTTAATTAGCGCGTCTGCGCGAAATGTTAACACAAATTCACACCCAATAACTTTTAAATTCTCTAAGAAGTCCCGTACGTGATCCCGTAATGTTGGTAACATTATATTTTAGTCAAAATCGACACACATTGTCTATGCCGATTGATATGGCAACAAAAAATCGCAACATACAAGTATTCAAGCAGCTAGGTGTCAATACAAGCTGACATTGAAATATTGTATAGACGCAAAGAAAAAAAAAGTAGGTAGGTACCTATTGAAGGCATAATTAAATAGAGTAATGAACTGGCGTCTATGGTCTGTGTTATGATTTAATTTTCTATTAGTTTATGAGTTAATCGAGGTGAAGGAGTGGAACTGGTTGATTTGGCTAACAAGGCAAATTAAATTGGAAAATTGCTTTTTGTTTTTATTTTTGTATGAATTCAGAAAGGACAGGACGTCGAATAGCGGGTCAACTAGTTTACAAATAAATGTCTCCTGGCAAAAATATGGGCCAGTCATCAAAATTAAAATAGAAGCCTAATTGCGTAAGTGAATTCAGCAAAGAACTCGTAGATATAGGTAAGGGTGACGACACATTTCACCCAGTCGGCTGTCGCTGAAAACTAGCGCTGGGGTTCGGTTTCGCACGCTAGTTCCAGCATTATGCTGAGTGCTGACCCTTTTTGCGTAGTTGTAACGCATACTCTGTAATTGTGCGCACAGCTAAAGAGTGGAACACCCTTCCAGAGTCTTTGTTCCCTGATAGCTACAACCTTGGGGTCTTTAAGACAAGAGTGATTAGGTTTCTTCTAGGCAAGCGTGCTTCACCGTAGACCAAATCATCGCTTAACATCAGGCGAGATAGTGGTCAAACGCGTACCAATAGAATATAAAAAAAATGTAGTTTTTTAGTAATAGTAGTTTTTTTTTATGGTATGCGTCGTGCCTGGCGCAATTAAAAGTTTTTAATTATTTTCTTTCTTTTCTTCTAAAATAACGACTTTCGTATTGAGTAATACACTCGAAAGAAGTTTGGTTATGGAATGGAAAGGATAGGTGAATTCAACTCATAGGGTGGAGGCCGTACCCTTTCTAAATTATTTAGGCAAAACCGTTATTTTTTTAAGGAAATGTGCCATACTCTTTCATGGTGATATTGCCTTTGCACTGCCGAATTCACTTAACCAATATGGCTGGTGAGCTTACTGCCCAGGATATGACGGAAGCAGTGCGAAAATAGATATCGCTTAGTTACAAATCAAGTTCACGTTACCAAAGATAATATAATACTAACGTTACGAAGGAAAGCAAATGGGAAAATGGGTTGATGTTATAAAAGAAGATGATATTATTCCCTGCCGGAGTCTGTGTTTCCCGATAGCTACAATCTAGGGGTCTTTAAGTCAAGAGTGAATAGGTTACTTCTCGGCAAGCGTGCTCCACCATCGACCCCATCATCGCTTACTATCAGGTGAGATAATGGTCAAGCGCGAGCCTATATAAGATTTAAAAAAAAACAAAAAAAAAAAAGAAACCATTTTTTTTATAGGCACACTTTAGATCCCTGTTTTACCAGATGGTAAGCGATCTGCAATGGTGTAGTCGAAGATGAAGCACGCTTGCTAAGAAGTAACCTACTTATACAATATTGAAAAAGACTCCCAGGTGGTAGATAATAAGAAACTCAGATTCCGGGAGAGAATTCCAGTTCTTAGGTGCATAGTGCATACACAATGAAAGTACAAATAAGCTGAAGTTAATCGGAAAGGCCTTGTCTATTTTGCCAAGCGACCATTTTTACCTGCAACAGCCTCGAGTTTAGATTTGTAGTCCGCTCACTTTGTGGATAGTTAAAAATGTGGCTAGTTACAACCACAGATAATATAATACTAGCATACATATGCCTCATCCCATACAAAGAAACCGTGCCGACGTAAGTAGCGTTTTTCATCTGATTATTCCATTTTTTTTTCTAAATCGTTCGCGTTCGGTTCCGTTCCACGGCTATAGATATCTATCTATCGCCGTGGTGATCTCACCATCTATATCCGTGGAACAAAACCGAACGCGATCGATGCACAAAAAATAATCAGTATAATCAGTACAGTACGCCGGGACAGTTTCTTTGTATGGGATGAGACAGCACTGGTAACAAATGTGCTTAATCTTGAAATACTCCCTTTTATTGTTATTTCGGCAATATGACGAAACTGGCTGAAGTGAATAAAAATTACTATGATGACGAAATTAATCCGTATTCATCCTACTAGGTAATGGATTCTCCCATCTATGTTTAACCTCATGATTAAAACTAATAACTAACAATGTATGACCAAACTAGTTTTTAGCGAAAGCCCCAAAAGAAATACATCATTAAAAGGTGACCACAACAGTAGTGTATTATTGGGCATTCTAGACCACCTATCGCTTCCTACGGCTCACTTTGTTCGCCTTCGTCGCTTTCGGTGGAATAGAATACCCAATAATATAAATTAAATCTTACATAGGGCAATAATGCAGTAAAATACTGGTTCGACGCCTATTCCTCAACGTTTGTGGTTTGGACGCTGCTCCACTTTTTAAAACTCGTTTGGTTACGAATGGAACGGAAAGCGGTTAGAATGTTCAATAACATTAATGGGTCAGCAAAGTTTGTGGTTTGGGCGCTATTCCACTTTTTGAATCACGTTTGGTTTTGATTGGAACGAAATTTTTTCTAGAATTTTCAATGACGACTACGACGACTCTGTCTCTGTCACCTATGACTTAGACTAGAGTCAAGAGCAAATTCATCACAAATAAAAAAATACATAAATGGATCTACAAAGCTTGTGATTGAGTCCTAATCTACTTTTATAATCTCGTTTGGTTGCGATTCGGTCGGCCCTGCAAAGCTACCATTTACCGTTATGTAACTATACTCCATTTGAAATAACATTAAACATGATTCCAAATCTTTTTACCGTTCGTTCAACCGATTTTGAGTTCTATCCCGTAAACATAACGATGACATAAAAAGCATAAACCTGTTACCAAAACCAACTGTTTACTACAGCTACCATTTGTCGTATCACCAACGCAATAGAAGTCAAAATCGGTTGAACGGGCTGTAAAATGGACTAATTTAAACGTCTAATGTTATCGCAAATGGAGTTTAAAAGTTAAACCCTTTTACTGGACTGTGTTTTACAAAGTACGGTACGGTACCATATTCACGAAGTTTGTAGTTTGAGTCTTATTCCACTTTTAAAAACTCGTTTGGTTGCAAATGGAACGGAAAATGGTTTAGAATATTCAAACTCATAAACGGATTTACACAGTTAGTTGTTTAAGCTCTATTCTAATTTTAAAATCTCGTTTGGTTGCGATTGAATCGTCCTTGCAAACCTACCGTTTATCGTAATGTAACTAAAGGTTAAACCCTTTTACTGTACTGTATTTTCAAAGTACGGTACGGTACGATATTTACGAGGTTTGTGGTTTGAGTCTTATTCCACTTAAATAATCTCGTTAGGTTGCAAATGGAACGGAAAATGGTTTAGAATGTTCAAAATCATAAACGGATTTACACAGTTAGTTGCTTAAGCTCTATTCTAATTTTAAAATCACGTTTGGTTGCGATTGAATCGTCCCTGAAAACCTACCGTTTACCGTTTATCGTTATGTAACTAAAGGTTAAGCCTTTTACTGTACTGCGTTTTACAAAGAACGGTACAGTAGGATATTTATGAGGTTTGTAGTTTGAATCTCATTTCGCTTTTAAAATCTCGTTCAGTTGCAAATGGAACAGCAAAAGATTAGAATGTCCATTAATATAAATGGATCTACAAAGTTTGTGGTTTGGGCGCTACTTTACTTTTTAAATCTTGTTTTGTTGTGAATGGAACGGAAAGCGGTTAGAATGTTCAATAACATAAATGGATCTACAAAGTTTGTGGTTTGGGCGCTATTACACTTTTTAAATTTAGACTAGTTTTGATTGGAACGAAATGTTTTCTGGAATTCTCAATTACTTAAATGGATCTACAAAGTTTGTGATTGAAGTCCTAATCTACTTTTATAATCTCGTTTGGTTGCGATTCGGTCGACCCTTTAAACCTACCATTTACCGTTATGTAACTAAAGGTTAAACCCTTTTACTGTACTGTGTTTTACAAAGTCAGGTACGGTACCATATTTACGAGGTTTGTGGTTTGAGTCTTATTCGACTTTTAAATTCTCGTTTGGTTGAAAATGGAACGGAAAATGGTTTAAAATGTTCAATAACATAAACGGATCTACACAGTTTATGATATAAGCTCTATTCTACTTTTAAAATCTTGTTTGGTTGCGATTGGATCGTCCTTGCAAACCTACCGTTTACCGTTATGTAACTAAAGGTTAAACCCTTTTACTGTACTTTGTTTTACAAAGTACGGTACAGTACGATATTTACGAGGTTTGTGGTTTGAATCTTATTCTACTTTTAAAATCTCGTTTGGTTGCAAATGGAATGGAAAATGGTTTAGAATGTTCAATAACATAAACGGAATTTATAAGTTACTCGGGCTAGAATGCTAGTAGCATTTAATTGTAGTTTCTTCATAATGTGCTGTTCATACTAGAATTAGCATGCTGTTCCATGTGTTAGGAGAGCTATCATGTTTTAACAAGTTGGAGCCTGTATCCACGTGCGCGACACGCTGCAAACCTTGTGTGTTTTGTCATCAATTAGGATTGGAAATGAAACAGATTTAATTAAGGTCATAAAATACTATTTATTTTTTTAAATAAAATAAATCTTATCACGTTTATGCGGTGTGGCATTTCATACAAATTTAAAAGTCTGAAGTTTTGGAAATTAATCATATGCTATAATAAAACTTGATACGTCTAAGCAGCATACAATATAAAAAGTTAGTAGAGAATATTTTAGTAAATTTTATGAAATGTCGTGTCCCGTAATCGCTCTTGAAACTAATTAAGTACTAAATAAGTTCCAACATTATTTACTACAAGTAATAAGATAATAATATGTATTTGGGGTACCAAGAAAATAAATGTTTCACAATTACACTACACATTACTTGTTTCTGAATCCTGCTATAGGTAATTGTCAATAATAGGTATTTTACATAATATTAACTATCTGTAGGTACATTTAGAACTATATCTAAAATACATTATGAAAAATGTATCTACTATAATTACTTACATTTAAAAATAATCTCAATGCATTACTTAAATATAGTTGTTTTACCTTATCAAACGATAGCAACAGCTTATTTATTTAAAACATAGCGAAGTTAACTTTAGACAAGGGTGTTCATTAAGAGACATGTTAAATAACGTTTTAGTTTTGTTCTCAATATTATTAAAAAAATATTCTAAAGAAGAATTCTCAGAAATATGTGTTGTGTAATAATGTTAATGATGCACAAGGATCGACAATTCTATAGGAACATATATGATTACGAAATGCAGAATGTATTATTTCAACACCTTCACAAAAAATCAAAAAATATTTGTTTTTATGATTAGTACTATACGTAAGTGGCGTTGGTGTACGCTAAAATAGATTTAGATTTACATAATATTAGACTCTGCAATATTCGAAACAATTAATTTGGTGTCCCCAAAAATTCGGGAGTTCGTCTCATAAACATTTGTAAGCCGTCCACTGGGATTATTGCGATCTTGTTGTACTTTTAATGTGAACTGGGCTTTCTTCTACCGTTCTGCCTAGGGGGTGGAGACAACTACATCTTTTATCTTCAACTTTATCTTTATACCCTGACTGACATGTAGAAGTCTCCCTTAGGTCATCTCTTTAAATTAGCTGCAGCAAAATAACATGTGGTTCTGAATAATGAGTTGGATGCGCGAGGCACATTTTATTAAATATTTGTTAGAACCTACGAAAGCAATACAAAATGTTACTGTTCGGCGCTTTATCACCAATTCATGATGACAAGTGGATGACCTCGACGTTTGTGTGATATGGTATGGAGTTTATGTAATAACGCGATGAAACCAGCAACGAGAATGAAGAATAGTCTCGACGTGGAACTCCGGGGGAATTTGGCGGCGAGGGAGACACGTATCTGAAAAGAAAACATAAAAAATTAATATAACACCTACCATTTCTGGTTACAGTGGGATCGGTTGGTGGTTATGTGCGAATGAGACACATCACTATCAATATCACTATCACTACGTATTGTCCCTCGCCACGTCTGTCTGTCTGTTCGTGATAAACAGAAAAAGTACTGAACTGATTTTCATGCGGTTTTCACTAATAGACAGAGTGATTCATGAGGAAGGTTTAGGTGTATTGTTCTCGCCTAACTTCTTGGCTACAATGACTGCGCAGTAGTCAATCTCATACAAAAACAGTACCGTTTCGTGTCTTGCGCATCGGAAAACCAACTTCAGGGCGGTCAAGAAGTTTAGCGAGCACTATACAATTTGTTAAGGTCTTGAATAAACTGGTTGAAATATGACGATAATTGTTGAAAATTCAAACGCTGCCAAATCCCTTTGAGATATAACAAAACAATGTATGGTGGAATTTTCCATCTTCTATAGATGTACAAAAAAGTCCGCGATGGCATATGTCTATCTTTTAATGATAGCTTACTTGCCACGTACAATACGGTAATTGGAAAGCTATTTAGACGAATACAGTATTAATCCTTACCAAGTTAAATACGTTAGTTACCTTAAACGTTTCATGCAAATTATGATAATTCTTTACACCATACAATTTAAATGAATATCTTAGGATTTACTGCAAATAACAGCTAACGCGCACGAAAACAAACCGCTGTCGCCCACTTGCTATAGCGATAATGCGCGCGTATCCTTATCATATCATTTTACAGTTTTGCAATTTAGAGACTGGAGGTATATGTATTTTATTTTCTTTTTGGGTGTTGTTAGAAGGTTTTATTTACATAGTAAATTATTTGAAAGTAAAATTTCAAGGTCGCATTTTTGTTTTGTGTATGTATATTTTTTTTAAAGAAATAAACGTGTAGGCATACCTAATATGCTCTACTATCAGCCGGGGCGGGTCGCTAGTATACTTATATTCTAACCACTAATAAACTTACTGTTCTCTAATCTGAGACAAAACATACTAACAGTAATATAAATTACCTTAACTTAGAGTCTGATGGGGTGGGCAGTGCTTTCAGGTGCTTGTCGCTTCACCACCTTTTTCTTATGCTGCTTTTTCAACAACTCGGCCACTGCAGCTGTGAGCTGTGGTATTTTGATTCCGTGTTGGATCTGAATTAGAACACACTAAGATTAATTTTGTAACTATAAACAACCTCAATAATTATTGAGTTAAGTTAAAGGGGCTAAGCATATTATTATGGATGGCTTACCTCGATCAACTACCGCAGATTCTCGAATTGAGCACTAAACCACTACTTTAGTTTACTATTTTTATAACAACAAATTTCACACATATTTCGTTTACTAATCGAACTATACGAACATAGTAAGCTAAAACTCAGGACAGATTGTCTCATGTCTCTTCACAAAGCAAGAAATAGCATGCACCTACAGGCACACACTCATTCTATTTCTATGGTCCCAGATTAGGACACCAAGGACATCTGAACTTTAGGATCCCGTAACCATTAAACTAAAATTCAGGACAGATTGTCTCATGTCTCTTCATAAAGCAAGAAATAGCATGCACCTACAGGCACACACACATTCTATTTCTATGGCCCCAGATTGAGCACCAAGGACATCCGAATGATAATTTAATTAATTAATACAGATAACACTACCCTACACGTTAACAAACAACTACTAGTTGCTTAGTTACTCAGCTGTTACTCTGCGTTGCGCTTGATTAAGATGCTTTCACACTCTTACAATCGGCTTCTAAACGGTACGTACGCCGTCCCGTGGTCATTGTGAGTGCCATACTCGTTGTAAACCGCCTGACGCCGGTGTCGGAAATGATCGTTTTAAGCTTTCACGGTTTAGGTGTAAGTAATTCTTTACAATCTCAAAGATTGCAACATTGCATAATGTAAATTTGCAGCGTTTGAACTTTGTTACACGTGTATGAGTAATTTCCATGTATTTAACAATCACACGGTAAAATTATCGCAGTGCATGTTGCAGTCTCTGATTAAAATTGGTCTTTTATATAATTTCCTAACCAATGCAATTAATTTAAATAGAACCCTCTATATATATGTATATATCTATAAGTTTTGATTACTTTGCTTATTATTTTATAATGTTCAGAATACATTTTTAGTTCTATTAATCAAGGAATTGTTGTGATCAAAAAACCACGTGCACAAATGCGCGTTAAAAACTTAGTTAATTTATGTGGCAGTGAAACTCAAAGATGGTGTAAAATCATCAAACTACTAAAAGTAACAAACTTTTATAAAACATTTCATGTAAAGGAAGTCGGTTTCTAAATCCAGCAATGACATTAAGCGATTAACATTCAAAGAATTCCTAGACTAAGACTTGAAGTTATGTCAAGGCAAGAATCACTCATTTCTTTCAGTAGATGGAATACGTATTGTTTTTATTTAAAGAGCACCCCTCCCCAGTTGATAGAGATGATTATAGACAGATCCCTCAAACTCAAATTTTAATTATGGACTACAACATGCAGAGCGATCGTCTTACAATAAAGTTCGAATAAGCAAATTAATACATGATGCAATTTTACTGTCTTTGACGTATGCTGCAGTAAAACTTTAAATTATTATAAGTAATATCATCTAACGACTAAAACGAACTTTTTATAATCATTTCATGCAAGGGTTCAGTAGGTACTGATATTAAGATTTCAATTTCAAACAATTCCTAGATTGACATTAAGGTATCACATTTTATTTTTGAATTCCTAAACTAAAACCAGCATATTACAAAAAAAATATTAAAGTTATGTCAAGGAAAGAATCACTCATTTATAATAACTTAAAGGAATATGTATCGTTCTTATTTAAAGAACACCCCTCCCCAGTTGATGGAGATGATTATAGACAGATCCCTCAAACTCAAATTTTAATTACGGACTACAACATGTACAGCGATCGTTTTACAATAAAGTTCAAATAAGCAAATTAATACATTTTTCAATATTGCTGTCTTTGATGTATGCTGCAGCAAAAGTTTAAATTAGTATAAGTAATATCATCTAACAACTAAAACGAACGTTTTATAATCATTTAGTAGGTAGTGATATTAAGATTAATTTTCAAACAATTCCTAGGTTGATAGTAAGGTATCACATTTTTTTTTTATTCCTAAACTAAAACCATCATATTATTACAAAAAATATGTAAAGTTATGTCAAGGAAAGAATCACACATCTATAATAAATTAAAGCAATTGGTATAGTTCCTATTTAAAGAACACCCCTCCCCATTTGATGGAGGTGATTATAGACAGATCCCTCAAACTCAAATTTTAATTACGGACTACAACATGTATGGCGATCGTCTTACAATACAATAAAGTCCGAATAAGCAAATTAATGCATGATGCAATTTTGCTGTCTTTGATATTGTAAAGGAGCATTTATACATACAAGGCGGCTACCTGTTACGTTTCCAGACGCTTATCGTCAGGTGATTCGCGAATGAGTACGGCGCGGCGCGTCCAACCGTTGAACGACACATACTCCGTTTTGACGGTGATTATACGGCGGACTAGACGGCAGGACGGCAAGTGTGCAATAAGCATGCAAAACCAATAGAATACTTATAAAAAGAGAGAAGTGACAACTACTCAACACATTACTTGTACGTTAACATGTAAAGTAGTGTCGTCTGTTTGAATTTATTAAATTAAAATTTGGATGTCCTCGAGCCAATCTGGTCACTAAAAGTAGAATGTGTGCGTGTGTGCTATTTCTTACTTTCGTGGAGAGACATGAGACAATCTGTCCCAAATTTTAGTTTAATGTTTACGCTATCCTAACGTTCAGATGCAATCGGTGCCCAATCTAGGGTCACAGAAAACGGAGTTCGTGTTTAGCCTATGTGGTAATGCACTTTCTCTAACTTTTGTGGATATGCATGAGACAATCTGTCCTGAATTTTAGGCGAGTGGTTCAAACAGCGAGCGCCTTATTTGTTAACATGTAAGCTATTGTATGAATAATTAAATTAAAATTTGGATTACCTTGGTGCCCAATCTAGGGTCATAGAAATTGAATGTGTGTGTGCCTCTAGGTGCATGTCATTTCCTGCTCTGTGAAGTGTTATGAGACAATCTGTCCCAAATTTTAGTTTAATGTTTACGCTATCCTAACGTTCAGATGCAATCGGTGCCCAATCTAGGGTCACAGAAAACGGAGTTCGTGTTTAGCCTATGTGGTAATGCACTTTCTCTAACTTTTGTGGATATGCATGAGACAATCTGTCCTGAACTTTAGGCGAGTGGTTCAAACAGCGAGCGCCTTATTTGTTAACATGTAAGCTATTGTATGAATAATTAAATTAAAATTTGGATAACCTTGGTGCCCAATCTAGGGTCATAGAAATTGAATGTGTGTGTGCCTCTAGGTGCATGCCATTTCCTGCTCTGTGAAGTGTTATGAGACAATCTGTCCCAAATTTTAGTTTAATGTTTACGCTATCCTAACGTTCAGATGCAATCGGTGCCCAATCTAGGGTCACAGAAAACGGAGTTCGTGTTTAGCCTATGTGGTAATGCACTTTCTCTAACTTTGTGGATATGCGTGAGACAATCTGTCCTGAATATTAGGCGAGTGGTTCAAACAGCAAGCGTCTTCTTTGTTAACATGGAAGCTAGTTTATGAATAATTAAATTAAAATTTGGATAACCTTGGTGCCCAATCTAGGGTCATGGAAATTGAATGTGTGTACCTCTAGGTGCATACTATTTCCTGCTCTGTGAAGTGTTATGAGACAATCTGTCCCAAATTTTAGTTTAATATTTATGGTATCCTAACGTTCAGATGCAATCGGTGTCCAATCTAGGGTCACAGAAAACGGAGTTCGTGTTAAGCCTATGTGGTAATGCACTTTCTCTAACTTTTGTGGATATGCATGAGACAATCTGTCCTGAATTTTAGGTTAGCGGGGTGCATGAAAGGAGCCTCCTCGTGGCGCACCCTGGAAGCAGCTAGACACGGTATCACAGTATCTAGGCTGACTAATCCTTCAACTTGGTAATATTGAATCTTAGAACTAAAATAGTTGAACAGGTGTCGAACCAGTATTTTACTGCACAACCAAACGAGTTTCAAAAAGTGGAGTAGCGCCCAAACCACAAACTTTGTAGATCCATTTATATAATTTGACATTCTAACTGTTTGCTGTTCCATTTGCAAACGAACGAGATTTTTAAAGTGGAATAAGACTCAAACCACAAACCTCGTAAATATCGTACCGTACCGTACTTTGAAAATACAGTACAGTAAAAGGGTTTAACCTTTAGGTACATAACGGTAAATGCTAAGTGGTAGACCGAATTGCAACCAAACGAGATTATAAAAGTAGAATAGGACTTCAACCACAAACTTTGTAGCTCCATTTATGTAATTAGCATTCTAGAAAAAAAAAATCGTTCCAATCAAATCCAAACGAGATTTAAAATGTGGAATAGCGCCCAAACCATAAACTTTGTAGATCCATTTATATTACATTCTAACCTTTTGCTATTCCATTTTCATCTGAACGAGATTTTAAAAGCGAAATGAGATTCAAACTACAAACCTCATAAATATCCTACTGTACCGTTCTTTGTAAAACACAGTACAGTTTAACCTTTAATTACATAACGATAAACGGTAAACGGTAAACGGTAGGTTTACAGGGACGATTCAATCGCAACCAAACGAGATTTTAAAATTAGAATAGAGCTTAAACAACTAACTGTATAAATCCGTTTATGATTTTGAACATTCTAAACCATTTTCCGTTCCATTTGCAACCAAACGAGATTTTTAAAGTGGAATAAGACTCAAACCACAAACCTCGTAAATATCATACCGTAGCGTACTTTGAAAATACAGTACCGTAAAAGGGTTTAACCTTTAGTTACATAACGGTAAATGCTAAGTGGTTGACCGAATCGCAACCAAACGAGATTATAAAAGTAGAATAGGACTTCAACCACAAACTTTGTAGCTCCATTTGTGTAATTGAGCATTCTATAAAACATTTCGTTCCAATCAAAACCAAACGAGATTTAAAATGTGGAATAGCGCCCAAACCACAAATTTTGTAGATACATTTATGTTATTGAACATTCTAACCGCTTTCCATTCCATTTGCAACTAAACGCGATTTTAAAAGTAGAATTGAGCTTAAACCACAAACTTTGTAGATAAATTTATATTATTGGGCAGTCTATTCCACCGAAAGCGACGAAGGCGAACAAAGTGAGCCGTAGGAAGCGATAGGTGGTCTAGAATGCCCAATAATACACTACTCACAACATTAATTTTCTCGACTTTCGGAACACTTCCTGACCAATATTATAATTTTTATTTTAATAATGACTACCGTTGTGGTAGGAAATACCAAACTTCTGCCTACCTACGTCAATGTCGTTTTATTTGGGCAAGCTTTACTTTTACCTAATTATAATAATTATATATTACTAGCGGACGCCTCGCGGTTTCACCCGCGTAGTTCCCGTTCCCGTGGGAATACTGGGATAAAAAGTAGCCTATATCACTCGGGAAAGAATTTTTGAAATCGGTCCAGTAGTTTTTAAATTTATTCGTTACATACAAACATACAAATCTTTCCTCTTTATAATATTAGTATAGATATAATAGATTATAGGTACCCACAACATTTCTCCTTCCTATATCAGTTTGATGCTCATTTCCTGGCGACAAATTAATTGTCACTATTAGTCGAGAATATCCAAAAATAGTTTGATAACGCCTTTAGTTGAATTAGGCGTTTTCTAGTGTTATTGAAGTCGGCACAATACGTTAATATTATGAAACAATCCATTTCATACCAATGAAAAAATAATATTGTAATTTTATTAAATCAATTATTTTTACATATTTTTTGTAATTTCATACAAGAAAGCTAGTTTGCAGACGCTTAAAGTTGTAATCTGTGGTAAACTGCTATTAAACTGTCTAAAGAAGCAATAAAAAATACAATAGACAACTCCACTGTTATAAATTCAATATGGATTTTTTTCCCGAACTATTCCCAAACCACTGCAATTCTTGAAAGCCAGAATCAACAGTGGCGACCACCAGAAAAGCGCCGAGGCAATGAAGCTCAACGAAGTCTCGGAGAATGAATTTAACTTTCTTGGATCCCGCGACAACATTAATCAGAAAATAATATCGGAGAAGTAGGACAAAACATAATTTCGAATAAATCTGCCTAGCCTTTTCCCAACTATGTTGGGGTCGGTTGCCAGTCTAACTGGATTCAGCTGAATACAGTGTTTTACATGGAGCGACTGCCTATTTGACCTCCACAAACCAGTAACTGGCTAACACGATACCCCTTGGCTACTGGTGTCAGATCTCAAGCTTCTGAATACGTAACGACTGTCAAAGATCTTCAAATGACAGCCGGGACCAACGGCTTAACGTGTTTTCCGAGGCACGGAGGAAACTCGGTATGTTGAAATGGTCACCCATCCACCGACTAACCTCATCAAGCGTTGCTTAACCTTGATGATCGACCCGTGCAGCTGTTATTATTCAGCCACTAGCTCCTCATAATTTCGAATACCGTTTTTTAAAAGAATAGTAAGTTCTATGAATGTCTGCTTGAATAAGTTTCTGGATTACCAGCTCTTACTGTTCCAGTTAATCAGCAATACCCTATACTTGACCAAATCACATGATGTGGTAGATAACTGCCAGGCTAACAGAACTACCGTGTACCTATGACTTGCAAAAAATACCACCTTTGGACCTGTTACCTATTTTATTTTATTGATATTAAACGATTTAAACCGACTATTCTTCTTTTTGTACGACCTAACCTTTGACAAGGTATTAATTTCGGTCATTTATAAGGGATTAATTTCGGTTTAAATCGTTTAATTTCAATAAAACGTTACCTAGTACATTTTGTCCAAATTATGTGCCGCGCACTAAAATCTGATGTCACGTTCAGTATTTTTAGACCGCCTTTACCTTTAGATTTCATATATCACTGCCTCAGTGAGATCATACAGCAACTGATTTTCAATTCCATACCTAATTTACTTAATATTGAACGTTTGTTTTCTAAACAATTTTCCCTTTACCATGGAGAAAAAAATACCCGGAAAAACGTATCTACGTCAAACATAGTCTTAATTTTTCATTTATGTATTACTTATATCTTACCAAGAATATAAACCTGTGATTATAAAATTAATCCATGGGATATAATTATGATCTGTCCTAAGATCTAAATGACGTGACTGATCGTTAAGTATGGCTTTACTAAGTACATTTTGCATACAATGATGAATAGTTTTTCCGAGAAAATGTATGCCAAGAAAAAAAAAACAGATGTTTACATTTAATAAATCAATGTCCATGTATGTGGACCATGGGTTTATGATTTGTGGACATAACTGAAGACTTATTTATAAGACAGAATTTAGTAGTAAGTTGTGAGTTCCTAATAATATTTTTCGTGTGCACAAAATATTGTGAAGTTGATATAGCGAATTTTAATAAAACTTTTAATTGTAAAAGTCAAAACAAGTATTTCAATTTTATTAGGCCATTTAGCGGTATTTTGAAAAATAAATAGTTAACTAGCTTCTGCCAGCGGCTTCGCCCGCGTGCAAAGTGTTTTGTCATCCCAAGGAAACATTATACCGGGATGAAAAGTAGCTAGACAGACTTTTTGCTTAAAACCAGCCAGTATCTTCTATTTTTCTGTATACTGCAAGGTTCCTTCCAGCAGGCTACCTTCACAGTACCTTGCTAAATACCAAGTAATACTTATGCTCACATAGAAATACCTCACTCAATATACCTTCAGGGTCTACGACATTCACCATCTACGAGATAATTCGTAGACCGTCTACGAGATTTGAGTACATCCGAACTGAAATCTTGTCAAACTTTGGCATAGGGTTTGACACGTTCTTAATTCAAGATACTCACATTTCAGAAAGGGAAATAATAAAGCCTCCCAAAAACAAATGGTTGGAAGTTACTACTATAGTATATTATCCAAGCTGTGTTAAAATGAATTACCGATAAATTTTATACAAAATTAACCGATTAAAAATGTTGTGTTTTGACAAACAAACATGGGCTTATTCAAATTACAATTCTACGGAAAATAATCTGTAATAAACTAAACTTCCCAAATAATACCAATTTTCGGAAAATATACTTCCAAACATCCTTAATAATGCGCACGGCGAATGAATGGAAATAACTACCTGTGTCTGTGTTTTCTAACGCATTCAACCCGAATCTCTTCAATGTTAGAGTGAACAGGCTTCTTCTGGGTAAGCTCACTCCATCGTCGACTCTGTCTCTGTCACCTATGACTTAGACTAGAGTCAAGAGCAAACCCATCACAAATAAAAAAATACTGTTTCCGAAAACCTATTCTAAAATAATCGTTTTCTTAAGCTCTATAGAAATCAGTTTAATTTCTGGTTTCCCTACGCTTTTTTTAAAAAAATATATTTTTTTTAATCACATTTTATAACAACATAATTATATTAATAATTTAAATTTATTGAAAATTGTTTTCTACTTTTTAGTTTGGTGTTCTATTAAAGGGTGTTCTTTTTATTTCTTTTTCGCTCCTTTTATTAGTAACCTTTCAGAAACCGATTCTTTATCTACAAGGCGTATCGGTTACCTACTTGTAAGTCATCTTAAAGTCATACCTCGGTTCCGTTGCTACGCTATAGGTTGTCCTACTTAAAATTCGCAAATAGGTACATACACCGGACACCAGACTTGACCGGACCGTATTTCTTCTTCCACGTCAATTGAAATTTGCAATGACAATATTCAATATGACACAATGACACATCTCACCTATATATACTTAACTGATTAGAACATGATGTGTCAGTATACATACCCACTTTTTGTGACATTTTTTGTAGTATGTCGCGTCGAGATTTTATATTTTTTATTGAGTCATTATATAGTTTTGATTAACATCATTTGACCGGATTTAACTGGAATTATGGAGTTAGAATTGTTTTAGTGTTGAGTTTCTTAGGCCCACTTGCACCAAAATCTTAACTCGGAGTTAGTTGCTAACACTAGATTAATTAACAAACATGTCATACATCATTGGCCGTGTTAGCTACTATCTCAGAGTTAGTAGGATAACCCAGGGTAGCGCAAGCGGACATTAATAAAGTTTTAAGACTGTACTTAGATGTTTTTTTATAATATAAATGTGGGTATTTAGAAAATATGAGACATCTACATAAAAGGGGTTATTATTAACTCTTATATAATTAGCCTACATCCCCTTCTTAGTAGGTTCCTTTAAGGACTGTTAAGAGCAACAAGTTCCATCGACTGTATTTTAGCCGACAGCTATGGTTACATTTTTTGAATATTATCTGAGCTTAAATTTTGTTACCCCAATAAAAAAAAATCGCGCATAATTTATCATACTACTGGTTCTGAATAATTACTAACTCAAATTATTTATATTTTCATGTCGCCGTTTTCAAGAGTTAATCAGTCATTCAATATTTTTAACCGACGAAAGAAAGGTCTTTTGAAAGGCTGGGACGATTTGAATTGTATTAAGACTAAAATATGTTACTTCAATATGACCGACATTATAAAAGAATTTGGCATTTCAATTGCAATTAAGTAGGAAGCAGATTTCAGGCACTAAACTAACAACGAGATATAAAACTGAATAGCGAACAAAAAACTTTTTAACAAAAATAATAACCGACAAAAATACGGACGGAAAAGAAAATTATAATAAAAATCTTCTAACCCGTGGTCTAGCTAAGCGCCACATTGAAGTAAGTAATACATTCGAGGCGGCTGCGCGGGCGCCAGACTTTTGGTTAAAACAGATTTTTTTTATGGGTAGCTTTTATTTTATTTACAGTCGTTCGTTTATCTATATTACAGAACCATGTGCAACAAATTTTCGTTTTACCAACGATATATATCGTTGCATATGCTGAGATAGGAGCCTTGTTGGTCTCGCACGGGGTTTTATTTTTATTATTGTTCAATTTTTTGCTTATTTCTCGTGTCTCCTGTGCGGGTCACAATTAAATATTTTTCTTTCTTTCTTTCATATAACAAACTCTCAACGCACGGAATACATTATCATTATCATCATCTTCTCATACATTTTCATAAAACCAAATGAGAAAATGGGTTTACAGGAGGGTGACCATAAGCTTTTAGAGTAAGGTTATTTTGAGATCGCGTAAGTGACAGATGTATACAAGTCATATACATCTGTCCTTTACGCACACTCAAAATAACCTTACTCTAAGAGCTTTTGGTCACCCCCCAGGTCCTGAAACTAGCTACCTAACTAATATCAACGTCACCCCATCGTGTTTTCCCAAACACAAGTAGGCAAGTATAAAACTATGTATTTCAATTGGTTTTTCCGATTTTCATTATCATTTTCTACTATACTATTAATAGCTCGCGGCAGTATTTAGTATGAAAACTACAGCGAACCGCCTACTATTAATCTGCAGTTTCCATCGTGCAATATTTCCGTAATAGTTTTAGTAGAAACGGCGACAATTATTTCTTGACTCATTGTTTGGATGGAAATGAATATTGCAGCAATTTTGCTACGTCATGGTCATTTGGTGACTCTTCATATTTAACACGCTTTATATTATCTTGCTTTCGTATGTGTCCGGCAACGATTTAACTATTTAATAAACACTTTTCTTTCTTTCTTTCTATTTTTCAAGCATTTGGATAACCTAAGATTTTGTCTTTGCACTTCTTCTTCTTTCAACATCAACAGCCTTTTTTAATGTTCCCACTGCTGGGACTCAGGCCTCCCACCACATGTACCAATTCACCACGCGGGCCCAGTGTGGATTGGTACATGTGGTGATTCTTCTTCTTTAATGCATGCTAATTTAAGCCGATAAGGACAGGAGAATGATAATTGCATTGAATTGATAATTGCCTGCCAAATCATAAGTACTAACATAACATAACAATATCATACATTTAGTTCGCAATAAACGTTTTAACTTTGATTTTGACTTTTTACCCTTCTTTTTCGTTTCAATGTTTGTTGGTGTTGTGTTGTGCCTGTGTCGAATAAATATATTTCTATTCTATTCTAAACTGAAACTTATCGTTCTTATGTAACTTTGGAAACATTGAAATAATGTGGTACTATGGAGCTGGTCTTGCTTTTTTTTTAATGTACTTCATTATAAAATAGAACCGGAAAAGTGCGAGTCGAACTCGCGCATGAATGGTTCCGTACCATTATCGCAAAAAACGGCAAAAAAACACGTTTTTTGTATGGGAACCCCACCTGACACCTGACGGACAGCCGAGTCTTAGTAATAGGGTCCCGTTTTTACTCTTAGGGTAGGTACGGAACCTTAAAAACGGCCAAGTTTAGGGTTCCGTACTAATTTATCATATTGTTATTTGTTAGTAAAATATATGTAATACTAAAAATAAACATTATAACAAAATTTCAAGTTCATAGGTCAATGGGAAGTTAAAAAATTCTTCGAAACAAAATGTGTGACAGATGACGGACAGACAGACACGTGAGTGACAGCAATAGAGCTCTTTGGAACCTTCGTACGGAACCCTAAAAATGTGTACATTATAGGTAAGTCTGTTGATAATATTGTAGTCATACAGGTACATAGACTATAATAAATAACACATGGTAGGTAGGAAAACTGTAGTAGAAATATCAAATGGGAAAAACTGCATTACACAATACTATTTTATATTTTTATACATGGAAACTGTAGGTGCTAGGTATGCTATAATTAGATAATATCATGCCTATGGGATTTACCATCGGTAAAAAAAATGCTTACAAACTTTCATCTCCTATTTATTTGCACCCCTTTGTGAGATCAAGTTTCAAAACTAGTCGACGGCACGAACTATTTTGTCGGATGAGATAGATGCTATGATGAGCAGTAAGAAGATAGTTTGCGTATGAATTAGCACTTTTGCAAATTTGTATCGAAAATTCGAAATTGGTGATGATTTAGACCTTTGGGAGTCTAAATATCATGAAAAAACTACTATATGTATATTTTCAAAATAAAATTATTTTCATTGTTGAATTACTAATCTATCCCTGTATGGAGGCCGTTTTGCAATTTTCCTTCTTCTTATGGTATTTATTTCCGCCCAAAGATGAGTTAAAATTAGTGTTGAAATATGGAACTTTCGACGCTCATGACTTTGAAATATTTTATTTTTTACTTTTTTGTGTCCATACAGGGCTAATTAATGATGAGACAAATTTATATTTTATTTTTATTTTGAACGTACATCGTGAAACAGTGGAGTAATCTCTAGACTACGTTTGTATGAAACAATGATCGACTAGTGTGACCTTAAGTGCTCACTGTCTCTTGGATAGGATATATTGTGCAAATTGTGCAATATTTCATGCATTTCACCTAGTGGTTTAGGTTGTGCGATGTCCAGTGTCTGTGAATGAATTTAAGAATTCTATTTTGCGGGTCACGAAGACTGGATCGAGGTGGCACAAGATAAGAGTGTCTGGAAGGATATGGTAGAGGTCTTTGCCCATTAATGAATCAACCTAAGCTAAGCTAAAGGTTTGCATTATTTCCTAAAGTTAATTGCTGAGTTTGTCTTTCGGTATAGGCACGCCAAGCGCAATTTTTGGATGTTTATTGTACATGTCAACCGACTTCAAAAAGGAGTAGGTTCTCAATTCGACTGTATGTTTTTCACGCGATTACGCCGCCAATTATGAAAAGATTTTGATGATTCTTTTTTTATTTGAAAGCTGGTGCTTGTCATGTAAATTTATTTAAATTTGATCATGATCTGTCGCATAGTTTTCAAATTATCCTTAATAATGCGTATTTTCATGGTAATATCTAAGATACCAAAACTAAAAAGAGACAAATAAACAACATTTTTCAAAATAAATTATTACCGGCTTTCAGAAAAAAATAGTACAAAGCGAAAAATAACATTCTTTTCGGAAGTCGGGTGTCAAATACTAAGAAAATTGTTTTTTTTTTATTATTTACTATTCTTCTCTGTTACTTTATGATTGTTGCTTTTGTGTTGTGTCTGATTAGAATACAATGTTTCTATTCTATTTTAAGTTAGCTTTTTTACCCTACTGCCGAAAGTGGGTTATGATTTTATGAAAAACTAATGCATTCATGGGGATTACCAACATGTCACATCAGCAATTCCGCATTTCAATAACGCGAACCTAAAGGTTTTGCCCAAAAAA
The DNA here is from genome assembly GCA_964057195.1 of Orthosia cruda. Classification (NCBI taxonomy): domain Eukaryota; kingdom Metazoa; phylum Arthropoda; class Insecta; order Lepidoptera; family Noctuidae; genus Orthosia; species Orthosia cruda. The sequence goes on along the minus strand of OZ059835.1, from coordinate 5,992,998 downwards.
CCGCTCTACGCGGCTGACGAAGATTGCAACTATAGCGATTGAGGAAGGTCTTTGAGAGCCCTCTTTCCAATTTCCAAATTTTAATTTCCGTTGAAACAATTAATTTGTCAATTTCTCGTTATTCATGATCAAGCCATTGAAAAATTAATGAAATGTTCACGCAAGCTTTTTAAAAGGCTTCACCGACACAAGATTTTTGATTAATTATTGTAATAACCAATTACGGTTTTCAATTTTCGTAACAATAAAAGGAAGGTAGTTACAAACATTTCACCCGAAGGCAATTTGGTTATGCAATAGTCTCGTATTTTTCGGCTTCTTTACGAAAAACTGTTCCAGAAACATTGTTTCAATAGCTGTCTACGGAATTTTAGGTGGAAAAAGAAAGTAAGTACCTACATATGAAATAATTATTTGGAGATAATATGTACATATACGAGTACGTAGAAATTGGTTCTTCTGTATTGTAAGAGGAAAAGGTTGTGTTTAAGTTACCAAATTATACCACCTTCCAGTCTACCAAATTAAAAAAGTAATTGTAACGTTTTGGGTTAAACATGAGGCTGACATGACTAATTTCATGATTATCACCTATTTTCCAATAGTATCAAAAAAAATGTTAATCAATAAACAAAAATTCAATCAACAAAATTTTGAAATCGTAAAGTATTTAAATTCTCTGGTATTTTTATTGAAGCCATTCACATTTTTTTTATATAAACGCCATCTCGCGTTATCACAAAGAACCACGACGCAGACACGTAAATCATGAATGAATGTAGTAATGAATGAGTCCGCTAGAGATCGTTACACAACAACCAATACAAATGCGTAGAGAAATAGAGATTGCAACAAATTAAACACAAAACAGTCTGCTCAGCTCATCAGCTGATAAGTAGTAGAGTAATAGTATTCAATAAAGACATAATAAGAGAAAACAATCATTATTCAAGAAGGTTGTCGTGCAAACAGTGCGTTTTGGGTGTTAGTGATTTGTGTTAAGAAAAGTTAACTTTGAAGAAATAATTTCAAAGTTTGTTGGTGACAAATGTTAGACATAACCTCAAAAAAGTAAACAAACTACTCAAAGGTCAAAGGTAATTATTCTGTTTCTCTGTTTTGACGTTATTTTAATGACGATAGAATATTCAATAGTTGGTAATCTTCCAATGAGTTGGAATTTGGTTAAACTTTGTTGATATTTCTAATCTTTTTTGTTTCTTTATGTGTTGAATGTAACTTTATATTGTGTTGATGATTATTTATCTATTAACAGAGATAATATCTTCTACGTTTAAGCCGTGTTTCCATATCTTAAATATGTTAGTTATGTTAATTAATGTTAAATTAGGAGGAAAAAAATGCTTTCTTGATCTATTTTTAAGTTATTTCAATTTCAATTGTTTTGTTATTTTTTTTTCTATCTGTCAAATCACCTGTCAAATCACTCCTATTATGAACCAATGCAAAAGATATCGTGCATGGAGCCTACTTGAATATAGGTAATTAACCCATGCATGCCACTTACCAGTCTTTTAAATGGTATTTGTTCCTCATTAAGAAGAACGGAAAAAATCTAAATCCCACCTTCTAACAAACACTGATAACTAAACATGGTTAAAATAGTGAACATTTTTAGGGACAACGATAATGCCTTTGAAGACACACACCTGGCCACGATAGCTAAGTGGCCATTAATGTAAGGGATACACCACTTTACACTAATGACAGACTCACCGAAAACGTTATCGCATCAAGTAAATAGAACTGTTTGAGTGACTCAACCGCTGAGTCGGCGAAAGTGGCTTCTTTTTTTTCACACTAGCTGCCAGGCGTCGAAACTCAGGCATGTCCGTCACTATACACTGCACAGGTAAAATTCTCTCATAAAATACACTTTCCCATCCTCAACACTGCATCCATAACACAATAGAGATAAACAGATAACCGTATTGTAAAGCTGTCGAAATTCGTTATCGTTTTCGAGATCGCAACAGGCGCATCGTCCGCCGTGGCCGACGTCCGTCGATTGGCGGAGCGATGGCTCACCAGACCTGCGACACTTGAAACCCACACGAGGATGTCTACAATGACACGAAACGTGATCACACACACGATTAGGGAAACATGAACAATGAAATTTAGTTTCTGGAAACGAACGTGTGCCAGAGGAGCGAACTCTTAGCGTTGACTGGACTGCGCTTGGGCCGTGCAGGATGCGACCCATTAGGCAAAAGAGCGTCCATTATTGTATTGTCGTGGGCTTATCGTAGTGCTAGTGTCTCCTTAAATTGCCGAACCGAACAGACCGTGTGTTACTCAGAAATTTGGGAACGTTGCTATTATCTAGTAATAAATGTAAATTTGTTTCTCCGAAGCTGTTAGAGGTCATCCAGCAGGTAGGCAAGCATTTTTTTTTTATAATACACCACTACTAGCAGTACAAGTACGTGTAAGAAACGCAAGAACCATCCTTTCATGATCCTATCGTGACGTAAATCAGTCATCATCAGTAATGACTGCATTAAAGTACATTAAGAGGCCACAATGAACCAAGTCACGGGACCGGATCCAGGGTTATCACGCTCGTTTGTTCAATTGGACACTTAAGTACCGGCGAAGCTCTGAAGCCGGCCGTTTCCGTTGATATTTCACACAGGAACCTGCGGAGTGAAACGTGGACATGGCGCAACTTGACGACCCTTTGACGTGGACAAAGTAGGTCGGGAATGTCGGGACTTTACAGACAGACATCGTTGTACTAACAGAACGACAGGAAGATCTTGTCAAACACCAGATCCATGTTATGCAGCACATAGGTAACTCTTTTAGTCGTCCTACGTCAATTAATGCGCAGACACGTCTTAATTTGTTCCCAGTTCAAGCAAGTTGAAAAGCCACGCCACGATGACAAATCCACGACTATCTTTAGCTTATAGTAACGGATATTACTGCTACTATATCCTGTTCCTTGCAAGACCTCTGAGGATCTGCAAAACTCCGGTTTAAACCAAACGCTGAGAATAAGAAAGACAGATAGACGGACACACTTAGTGATGCATGCGGCGAAACTAGGAACTAACATGAAATGTACTGGATTTGACAGCTTTCTGACGTCCCTCTTTGACAAGCAGCGCCACCGTAGCTTGAACGCAGATTATTGTCAGTCTATATGGTTGTATGTCGGTGTCGTTGGCATTTGGTAGTCTCGGTGAGGGCACCGAGCTCCCGACTCCAACGAATTCGATCAAGGATGTGCACAATGAGTTTATAAGGTCGAACGACTCAACCGCTATTTGTGGTTTATTGTAAACATTATTTGATGATTTTTCATACTGACAGCTCTGTAACGAGGTTTTGGGTAGGTCAGTAGGATTTCTAGCTGGGTCAAGGAGGCTATGCATTTCATTTAGTGATAAGGCAGAAAAATGAGAAGTTTTTAATGAACAGCTGCTTTAAATCGCATCAGCCTCTCTTCCACAAGGTCTAGTAGCGACATTCTCGGCTTCGTAAACTGTCTAAGGCCTGTTTTAACCATTTTATGATTAGTTCCTCCCACTTTTCGAAGAAATATGGCAGATATGAACATTTCAGAAAAGTTTTTGCTTTCGGTGATAATTATGTCGGCTACGTTGCGATATAGTTACAAATAAAAAGTAAGAACATAATATTATAGTGTAGCTACAGGAAGCTAAGAATATCTTCCTTAATACCTAGCTCTAATCTAACACAAAGTCAAGCAAGGATGTCATTAATTATGTGAATAAAATGCGTGACGTCACCTTTTGTCCTTCGGTTATAATGTTACATGTCGTCGGTTTGAAATCTTAACATCTATTACAACGTACATAAATTTCAAGACGAATTTAAAGACGTACCAAGATATAAATTTCAATATTCCCCTCGGAAGGGACCCATAAAACCGATGATATTTATAAAAAGGTTTCCTATTACGGATGTGCAGGTGTAAAACGGGTACATAACTGTTGTGTGTCAGCCTAGTACCTACGAGGTGCGGTCGTCACACCACTGATTTCAACCAATGGCGTCTCAGCATTAACGCATCTAGTGCTAATATAGGATTTCTAATGCCTTAATAGTTCACTTTTGAACTTGCTTGAATAACGGAGTGAAGGGGACAGAAGAGCTATCGAGGTTTTTTCTATGGTCCGTAAGTTATCATACTTTTAGGTAACCAGACTAATAGGTATTAAGAGATATTTCTTATTTTTATAATGACTTATGTTTTGATTTTTATGCACATATTAAGGGCAATGAATTTAAACAAACTGATAACATTCCAATAGTCAATAATAGGTTCAAATTGAAGATATTATTTTGTCCTCAGAGTTTTTGCGTCATTTATCTCACATTTTGTGTAATCTGCTTCTAATGTGACATGTATTTGGCCTATAAATTAAAAATATAGATAAAATGTTAATTCTATTATTTATTTATGATTAAGACAGTTCAAAGTTTTCGTAGGAATTTTTAGACATCTCCAACCTATGCTTTGCGTAGTAGGATATATTTATATCCCTCTCAATATCTGCCAATAAAGTTTGGACCCTATAACACATATGGTACCCTAGAATACGATCCATTGTCACATTAAATCAATGTAACACTTTTATGGAAAACTAGCTCGGTCGAGAAATAAACAAACAAACTCACGTTCGCATTTGTAATTAGTTAGGATAAAACTTTACTTCACTTTTCACCGAAACTCTTTTCAGGACATATTAAAAAATAACGTTCCCTTAATTGAAAGGTGACAACATAAATTCTGCCGCCTAATTGCTTAAGTCAATTCGGCAAGGCGAAGGGTTTGACCCCGTTAAAGAGTATGACAAAATCACTTTAAATTATTAGGTATTGCCAAAAATTATTGGACGCTTTCATTGGTGAAGATACTCTTTTCAAAAGAGTCCAATTATTTATGACAATAAGTACCAGAGTATTTGTCATACTCATTCGTGGGATCAAAACCTTTCCTTGCGGAATTCACTTACGAAATTATGCTATGGTTATTTCGAACAAAACAGGTATTGGTACTTCGTAGAAATCTAAGGAAACGCCATAACACACCACCAAACGTGCAGCCAGCAAGTCACATTTTAGTACTGGCTGCCAATAAATTAAAACAAAACGAAGGAATAACGTAACTTTTACGAGGAAAACGATTGTGAAGTCGAAGGGGTATTCGAAGCCTTACGAAGTCGTGTGCTTCGATCCTCGCCTCCTCGGGTTACGTAGGGTAGTTTTCTTAATAGGTAATTAAGCAAACTAAAGGAACCCCAACCTTTTTGGTCGCTCGTGTAAATGCCGTCAGGTAACAACTTATTAACTTATATAAATTGTAGGTCACCCAAAGAAGGCTGTTGCTGGAAGAAAAGTTATTATAACAATAGCTACTTATTTTACTTTTGTTGCGGTGTTCTACAGTGCGTTACTGCGGTGTTACATTTAAAACCCTTTTTTAATAGATCAACTGATCAACATTATTTCACTTTTATTTGTCTATAAGTTTAGTGTCTTCTTTTATAAATCTAGTTGTAAACAAGTAAAATTTCAAAATTTAAAAAACCCCCGACACATTTATCTTGCGAAAACTTCACGATCTAAACAGTAAAATTATTCGCGCATAACTTTTGAACGGCTGAACCGATTTTATTCAAACATAGCTAAGAACACTCTTGATACAATCAAAAAAAACTAGGTTCATCCGTTGAGGCGCTATGATGCCACAGACAGACACACAGATACACAGATACACAGACACACAGATACACAGCAACACACCTCAAACTTATAACACCCCTCTTTTTCCGTCGGGGGTTAAAAAAACAATCTCTTCGGTGTGTTTAATATTAGTTATGTAGCGGTTTTTTTAGTGATAGGTATGCGATGCGTATTCGGATAAGAGGATTACAGTAATTACGTAATATAATAGTAATAATATACGTCGCTGATATATCGATATTTTTTCTATGCAACGCTAAATAATAAAGTTCGGTAGAATTGTCGTTCAGACATATTCTGAAGTAATTTTCTTACTGCAGACAATTTTGCTCTCGTTTTTCTTCCCATTGTAAAACCAAAGACAAATTTGCATTACTTGATCTTTGTGAAAGGTCAAAGGTAGTGTATAACCAATCTAAACAGGAAATTGATGTTATTTAGTTTATAAACTAGTTTAGAACTTTGATTAGGTCACCGATAGGGACACTAAAGTTTAATCGACTTCAGGTTTCTCGAGAATTTTGACTTGATTTAGCGCATATCTGCTCAACTCTACACGTGTTTAGTTCATAAATTTGTATTAGAAGATACAATGTAAGTAGGTACTAAATAAATACTTGGATAAAAATGAGGTACTTTTGAATTATATTTTCAATGCTTTCAGAGCTATTTTTCTAATATTTTTTGCCTGCAGAAATATGGTAGGGTTAGATGCGTAATATTTATAACTTTAATACGAGTAAAACGAGGTTAAATTGATTAATTATAAAATTAAACTTTAATTTGAAAAAAAAAAAGGAATAAAATGCAGTGTTGGCGACTTCACAAAAAAAATTATATGCCCTAATACAAAATTGTTTTTTTCCATAGTTTGGGATAAAATAAAAATAAAAACGAGCCAGTGAACGCTAAAATAAAAATGGGTTTTTTTTTTGCCCATTGTTTTTTCATTGCAACTTATAGTAATCCCAATTTACAATGTATTTTTAATGAATTCACACTGTACAATTCAAAATATTTTTTCTGCAACAAGTAAACTTATTCTTGTGCTGAGGTTGATGCAAAACATGGCTGACATGTCAGTGTTGCAAATTTTCAAACAGAAAATTGAGGTGCGTTCCGTTTTCACGGAGTTAGCTTTAAAAACCTAAAAAATAAAGTTATCATCAAAGTTACCCCAGACCTCAATGTAATCCCGTTTAACCTACCTAATTTCCATAAAATGTCATAAGTATGCCACCTATCCAATCCAAGTAGGTAGTAGGAACCTAAACCGATTGCCATATACAAAGTTGAATGTTTGTTCAACATCGAAAATATCTTGGAATGAAGAAAATGATCTATTGTTAAGGTTCCTGAAAACATTTCCAGTTTTTACTTGTTAATCTCAACAGCACGTGTTTACTGTGTAAACTCGTAGAAAGGCCTGCTTAATTTGTAACATGATAGCTCTGATAGATAAAACCAAGTTCATTACAACTGGGTCACAAGATACGCCAATCTAATCTGATAAACGGGACAATTCTGCGTATCGTATCACAAAAACTGGATTCACTATGACAGCTGTCGCCGCCATCTTTTTTTCACTTTTCGCGGCAACTTTTTTGTTTGTTTTTTTTTTCTATTTTGAAATTATTGATACAGATAATACGCAAGCTTAACGATTAGTATTTTAAATAGTTACTATTTTATTGAATTACCCGGATTAGCTGAGTGACTAACCTAGATCTCTAATTATATTATTTACTAATTTATTTGTAGTTGATAAATAGTGACCAACAGGATATTGTTTCTAATTGCAATTAATTTAATGATGACCGAGTTTTATTTAGTTATTTTAACATTATCGGTGCATTAGTACTTGTATAAAATATAATGCTGTTACTATATTCTGTTTTGTATCGTATAATTATTTGATTTCAATCAAAATTACATATTTTGGTAACAGGTTTAAAATTTTGCCAATGTTTCTCAACCTTCGATAGCTCAGTTGGTAGAGCGGTGGACTGTAGATGTATCGAAATTGTTATCCATAGGTCGCTGGTTCAAATCCGGCTCGAAGGAATCTTTTTAGAAATTGGTACAAATATTTTTCTTCGCTACTGAGTTCAACAGAATCTTAAATCGTTAATTATTTATGATGATTTATTGAAGATTATTGATAGAGAAAAAGATTATGATAAAGATTCTCGAAAATAAAACAAACAAAACCTGTAAAAAGAAAATTTGTGGTACCTTTTGAAGTAAGTACTTTTAAAATATTATAATTATATAATTAAAGTAATTCAGCAAATTCTACTTTCCTGTTTGTTATACGAATAGAAAATAATAAAGAACAATGTTTCTATTAAATTAGCGAAAATAAACTGCAAAAGAAACTGTTTCCGCCCGGGATCGAACCGGGGGCCTTGTGCGTGTGAAGCACACGTGATAACCGCTACACTACGGAAACGATATCTTAATTGACCAAATTATAGTTCGCTTCAATTACTTTAGATTGATATTTTTGTCGAGTTTATGAGTACAAATTCCTAAAGTTATTTTCAGCAGTGAACTTGCCCTCAATGCAAAAATAAGTTACAAATTATTTAATTCACTTTCAAGACAAAAGTTACCTGTAAATTAAATAGATAATAATTATCATATTATTATGTTTTGACGTCGTTATGTATTTTCTGGTTAAAATAAACCCTATTTACATAAAGATAAAATAATCGTAAACTTACCTTTGCGAATGCACTTGGCAAATAACACAGGCTGCACAGAAAAAAAAACAGAATTCGAAATTCGAACACAAGTCACAAGCGCCCTCTGAAAGACGCTTCGACACAAGTTGGCGGGAAACGGCGGGTGTATCGTTTTTATACCATCGCAAATTGCATGGCTATATTGACCACCCGCATGAATATGGTTCATTACTTCTATTTCATGGGTGTGTTTATGTCTAATTTGTAATTGTGTTCGCACCCTGTCTTCAGCTCATCTTTTACTTGTACCAATGTATTTTTATAGCGTCGCCCGTCTGCGATATTATCGCTTGAAACAAATACATTGACGTGTTAATTACAACTTTTGTTCTTGGCACGGACTTAAAGCAAGCAATGTATGAAAAAATGTTGTATGTTTTTTCGATCGTATTTTTCGCACGGGACCTCCCACGTCATGCTATGATTATTCTCGTTGCTAAAAGATAATGTGAGTAAATTACTTTTTCATCTATTTTTATTCACAATGTATTGTGTCATTGGAGTTAATGAAATTGAAAGTTTTAGTACTTTATTAGCATGGATAGTGTGCATAGTTGGCTACGTAGGTAAGTATAGTAAATAACGTGCGTTTTGTAATACTTTTCCATACTTTCTTGCTACTAATATGATAGGATGTAATATTGTTTGTTTGTAGATGAATTTGGTTGTGTTGTTAAATTGTAATCTCCAAGTAATTTGACTACGGAAAATCTTTATCTGGTAGAATGAAAAGATACACAGTCATAGGTGTTGGAAAGGATAGAATACGAGAGCGTAGTCGGGAGAAAATGCTAGTTTATTATTTTCGGGGAAAAAGGTAGTTTTTAATAATCTCTAATTATATCAAGAGCGAGTATCCCGCGCTGTATCTCGTGTCTCCTGTGCGGGTCACAAATCAATATTTTCTTTATTTTTCTTTCTTTCTTTCTTTAAGAGGATAAACTATAACAATTGTAAATTAATAAGTAAATTATCATAATCAATGAAATTTAATATTTTTACCAACCAGTAACGCCATCTAGCGTACCTTTCATGAGTTAACCTATTGTAACAAGAATAAGTATAATATAGAACAATATCTACTTTAATATCATGTAAATTCATGAATCATAACAATGATTTCTTACATTGTCAGTGACAGATAGAGGTCAAGATCATATTGGTTTTCAATCTGTATCAGCCGGCACGTTTCACTAAATCTAATCAAATATTAGAAGAGACAGAACTGTTTGGTTTATATTTATTAGTTGTATGAACTGATTACGAGAATTCTTTCACAAATATAAAGCTATAATATTGACAACGGATCTCTGTGTCTTTGAATTGGCTGCAAGACCCTGCCTTTTGTCTCAATATTGAAAGTGAAGATAGCATTGTATATCTGTCACTTTTACTCGCTTACATTTGTCGCATCATTCTATCTCGCTTACTCTATGCGGTATATTCGATGACAAAATGTTTGTTTTTTGCGCAATGTTTGACAAAGCTAACTTCAGAGACACAAAAATCTGCGGTGAATATTATAAGCTGTCGGTGACGGTCATATTCTACTCACGAAAAACACGGCTCTTATAGAATAGTGCGCGGGAGCCGACCCGCGGGATAAAACTAGTCTATACTATAAAGCGGCGCGTATACTAAATAATTGAAATGAGATTTATTCTGGCCATAAATGATTTTCATGGTAATGTAAGGTACCAACACTAAAAAAAAAAAAACATTTTAATAACTTCTAAAGCAAAACACTACAAAGCGAAAAATTAATTTGTTTTCCGAAGACGGTGTCGAAAAACGAAAAACAATAGGTACCAAAGACACCGACTTTGGAAAACAAAGTTATTTTTCGCTTTGTAGTGTTTTGATTTAGAAATCGGTTTACTTTTTTGTTAAAGAGCTTTTTATTATAATTTCATTGTTTTTTTTTCCGAAGTTATATATATTTTTTTATTATAATGTTTATTACTATAATCTTAAACATGAAAATAAATAACTCTACACAATACATTCCAAAAGAGTGTTTTAAAGTCAGGGCACCGCATACCCTGCCACATACTTAATGTAATTTTCTTGACCTCATTCATGCTCGCTGGGTTAACCAATCTGACTTTTTTAACCCCCGACGGAAAATACATTCCAAAAGAGTGTTTTAAAGTCAGGGCACCGCATACCCTGCCACATACTTAATGTAATTTTCTTGACCTCATTCATGCTCGCTGGGTTAACCAATCTGACTTTTTTAACCCCCGACGGAAAAAGAGGGGTGTTATAAGTTTGACGTGTGTTGCTGTGTATCTGTGTGTCTGTGTATCTGTGTGTCTGCGCCTCAACGGATAAACCGACTTTGATTTAGTTTTTTTTGTTTGAAATGTGATTGTGTCGAGAGTGTTCTTTGTTAAGTAGGTATGTAACCTTCTTATATTTGTCTGTGATGTGAAGAAAATATTATAAGTAGATGAAAGGTGTCAAGGTAATTCTGTAGAAGATGGCTCATGTAAAATAAATATTGAAAACTTAAAAGAATTGTTTCTCTAGCAGTATGCCCTCAGCAATATCATAAAAGGTTATGGGCCGCATATTTGTGCAGATTTAAAGAAGAAAAATGGTAAATGAAATGAAATAGTTTAAATGAGAAGAAAATTTTGAGCTGTCAGAGAAAACAAAAGTATAATAATGGAAATGAGAAAATATGAAGCGATGCCATTTCTGAAAGAGGAAATAAATTTTCAAACATGGAAATTTCGAATAAATTTACTGTTAGAGGAAAAAGGAGTTGTAGAAGCGATAAAAAGTGAGAATCCAACTAAGGAAATGGATATTAAAGCAAGGTCAATAATCGTACAATGTGTATCAGATAAGTACATATCATATATAAAGAAGTGTACAACATCATTAGACATGATGAAATGTTTAGAAGCTATCTTTGAACGAAAATCTGTTTTCAATAAATTGCAACTAAAGAGAAGATTGCTGAATTTGAAATGTCAAAAAGATACAAAGTTACAGGACCACTATCTAAGGTTTGATAACATAATAAATGAAATTGAAATTGGAGAAAGCATGTCTGAGTCTGATAAAGTGTGTCACTTATTATTAACACTGCCAGATAGTTATGAAAATGTTATAACATCACTAGAAACAATGTCAACCGAAAAGGAAATCACAATTGATTTTGTGAAAGCAAGATTGTTGGACGCTGAGCTAAAAATGAAAAGTTATAGTGAAAATAGAAATCACGAGACGGGTACCGAGATAAGTTTTTCGACGGAAAATATAGTATGCTATAAATGTAAGCAAAAAGGACACAAAGCATATCAATGTAGGAGTAGTCAAAGAGGTAGATACTTTCGAGGAAATATTTTTGGAAGAGGCAGAAGAAATGATAGAGGTAGAGATGGACAAGCAAACATTACAAAACACATGTTCACGGCGTATGATGAAACAATACACATAACAAATGAGTACATTGAGTCAAACGTAATTAAGTTTATAATAGACTCAGGAGCTTCAGACAACATGGTAAAGGATAAATACAAAAATTATATGACAAAAATTCAAACATTGAAGGAACCAGTAAAAATAAAAGTCGCGAATGGCGAGTATTTAGAAGCAAATGAGAGAGGAATGATAAAAACAGAAGTAAAAGGCAGATACATAGATATTGAAGCCCTAATTGTGCCTAATTTAACGCAAAACTTACTTTCAGTAAGTAGATTAGTTGAGAAGAAAAGTTATGTAATATTTCAAGGAAATGTTGTAAAAATTATACAAAATGACTTGAGAGTGTATGGAGAAAAAATTGGAAAATTATATAAACTGCAACTGAAAATAAAAACAGAGAATGAATATTGCCATACAACTGCAAATAATATAAATCTATGGCATCAAAGACTAGGACATTTGAATAGAAATGGGTTGAGAACTTTGAATTTACCAAATGATGAGAAAAGATGTGATGTGTGCATGAGAGCAAAATCAACGAGATTACCATTCTATCCAGTAGTTATGCCAAGATCAGAAAAAGTTTGCGAACTTTTACACACTGACATCGCAGGTCCAGTAAATGTACCCAGCATAAATGAAGAAAGATATTACCAGATCATTGTAGATGATTATACACATTTTGGAGTAATATATCTGTTGAAGTATAAACATGAAGCAACTAAAAACTTAATAGATTATGTGAGATATTTAGAAAGACAGAAACAAAATAAAGTAAAAAGGATAAGATGCGATAATGGTGGCGAATTTAAGAATAGTATAATAAGCGAATTTGCGATAAATAATGGAATAAGAATGGAGTACACAATTCCTTACAGTCCACAAATGAATGGCGTATCTGAAAGAATGAATAGGACTGTATATAATAAAGCACGAGCATTAATGATGGAATCCAACCTTCCGAAAGAATTATGGGGAGAGGCAGTTAAGTGTGCAATGTATCAAATAAATCGATGTCCATCAGCAGCTATAAAATTTAAAACACCAGCAGAGTTGTATTATGGTAAATATGAAATAGAGAATATGAAAATATTTGGATCGAAATCATGGATGATTGTTTTGCCAAGAAAGTCAAAATATGAAGAAAGAGCAAAAGCAATGAGATTTATTGGATATAGTCCAAATGGATATAGATTGTGGGATCCAGAAAGTAATGAAATTAAAATCTCGAGAGATGTACATTTTGATGAAACAAATGTGAAATATGATGGAATAATAGACATCGAAAGAGACAATGAAAGGTCAGTAATATATAGAGAATTAGATGAAAAAGAAAGCAAATCAAGTACATCAGGACTAATAGAAAAGAAAGGTAAAGGTGAGATTAAAGTTTCACAACGTCCTACTGTGACTGAAAATGATGAAGACAGTGATGAGGAGGATAAATTTGATGATGCAAATGAACAAGTGAAAGAGGTAATACAAGAAAAGTTTCAGAGGAAAAATATACAAGAAGTGGAAGAAGAATTGTTAAACCAAAACGACTACAAGAATATGAGACCCACTATGCTTATAGTACATATATGGAAGATGTTCCTAAAAGTTACAATGAAGCTATAAAAATGGGCTGGAATGAAGCAATTGTTAAAGAATTGAACGCTTTAGAAAATATGAAAACATGGACAATCACTGATTTACCAAATGGAAAAGAAGCAATTGATGCTAAATGGATCTTTGTGGAGAAAGATAATAACCTAAAGAAGGCAAGACTGGTTGCAAGGGGCTTTCTACAAAGAGATGATGGTTTTACGGTTAATTATTCCCCTGTCGCAAGAATGAGCACTGTCCGCACTTTCTTGTCACATGCAGTGCAAAATGATTTTGAAATCCATCAAATGGACATTCCGACAGCATTTCTAAATGGAATACTAGAATCAGATGTATACTTAAAGATACCAAAAGGAGTAAAATGTGAGCAAAAAGATAAAGTTCTAAAGCTAAATAGAAGCTTATATGGATTGAAAGAGAGTCCAAAATGTTGGAACGATAGATTGAATGATTTTATTCTGAAAATAGGACTTATAAGATCAAATAATGATTTTTGCATGTATTATAATGATAAATGTTGGATTATAGTTTTCGTAGACGATATTTTGGTAACAGGATGTAAAGAAGAGATAACTTACGTAAAAGAAAAGTTAAAGAAAGAATTTCAAGCAAAAGATTTTGGTGAAGTTGAGAAGTTTCTTGGAATGGAAATACAGAGAAATAGAGAAATTCTAAAGATAACACAGGAAAAACAAATAGATAAAATGTTGGAAAAATTTAATATGACTGAGGCGAATGGAACGAAGTGTCCAATGACGAAAGGTTTTCAAGCAGATTCAGATAGTAAGTGTGTTGATGTTCCTTACAGACAATTGATTGGAGGTTTAATGTTTTTAGCGACGGTATCAAGACCAGATATTGCTTTTTGTACAACATTTCTGAGTCAATACTTAGATAAGCCTACTTTAAATCTGTGGACACAAGCAAAACGAGTACTACGTTATTTGAAAGAAACAAAGACAAGTGGCTTAACCTATGTCAAGAATAACAAGAAGAATGTTATAGAAACCTACTCTGATGCAGATTGGGGAGGTAATCACATTGATAGAAAGAGTATCAGTGGATCTGTTACTTTGTTAAACGGTCATGTGGTAGCATGGTTCTCAAGGAAGCAGAACTGTGTAGCTTTGTCGACTGCAGAAGCTGAGTATGTCGCTGGAGCCACAAGTGCGTGCGATTTGATAAATATAAAGGGACTATGCGAGAATACCAACAAAAGCCAAGATGTGAAGTGTGTTCTCTATGTGGACAATAAAGGTGCTATTGATATGACTAAAACTTTTGAAAATAGTAAAAGAACGAAACATATTGATATAAAATATCATTTTATAAAGGATTTAATATTCAAAAAGGAGCTAGTAATTGAATATGTGAATACTGTTGAAAATTTAGCGGATATTTTTACAAAGACTTTAGGTGTTGATAGATTCAAAGAAATGTGTGAGAAGTTAAATATATGCTAAAATAAATAAAAATTGTATTCTCATGTAGTAGGGTGACCATTATATTATTATTATTTTCGGGTAATTAGTGTCACCATAAGTAATTTTTTTGTTATTGGGAAATGTAAATGTTTTGATTTGAATTATTATTTTAAGCGATTAAGAGTGTTTGATTTTCAATAAAACGCTATTAATCGAGGTGGGGTGTTAAGTAGGTATGTAACCTTCTTATATTTGTCTGTGATGTGAAGAAAATATTATAAGTAGATGAAAGGTGTCAAGGTAATTCTGTAGAAGATGGCTCATGTAAAATAAATATTGAAAACTTAAAAGAATTGTTTCTCTAGCAGTATGCCCTCAGCAATATCATAAAAGGTTATGGGCCGCATATTTGTGCAGATTTATAGAAGAAAAATGGTAAATGAAATGAAATAGTTTAAATGAGAAGAAAATTTTGAGCTGTCAGAGAAAACAAAAGTATAATAATGGAAATGAGAAAATATGAAGCGATGCCATTTCTGAAAGAGGAAATAAATTTTCAAACATGGAAATTTCGAATAAATTTACTGTTAGAGGAAAAAGGAGTTGTAGAAGCGATAAAAAGTGAGAATCCAACTAAGGAAATGGATATTAAAGTAAGGTCAAATACAAAGTTACAGGACCACTATCTAAGGTTTGATAACATAATAAATGAAATTGAAATTGGAGAAAGCATGTCTGAGTCTGATAAAGTGTGTCACTTATTATTAACACTGCCAGATAGTTATGAAAATGTTATAACATCACTAGAAACAATGTCAACCGAAAAGGAAATCACAATTGATTTTGTGAAAGCAAGATTGTTGGACGCTGAGCTAAAAATGAAAAGTTATAGTGAAAATAGAAATCACGAGACGGGTACCGAGACAAGTTTTACGGAAAATATAGTATGCTATAAATGTAAGCAAAAAGGACACAAAGCATATCAATGTAGGAGTAGTCAAAGAGGTAGATACTTTCGAGGAAATATTTTTGGAAGAGGCAGAAGAAATGATAGAGGTAGAGATGGACAAGCAAACATTACAAAACACATGTTCACGGCGTATGATGAAACAATACACATAACAAATGAGTACATTGAGTCAAACGTAATTGAGTTTATAATAGACTCAGGAGCTTCAGATAACATGGTAAAGGATAAATACAAAAATTATATGACAAAAATTCAAACATTGAAGGAACCAGTAAAAATAAAAGTCGCGAATGGCGAGTATTTAGAAGCAAATGAGAGAGGAATGATAAAAACAGAAGTAAAAGGCAGATGCATAGATATTGAAGCCCTAATTGTGCCTAATTTAACGCAAAACTTACTTTCAGTAAGTAGATTAGTTGAGAAGAAAAGTTATGTAATATTTCAAGGAAATGTTGTAAAAATTATAAAAAATGACTTGAGAGTGTATGGAGAAAAAATTGGAAAATTATATAAACTGCAACTGAAAATAAAAACAGAGAATGAATATTGCCATACAACTGCAAATGATATAAATCTATGGCATCAAAGACTAGGACATTTGAATAGAAATGGGTTGAGAACTTTGAATTTACCAAATGATGAGAAAAGATGTGATGTGTGCACGAGAGCAAAATCAACGAGATTACCATTCTATCCAGTAGTTATGCCAAGATCAGAAAAAGTTTGCGAATTTTTACACACTGACATCGCAGGTCCAGTAAATGTGCCCAGCATAAATGAAGAAAGATATTACCAGATCATTGTAGATGATTATACACATTTTGGAGTAATATATCTGTTGAAGTATAAACATGAAGCAACTAAAAACTTAATAGATTATGTGAGATATTTAGAAAGACAGAAACAAAATAAAGTAAAAAGGATAAGATGCGATAGTGGTGGCGAATTTAAGAATAGAATAATAAGCGAATTTGCGATAAATAATGGAATAAGAATGGAGTACACAATTCCTTACAGTCCACAAATGAATGGCGTATCTGAAATAATGAATAGGACTGTATATAATAAAGCACGAGCATTAATGATGGAATCCAACCTTCCGAAAGAATTATGGGGAGAGGCAGTTAAGTGTGCAATGTATCAAATAAATCGATGTCCATCAGCAGCTATAAAATTTAAAACACCAGCAGAGTTGTATTATGGTAAATATGAAATAGAGAATATGAAAATATTTGGATCGAAATCATGGATGATTGTTTTGCCAAGAAAGTCAAAATTTGAAGAAAGAGCAAAAGCAATGAGATTTATTGGATATAGTCCAAATGGATATAGATTGTGGGATCCAGAAAGTAATGAAATTAAAATCTCGAGAGATGTACATTTTGATGAAACAAATGTGAAATATGATGGAATAATAGACATCGAAAGAGACAATGAAAGGTCAGTAATATATAGAGAATTAGATGAAAAAGAAAGCAAATCAAGTACATCAGGACTAATAGAAAAGAAAGGTAAAGGTGAGATTAAAGTTTCACAACGTCCTACTGTGACTGAAAATGATGAAGACAGTGATGAGGAGGATAAATTTGATGATGCAAATGAACAAGTGAAAGAGGTAATACAAGAAAAGTTACCAGAGGAAAAATATACAAGAAGTGGAAGAAGAATTGTTAAAGGTAGAGATGGACAAGCAAACATTACAAAACACATTAATAGCGTTAATGTGTACAGCTATTTTTGAATAAAATCGGTTCAGCCGTTCAAAAGTTATGGGCGTTTTACTGTTTGAATCGGGATGTTTTCGCAAGATAAATGTGTCGGTGGGGTTTTTTTAATTTTGAAATTTTACTTGTGTTACCTACATTCTTTGCAAATAAATGATTTCTGATTCTGAGAAAAGAACTTGATATCATTGATCAAACAAATGTTTGAAGCTATCAACGAACTTTTTAAATAATTATGTAAGTACCTACTTTCTAAGTTCATCTTGAAAATTACTGACAACGGTGAAGGAAAACATCGTGAGGATACCTGGTTAAAATAGCCAACCCGCCAAAGACTGGTAAAGGAGCACTACCTGTCACTGTAATCTTATTCTTGTTGGAGCTGTATTGTTTTCTTGCCTGTATATCTATAACAATATTATAAAGAGGAAAGATTTGTTTGTTTGTACCGAATAGGCTCCAAAACTACTGGACCGATTTCAAAAATTCTTTCACCGTTGGGACGCTACTCTATCCCCGGGTGACATAGGCTACTTTTTATCCCTGTATTCCCACGGGAACGGGAACTACGCGGGTGAAACCGCGAGGCGTCCTCTAGTTTATATGTATGTATGTATCTATTTTAGTATTTTATGTTTAGTGGTTACTATTTTTGTAACTTATTAATTTTATTTGAACTTGCACCAAGTGCAACCCCATGCCGTGTCCAGGCTACCTCTATCCATTCTGGGTTGCCTGGAAGAGATCGCAGAACGCGATAAGGCCGCCTGTTGTATGTTTGTTTTTATTTTAGGGTTTCCGTATGTGTTATTGTTTTTATCTTGGTGTACAATAAAGTATATATAAATAAACCCGTCTTGAGCAAGAGTGATGATGCTCGTGCCATTTTGTATGGGAAGAGGACTTAGCCCAGAAATGCGACCGTTACAGGCTAGTTTTATTCATCCATACTTATGCACAAAAATGATTGCCCTGTGTGCATCAGTCCTAAAATGAATCACGCTCACTTTATCTGGTGTCGTCCTATCATTGCCGGTATTCAGAAGATTCTAGTATCCTCCAGATTCTTCTATTTATAGTGCATTGCGATCTTCATTTTAGATAGCTAGCTTTACTTTATTATACTACAATTGAAGGATTTGTAGGTGTAAGCGTCGTTAAAATTTATAAATAAATGGCTGACAAACAGATAAGTAGGTAGGTAGGTAACAATATCATTAATTCTAGCAAGAGTAAGGAACTCGACTAAATAAAAAAACCTGCACTTAAATTATGAAAATATTATCAAAGCGTGATGACGTCAGCCTCAGCCATACTGAAATTTGCTGTGACATCATACACGCCTAAGAGCATGGTAGAGGAAGCGTCGAATATAAATTTGATTTTGAAAGAGTACTGATTTTAACAAAGACAAGAGCTAAATTAAGTTAGTCTAGCTGTCCTAGATTATTTTTTATTCTTTCACAACATAATTTACCTACTAAGCTTGCAGTCTATAGACTGACAATTGATCTCACCTATGAAAGCTAATGTTAGCAAAATTATGTTTAGTTCTTGGTCTGCTACCGGTTTTAGGTGTTGGTCGACAGCTAACACCTAAACGCCTGCTAAATATTGCAATAATACCTTACCAATCAATAAATTACATCCTATTATGACTTTTGTCGCTTCGGGGTGCCAACTGAAAATGAGCGCTGGGCGTAGGCGTTGGGGTACCTGTTTTCCCAAACCCTTTCGGTATGGGCACGTTCAGAGCAATTTGTCTTTGTACTTCATTACGGTCTTTTACTCTGTTTGTTGCTGTTGTGGCGAATAAATGTATTTCTATTCTATTTCTCTGTCCTAATTTTCAGCTACTACTTATTCACAATCCTCATACTCCAACTCCTCTTCTTCCAGAACCATGGCAGTCGAAGGCGTAATGGTAACCTACAACTACTCAGAAGATGGAGAATACGCGAACATCCTGACCGTATCAGCCTCCGGTATCAGATTCTCCAAGCGATGGGTCCTGACACACGGTTCTATACTATCTCCCCTCAAAGAAGCCAAGATTATCAAGAAAGCTAGGGGCAAACCAATCCTTAATGATGAGTTCTACGCTAACTTACCTGATATTCATGTTGTGTGTGAAAAGAAGCAAACAAAGAATGCAAATCTTTATGAGGGTGTTGAAAAATTGAGCAGGGAACGGAATTTGCATCAGGGAGATCTGGATCATAGCAGTTATCTGATAAGGGTGCTTACTGGGAGGTATGTGTTCCTAAAATACTTTTCTATGTAAAGGCTCAAAGCTTTTGCCGTACATCTGGAGGAATTGCGGTCCAATTGAATAAGCAGCATCAACGATTTACGACCATTGTCTTAAATTATAACTGCATTGTTGGTCCAGAGATCGTAAACAAATGCTGAGAGATGATGAGGTCCTGGGCCCAAGATGGGTAGGTACGAGTAATTGGGTTTTAATCAAAAAGTTTGGAGTAGTAACCTGGATTTGGCACAGTTGGTAGCAATAGGCTCGCCCCAATGGGGCTTGGAAAATAAATGCCAAAATGACAGACACGCACACTATTGATATACTAATTTGCCTAAACTTTGAGGATAAATGTAATATTATTTAGTTTAACCTAAAAGCTTTGCTATAGAAACATCACCATTCAATAAATAATAGTTAAAAAAATGAAAATTATAAATGCAGCTACCTCCTAGTGATGCGAGTGGGTAATTAGCGTGCCTACTGCCTTCCCTGGGTGTGAGCTATCACACTGGTTGTGAGTTTCTCAGGCTCCCTCTCCAGGACATTTATTTAATACGTGTACTTGGCGCAAGGCACTACCGTGTCTTCAGATATGAGTAAAATTTAAGCCATGCGTATCTCTTAGCACAGGCCTTGGTATTTGGTACAGAGACACTACCGGCACAGATAATATAATACTACAGCTACCGGGTATCGAATATTAAACAATCGCAAATCTTTAAGATCCTGGTAAGGATAATGTGACAAACTATTTAAATTATTGCATTGTCATCAGTCCTTGATAAGTGTGCAATGTTTCAAATTAATTTGACGTTTTGAAGGGGGTGAAAATCACGTTCAAAGATTGTGTTACATATACATACAGTACAAACATTTTTTTAATGTCCCTCGGCAAACTTCGTGGTTCGTCAGTCGTCGGCTTTTTATCAGTTTCCCTTTGCACTTGGTGCAGACCGGACGCCGGATGCTATCAATCAACTTGAAAATATATAGAGTTGTTAATACTCTGTTAACATAATGTAATTTATTAAAAAAATGGGAGATAAGCTGCAATTTTTACAGCTATGTATATTTCACACGGAAATCAAAACAAAACAACAATAAATTACTTAGTTCTGAATTCAAATGATTAAACATGATACATCTAATAATTGATGGGCATGGAAATTAGCATTCGTTTGTATTCGGAAATGCGAAGATTGCCGAGGGTCATTGAGAAAATAGTTGTACTGTATATAACAAGCTAATAAAAGCGTGTTAAAATAGATCCTTATAACCTCTTAAAGGAAACTCTTTTCCTCTCCAGGATATGCCACGTCTGGCAGTGTCCGATCCTGGACCGCTGCGCAGACGACATCCTGTACAGCTGGACCATCGGCCACAAGGACGGTGACATAGACAGCCAGATGAAACTCGGCAACGTGCTGTTTTCTGTCTTCGTTCTTATTGATTTGGAGAGCGACAAAAGAGGTAAGTACCTATACAAAAGGAGTTCCAAGTAGGCTATGGGAATGGAACGTTTTTTATTTTTATTTTTGAAAGACTCGCGTTGCAATGGGGCTACCGCGTTTGAATTTTCTGCTAGGGGCGCTGGTGTAGACTGAGATCTTCAAAAGGTCAAATTTCATTGTTTTTGTTTTACTTTTAGTGCGAGTTTATTTGATGTCGGCGATGCTTTCCGAAGTTTAAATTGTCAAATTTCTTAAACCTTGATATTCTTATTTGTCCGAATTCTTATTTTACATATGCCAAATTTTTCATATTCATATATTTACACTTTCTCATTATTACATGTTCCTTTTTATTCCACATTCTGTATTTTTCACATTTACGTACAATCACAATGAAAAGTTTGTAACAGATTTTGTTCCACACACAATTCAACTTGTGGATTACGAGAATCTGCTTTAATTTGTGGAGTTGTTCTAGTGAACGCCATAGGACAACCAACGCTTTAGAGGGTTGATTCTTCCATTTAAAGAAAAAAGTAGGAAGAAGCAATTTATTCTTTTTCATAAATTTTCTGAAAAAAAGCATATTTATTTTTTTATTATCCTGTACTGTCCTACTGCTGGGCAAAGGCCTTAATATTATGAAAAGATAATTAAAAATTGCAAAATACATAGGGAGCAAAGGAAAAGGCGATCCAAATTTATATTAATGGATACCAAAATAGATGAACCCATTGATGATTTAATAAAAAGCGGAATATACCAAACATTGATACGTGAACCAAATACTTCTGTAAGCAAAATGTGGACTGAATTAGAAGATAGGTCAATAATTTGCGAATCGCTGACACAAGTAACTTTTTTTATTTTGACAATAAGAATATTATGTAAAAACGAGTAAAAAGCCTTAAATGTATATGAAACGGTCGCAACAACTTCTTCAAAAAAAAACAGGTTGCTTTTTATTTCAGAAAATGTTTGAAAGGGTATGAATTGTTTTCACCCATACTTTTATATAATAATATGTACATACGTAGTATATAGTTTAAATTTTGCTTAGACCGCTTTCTTTTTCTTACTTTGATTTATTTGCTGAAATAGATGGTGTTGATTGTAAGTTTAAATTTGATTATCTGATGAAAAAAAAAAATATAATCCGTTTATTTTCCTTTTTGTATTGAACTGTACTCATTCCGAAAATTTTAGTGTTAGGTGTTCTGCCTAAGAATTCAGAAATATAAGAATCTGAAAAAATAATAATTAGGAAAAATAATGTTGCGTATTTTAAAGAATTCGTAAAATAAATAATATGAAAAATCGCGAATTTGGATTTTGGCGCTGACACTGTTTATTTACATTTATTTTTTGTATTGAATATTTTCCAAATATGGTAGATTAAGATAGGTGTGGGATTTACCAACCACTGCTTTAATAGAATTTAATGTTTCGGAAAATATTATCCTCCTTTTTTTGCGCAAAATTGCTGCATACTCGATATTATATTTTATCGCACTTTTACGGTATTATAATTGAAGTTTTATTTCCGTGCGCGTTACTAAAGTTGACCACTGTTGACTAAAGTTCATAAATATAGTTGTTAATTTATGGACTTTAGTCAACAGTGGCGCCACCTGCTGTCCAATAAAACGTCAACCCACATTGACCACGGTCTCACCTGGTGGTGAGCGATGATGTGGTTGAAGATGGAGTACACTTACCTAGAAGTAACCTATTCACTTTTGAATTAAAGATCTCCAGCTTCTAGCTTACAGGAAATACAGATTTCCACTCCTTAGTTGTACGCACAAATAAAGTATTTCCAGAGCATAGCTATAAAAAAAAAACAAAAAAGTTTTGTGCGTATGTATTGGATGTCCACCATCTACCAATGGTGCATCGCCGTACGTCTTGTTGTTTTGTGGATGAAGACACTATAATATACCACTACCTATCTATTCAAGACAGGCAAATTCAATCATCAATATATTGAAAGTAGCTTCAGACAGGCAAATTCATTTATTCAAATTAGCTTGAGAACTAGCAATTTTCGAATGTCAAAAGTTTCGTAGGCCCAAAACGCCTCGTTCATCCTTACTTCTAGAATTGGAGCCAACTGCAGTAGTAAACAATAAGCCAAACAACATTATTGAGAAAATCATTTATTATAACAATATTTATTTTAACCCTTAACCACTGACGTTCGACTGTGGTACGTCACTCAAACGGTTTTTCGTTTGGAACCTTCATTTTGCGTGGGCAGGTAGGTGTGAATCGAACGCCGCATTTCAATGCGCTTAGGACCTTCTTTCCGCGAATTTCAGTGTCTCGTTGACATTGACGCCGGGCAGCTCTGCTCGGAAGTATACCTTAAACAGGTTAGTTCGACGACCTGACGTATCTGGTACGTAGTGTTAGTGGTAGTGTGACTTTTTCAATTATCCGTTTATGTTTGTGTGAAGATAAAAATGGATCGTATGTCGTCCAAGTCTTCATCTGAGCCATCATCTACATCTAGAAAAATACAACGAATATAATTTAACAGTGCTACGGAGGAAAAGTATCAGTTATTTTCGTTAAGGTTACACTAGTCGATCATTCTTCCATACAAACGTTGTCTGGCGATTACTTCACTGTTTGACGATGTACGTTAAAAATAAAAATTGATATCAATTTGTCTCATCACCTGGCAGTGTATCGAAAAAAAAAATTAAGTTATGGGCGTCGAAAGTTCCATATTCCAACACTAATTTTAACGCTTCTTTGGGCGGCAATAAATACCATAAGAAGAAGGAAAATTGCAAAACGGCCACCATATAGGGATAGATTAGTAATTTAACAATGTAAATAATATTATTTTGAAAATATACATTTAGTCTTTTTTTTATGATATCGAGGCTCCCAAAGATCTGTATATACAATTTTGCGCGCTCGTTTTCGTCCTAAATCATCATCGATTTCGCTACAAACTTGCAAAAGTGCTAATTTGTACGCGAACTAGTTTCTTACTGCTCATCACAGCATCAATTTCTTTCGCACGTGTTGTTGGATGAGATAGCATGCATTTTAACCCCGCGCACAAAATAGTTCGTGCCGTCGAGTAGGGCAACCTTAAGTACTTCTAATATCTTTGATTAATATTTTTCTATTAAATGATTACGGTTTTTATATCCTTACTTTATATTGAATATGCTTAACTAAATATAAATAGTAATCACAAAAATTTACCCTTGATCGTTGCACCAGAGGTCTTCAAAATGCTGACGTCTATCAGACATACGTCAGTATTTATGCAACAAAAAAAATAACACGTCAGTAGTTAAGGGTTAAGCTGCCAGGTACCTGGTCATTAGCCACAGAACAAACAAAACTAACTTTCACCCGCCTTCTTCTTCTTCTTCTTGTTCTTCTCTTCATCGAAGTCGCAAGTGTGTATCATAGCTGCGGAACAATAAGGTTATAATAATGTTATTTTCTAACAGATTTAAATGTCATGGTAGCCCAATGGCTAAGACCTCGTCTTTGGATTTTGAGGTCAAAGGGTTCAAATCCGGGCAAGTACCAATGTCGTCATCATCATATCAGCCGAAAGACGTCCATTGCTGGACATAGGCCTCCCCCAAGCGTCGCCACATTGACCATTGTTCCCGTGCGTCCGCATCCAGTGGATCCCCGAAACCTTCACCAAGTCATCGGTCCACCTGGTGGGAGGCCTTCCAACGTAACGTCTTTCGGTTCGCGGTCGCTACTCCAGAGCTTTCCTGCCCCATCGGCCATCCGTTCTGCGAGCAATATGCCCTGCCCACTGCCACTTAAGTTTGGCAATTCTTCGAACTATGTCGGTAACCCTGGTTCTCCTGCGGGTTTCTACATTGTGGCCATGAGGCTTTTCCAAATTCATAATATGTACTTTCTAAGTTTATCTTGGACATTGCTGCCAACGTCGAAGGCAAGCATCGTGAGCAAACCTTATACTTAACTTAGGACTTATACTTAATTTAAGTCAGAAATCGCCAACCAGTCTTGAGCAAACCTAATACTTAACTTAGGACTTATACTTAATTTAAGTCAGAAATCGCCAACCAGTCTTGGGCATGCGTGGTGATAAATGCTCGTGCCTTCTCTGTATGAGAAGAGGCCTTTGCCCTGCAGTGGGACAGTAACGGACTGGTATTATTCTTATGTTATTTTCGGCTTTATTCATTTGAGGAGCTCGTGGCAAAATAATAACAGCCACACGACTCGATCTTCAAGGTTAAGCGACGCTTACCGAGGTCGATCCGTGGATGGGTGACCATCTTACATAGTGAGATTCCTCCGTGCTTCAGAAAGCATGTTAAGCCGTTGGTCGTGGCTGTCATATGAAGATCTTTGACAGTCATTATGGATTATTTAAACCACATATCGACGTCTGGGACTCTGGGAGGAACTTTTATCCGAATGGCAATGTAGGTGGGATAATCCCCAAGGGCACCCATCGAGGGCCGACACCTCCACCAGTTCTTTCCATCCGTCCGCGTGCGACTGGCCAGGACGTAACTGGAGGTGGATCATTGTGATGCCAAATTTCTCACAGGGCATGGTAACTTTAAAAGTAAATTATTTTCCTTTAAGCTCGTTGCCTCGCCTTTATGTCGGTGTTCTACATCTGACTGCGATTATGTACAATCTGCACATCATTCTTTGGCAGAATGAACGAATGAAGGTTCCGATCGAATCCTTATTTTAAAACCATAAACTTCTTAGGTGTATTTACGACACCCTGGGTTAATTTAATAACTCCGAAGTAGTTGCACGGTCATATTATTTATGGCATATTTTTTATTTAACCTTGTGTTAGCAACTAACTCCGAGTTAAGTCTTTGGCGCATGTGGGCCTTCTAGGTTGTTTCTATAAGTAAAAAACTCAATTCTGATTGTTTTTTCAGAAATTGAGTTCAATAATTCTCGAATTCAGCTGTAGCGATGGTTTCTGTTCATATCGGATATTTCTTTGTTAAATTGCATATAGCGAAAAACTATGGAGACCAATAAAATTACATGATTAAAACGCTGTTCTGATTTTATAGCGAACTGATTATAAGATATAACTGTAAATTACCAAAAATCACACGAATAAATAAATTGAATACATTTGATTTTGGTTGTAATTACCCAGGTACAAATTGCCAAGGACTTGCAATTAGTGGTGAATTTACTGTAATATCTTAACTTAATGCAATGGTTTCCTGTTGATGATTAACAGGTTGAATGCCGTAATTACCGAAACAATTAAAAAGCCATTATGTCTCGCGTGGATCCACGTCTCGGGCACCCATGGGTTAAGCCAAAACTTGGTTTTCGTAAACATGCTGTAATCGATGCTCTTCTTGTGCAACTGTTGCGACATATTTTTGGAGGCTTGTTTAGATTTCTTAAAAGCAAATCGTGGTGCAAGTGAACACGGTGAAAATTTTCATTTAGATAGGATTATTATGAAATAGGATTACCATCACGAGGGTCTACGGCCCATGTATTATCATTCCTGCAGCTACTGATCGTATTCATATGGAGAGGAAACTTATGAAAGAGTTCGTAGTTGGCGTCAACCGCCTCCTTCTTGACCACTCCTATGAGGCCGAGGAATATTCCGCCAGCTACCACACCATGTCCGGAGCGAAGGTGTAGGGCCACCAGCGGGCCACAAGCTAGACCACCTGCACAAAAAATAAAAACTTTAGCTTTCAGTCTATAATATCTGAGAAGTATAAAACGCTCATGTGTATCTGCAGGATATTAGACTTGTACTTGTACAAACCTGGTGACATCCTATTGAAGGTAATTGCGACAAAACGGCGGCGCACGGTTGGCGCAGCGGTTTAGCGATTGACTGTGGCGCTGCGTGTCGCGGGTTCGATCCCCGCACGGAACAAATATTTGTAAGACCTACGGATAGTTGTTCCGGCTCTGGGTGTTAGAGTGTGTATGTGAGTTTATATGTTTGTAAACGCACCCACGATACGAGTACAGGAAGAAATTCCTAGTGTGGGGCAACGATTTTCTAAAAAAAAAGGAAAGGAAGTCGAGGACAAAAGACCTAAAGGAAGAAGTCTGATACGCTGGTTTTTTACAGGACTGTCAACCTGTCAACATCGTTCGGAGAAAGTTTCTCTAAAAAAAATTGTATATCTTGCAAGAATCATTATTTGAATACATAACTACAGTCTACGTTTAAAAGGGAACCAGTGAAAGTGTTATCTAAGATAAAAACCTTGTTTCTCATGAAATATGACAGTCACAGTGCAAGACCTTAATTAGCAGTGAACGTGGATTAAAATCAACAGCATCACAATACCCAGGTTGGTTTACATATATTATATACCATATTGCTAACAAAATAACATTTCCATGGATAAAACAAACACTGGACCAAAAAAGACTAAGAAGGACAGTTGCAAATTTGAAATCAGTAAATATTCAATATAAACAAAGGACAGCTGATTCTTCACGATCCAATCACAGATCAGCACATTATTACTGGTAGAATAGTATTCGTTCAGAAATTGCACTGCCAACAGCTATTTTATTTGGATACACTGGTATTTTGACATCGATCCGATTACGTTCCAATACACGAAGCATTTTTTATCTTTTATCTTATCATCATGGATCTCGAACAGAATATCACATATCGCAGTAGCAAACCCCGACGGGCAAGCTCACTTGACAATATTTCAAGATGTTGAGTCTCCTCTGTTTGATACCACCATGATAAGTCTCCCGAACACGTCATTTAACGAAAGTCAATCAGTTACTGAATTAAATGAGAAGATAATTGAGCTTACAAGCCAATTAACTAGTGCTCACCATGAAATTGAGAACCTTAATACTGAAAACTTCCGCTTAAAATCTGATCTCAACAAGACCTTGAAAGTAGTAGAAACTTACAAAAACCTTAGTCTATCGGATAACACAAATATAACACCAAGTCGTATTAGAAAGAGTAAAGCTAGGAAGTCTACCCCAAACAAAGATATAAACTATTTGCAAAAATTAAAAAAATGTACTATCCACCAGGCAACACAAACTGATATGTCTTCTACAAGACGTGACTCTAACACATCACAACATCACGAAACGTGAGTTTTAAAAAAGCAGCCTTGTTGCCAGAAGCGGGATCTCTGCATTGTTTACAAAAACAAATAAAAACGCCTACCCCCGACATGCAAAATAAAACAATAACGCCTACCCTCAACAAGCGCCCTAAAACTACAATAACAAGTCCTCAACGTAAAGAACGATTACAATTAAAGACAACAGACTGTAATATCTGCATTTTGTGTACCAACAACAAAAACAAAGTTAGAAATATTGCAGGAACAACACTTCGTAAACATTCGGAAAACATGTCATTATTTAATGCCGAACTGTAAAACCGAGCAGTATTAAATGGCATAGAAACCAGATTAAAAGAATTTACATAGAATGATTTTTGCATTATATTAATAGGGGAGGAGGACTTTAGCAGTACAAACGACTACTTCCAGCTGGTATTATGTATTCGGACGACCTTACAGAAAATAAAAAACACGAATGTCATAATCTGTGCCCCGACTGATAAATACAATGACTATAAGACTATGTAGTACAATTGGAGGGTCGAAGTTTTTAACAACCTACTTTATCTCGAGACATTAACACATGAGCATGCATACTTCCTGGACTCGAATAAGAATCTATCAAGTGATTACACGATGTTTTCAAAACGCACTGGACTAATAAATAATTATGGCATGAATACAATTTTCAAAGATGTCAATATCTTTGAAAATTTATTTTTATTGAAAACATATGACATATTTTATAGACAAACCAATGTAAAGGAGCTGTACCAAACTAACGAATTTCCGAGTAACCAGTTATTTCTATGAAAATTATTTACATATCTTACATCAAAACATAGCAGGACTTCTAAATAAATCAGATGCTCTTACTGTGTGCCTAGAAGAACTTACCACGAAGAATGTTAACATTGCCGTCATCTGTATTTCTGAACACTTCATTATGTCAGGCTATGAAGATTTTCTGACTATTCCAAACTATAATCTGGCTGCGTGTTTTAGTAGAACAGAAGCAAAACGAGGTGGTACATGTATCTTGGTTCAAAAGGGACTTCAGTGGGTAGCTTTGCCTGATATAAATAAACTAGCAATGAGTTTGTCATTTGAATGTTGTGCTATTAAATTAACCCAATCCAACACCATTGTCGTCTGTATTTACAGAATCCCAAAAACTAGTAACTTGACTATATTTTTTGAACGCTTGGAAAAATTATTACTGATATTAACAAAGAAACAAAATCAACATATTGTGATATGCGGTGATTTCAATATTGACACATTAAAACGTAGCAATATATGCCTTGATCTAGAATGTCTGCTTCTTAATTTTAATTTAAAGTTAGAAATCAACCAACCTACCAGGTTAACAAGTAACACTTGTATTGACAACTTTGCTCATAATCTTGGTACTAAATGCAAAGCTGAAGTGGTTGAGTTTGCTTTGTCAGATCACACCTGTCAAATATTGAAGTGCCCTGTAGGAGGGTCTTTCCATATAAATCACTGGTATGTAAAACGACGGGACTATAGTTTAGAAAATATGAAAAAATTTAGACAATGTCTACATAACAGCTCATTTTCTGATATTTATCAATGCGATGATCCGAATAAAGCTTACAGCCTACTTATGAAGACTTTTGCCATGTTCTATCGTCTGTGCTTCCCATTAAAACGAATAAAAATAAAGTTACACAAACGACCTCAATGGGTGTCGCGAGGAATTAGAGCCTGCAGTAAAAAGAAGAGGGCACTTTTGTGGAGTTACCGTCTGAACCGAAATGACGCAAATAAAATAAAACTTAATGCATATACCAATACCTACAAGCGAATAGTAAAATTAACTAAACGTGCTCAAAACACATATAAAATCAAATCGGCAGTAAACAAACAAAAAGCAACATGAGAGGAGATCATAAACCAGTCAAAACCAAAATTGCCTAAAAACACAACTGCTAACATTAAAATGGATGATAAAAATATAACAGATCCCCGTGATATAGCTAATATTTTTAACGACTTTTTCATTGACAAAATTAAACCTGTTTTTAATACCGGTATACAAGTCACCTCAAACATATCCAAACCAAAAAGTTCGATGTTTATGGCACCTAGCCACGAAGACGACATAAAACGGATAATCAAATCTTTAAAAAATACTAAGAGCGTAGGACATGACGGTATATATACAGAAATAGTAAAATATGTGTCCGACATCATTAGCGGTCATTTAAGTTACATAATGAATCTATGCATAACGCGAGCTATATATCCGACCGAACTCAAGACTGCTGTAGTGAAACCACTGCACAAAAAAAACGATAAAGATAAAGCGGAATCATACAGGCCTATTGCACTTGTTCCTATATTTTGAAAGGTACTTGAAAAATACATATATGAACAAATTTATAAATATTTAGTCAAATAAGACATCTTGACGGAAGAACAAAAAGGCTTCAGAAAAAACAAAACCATTAATATAGCCATATATGACTTCTTGAATAAAGTAATCACAAATGTTGGCCGAAATATACCTGTGTGTTCCATCTACTGTGATATGACTCAAGCCTTTGACTACGTAGATCACAATATCCTGCTAAATAAATTATACGCTTACGGAATAAGAGGCAATATCCTACAGCTTATCGAGTCATATCTAAAAAATCGTATACAGTATGTGGAAATTACACAGGTGGGTCTACCTGTGTAATTTCCTTTCCTAAATTTTCAAAACAAAAAACGAAATAGTATATCGGTCGCATGATAGAACAGTCACATAGGGTGTGCCACAAGGGACCGTGCTTGCCCCCCCTCTATTTATACTCTATATAAATGACCTGCCAAAAGTGACAAAACATCAGATGACACTTTTTGCCGACGACAGCACCGTTACGATTGACTGTAAAGACAAACTAAATTATCATAATGACATTACTAATACTATAAATTCAATAATACAATGGCTAAATAACAATAACCTTAAGATAAATATAGATAAGACCAAATTAATGGCATTCAACCAACGCAAGAATTTGACTATGAATATACACTACGAAAACAACAAAATAAATCAAATTAACACAACCAAATTCCTAGGCTTAACCTTAGACCAACGACTAGATTGGAAGGCACACACGGTAGATTTGGCGAAGAGACTTAGCAAGTCTGCTTACGCTTTATATAAACTTGCGCCAGTCATAGGAACGGACGCTATTGTTACAGCTTATCATGGCATGGCTGGTTCAATATTAAGATACGGTGTTATTTTTTGGGGCAACTCAACCAATAGGGAGCTGATATTTAAAACCCAAAAAAAGTGCATGAGGGCAATGTTCGGGTTAAAATCTACGGACACTTGCAAATGTTTTTTTGTTGAATGTAAAATACTGACATTACCGTGTATGTACATATTCGAAGTTGCAGTATTTGTGAAAACCAACCCAAATCTGTTTCCCAAGCTTTCAGATAGAAATAGCCGGAGTCGACGAAATGTCAAAATGTTATGCTCGAGACAGTCCAAAACTGCACTGATGCGTAATAGTGTTTTTTGCATGGCACCTATTATTTATGATCACATACCAGAAACAATTAAAGTCTTAAACATTAATCTTTTTAAAAGCCACTTAAAGAAGTTTCTTATAAGTAAATCCTATTATGATGTTTCCGAATTTCTGAAGGAAAAAATTGTGTTTTAATCAATGTGGTAGTTCCGTTCTTATTATTACTATATTTTGTTTTTGAAATATTGACATTTCTGAGTATTATTATTATATTTTTTTTACTGTAATTTATTTTTGACATCTTATATTGTAATTTTTTTTTTTGACTCCTCATTTTAGAATCTTTGACTTTAATTTTTTTTTATTCATTATTGACCACTCTGTATTATTGTTTAAATTTGCGTTTTATTATGGATTGATTATTATATGACATTTAACATTTGGATACATAACTAATTGACATGTACTGTAGAATTTACTTATTGAAATTGTGGAGATGTTTTTAATTGTTGCGTTTATTATGATGTTGATTCGGAAATGTGTATGTGTGTATTCTGGCTCTTCTATTGTTAATTTATTGTATCAGTAATCAATTATACTGGATATTTAAAATCATATTTGTACGCCTCATGGCAAAACATAGAGAGTCTCTTTCATGTTGTAACATCCCACACACGGCTGTGTAACCTATGTTTTACAAATAAAGTTCTGATTCTGATTCTGATTCAGACCAAACCGAACCACAAAAAAAACAAATCAATGTAAATTATTTATTTTTGCAGAAAACACTGTTACAATAGTGTTGTTAAATGTACATGTGTCAAGTGATTCGACAGTAAAGCATGCAAAATGGTTTATTAAAATCAAGATTGACTTTGAAACATATAAAATAAGATAATAATATTTTAAGATATTAATGTAATGTCCTTCTTAAAGTTATACACATACCGGAAAAATTAGCGGAACAACATAAAAACGACGTTTTTTTTTAAATATTTTTATTTTTTATCAAACTTAATATAAGTTTGATAAAAAATAAAAATATTTACAGGATTCCTTACTTAAAAATACACCTTTTGAAGTAAAAATGAGATCGAATTTAGTAACATGGATTTGTGTGAAAACTGCACATTGTTGATTTTTTAAGGTTACTAAGGAAATTTAAAAAAGTTAATTAAAATATTGTTTTTACAATAAAATTAATATCACATTATAACGAGTGTTTTCTTCACGTTATTTTAATAAAGTTTTCACCCGCCTAGACATATTGATAATAATGGTATAATGAATACCTCGTGTGGAGGTCTCAATCATTCCTGTACAAAGGCACTTCGGAGTGCATCTACATTGACAGGTATAGGTATTATGAAATTTTACCTTCAGGTCCCAAACGTGTTCTATAGAATACATAACTGGTGTTATCGCCGGCTATTCCAAAACTGACATTATTAACAAACACTGACGTGAAAATAGTAGTATGTAGCCGAGCAGTGTCCTGGATGAATACGAAGTAACCCCTGATTCTTATCAGGAGATCTTTCTCCTCTATCGATTACTACCAAGTCCGTACGAGCTCCAAAACATATCCTACCTGAATCCAACATTGTCACCGTAGTTTAAAAAAATTACAGATTATGTTGTTCTTGTTAATGATAAAACATTTAATGCAGTCTGTCAATACCACTTACATGACTTCCACACTCATCACTAAACAATATTTTACTCCATTAGTCCGTCGGCCAAAGTCGATGTTTTCTAGCAATAGTTATACTGTTTCTAAGGAGTGTGTCTCATTTTATGGACCTTAGGCGGGCACGAAAGAACCAAAACCAGCTTCCTTCAACCTCCTTCGTACCGTAAGCTCACTTACTGTTACACCCTGAACTTCCTTCAGCTCATTTCTGGCATGAATGGCCTTTAAACGCAGGTTTTTGCGAACGCGAAGCTGAATGAAATGATTATTCCTATTAGAATTGCGGGTTTTCTGTCTCTTCCTGATTTTATCACAAAAAAATTAGTCTCTCTGAATCATTGGAAACTGGAATAAATGGTTGAAATAGGCAAACAATGAATTATGCATATCATCTGTAGGTTTGATCACTTCTCCTCATCTCAAGTGCTCTGGCCCTCTGAGTTTGGATAAAGTGGGCCACAATATCGTCCTTAACTTCGAAAAAGATCCAAACGTTAAAAATAAAACAAATAATTCAGTATGTTAAAGATTTTTTTTCAAAATTTGGTAACATTTT
Source organism: Orthosia cruda (assembly GCA_964057195.1). Lineage (NCBI taxonomy): Eukaryota > Metazoa > Arthropoda > Insecta > Lepidoptera > Noctuidae > Orthosia > Orthosia cruda. The sequence goes on along the minus strand of OZ059835.1, from coordinate 5,958,794 downwards.
CATAAAGTGGCTATGAGCGAAATTCTCTCAAAATGATGTAAGTTCGAATAAAGTTAAAACAATCGCATGAAAGGTGACGTTTAATTGTTTTATCAATACGGCATAATTGATTTTATGATACAATAAAAGAAAAACTAGCCTGTGCCGGTAAAAAAAAGATTTACGATATTTTTTTCTTGTTCCGCTAATTTTGCCAGTGTGTGTAGTTCACATTCAACATCAAAGTCTCAGAAGCCGTACGCTAAAAGTAGGAGCAAGTGGAGAAGCATAATTAAGGCGAAGGTTTTGAAACAATGATTTGGTCATGACCCCCCAATATTGGGGAATCGTTGCAAGGAGGACGCATGAGGATCACACGGTTAACTTAACTGTTCACCTGGAACTGTGACGGTACTCTCTCTATTGAGGGGAAAGCGAGGCGCTGTGTGGAAAGGCAGAAGTGCGGTCGTATTCCAGCGAGAAATTGGCCAAGTAGTTCACGTAAAGGGTGCCTCAGTAAGAGTGCACTTTTTAAAATTGTTTTTTTTTTTTTCTTGCAAGTGGCAGCTCTGAAATTTGATTGAATTTGACCTCTGTTTATTCCGATTATTAAAAATGGAGCGCTTTTCGAAAGAACAACGCGTTATAATTGTGAAAACTCATTACAAAAATAAGACATCATAAAATTACAAAAATATGACTCATTACAGTGGGGGTGACCACAAGCTCTTAGAGTAAGGTTATTTTGAGATCGAGTAAGGGACAGATGTATATGACGTGTATACATCTGTCACTTACTCGATCTCAAAATAACCTTACTCTAAAAGCTTGTGGTCACTCCCCAGGAATATGATAACGGACTTCTTGTGGCCTCAACTGGACGGCGTGAATCTGGACAACATGTGGTTTCAGCAGGACAGCACAACCTGCCACACCGCGCATGAAACAATCGATTTATTGCAGCAACGATTTCCAGAACACATTATCTCACGAAATCGCATAAACCAATGCGTCATCGATGAGATACAGCCACATCTCTGTGCAAAAGTCATAGAAAATTTCATGAAAAGAGTAATGGCCTGTCATCGGAGCCATACTTAATCGGAACATGTCTTCTTTACAATGCAATAAAAATATCACAACTCTGTGTTAAAATACTTGTTTTTATTTTAAAATGAAAAAGTGCACTCTTACTGAGACACTCTTTACATTGACGGAAAGAGGGCTATTCGTACAAGAAAACCTAACATTTCTGAGACATGGTTTCGGTGAAGCCAAAAGGAAGGATTATGATTTTAGCAGTGTGTGTGTATGTATTTAAGTATGTTCCTCCGTAGCGCCTAAACTATTCATCCGATTTTGATGAATAAGTTGTCAATCGATTAGTTATTATGACTCGGGTAACATCGGCTAAAACATACCGTAGTCGGATTACAGTTTTTAATTAAAATTATTATATTTAATAATAAGGAAAAGTCTAGAGGACGATTGATAATACCTAGTTGAATGGACAATGTCCGTAAGGCAAAAATTACTCACCAAGAAAATAATTCAGAGGATCGTCGATATTCCTAACGCGCAGGGCTAAGTTAGAGGCCGCGGCGAATGTGGCCCCCATCAGGCCGAGAGGCACGACATGGCGAGCGTACCTGGAGAAGATTAAAGATAGAAGCAAAAACTAGCTCGCGTAAAAGGACGAAATTACAAGTATCTACCTCATCATGATCATTTTTCAACCGTAAGGCGTCCACTGCTGAACATAGGCCTTCGCAAAGTGTCGCCACATTGAGCGGTCCCATGCATCCAGCTGATACTGCAACCCTCACCAGGTCATAAATCCACCCAGTGGGAGGCCTTTCAACCAACGTCTCCCGGTTTGCGGTCGCCACTCCAGAACTTTTCGGCCCCTTCGATCATCCGTTCTGCGAACAATGTGCCCTTTCCACTGCCACTTAAGTTTTGCAATTCTTTGAGCTATGTAACCCTGGTTCTCTTGCGGATGTCTTCATTTCTGATTCGATCACGCAAAGAAACTCCGAGCACATCCCTCTCCATTGCCCTTTGGTTGACTTAAAGCCTTCTTTCCTTCGTAGGTAACTGTAAATTGCATAAAAGTGTGCGAGTAGTTTGCTGCCATTGTACCGTAATAGCTTCTGATTGGTGAATTTCATAATGGCATGCAAGCTATTTGCTGCCATTGTAGCATTCTCCCGTAGGTAATAGCTTCTGATTGGTGAATTTAATAATGGCATGCAAGCTATTTGCTGCCATTGTAGCATTGTACCGTAGGTAATAGCTTCTGATTGGTGAATTTCATAATGGCATGCAAGCTATTTACACACTTTATGCCAGTTAAAGATATGTGTTTTTTCACCATAAGCTTTGTGCACCGATTCATAAAAATAAAACCGGCTAAGTGCGAGTCGGACTCGCGCACTAAGGTTTCCGTACCATTATCGCAAAAACGGCCAAAAATCAAGTTTGTTTGTTCACTTCAATATTTATTTTATTCTGTTTATATTATTTGTTGTTATAGCGGCAACAGAAATACATAATCTGTGAAAATGTCAACTGTCTAGCTATCACGGTTCATCAGATACAGCCTGGTGACAGACAGACAGACGGACTGTGAAGTCTTAGTAATAGGGTCCTGTTTTTACCCTTTTGGGTACGGAACCCTAAAAATCTGCTTGCAAATACATATGTCGTGACTAAATCTTAGAATTGATCACTTCATGATGTGGCCAACCATTTCAAGTAATGGTTGTATTTTATGGTAGGTCCACCTAAAACTGACCATATCGTTTAAATTTCAACGTTTGACGATATGGCAATCCACGTTTGGCCATACCATTATTGCACCGAACTCCAAGTAATTTTTTTTACTTTGCGTTCGATTTTTGAGTGACTTTCTCATACGTTTTGCGAACACAGCGCCATGTCTGATACATGACAGAATACAGGGAAGGTATAAAAACTAAAAAAAAAGGTAGGTAGGGAAGGATAGATAGATTAAGGTAGGTAGGTAGCCAGTTGACGGGAATGAAGCCGCGAGCACAGCTAAATAATAAGAATAATAAACAAAAAAAATACATAAATAATAAGTAAGATAAATAATAAATAGTTACCGTTTCAACATAGGACCCAATCCTACGACGTGGGAGTACATCAGAATATCGTAGGTTCCCATGATGAGTCCAGCGACAACGCCATAGCGGCTGGCAACCATGACCTGGTGAAAGGTTATAGGGAATTGTTAAAATAACATACACAACTACTAGCTAGGCTAGAGTAATAAACGTTCACTCCTAGTTTTCAGATCATAAACAATTCCTGAGCAATTAATTGATCTCGTCGCCTAGCGGTTTTCTATCGGTCACATTTCGGGAGGGAATAAATCTGCCTAGCCGCAGTAAGGCATAAAAAACCAGCCAAGTGCGAGTCTGACTCGCGCACATAGGGTGCCGTATAAACAGCTACTTTCACCAAAATAAATATGTAACATTACTAACGTTCTTAAACAATGAAATTACCGAAGATTGCTCCAAGAAGGGACAAAATTAACTATGTCATTCAAGAACTGTTGTCCCTATACATTAATATACAAAATTTAACTTTTCCAAATACATTTTATAAGTTGGTCGACTATTACTCGTAAACTTCTAAAGCCTACTTAGCTGTGATAGTTTTCCTTTTAATTTCATTATAAATACTACTGCCGTGAATATTTCACATATCCAAACAATAAGGCGATCATTTAGCTGGAAAGGGGAGTGGGGGGGGGGGGGGGACACTTGACTCAAAAAAAAATAAGTTGAAAAAAAAAAGAAAAATTTGAAAAAGAAAACAAAAGAAAAAATTGCAATTTAAAGCTTAATTTTGCGCAAACGGATCCCTAAATCGAAAAATGGTTTTGACAGACCCGTAATATATTTTTCAACACACTCGCTCATAAAGTGGCTCTAATTTCACCGCAATTAGGCACATAATGACACCTGTTATCAAACTGTGACTTTTTCATTACTATTATTCACAAGTGAGATAAAGAGTTTTTTTTTAATTTATTGGTTGAGTTGCTTTGTTCTTCAAAAAGTTTCGATACAAAAAAGGTCGTGCTCAATAGTACAAGTGCAACACATTTCAGGCAGCTTCGTATTTAAATAGATAATTTCAACTTGTACGTGTTTTAGTACATTATGGTACAAGTGTGTAATGTTGGTGATTACCGCTGAGGCGCCATTGAGACCCGAGCCGTTAGGTGAGGGTCTTAAGAGAGCCGAGGACGGTAATCATCAATACACACGTGTATCATACGACGTTTCTCAACACACTTGTGAAGAAAATTCTAAAAAATAATTTCCAACAGTGAAAACGAGTTGTGAATTTTTTTTCGCAATGGCGGGCAAAATTAATCGGTTTACCTATGCGCGCGCATCATAAATGAAAATAAATGGCCTATCCAACGATACCCCACACCATGAGATAGACGAGAAAAATAACATCCCCACTTTACGTGAAGTACACAACATTAATTTATTTTACCACTTTGTCAGTGTGATTAATATGTATATCCATGCCAAATTTTAGCTTTCTAGTACTAAGAGTCTATGAGCTAAGTTGCGGACGGACAGATGTCGAAACTATATACGCGCTATATACCATGTATGTTAGCTTTCACACACGTACATGGCTATACACTCGCCGCCGGGTACCCGGCACCGGCTACCCGGAGACCGTGGCGTATGAAAAGGCACTAAGGGTTCCTTGTTGACTACGGAACCCTAAAAAGGAGTCAAATATAGTAAGTTCACAGCGAACGCATTTTGGTCTGTAGGCATACGAGGCATCACCCAGATAATGAGTAGTGGAGGTCAGTTAGGACTGCATCCGTGTCATCTGGTTACTTTGGAAGCTGACCCAGACATTGATGGTTAACGGTTGGGCAGATTGATAGTAAAGTGTTTTGACGTGAGTTTAAACTAAACTTCGCTGCAGCGCTGAAACAATAATTAGCCGTCTAACAAAACAGTATAAACACGCAGCGCTAGAGCGCTTCTAAGGTATAGTTTTCTCACGATCAAAAAGACGGAAGCGCCGTGATTTTCATGGCGCTTACGCGTTTCGTTCAACATTCTGCAACAACTTGTCACTCATATAGACTAAACTGCTGACTGACTATAGAAGCGGTACCTACATAGCTTTATACCTAACAAGCTTCATTAGAATTATTAATTTAAAAAAAAAAAATAGTTGAAATAACCTTAGTAAAGTTATATTTTATTAAAAGGTATTATTTTAATAAAATAGTACATTAATTTAATATTATATTTATGTACTTTTTTTTTGGGACATTCCCACAGCACTATTCCCAAATCACTGTAACTCCAGAAAGCCAGAATCAATAGTGGCGACCACCAGAAAAGCACCGAGGCAATGAAGCTCGACGAAGTCCCGGAGAATGAATTTAACTGTCTTGGATCCCGCAACGAAATTAATCAGAAAAGAATAGTGGAGGAGTAGGAAAAAATAAAAATTTCCATTTCCCTCCATATCAAGTAGGATACAGAATAAACAAGGTCAATAGGCACAAAGGGTCATTTACTACTGGGATAAGCCCAGTTGCCTATCACCACGGATAAAAATTAGCGTTAATATTAATGGGTCCTAACATTGTGAGGTGTTATATTTGATTCCAATAATAAATAGGTATGGCAAAAAAGCTTGAACGCAAGAAAATTTGTTCTTGTATCCACAAGATCCGTATAGTAAACAACTTCTGATGCAGCCTGTACATTATTCAACATAGTATTGCGTTAATTCTGCCAAAGAATACACTCCCATAAGATATGATGTGCAGATTGTACATATTCGCAGTCAGATGTAACGATGTGCAACGAGCTTGAAGGAAAATAATTTAAAATAATTTAAAATACAGTGATCCGCCTCCAGCCACGTCCTGGCCAGTCGAAAGCGAACAGAAGGAAATAATTGTTGGAGGTGTCGGCCCTTGATGGAATTATCCCACCTACATTGCCATTCGGATAAAAGTTCCTCCCAGACGTCAATATGTGGTTCAAATAATCTAGAGATTTTCTCACGGTCACTCCGCGTCCATGGTTTCTCGTGCTGAATAGTACATTGCAGCACATCGTTGCACTTCAAGGTTGACCGGAAGTACGCCAGCAAGTACCGGTAAGGTCTCAGTACTAACCGTCCTGTTTGCTTTGCATAAGAATATCAAAGCTAAACGCTGACTTTGAAGTAATTTATGTCGTCCCATTATTTAGGTACTAGCTGTCCCCCGTGACTTCGCGCCCGTCAACTGGATACCTACATACCCTACCTACCTACATACCCTACCCTAGACACCTACCCACCTATCATACCTACCAATTTGTTAAACTATTTATTTGAATAACCACAGTCAGTTCCTCTCTGAATATACTTTAGATTGTTATTTTCCGCTATAAAAGTCAGCTAATTCTACCTACACTTGTTACACAAATTGTCACATCTTAATTTTAGTCTATATGAAAAATAAGGCAACATGGCGTCCACCAAATATTTCAATTTAAAAATGATTATCTAGTTACTCATTGACGAAAAGTTATTCCTTTGCATTTCGCCGTATTAGTTGAATTATAAGTGCAATATCTTAAAACACACGACAGGATATTTAATGCGTTTGAACGTTTTTTCGTTTAAAAACAAACAATGACATAGGCGCTCAAGATCTAGCAAGCAACTGAGTGAAGTGCGGCCGGCTGAACCCACATGAACGAAACACAGCAGTGATGTGTGATGACTTCTCTAGTGCGTAGTACATTATTACCTCAATGGTTTTACCTTAGTTTGTATGTCACACCCATCAGGACTATCGTAGTATCTAGCATAGTTACGAGGGTCACATATGGGTTCCTTCTCTTCATCTTTCTTGCCTGTCTTGCCTTTCTTGTCTGACATTTTTACCTGACTCGTAAAAAGCCAAACCAGCAAATCTGCAGTTCTTGTTGAATGATAATCACTGACAACCAAAGAATAATATAATAAATACGGAAGCTGACAACCTGACAACGCTCGAAAATTGTCATTTCGGGCTGTCATATTTTATGATCTAGTTGACCACTTGTAGTCAAAAAGTTTGTAAACGAAAACAAGACTTTTTCAAAATTTTATCTTTTCGTATAAAAAATATTATATTATTTAATATTTCCTTGTAAAAGAACTCCTTGCGGTAGATAAGATAAGAAAAGTAATACCAACTATTTATAATTTCAGGTGTCGAAAGTTTAAGGCCTCTCTCCTACTTGTTGGACGTGGTTCGGCCAACGACTGGAAGGGGTTCCGTTCTCGAAGTGCACTCGACGCCGTTTGGCTGTGAGGTAATGTTCTAAAGAACTTTCTTAAGTCATTTAATAAAACAGCTATTTCTAATCCTTTTTTATATCACAGGACTGGTCGATGTGGGGACGCTTGGGAGAGGTATATGAACAGCAGTGAACATCTTTCGGTTTACGTGATGTTTTGTTTTCATTATTGGTAGTCTCGCGCTTGGCTACTATCTCACTTGATGGTAAGCGATGATTTGGTCGACGATGAAGCACGCTTGCCTAGAAGTAACATATTCACTCTTGACTTAAAGACTCCCAGGTTGTAGCTATCAGGAAATACAGTCTCCGACAGGGAATGCCGCTCCTTTGCTTTACGCATAATAAAAGTATTCCCAAAACTATTGGTGCTTATACCCATACGCACCAAACGTTTTGGGAATGTGGGATGTTCTGATATCCACCATGTACTGATGACGCATCGCCGTACGTCTTGTATTCCGATGATGGAACGGGCTAGGAGGAATTAGTCCATGCAATTTCAATGCACTCCCCGAAATGTAACCGATAAAAAAACGACAGACTGGAACTCGGCGCCGATTTTCAAGGCTCTGGAGCCTAGACTCGACCAATTTCTCATTGCTGGAGACTTTTATTTACTCTTGGACCGCTTTTCAATCGACTCAAGTGCATTCAGCTGGTATTTGCAGATCCGTCCCAGAGATGACACCAGTATTCCATGCATGATCCAACTTGCGCTTGATACAAGTTGAGTAACTGTTTTGGCGTGAAGTACCGTCTTACCTTCGCAAGGATTCCCAACTTTTTGGCAGCCAGTTAAGCTTTAGCCTCAATGAATGGACCAAAATTGAGGGTCGATGTCAAGGTAAAGACAAGATGCTCAAGATGATCTGTAAATTTTAATTGTTAACGTTCAAAAGTGCCGCTTAATGGCCTATTTGAAATAAATATATTTGACTTTAACTTTGAAAAATAAGACACGCCACGAACCATTGAACCTTGGCATCGCTCCATTCGGAGACATTCACCTATTTCATAAGTAGAAGTATAAGGGTCAGAGATTTGGATGTCCTAGGTACCCAAGAGTTGTTGATTTAAGGATTCACTATAATAATAACATATTTACTGACCATTGTATTGAAGTACGAAAGCCAATTTTCCCATCACCGTTGACTTGAACGACTTGAAAAAAGAATGGTGCTTAACAGTTACGTTTACCTTCGTAATAATAGTTATGGCTCTAGCATTCCATAATACGAATCCTAATTTTGTTTAAGTTCGCATATTTGACCCTTTATCTGTATTATTAGGGCCCATGGCCTTACTGACGTAGTGCTACCACATTGCAGGTATTCCTAAATGCAGTGACACGGGGTTCAATATGTGGTGTTGTGGGCAAGAGGCCGTCTCTACTACTAACTGACGCAGCCACAGGACTGGGCTCTGAAGGTGGACCGGTCTTCACTGAAGGACCTACGTGAGTAACTTCCCAGACCATTATGATGTTCTAGTTTGAATGTGACCAGTAACCGTACGTTTGTCAATATGGTATTTTGAATATGCCGAAGAATCGGTTGTACTACGCATAAATTCATAGGTATTTCCAACTTGGGTAAGTCCACTACGGTCCGATTACACCAGTGTTGATTATCTTACCAACTCCGAGTTTGTAGCAACAAGGGACCATTATGTACGACATAATTATTTTAATGTAACCTCGTCTCAGCAACTCCGAGTTAAGGTTTTGGCGCAAGACGTCCTAAGTATTCCAAATTACTTTCCCAACCACCAGTATTGCATCAAAACAGTCCTATCCCATTATCGAAATGTACGTAACTTTAAGAATTTTAGGCACGTTGAGGACGCTGACCTCAACATCTTATTTCTTATATATTTTTTTATATCTCACTGTCATGCTATTCTAAATAGTATCAACTTTCAATTTCAATTTATTTATTCGGTAACAATTTACATAGTGTTCGAAATAATCAGCATGAAACAGTAGGTATTGGATGTACAATTAATTAATAAGTATACAAGGATTTAATTTAAATTAGAAATTAGAATAAGAAGTAAAATTCATTTAATTAAAATAATATAGAATACCATGGACACATATTTTAAAATAACAATTCCAATAAATTAATAGCAATTTAAAACGTAAACAAAAATAACAATGAATTAAAAGCAATTTTAAACGAAAACAATAATCAAAAATATGTAATAAAAGTCAAACACAAATTATAACAGTTTAATCAAAAAATAAGATTCATCTATTGAGTAGAGACATCTTGCCAACAGATAAGCCTGAGCCTTGCCTTGAATGAGCTATGTACTTGTAGGCTTTTTAAACCCAGCGGTTTCTTTTTTCTGCCTGTTACTGTGGACTCCTATCCTACTGTCAGTTACCAAAACTGCGAATGTATATAATTATTATAAAATTTTATGAATTCCTGACTGTCTTTCCAGCAAGGAGCTTATAGGCACAGTGGTATGCGCGGTATCCTGGTGCCGCGGCGAGTGGGTGGGGCTGACGCTGGTGGCGCCGCTGATCTCCGTGCTGACCGCCAAGCTCAGGGTCGCGCCACAGCAGCCTGCCCGCCCGATAGACAAGCATCCACTGAACGATGTGATTAGTAAGTCTACTAGCATTCCAGATCCCAGCAGTTCCCAGCAATGAGCTGAAAGACACGGAAGGTCTTTCTAGTGAAAGAACTGATAGGCACTTAGGAATCCCTTTCCAGCAAGAAGCTGATAGACACAGTAGTCCTTTCCAGAAAGGAGTTCAAAAGCACTGTAGCCCTTTGCAGCAAGGAAACAAGTCAAGAGTGAATAGGTTACTTCTAGGCAGGCGTGCTTCACCGTAGACCACATCATCGCTTACCATCAGGCGAGATAGTGGTCAAAAGCTAGTCTATCGATAAATGAAAAAATAAAAAGGGTAACAATATTGTATGACAAATTGTCAATTTAACCTCGCTTTAGCAACTAACTCTCAGTTAATTTGTTCTTGTTAGTGGACCTTAGTAGCTTTCAACGCTCACTCTTTTTACCTGACTGCCAAAGGAGGGTAATGTATTTATCAGTCTATGTATGTAAGTATGTGTGTATGTTTGTTCCTATGTGGCGTTCTAGAGGCTAAACGCGTTGGCCGATTTTGATGATTCTTACGTCAATCGATTCGTCTTAACCCTGCTAGTGTCACTGGCTATATAAAAATTCGAAAAATAAAAAATGGCGGATTCCGGGCGCCATTGTGTGGAAGAAAAAAAAATCTACTATACCCATTGTGTGGGGTATCAAAATAAAGGGTTTTAAGAGGTGATTTCAAAAATATATAATACTTGTATGTTTAAATGTACCTCATTAAAAAAAATAACGAAAAAGAAGAAAATCATGCTGTGCAGGAGGATACATCTGGTTTTGGTCAGCCAGCTCGCGAATATGTATCCTCCGACTGCACAGCATGATTTTCTTCTTGTTAACGTCTTTTTAGTTCGCTTTTTAAGCAGTCGGGTTTTTCATTTTTTAAATTAACTTTTTTTTGATCTTATAGGTTACTTCTAGGCAAGCGTGCTTTACCGTAGACCACATCATCGCTTACCATCAGGCGAGATAGTGGTCAAACGCGTGCCTATCGGTAAAAAATAAAATTAAAAAGAAACCAATATTGTATTACAAACTGTCAATTTAACCTCGCTTTAGCAACTAACACTCAGTTAATTTGTTCGTGCAAGCCGGCTTTAGTAAATTATAATCTACTAGCTGACCCGGCAAACTTTGTTTTGCCATAAAAACACCAAACATTCATCTAACCTACCTAACTCTACCAACCCTACCCTACCTACCCTACTCTACCTACCCTACCCTACCTACCCTACCCTACCTACCCTACCCTACCTACCCTACCCTACCTACCCTACCCTACCTACCCTACCCTACCTACCCTACCCTACCTACCCTACCCTACCTACCCTACCTACCCTACCTACCCTACCCTACCTACCCTACCTTACCTACCCTACCCTACCCTACCCTACCCTACCCTACCCTACCTACCCTACCTACCCTACCCTACCTACCCTACCCTACCTATCCGACCCTACCTACCCTACCCTACCTACCCTACCCTACCTACCCTACCTACCCTACCTACCCTACCCTACCTACCCTACCCTACCTACCCTCGGTTTAGTACTCGTCAGTTTGGCTTCATGCCCCAGAGGAGCACCGAGGACGCCCTCTATACGCTAGTGGAGCACGTAAAGGACAAGTTGAGGCTGAAGAAGCTAATTGTCCTGGTGTCATTGGATATAGAGGGCGCCTTCGATAGCGCCTGGTGGCCAGCCATAAGGGTCAGACTGGCTGAGGAAAAGTGCCCGGTTAACGTCAGGAGGCTGATTGACAGCTATCTCGACGGTAGGAAGGTCAAGGTTCGGTATGCCGGGGAGGAATGCACGCGAGAGACTAGCAAGGGCTGTGTTCAGGGGTCGATCGGTGGTCCAATCCTGTGGAACCTCGTTCTCGACCCACTACTGCAAGACCTTGAGCAGCGTGGAATTTACGTGCAGGCGTTCGCGGATGATATCGTCTTGGTCGTGGATGGGGACACGGCGACTGAAGTCTCAAGGTCTGCCAATGCAGCCCTCGCCCATGTTCAGGGTTGGGGCGTCCGAAATAAGCTGAAGTTTGCACCGCACAAAACCTGTGCGATGACCATAACCAATAAGCTTAAGTACGACACCCCAATACTAAACATGGCCGGGGTCGACATCGGTATGGTCAAGAAAATGAAGTTGCTGGGTCTAACCATAGACGAAAAGCTCACTTTTAATGAGCATGCCGCGAATGTCTGCAAGAGGGCAGCTAGCGTATACAAGCGGCTGTCCCGAGCCGCAAAGGTGAGCTGGGGATTAAACACGGAAGTCATACACACAATTTACACAGCAACGATTGAGCCCATAGTTACGTACGCAGCCGCAGCCTGGGCACCCGCTACAAAAAAGTTGGGTATACGGAAGAAGCTAGGCTCTGTTCAACGAGGATTTGCTCAGAAGCTCTGCAAATCTTACCGTACTGTCTCTCTGAACTCGGCACTGGCGCTGTCTGGGATACTACCTCTAGACTTGCGCATACAAGAGGCAGCCGCCCTGTATGAAGCGAGGAGAGGGTCATCCCGGTTTGTGCCGGGAGACAGGGAGATTGAGAGTGCGGTGGGGTTTGCAGAAGCCCCTCATCCAGCTACACAATTGCCCCTGGAGTTCATGTGCCTGGCAGATCAAGAGTTACTAGACAGTAACAATGTGCAGGCGGTGCGAATCTTCACCGACGGCAGCAAGATTGAGGGGAAGGTCGGAGCCGCATTATCCATTTGGGATAATGATGGTGAAGTCCGGAGTCTCAAGCTTAGCCTTGCCGCGTACTGCACAGTCTACCAGGCGGAACTCCTGGCCATTTGCAAAGCGACCGAAGTGATCCTCGCGCGGCAAGAGGCGAGCTATGGTTTGTACAGCGACTCAATGTCCGCATTGCATTGCGTGCGGCATTTGTAATTCAAAAAAGAGCATTTGTAATTCAAAAAAGCACATGCGGCATTTGTAATTCAAAAAAGAGCATTAAGGACAATGCTCCGCTTAAAACAGACGGAATCATGTAGGGACCATTTCATTAGACATACAATTTTGACTGTGCCATGCCTCTATATACTAGTATTGCTAACTAATTTTGTAAAAAATTTGCACAAACTCGAAACCGACGAGCAAAGACAAGCTAGACATAAAACTCGAAGGAAAGACTTACCTAACGTAATCCAACCGAAATTGAACGTGGTTCAACACAGTCCCAGATATCAGTCAGTCTTTTTATACAACAAGTTACCCGTAGAATACAAAATGATAAATAGTGCAAACCTATTTAAAAACAAATTCAAGACATACTTATTGAGGAAGGGCTTTTACAGTGTTGATGAGTTTCTAGAGGACTAACGAAAATAATGTTATTGGATTAATTGGAATACGGATTATTATCATAACGATTATTCATGTTTGGATTATTATATTTTTATTTTGTATTTGGATATGTGACATTATTGTTTTGCTCAAGAAATACCATTGACATTTATTTTTGACATTGAATTTTTCTTATATATTTTTTTTTTTTTTTTTTTAAATTTTATTTTGACTTGTATTATTTGGCATTTGGATTATTATAATTATTATTGTGTTATTGCTCATGTGACATTATTGATCTTTTTATATGCAGTATTGAATTTTACTATTGACATTTAATTTTTAACTTGTCTGGAATGATTTTAAAATGGAAATTGGATTATTGTTATAATTTTTTTTTTTTTTTCTTGGATGTGTGACATTATTTATTTGCTATTGAATTTTAGTTTTGTCATTTAATTTTTCTTATTTTGACTTGAATGATTTAATTTGGTTTATTTTGTTATTACATAAATGTGAATTTATTGATATTTTTATATTAATTATTATTTTCGACATTTTAAATTTTACTTTGCTGAAACGATTTTAAATCAGAATTTGGATTATTGTTATTATTTAAATGTTTTTTTTTTTTCTTTTGTTGTTGGATAACTGTTTTCAATTACTATTGTTATTTACACGTATTTTTCGATCGGACTTTTTTATGGTGTTGTCTCTATTTTACTTATTACTTTCTACACAATGTATATTGTTAAGAAATAAATGACTTATGACTTATGACTTATGCAGACTCTTGCAAACCATGGCTCTCTCCATCCCCTGGCAGTTCGCGCGCGCGCCAACCTGGCTCACGCCCTGGGCCAGAGCAAAGCTGTGTCTTTGTTCTGGATCAAGGCCCACGCGGGCCTGCCGGGGAATGAGCGAGCGGACGAGTTGGCTAAGGAGGCAGCATTGTCGTTACGGAGGAAGCCGGACTACGACCAGTGTCCGGTTTCATTTATCAAGCGACAGATCCGTTTGGAAACGCTTGATGAATGGAATCGAAGATATGTGTCGGGTGAGACTGCCTCGGTGACGAAAATGTTTCTTCCGGATGCAATAGCGGCTTTCCGTATTGTACAACAGGTGCGGCCCGAAGGCGTCCTCACGCAAGTTTTGACGGGGCACGGTGGGTTCTCTGAATACTTGAATCGCTTCAAATGTAAGGAGAGCCCATCGTGCGTCTGCGATCCAGGCGTGGCAGAGACTGTCCAGCACATACTTGTAGAATGCCCGTTATTTATCAGGGAGCGCTACCAACTTGAATGTGAGCTGGACAGGAAAATAACGAAGGAGAGCCTGCATGGGCTCATGGACAAGAAAACAAGGGAAAAGTTCTTAGTATATTGCGTTAACTTGGCAAATGTAGTCATTGCACGAAACAAAAGCTGAAGCGTCACTATGTTTCACTTTTATTTTGTAACAATAATAGCTTAGAAGCATAGGAAAACACGCACAAAACTGCAGTGGCTATAAAGTATTAAGTAGTACCTAAGTTTACTGAATGTCGTCTCTGTGTTGATTGTGTGATAGACGGCACTATTGTGTTTCTATCCCTAGCTGTAATTCTTGTACCTATTTTCACTGTGATAACCATTTGTATACTGTGATAAATAGCACTATTGTACCATTTTATGTAATAATAGCACCTTTTGCGCAATGTTTTATAATAGCAACTTTTGCTCAAATCGTTTTAATATAACCCTTGTATTTATTGTGTTTTATTGTGAACCTTTTATTATCTGTTAAATAAATAAATTATGCCCTTAGAATAGATTAAATAAAAGTGGGAGTCCTACCCACAGAATGCAAGATGATGAATGTAAGAAAGAACTAGTATGAGGAATGAATGTACGAGAGGCATAAAAGATTGACCGGAAAGACAGAGGTTAAGCACATAAGGCGCCAATTTCGTTGGTGGGGATTAGTATTAAGTAAAAAAAAAAAAAAAAAAAAAAAAAAAAAAAAAAAAAAAAACCCTACCTACCCTACCCTACCTACCCTACCCTACCTACCCTACCCTACCCTACCTACCCTGCCTACCCTACCTACCCTACCTACCCTACCTACCCTACCTACCCTACCTACCCTACCTACCCTACCTACCCTACCTACCCTACCTACCCTACCTACCCTACCCTACCCTACCCTACCTACCCTACCCACCTACCCTACCCTACCTACCCTACCCTACCTACCCTACCCTACCTCCCTACCCGAACCGCTAGCCCGTGCAGACACGTTTTTGCGAGCTCCGCACCTCAAAAATCGCTTCAGAAGTCTATCAATCGGAAAAAACGAAAGAGTTATATCAAACGTTGCGGGCAAGTGAGACCTATCGAATAGTGTATTCAGAAGAAAAATCGGATAATAAACAACCAAATTGTGACGTAAAACGGTTAAATTCTAACCCTTAAAGTGCGGCAAATACACGAAAGTTTGGAAAGTTGCGTGCAGCGTCCGATTAGTCGGCGCGAGCCCTATTTTTTTAATCGATGTAAATAACAGCCACCTCAGTGAGTACACGACCTGGGAGTTCTAGATTTTTGGCCCCCGCTAAGCCTGGTCTACACAGCCTTTTCTAGAGCGCGGCAGTTAAAAGTCATAGAAAAAACAGTGACAAACGGAACCCTGAAGGGAAACGAGTGCAGTGCGTAAACGGTCGCGACGACAATATAGTGTTGTTTTGCTATCTTATAGACAATCTCAGTGGCTACACCCTATTCAAAATTTGGATTTTTTGTATAATTGTTGCCATTTTCGGCCCACTTTTTTCCGAAATCGAAGAGGAAAAAAGGTGAATTTTCTGCGGAAAACCCGCATCCTCCCCGAAATCGAGGAAAATCTGATTATCAAAGAGAGTGATCGTGAGTGACTGAGTGCCCCTGTCGTTCCTGGAACTCCGGAAAATTTCTTCCGTGAGTCCCCAGACCTCAACTTGCGGCTCAAGCCGCCCGGAAAAAAATTCCGCGAGACCAGAACTCGTGGAAGTCAAACTGGGAGGTGCAATCTGCGAGATTTGAGGACCTGACAGCCTACCAAGAGCAGCTGGCAACCATCCTGAGAATTTTCATAGCGATCATAAGAGCGAAAGTGCAATAACAAGGTATTTGCTGTCCGATTTTTGTTTGTCTCTTTTAAAATAATTAATTTCTCATTCATATTTCCAAATTTCCCCCCTTTTATCTTAGCATCGAATAGTCAAATCAATTATTTATTATTGGGAAAATAACCAAAAAATTAAAATTAATATAACATGTCAAAATCGAAATAGTTAAAAATTTTAAATTGTTCTCACGCTACATTATTAACTTTGTTCATCTTGTTTACTAAATTTAGATTTTAAAAAGCTTAGAACTCGGTCTGGGATTATCCTAGCCGAAAAGTGAGACCGCTATAAAAGTTTTTGATACATAAAGTATCTTCTTGCACTTTTACATTTTGGAAAAGGGACGAAACAAAAAAGTAGTTTTTCAAACATACATCGGAAGTAATATCACGCCATACTCCACGTGTCGGGTGTGAAGATTCTTGTTATTAGGTTAAATGTGTAAATGTGTAAATTATTTTAATTTAGTTTTGGACTAAGTCTTTGGGACAGGGCAATTTACACCCGGAAAACGAGCAAAATTTTAGCTATAATTGCAGTCTTTTTGGACGATTTTAAATTATATTATATTATTGACAATAATTAAAATAATTTAAAAAAATCTAATATATCATTCTTTAAATATTCACTATACTACACTAGTATAGTATTTCAACAACTCGGGGATAACTAAGCTCGACAACCGCCCTTTTTTTTTTTTTTTTTTTTTTTTTTTTTATTTTTTTTTGTTTTACACTGAAATAAGCATATTTTTGCTCATATTTTTTTTTAAACATTTTTAACTGTTGACATATAGTAGCACTCTTGTGCTACTATATTTTAGTATAAGACAATTGTAGCATTTTATTGCGTACTAAATTTAGACATTTAAACTAGGACATATAGCAGTACTATTGTACGGCTATACTATAGGATAGGACAAAATTATTAAACTGCTGATCAGTACCCTACTTGATACGGAGAACATCAACAGTGACACATAAAGCGGGGTATCCTATACAATACCCCCTTTACAATTTACATATTAAATTGACAGTAAAATCTACTTTTGACACACACTTATAAGGCCTTTTACAACCTTATAAGTGTAATTTTACCAAGCGCTACCAAACCCCTCATAGCCAAGATGATGAGCAGGACACCAGCCCAAAACAAGGACAAAGACGATGCCATCCCCAAAAAAGCGGGCATTAACCCCACTCTGAACTCCACCTTCACCAGGACTACACCGGAGAAGACATCACCGGTGATTAAGTCAATAGTAAGGAAAAGTATCGGAGAGTGGGAAGCAGCAAAAACTGAAACCACAAGGAAGTCTCAAACAAAACCACAAACCCCTCCCGAGAAACCAAAAAGTGCCCTCTCTACCTCCGCCACTACCGCCACGCCACCCACCCTGGTTGAGCAAGCTAAGCCACGAGACAAAGTGACGGAAGCCAGGATCTGCCTAGCTAAAATTAAGACCCAGCTAGGCCTTTCGAGGAACACAAAAACCGAAATAAAGGTTGAAATCACTTTGGCCGCGGAAAAACTATACAATCTAGTAAAGGAGGCAGAGTTTACGACCAAAGGCAAAAAGTTGGAACTGCCTCAGAAATCGCCAAAACACCAAAGGGCGAACCTGGAAGGGATAGCGGAGGTGGAAAAAGAAATGGAGAGGGAGGCTTTCAGAAAAATGCTCGCTGACCATGCTGAATTAATCAAGCAGAACACCGAAAACATGGTGAAACTGCAGGATAGCCTGGAACAAGCCGAAAAGCAGACCTACGCGGGCGTAGCGTCTTCCGCTAGGAGATATCCTCCGGAGCGGACTGCGCTGCACTCGCTAGTGGTCACGGCGACAGACGAGCAGGAGACCGGTGAGATGGTATTTAACAGAATAAGAGAAGTGGTAAATCCGAAGGAGGGAGGAGTGGAAGTAGAAAGAATTAGAAAGGCCAAAGATAGGAAGGTAATAATGGGCTTTAGGAATCAGGAGGAAAGGGAGAAAGTAAAGGCCAGGCTGACAAAGTCAGATAACCTGAGAGCCGAAGACTTAACAAATAAAGACCCATTAGTTGTGCTCAAAGACGTGATGCAGTACAACAGCGACGAGGAAATTCTTGGTGCGCTGAAGAAACAAAATAGGGATTTGTTTAAAGGACTCGGCGAAGCCGATAGACTTGAGATCGCCTATAGGAAGCGCACGAGAAATCCGCACCAAAGCCATGTCATAGTGCGGGTGTCCCCCACAATTTGGCGGCGAATGACGGAGGCTGGGTCGGTACACATCGAATTCCAAAGGATTCGAGTGGTCGACCAGTCTCCGTTAGTCCAGTGCTCGCTATGTCTGGGATACGGACACGGCAGACGTTTCTGCCAGGAAAACCAGGCAAGGTGTAGCCATTGTGGGGGCGCCCACATGAAGGCAGACTGCCCAGACTGGCTTGAGGGAGCGGGCCCGTCATGCTGTAACTGCACGCGGGCAAAACTTGATAAAGTGGAGCACAACGCCTTCAGCCAAGAGTGCCCCATAAGAAGGAAATGGGATGCAATGGCCCGAAGCAAGACGGCGTATTGCTAAGGTGGTCACCGGCGGAATATCTGACTCAGTCACTAGGCCATACGTAGTAGCCCAAGCAAACTTGCAAAGAAAGGCACTGGCAACTAACGAATTAATGCTTGAGGCGAACAAAAGGAATATGGCCTTTGCACTGCTCCAGGAGCCGTACATCGGAGGCATAGGTAGAATGAAGGACTACCGAGGCGCTAGAATTTACCAGTGCGATAGAATGGAAGACGGTGCCGTCAAGACAGCAATCGCTGTCTTCGACGGTGACATAGACGTCGTCCAGTGCCCGGACTTCACCACACCTAACATCACGGTGGTGAAGATGAGGACAATTGCCTGGGAGATCGCGGTAGTCTCGTTCTACTTCGAACCAAAGCCAGAACCGATAGGGCCATACTTGGAGCAGCTTAAAAAGATTGAGCGGAATTTCGGCCGGCGGATCATTATGGGAGGCGACGTCAACGCGCAAAACTCTTGGTGGGGAAGCTATAAAGCAAATGAAAGAGGGAGAGAGGCGGCTGGTGCCCTGGACGAGATGGATTTGCAGGTGCTCAACGTCGGCAGCACTCCAACGTTCCACACAGTTCGTGGAACCAGACTCTACACGAGCATAGTCGATATAACGGTATGTACGACGGAGCTGCTCGGCCTGGTGGATGACTGGAAGGTTGTGGAGGGTTTGACGAGCTCAGACCACAATACCATCACCTTTAAGTTGGCCTTGGAGAAGGCAAGGGGTATACAAATAAGTAGAACAACACGCATATTTAATAGCAGAAAAGCAGACTGGGACCAATTTCGTGAGAAATTGGCCCAGTTGCTCACCGAACAAAAAATTAATCCTTCAGACATAGAAAAAATTAAAAACGAAACAGAATTAGAACACAAAATTAAAACATTTCAAAACTCCATAATAGAAGCAGCAAACACAAGTATACCCCTAATAAAGCCAAATAACAGGGTCAACTTACCATGGTGGTCAGAGGAGCTCGCCACGCTGAAGAGGGCAGTCGCCACCAAAAGGCGCAGGATCCGCTGTGCAGCACCTGTCAGGAGAGCGGCTGTCGTCGCTGAGTACCTGCAAATAAAAAACGAATATGAGACCAAAGCCAGAAATGCACAGACAGAAAGCTGGAAAGCATTCTGTGAGAGACAAGATGGGGAAGGGCTATGGGACGGCATATACCGCGTCATAAGCCGAACCAAAAAACGGCACGAGGACTTGCCCCTGACCGTGAACGGAAAGGTACTGGACAATCTCCACTCTGCCGAATTGCTGGCGGAAACATTTTACCCGGGGGACAGAAGGGATGAGGATAGCGAAGAACACAAGCGTGTTAGGATGTTAGCGGAAAAAGTGAACGTCATGGGTCATGGTGAAAAACATGACCCACCGTTCACTATCGAGGAGCTAAACTCCTCCATACGCACCTTCAACCCTAAGAAAGCCCCCGGGGCGGATGGCCTCACGGCCGACATCTGCCAGCGTTCGATTGACCACGATCCGGGAAATTTCCTAGCACTGGCTAACAAGTGCTTGGAGCTGGGCTACTTTCCCGGGACCTGGAAGGAAGCCACAGTTGTGATCCTCAGGAAACCCGGGAAGAAGAGTTATACAGCTCCAAAATCTTACAGACCAATTGGCCTGTTACCGGTACTGGGAAAAGTCTTGGAAAAAATGGTCATAAACAGAGTGAAATGGCACATTATACCGAAACTCAGTACTCGCCAGTACGGGTTCATGCCCCAGAAGAGCACGGAAGACTCCCTCTATGATCTAGTTGGGCACATACGCAGCAAGCTAGCAGAGCGCAAGCTGATAGTAATGGTGTCACTAGACATAGAGGGAGCTTTTGACAGCGCATGGTGGCCAGCTATAAGAACCAGACTGGCTGAGGAAAAATGCCCGGTAAATGTGAGGAGAATCATAGACAGCTACCTCAATAACCGAAGGGTCAGGGTCAGGTACGCAGGTGAAGAGGTAGTACGGGAGACGTCGAAGGGCTGTGTACAGGGATCGATTGGAGGACCGATTCTCTGGAACACCCTCCTGGACCCCCTACTAAAGGGGCTGGAGGAACGGGGAGACTACTGCCAAGCCTTTGCTGACGACGTGGTGCTAGTATTTGATGGCGACTCAGCGATCGAGATCGAGCGAAAGGCGAATGACGCCCTCGCCCATGTTTATCAGTGGGGTGTTAGTAGCAAGTTGAAATTCGCACCGCATAAAACAAATGCGATGGTAATAACGCGGAAACTGAAATACGACACTCCGCGACTAAGCATGGGAGGGGTAGCCATTGGCATGACGCAGGAAATTAAAATCCTGGGGCTAACGATCGACAACAAGCTTACATTCAACAAGCACGTAGTGAATGTGTGCCAAAAGGCGATTGGTTTTTACAAGCAGTTGTCGAGGGCTGCGAAGGTCAGCTGGGGACTCCACCCCGACGTCATCCGCACCATGTACACGGCAGTAGTCGAACCGATCATAATGTACGCAGCAAGTGCATGGGCACCCGCAGTCACCAAGCTGTGCGTAACGAAGAGGTTAAATGCGGTCCAAAGAGGATTTGCACAGAAATCGTGCAAATCCTATCGCACCGTATCCCTGAACTCGGCGCTAGTGCTAGCTGGGATACTTCCTCTTGATCTCCGAATACGAGAGGCAGCTGCCCTGTATGAGGCGAGGAGGGGGTTGCCCCGGTTGGAGCTAGGAGATAGGGACGTTGAGCGACGCACAGCATTTGCCTCGACACCCCACCCGGCGGAACATATGAGTCTGCAGTTCATATGCCTGGCAGACCAAGAACAACTCGCACACCACTGCACACAAGCAGTGCAGATATACACGGACGGCAGCAAAATTGATGGAAAGGTGGGGGCGGCATTGTCTCTCTGGAGCAATGGCGTCGAAACCAAATGCCAGAAGATGAAGCTGTCGTCTCACTGTACGGTCTACCAGGCGGAACTGCTGGCCATATGTAAAGCCACGCGGGAGATACAAAAGCACAATGCAGGGTCTTTTGGCATTTTCAGTGACTCACGATCGTCACTGGAAACGGTCGCAAACCACCGCTCTTCTCATCCCCTCGCAGTCGAAACCAGGGAGAACCTGCGAAAGTGCAGCATCCAAAACAAGCGTGTGTCTTTGTTTTGGATCAAGGCGCACGCGGGACTGGAGGGAAATGAGAGAGCCGACCACTTGGCCAAAGAAGCGGCATTATACCTTAAAAAGAGGCCAGATTACGACCAGTGTCCGGTGTCATTCGTCAAGCGACAAATCCGAAAGGATTCGCTTGTCGAATGGAACTTGAGGTACAGAATGGGTGAAACAGCCGCGACGACGAAACTTTTCTTCCCGGACGCTGTCGATGCTTATAAAATTGTCAGAAAAATTAGACCAACAGGGATAATAACCCAAGTAATGACTGGGCATGGTGGGTTTTCAGAATACCTGAACAGGTTCAAGTGTAAGGAAAGCCCATCATGCGTATGTGACCCTGACAAAGATGAGACAGCGATCCACGTACTGACCGACTGCCCGGTCTATGGCCCCGATAGGTATGAGCTTGAACAGAAAATAGGGACAGACATTACAACTGAGAATTTAAATAAACTTATCGCAGACAAAAAACACAGTACAGCTTTTATCGAATTCTGTGTTAAAACGGCACAAAGAACGATAGAAAGGAATAAAAATTAACAGCATTGCTCAAAACTCTATATGGATATATATATAGTAGGTAGCAAACAGTACGATAAAATACCTATAGATAAAATAGAAGTAAGATATCGTATAACATACTGTGCAAGTAGCTAATATAGTCTGTAAATATAAGTAAATTGAGAAACTCATTATGTAAATGGATATAGATTAAATAGAGTAAAGAACTATGTAAAGTGCAAAAGTTCTTAGAACAAATGAGTCCCCAAAGTCTCGGACTAAGTCCGAGGGAGATCTGTGTAAGGCAGGAGGGGTTTTAGTCAGTTGGAGCCTGACACTATCCAGGCTGGCTCGTATTGTGAGGCAGCTTGGGTGTAAGTCCGACCGGATTTCCCCGTCTGCCAAATCAAAAAAAAAAAAAAAAAAAAACCCTACCCTACCTACCCTACCTACCCTACCCTACCTACCCTACCCTACCTACCCTACCCTACCTACCCTACCCTACCTACCCTACCCTACCTACCCTACCCTACCTACCCTACCCTACCTACCCTACCCTACCTACCCTACCCTACCTACCCTACCCTACCTACCCTACCCTACCTACCCTACCCTACCTACCCTACCCTACCTACCCTACCCTACCTACCCTACCCTACCTACCCTACCCTACCTACCCTACCCTACCTACCCTACCCTACCTACCCTACCCTACCTACCCTACCCTACCTACCCTACCCTACCTACCCTACCCTACCTACCCTACCCTACCTACCCTACCCTACCTACCCTACCCTACCTACCCTACCCTACCTACCCTACCCTACCTACCCTACCCTACCTACCCTACCCTACCTACCCTACCCTACCTACTCTACCCTACCTACCCTACCCTACCTACCCTACCCTACCTACCCTACCCTACCTACCCTACCCTACCTACCCTACCCTACCTACCCTGCCCTACCTACCCTACCCTACCTACCCTACCCTACTTACCCTATAAACCTCACGGAGCCCGAGACCTTTCCAACGAATGCAAAACCGTGGAAATCGGTTCGTGCGTTCTGGAGTTATAGCGTCAGGTTATTGTGACTGTCAAATAATAACAGACAAATAATTAGCAATAAATTAAAATTGCGACTATAATTTGAGATTTAAACTATCCTATCTCTCAAGTTGGATCGAACTGCACATGGTGTGCGAATTTTATTATAATCGGTTAAGTGGTTTAGGAGTCCATTGAGGACAAACATTGTGACACGAGATTTATATATATTAAGATAAGATAGGCTCGCGTTGGACCACCATCTCACCTGATGTTAAGCAATGATGCGGTCTATGGTGAAGCACGCTTGCCTAGAAGAAACCTATTCACTCTTGACTTAAAGACCCCAAGGTCGTAGCTATCAGGGAACAAAGACTCCGGAAGGGAGTTCCACTCCTTAGCTGTGCGCACAATGAAAGTATTAGCAAAACGCTTTGTGCGTATGGGCGGGATGTCTCTATTGTTACTTTCTTTGTACTACAGCACTTTCTTCCCTTGCAGGTGAGATAGACTCGTGCTGCGTGCTGGTCCGCTGCGGGCTGTCGTGGGGCGCCGGCGTGTACTTGGGCGGCGGCTACGTCGTCACCTGCGCGCATACCGTCAAAACTGTGAGGATAATTAGTACAGAGATGTTCCTCTAGCGGAATGTTTCTTTTTTAAACGTAACTAGACGTGTATAGTCGGAAAGTAACCCACGGTAACATTTATTTATTTAACTTGCACACACTATCTTACATGTTGAACCCAATACATTAGAGTGATTAAAATCTTAATCTAAAATCGGTTCTTACCCAACATACTACCGGGATAAAAAGCTATGTGTATTCCAGACTATAATCTATCTCTGTACCAAATTTAATCGAAATCCGTTCAGTCGTTCTGGTGTTATTCAGTAACAAACCATCCATCCATCCATACATTCGTAGTTAAGTATAAGATAAGATATTAGTAAGCAGGTGGCGTTCTGTAGTTTCTGCCTACCCCCGTGGGAAAAAGGCGTGAGTTTATGTATGTATTAGTAAGATATACGGGGAGTCTGATACCGAAGCGAAAAAAATGCATGGATTCAATACATGATTCTGGACCCCTAAGTGTTGGTATTTTTGGTAGGTTTATTCATACTTTTGAACAAAATAAAAAATTAGCAATTAACCTACGAAAAATGCCAACGTTAGAAGGTCCTGGTATTTTTTTCGCGTCGGTTTCAGACACATACTGTATAGTAGGAAGGACTTCACTCTATGTATATGGCTTGGGTTGGGTGAACCTCATGGATAAATAATAACAGTCGTACAGTCGATCTTCGAGGTTAAGCAACGCTCCGCAGTCGGTCAGTAGATGGGTGACCATCTTTATGTAGCGGGATTCGCAGTTGGTCCTGGCTATAATTGGAAGATCGTTACGAGTAGTCAGAACTCAGAAGCCTGAAATGTGACATCAGTATGCCATGGGATATCGTGTTACCCAGCAGCTGGTTTGTGGAGGTACTCAGCTGAATCCGGTTAAACTGGAACAGAGTTGGGAATATTAAATAATAATAATAAATCCTTTATGTCACTCTTCACAAAGGTTCACATCAGTATATACTTACATACTACATTTATATAATACCAACAAAAACCAAGTATAAAAAATATGACCCCTTGTGAGAGACTGGAATCCATACTAGGATACCCTGTGTGACGGATCACCAGGCTCTCACTCCGAATCAGCATCTATATCAATTATTGCTATACTTATATCTTTACAAATCACATTAGAATGTTATCAGGAGATAATAATATTGTTAATCCAACACAACTACGAGAAAATATAAAAAGGGTAACATTTAATTCCAAATTAATAAACAAACAGAAAAAAAAAAAAAATTTAGGTAGATATCATTATCGAAATAACAAGTGATGCTTGTGAGAGTGTGCATATAAAAGAAAGTTTGTATGAAGGTGTTAGCGTGAGTGAGCGCATGTATTTTGGCTATTTAAGGCGATATATACGCCCCAATGTAACGCAGTACTGGCCGTGCGCCCGCTCGATGCAAAAATATCAAAATTGAACCTCCTTTTGAACAGTTTTGTTTGCAAAATATTATTTGATTTACATAAGCTATGTTAGGTATGAAGAAATGCCAGCCATCAATTTTTCTGTATAAAAATATTTTTAAACATCCAAGTCAATCAAGTTTTGGAGGAGTTTCCAAAAGTTGCGAAAAAATATCGTGTTGTTAATTATTTTTTTAAAGCAAAACTATTAGTTACACGAAAAAACCTTGTGTTCAAAATTATGTACATGAATCAGTAATAAATATATATTTTTTTCAAACTTTATAACCTAGCTGTTACTGAGGAGTATGCTTTAGAAAGTTACCGTTTTACGGCACTAAAGCGTATGTGGTAAAGCCACAAAAATTCTACTAGGGTACAATGAGCAACTGCTGCGCGGCATCGTAATCCAACCCTTGTAACCAGACTGAGAGATTTTTTTGCAAAGCTGTTTAGGAATTGCATAAATTGATAAGACTTCGTTAATTTTGTTGTACAGATTATTAGGCAGATTGTATAAATGTACTAGCGACCCGCCCCGGCTTCGCACAGGTAGTAGAGCATACGCCTACTTGTTTCTTCTGTAGTAGGGTCGCGTGTGAGAACCGCGCTTTAATTTATTTTCGCGCGTTTTAGTTTTATATATTATATACTTTATTGGGGGAGGCCTATGTCCAGCAGTGGACGTCTTTCGGCTGATAATATGATGATTGACTAAAACGGATTAAGCAGCGTTTTCGATGCAAGCTCGCAGGTGGTTTGATTTTTCCGACATTTTTAATAATTATTATTATAATTATAATAATTATTAATAATTATTGTCATATTATATTTCAACCAATTTACACAAAACTTTTACAAATTATACACCTAAACCTTCCTCATGAATCACTCTGTTTATTGGTGTAAACCGCATGAAAATCCCTTCAGTTGTTTTTGAGTTTATCGCGAACATACAGCCAGACTTTATAATAAACTTCTCTCTAACAGTTTTATAATAAACTAGCCCCTGCCAGCGGCTTCGCCCGCGTGTATTATACATATAAACCTTCCTCTTGAATCACTCTGGGCCGGTTTTTGAAGTAGACTTCACATCTCAAATCCGCTAACAATTTGTCACAAATTAACCAGCCGTCAGTTGTCAGTGAGTTTCTCAACACTTCATCATCGAGAAATTACGTAATCACTTGTTACATTTCATAATTTATTTCGGTTGGCTACCCTAGTTAGTATTCATTCACTACTATAACGTAATCAGTAACTTTAAATAGTATTTTATCTTGAGCGGCTGGGTTGGTGTAGCCGCCAAGTTAAGCAAACCTTACCAAGGACGATTTTTGGATGGGTAACCACGTTTTTTTTATTTGCTTGTTTTTGGATAGGTTACCCCACACAAGTTAAGCAACACCTACCAAGGTTAGTCTTTGGATGGGTGACCGCTTTTTTTTGGTTCGTTTGTTTTGGATGGCTGACCCCGCCAGGGTAAGCAACACTTACCAAGGTCAGTTTTGGGATGGGCGACCACTTTTTTTGGTTCGCTTGTTTTTGGATGGGTGACGCTTCGCACCTATCCCAAGACTGACCTTGGTAAGTGTTGCTTACCCTGACGGGGTCACCACCCCAGTCGCTTCAACTTAAACACAAATCTATCCAGAAACTGACCTCGGTAAGTACTAAGTACAGGGTACAGTAAACATTAATGCGCGTGAGGCACGTTCTTTTATTTATTTTTTATTTACCTAAATACAAAATAACTATTTTTGATAATTGTGTCAAGTTTTTATAATGTAATTAATTTAAAAAGTTTGTAAAATCCTATATTTTTTAAATCTTGCTAATTAAATAATTGATCTAAATTAACATATTTTTTATAACTCAACCCATACCATAGTTTTCGCCGACCCCTATTATCTTTATATTGTAATATAAAAGCCTTTAAAATCAAGGCCATACCCTGACCAAAAAATCAGCATGAGATATGAGCATTCCTATTGGCATAGCGGCACTGGTGGCACATGAATTACAGTAGTGAATACGCCCAGATTTTAGAAAAAAATCTTTATAAAATCAAACATTGGTCTTTTGAAAAAAATTAATCTACCAAAATGTTCGTTGTCAAATTGTCTATCCATTAGTGTTAGTACAAAAAAATATTAATGAACACTTTACGAGGAGTTGCATGCTATCAATCATTATTTCTCATTTTTATGGTTTCGTTGGAAGGAGATTAGTGAAACATAAAAAAAAAAGAAATCTACAATTTTGGAATCAATAATATGTAGAAATTTAATGTATTTTTATTAGTTGATATTTAATTTAAATAACGAGTAGATAGCTCCTAAAAACTGCACGTAAAACGGCTAGCGCGGCGTTTTGCTCGGGGTAGCGCCTTATTCGCCAATTACCAACAATTTTAAATTAGGCTCGTTGACAAGAGATTAGCATTGAAAATGGTTCTCAGAAACTGAAAACTGCTGCAACATGTGGTTTATTCGAGATTTTTCTCAAATGTGACAAATTGTTAAACGCTTGTCACATTTGGGTGTTGAGAAACTGAAAGTAGAATTAACAGTCGATTACGTTAACAGCCCGATAATTGAGACCTGGGAAACTGGTATCTATTAAAAAAAATGGCATCAAAATCGGTTGCGTAGTTTTAAAGATCTAAGCATACATAGGGACAGACAGACAGCGGGAAGCGACTTTGATTTATACTATGTAAAACAAGGATAAGGATGTAATGATAGTGATAGGGCTCGGGTGTTTGCAACACCGAGAATTGTGGAAGGCAATGGAAGAAACCTGTACCCAGCAGTGGGACAACATAGATTGACAAAAACAAATATGGCTCGGTCCCAGAAAATGTGTTTTTTTGACGTCATCATCAGCCTTTTAATGGTCCCACTGCTGGGACACAGGTTTCCTCTCTGTGAGAGGGAATGGGCCTTAATCCACCACGTGGGCCCAGTGCGGATTGGTGGATGTCACATGTCTTCGAATTTTTGGTTCTAGGACTTTTGACGTGAACTTTGTTAATTCGGACGTTTTATCCGTGATTTTGGGAGATTCCGGATTCTGAACCTAACAGTTGCGTTAGAGAATTATTATTAGAGCGCTAAACCATTCTATAATCTTATAGTAAAACAGTCATATACGCCTATATTTCCTTTTTTTTGTTTTGATTCTGGATTTTTGATGTTGGATTGCAAGAATTTATTATACAAAAATCTCACAGAGTTTTGTAAGGTTTTAATTAAAGGGGATGGGTTAATTTTGAGGCTGCTATGTATCTAAGTATATATTTGTATTGTTTTTTTTTGTATATAAATATATACATTTTCTCTATTCATCCTGTCATTTATTTGCACCTGCCTTGCATAAAATCTCTTCACCACCCTAAGGTCGACTGGTAGAAAATGCCTAAGGTATTAAGTCCGCCTTTGTACTTGTGCATAAAGTTTTAATAAATAAATAAATACAGAGTGAGTTTGCCAAAGTGATGAGCAAATAAGAGAGTACCTATTTTATTTAAAAAAAAAATCCGAGACAAAAAATCTTTTTTTAGACAAGCTTTTAGCCTACGGTGCATTGTCATCCAAACCAAACGTTAATGCAAAATTTCATCTTAAGGCGCAGATATCCCTGAGTAGCTGATTTTAAAATGAGAATCACGTCTAAACGGCTAGTCGTAATTTTTTGGAAAAATAATAATTATGTAGTTAACATTAGACCATTTTTTTATAGTTTGACCGAAGAAAATGTTGGATTTTATTATATAGATTTTAGTATAACATAATTAATTTGTAAAGTTGGACCACGGTCAAAAAATCGATAATCACACCAAAACGCCGGGCGAATTTAAATGAAATTTTCAACATTAAAAAAAATACTTTCTATATTTTGATCAAAGGTTTATTTAAGTCATAGAATAATAAGGAAAGTACAAAAACTACTGAATTTTGGATCGCGCGGGTGTGAAACGATTGCGCGTTTCGTTTTTGCCCTCAAGGTTGTTGGTGACTGTCGTCCTCTTAATCAGTTGAAGATAATTGCTTTAACATTCAGTTGCAAGATTTGACTCGAACATACATACATAAATAAAATGTTATTTTGTGCAACAAAATAACATTTTATTTATGTATGTCTGTTCTGTTATTCGATATTTTTTAAGTTTGTCGTATGATATTACTTCCCTGAATTAGATTTATAGGTATTAGTGACACTATCGGATGGTGAATATAATACAGCGTGTTTTTCCAATATCAACAGATACGATTCTTGACTAGGAACATTAATTTAATAACGCAGTTTTATTTTTCAACAAAATCGGCCCGGTGACTCCTTTGATTGTTTTGCGCTATACCTTATAATTTCCGATTTGGTTATCCACGCCCACTTACAAAACTCAACTTTTATATGCCAGAAAATTGCTTCTATGTACTTATGGGGATAATTAATAGGCATATATGTAATGATGATAAATACCAAAGAAAAGATGGATGGACTGTGTGAGGAGTGATATGAAACAAAAGGGAGTCTGTGATAGTGTGACGGTGGACAGGACGGTATGGAAGAAGCGCCGAGGCAATGAAGCTTTACGAAATCCCGGTGAATAAATATAACTGTCTTGGATCCCGCAACGAAATTAATCAGAAAAGAATAACGGAGTACGAAAAAATACAAATCTCCTAAAACAAAACTAGAGGAGGTCAGTGGCACCCATTGCCATTGCAACCAATAATAATGATCATCGTCAAGACGTCAACTGCTGGACATAGGCCTCCCCCAAGCGTCGCCTCGTCGATCAGTCCTGTGTCTTAACCAATAATAACAATGCCCAATTCCTCTTTTCATTGCCATTGCAACCAATAATACGTCAGCTGGTGGACATAGGCCTCCCCCAAGCGTCGCCTCATCGATCAGTCCTGTGTATCAACTAATAATAACAATGCCCGATTCCTCTTTTCATTGCCATTGCAACCAATAATAATGATCATCATCATCAAGACGTAAATTGCTCGACATAGGCCTCCCCCAAGCGTCGCGACATCGATCGGTCCTGTGTCTCAACCAATAATAAAAATGCCCAATTCCTCTTTTCATTGCCATTGAAACCAATAATAATGATCATCATCGTCAAGACGTCAACTGCTGGATAGGCCTCCCCCAAGCGTCGCCTCATTGATCAGTCCTGTGTCTCAACCAATAATAACAATGCCCAATTCCTCTTTTCATTGCCATTGCAACCAATAATAATTATCATCATCGTCATGACGTCAACTGCTGTCTGCATCGATCGGTCCTGTATCTCAACCAATAATAACAATGCCCGATTCCTCTTTTCTTTGGGCGTGTCATCAATTAATCTTGGGCCATTCCCAACTATGCGCGGGTTGGCTTCCAGTCTAACCGGATTCAGCTGACTACCAGTATTTTAAATGAAGCGACTGTCTATCTGACCTCCACAATCCAGTAACTGGGGAACACAATACCTCTTGGTAAGACTGTTGTCAGATTTCAGGCTGCCGACAGCCGGAAACAACGGCTTAGTGTGCTTTCCGATGCACGGGGGAATCTCGCTATGTAAAGATGGTCACCCATCTACGGACTGACCTCGGCAAGCGTTGCTTAACCGTGAAGATCGTCCCGTGCGACTGTAAATAATGACAGTGTTGTGTTAGAGTAAAAAAAGTAAAAAAAAAAAAAAAATGACTTTCAAAACAAAACACTACAAAGCGAAAAATAACTTTCGATTTGTAGTGTTTTGTTTTGAAAGTCGGTTATATTTTTTTGTTAATAAGTTTTGATTTTATTCTCCTTTTTACTTGTGGTACCATAGAACATATATGTAAATACGCATTATTAAGTATAGCTTGATTACACGTCAGATCAAAGCACCAGCTTTCAAATAAAAAAAAAATACATCAAGATCGGTTCATAATTGGCGTAGTAATCGCGTAACAAACATACAAAAGCATACAGTCGAATTGAGAACCTCCTTTTTGTAGTCGGTTGAAAATTAATAAATAATTATTCTCTTTTGTAGTACCAAACACACAAGCTGTCGGTGTATTGCCGAGGAGTGAGCGAGACTGCGATAGTGCGCTACAAGACGCCTGACAAGAAGGCGTATGACTTAGCTTTGCTATTCACTAACCCTGAGAGATTGAGTCATATGAAGCCTGCAGTGTTGTCTAAAGTTCCTGCTGAAAAAGGTATGATTACACGTTTTAAGACTATCTGTTGCCCGCGACTTTGCCTCCGTCAAACTGGTTAAAACAAAAACAAAAATATGGATCCCTAGTTCTATTTCTAAAATAAAGTTAGCCTAAGTTACTCCTTATAACATCTGCTATCTAAATCGGTGCAGCCGTTTCGTAGATTACCCGTAACAATTTCTTGTTTGTTTGTTTTAAGTACCGTATAATACTTTCACTAGATTCTGCTGGCGGCGTTACCCGCATTTAAATAGTTTTTTTTTTATACCAAGGGAGCATTACTCCGGGATGAAGAGTAATATGCACAGCAAATGTGCTATTCCAGACTATAATGTATCTCTGTACCAAATTGTATCCAAATCCGTCCAGCCGGTCTGGCGTGATTGAGTAACAAACATACATCCAACCAAACTTTCACATTCATCTGGGCATAAGGTGAAAAATTTTAAAAAACATATCTGATAAACAATAGTTCTTGTAGTAACGAAACATGTCGACGAGGAGTTGCGCATACGAAATACCTACGTGAAAACTGTGAGTGGCAACTTCTAGTAACAAGGCATGTGACGGTACCGAAATTAAGAATTTTGATAAATAAATGTTATAACTCACTAAAGGAATATTTGGACGACAATTCTAAAATTACTGCTTCAGAAAATTGTGCATCACCTTACCCATTTTGACGAGTTTCAATTATGTTTGACATTAGCATTATTATGACATTATGGAGGAGCTCGTGTCTTAATAATAACACCCGCACGGGTCGATCATCACGGTTAAGCAACGCTTGAAGAGGTGGTTCGTGGATGGGTGATCATTTCAACATATCGTGCCTCGGAAAGCACGTTAAGCCGTTGGTCCCGGCTGTCATTTGAAGATCTTTGACAGTCGTTACGAGTAGTCAGAACCTTGAGATCTGACACCAGTCTAGTCAAGGGGTACCGTGTTGTGGAGGTCAGATAGGCAGTAGGTCCATGTAAAACACTGGTACTCAGCTGAATCCGGTTAGACTGGAACCCGACCCCAACATAGTTGGGAAAAGGCTAGGCAGATTGATTAGCATTATAATGACATGTAATTACATGTAACGTATATTATCATAATAGTCCCGAACTAAAAGAGTGTTGCAAATGCACAATGCATATTGCATTGTAAGGCAAAGACCTTTTACTTCTTACTACTAGACTCTGCACTATGGCGCAAAAACCGGTCCGAGCGAGAGGGCTCCCTTTGGTAGTGTGTCTCTTTCTAATGAGATGACCATGACCAAACAGAACACGGGACAAATTGATTGTAAAAACGACATTTTAAGTATCCGATATTTTGATGCTACCTAACAGCGCTACCTAAACCTACCTAATTTATAGTTAATAAAAAAAAAGTGTTTATATTTTTTGGTATCTACATCACTAACCGTAAGGTGTCGGGCGTAAAGAATTTCACCATCCCATGTTTGCCGTGGGTGTCGTAAGAGGCGACTAAGGTAAAAACTAGAGAATGGGCATCAGCGTTCTCTGTGCATTTGTAACAACCATACTGCGATCGCCAACCCACCTGCAAAACACTCCCCATGAATAGCACAAATAAAACATAGCCCTTATTGCCCGGCAGCCTGTACCTTCGATTACGGTAGGGTCGAGGTTACGGTATGGCAAGGGGTGCTAAGAATTCCGGACGAGATACGGCAACCCCAACCAATACCGAAGACTGGACCTGGCAACGTACAACACACGCACACTCCGGACCGACGAAAATATCACCGAACTCGAAGAGGAATTGAGCAGTTTACGATGGAGTATTAAAGGGTTATCTGAAGTTCGAAGAGAGTCCTCCCCGACTCAATAATCCTCAAATCCCAAGTCTCTTCAAGACCATCATATAGATTGGAACAAAAAGCTCTCTGATCCTACTCTCAAGCTCATGAAGGAGAGGCGTAAAATACCGGCAGCTAAATATACCTCAAAAGATCTCTATGATTTCACATATATTCCAGTTGCGTGGACAGTTGAGAAATAAAACTACACCAATTGTATTCCACTAGGAATTAATTTGCAAATAATATTAACAGCCGTTGAATTTCACTCGAATAAAGTCCGCCAAAAAATCCCCAAACCACCATCCTACATTTAGTATTACCAGGCCCAAACATTTAAAAGTACTACTCTTACTCAGTATTAATGATATTTTTTAAAAATACAACGAATTGATTAAATATAGGAACTGTAGAAATATTTATTTACTTTTCTAGAAATATTTAAATAAGTGTCAACGTCTATGAATTGTTCGTTTTGGTATAACATAAAAAGAAACATATTCAATTTTCTACCATTTCTACCAAACCCAATGATTAGTTGTGCTAGCAATAGGTCAGACAAGGACACACTACCAGCGGAAACCCTCTCGCCAGGACCGCTTTTGGTTAGCTACCGCTTATAAGGAAATAGCTAACCTAGGTGTATGATGATAGATTTCATTTTAGCTAAACAAAAAATTTTGTTACACAGTCTAGTAGTAAGAAATACGTATAAGGGTAGTAAGAAATACGTATAAGGTCTTTGTTGTAAGGTTGTATTTTAAAATTAGTTGGATTATAACCATTTGACGTTTGTTTGTTTGTTTGTTTAACTTTTCTTTTTTGCTCCAGCGAATAGGATATAGTTAAAGTCAAAGTCATATCGTTTATTTTAATTAGGCCATTAAGCGGCACTTTTGATTATCATAAATTTAAAGTTATAAAATGATACGGAACCCTCGGTGCACGAGTCCTTGAATGTTTTTTTTCACTTCTTTTGCATACTCCTCCAAAACGTCTTGGATGTTTAAAAAATATTTTTGCACAGAAAAATGTATGGTTAGAATTGCTTCTTAAGGTACCACCGCCGCCGGCGACGAAGCGATTAGCTATCGACTATTTTCTTGCTGAAGAAATGTACAAAAGATATACGACCCCGTGTCAATAAAAGAGACACATAAAGTAATAGTTGATCGCTGGCTGTTCACACTGCTGCGAGTACTCTCTCACCAAAAGTTTGTCGCAGCGACAAGAGCTATCAAAATTATACTCGCACGCTGTTCGCTTGCTTGCTTGGCGATCAGAACTCACGCCGGGATACCAACCACAGCGGCCATTTCAACTTAAACTGCGGCCGCCCCGAGAAACTAGTGCGAGTAATCGCCCGTCGCACAAGAACACTCGCTTCTAGCCGACCGACAAAACTATTGGAACTACACACTCACTTCTCGCAATTCGACAACTCATTTTTAGTTTCCAGCTTTACTCGCTACTCGCTGATCGTCGGTGGTGGGATATGTGCCTTACCTACAGGATATAAATGCAAAAATATATTTTGCAAACAAAACCGTCCAAAAGGAGGTCTCAATATTGATATACTGGCACCGAGCGGGCGCTAGACCAGTACCGCGTTAACATTGGGGAATATATACGCCTTAATTATTCGTCTTACATGGCTCCATCAAATGAATAAAGAATAGAAAGAAAAAATATACATCGGTTGTGACCATACAGTGACCGTATGGTCACAACCGATAGCAACAAACAGAGAGTTAAACAGAAGAATAATAAAAACAAGATCATATTTATTTCAGGCTGGACCTTATTGGGATACCTCCCTACTTCAAAATCGAGTGGGTCCTCTTTAGA
Source organism: Orthosia cruda (assembly GCA_964057195.1). NCBI lineage: Eukaryota > Metazoa > Arthropoda > Insecta > Lepidoptera > Noctuidae > Orthosia > Orthosia cruda. Next base: position 5,923,186 of record OZ059835.1, on the reverse strand, counting down.
TTGCTACCTACCTAGGTACTTGCTAGGTACGTAGGATAATACCACAGGACAAGAAAATCTTTTTTATAATGTGGGTTATATTTACCATATGGCGTTCCTTCAATTCGGCGTAACAAAACGGTCAAGTGTGTGCTTGGTGGGACCGCGAAAAATTTTTGTCCCACCAGTAGGACATCGCAGTGGGACCACGGTTCCGGAGTGAATATTTCTCCATACAGCCGTAGCAGTCGTTAAAGTTTTTTTTTTATTTCATGTAAAAATGAATCTTGACGTCCGTGAATCAGTGAATAAGAAAATACCTTTTTATACTTACATATCAAACTAACGTTCCAGGTGAATCAGTCCTCGCAGCCGGCTTCCCTTACTACAACGAATTTGACCTAACAAACTTAATACCAACGATAACATCGGGCCACGTCAACACAGTGTCGCCCTCTATGATACAGACGTCGTGTTGTGTGCAGTCAGGCTTCAGTGGAGGACCTATCTTCAGGGTTACCAGGTTAAATATTATATAATTATTAATACGTCGGGGCCACATCAACACAGTGTCGCCCTCTATGATACAGACGTTCGTGTTGTGTGCAGTCAGGCTTCAGTGGAGGACCTATCTTCAGGGTTACCAGGTTAAATATTATATAATTATTAATACGTCGGGGCCACGTCAACAGTGTCGCCCTCTATGATACAGACGTCGTGTTGTGTGCAGTCAGGCTTCAGTGGAGGACCTATCTTCAGGGTTACCAGGTTAAATATTATATAATTATTAATACGTCGGGGCCACATCAACACAGTGTCGCCCTCTATGATACAGACGTTCGTGTTGTGTGCAGTCAGGCTTCAGTGGAGGACCTATCTTCAGGGTTACAGGTTAAATATTATATCATTATTAATACGTCGGGGCCACGTCAACACAGTGTCGCCCTCTATGATACAGACGTCGTGTTGTGTGCAGTCAGGCTTCAGTGGAGGCCCTATCTTCAGGGTTACCAGGTAAAATATTATATAACTACTATTATATCGGGGCCACGTCAATACAGTGTTGCCCTCTATGATACAGACGTCGCGTTGTGTGCAGTCAGGCTTCAGTGGAGGACCTATCTTCAGGGTTACCAGGTAAAATATTATATAACTATTAATACGTTGGGGCCTCGTCAACACAGTGTCGCCCTCTATGATACAGACGTTCGTGTTGTGTGCAGTCAGGCTTCAGTGGAAGACCTATCTTCAGGGTTACCAGGTTAAATATTATAAAACTATTAATACGTCGGGGCCACGTCAACATAGTGTTGCCCTCTATGATACAGACGTCGTGCTGCGTGCAGCCAGGCTTCAGTGGAGGCCCTATATTCGGGGTTACCAGATAAAATATTACAATTACTATAACGTATTACGTTCGGCCACGCACGCACCTAGTGAATTGGGAACTAGTCATTTGCATTTGATTACCATTTATTAAGCGTTATGATTGTTCCTATTTTATTTTTAGTTTTTTGACCGAAAGATATCGCGCATTGTACAACTGCGTTTAACTGTGGTTATAGACACAATGTTTGCTCACAATTTTGGATGCGCGATACAAAATTTTGCATTTGGTTTCTATAGTTTAGCCTAGTCACCGCAGGAGACGCCCTGAGCGTCGGGAGTCACAGGCCGATTCCCGGCCACCACAAGCGCGGGTTTGCGGACGGCGAGTAATGGGTAGCTCACCGTCCTGTAGAGACCTGGAGGAACACGGGTGGGTTTTAGACAGTAAAAGTCTGACAAGCCCTCCCGCTTCACCCAGAGCGGGAGAAGCAATTGGTGATTTCCAGCGCAAAAAAAAGGCAGTAGATTTCTACGTTGATTATTGTGTGACCATTTGTAGTAGAAACTCTTATTATAAATATGTTTTTCATTGCCTTCTAGCCCTAAAAACCGTGTCGAGGTCATCGGCATCATAGCCATCAATGTGACGTCAGACGGCGGCGCATGCTTCCCGTACGTCAATATGGCCGTGCCCGTCACTGTGTTCAGCGACGCGCTCACCAACTATATTCTAGATAAAGGTAAGAATTCTAAGAACTCCTGGCAACAATGAACACTATTCCCGACCACTGTAACTCCTGAAGCCAGAATCAACAGTTCACAATTTCGAGAAATGCTGGGCAATTAATAACAGACACACGGGCATTGAGTATATGTACTACGTACTAGAGGAGACTCCTCAACTCAATTGTTTGTAACACGCGTTAGTGCACGCGTACCCCAACTCACTTAGTCTGTGACAAGCGCTCGCTGCAACGAGATACATTTGAGTACTAAGTTTTGTTTCTTATAAAATGCCTTCGTGTGTATTGAGATGCTGTTCATACAAATCGAGAAATTTAAATAAAAGTCAAGGAATGAGTTTTCAACAGTAAGTTGAAAACACGCTTAATTTAATTATTTTTTATCAATTTATTGTATCTCGTGACGTCGCGTCACCGCGGAGGCGGGAGGGCGGCCATGTTTGTGTAAATGTCAAAGAGTAAGAAAAAGTTCATCTGCGCGCATTGATTGTTTATCTGTGAGAGCCCCCCCCTCCCCCCCACTTGCTTGCCCCGCTGTCACCGAATTACGCGCAATCTTTTGTTTGAAATAGCTTCTCTAGTACGTAGTACATTTAACTCAATGCACACGGGTCGATTTTTAGGTCGATTCGTGAGTGAGTGAGTGACCAGCCAGTACCTACCGAGACTCCTCCGTGCCTCAGAAATCAAGATTAGCCTTTGGTCCGGCTGTCAATTGTAGAAATTCGATAGCTTGAAAATCTGACACTATTTTTGTCAAGGGGTATCACGTTACCCAGTTACTGGGTTGTGAAGTTCAGATAGGCAGTCATCCCATGTAAAGTACTGGTACTTATCTGCATTCGTTTAACTCCCCCGACAACATCACACTTAGTTGGGAAAAGAGAATGTAGATTGATTGTTTTGGGTTATTCAAAATCAACCTTAATGTATTGAAGTTAAAGATTATTTTATATTACCCAAGTAACGCTATGTCAAAAGCGGGTTCCCTCTATCTGGCAGAATCTTGATACTCCGAAATTTATTGGCATAACACACTTTGCTTAATTTACTTTAAACGAATATTTTTATGTCATAAAAATTACCGAATGCTTACATGGCCGAATTTACAATGGCATACTTTTAAGATGGCAGAAATTTATTTGGCATAATTTCACTTGGCATATTATGAAGATGGCAAAAAATTCATATGGAATAATTTTATGGGACAATATTATTTGATCTTCTAAAATCGAATTGATCTATTGTAAATGAGCACTTTTAAAAATAAATGTCGTAGATTTTTATATTTAGTCTGTATATTAATTATTACGTCTATACTAGTTGATCTACGATTAAATTATAAATGAACTGCGTTCAAAGTAACATGATAATTATGTTTAAACTTACTTAATTAATATTAATTATTAATAATATGTACCTATACAAAAATAATATATGATCCTCTTTTTTATTTATTACGTAACGGTTGGGCAATTTGTTAATTATGGTCATTGAATCAGTCTTAAGGCACCCAACACGGTGTTAGGTTCGAAGGAGATGACGGGGGCTGAAGTGAGAGAGCAAAGCGGGAGATCTCAGGGCCCGCCATTTCCTTCATGTTAGGTTACTTTAGACCCTGCAGACAGAAATAGGAGGCCCGCGCTCCGTCGACTTTATTGCTTAAATACTAATCGTACTTAACTATTCTATATTAAAACCAATGTCAACATTAAAATAATTTTATTACTCGGCCCAATAAGTGATGGACATTACTCAGAAAGCCCAGTCAAATTAATTATTTCAATAGTTTTATCATATTGCCTAATCATATTGATGCAACGTTCCTATCTCACTTATAAAAATTGTTCGAGACTATCTATCTGACCTAGGTATAAATCAATAGTATCTGGTGTACCACAAGGTTCAAATTTGGGACCATTTCTCTTCATCCTGTTCCTTAATGACATACCCAAGCAACCAAGAACACATATTGCGATATACGCTGACGACACTGCCTCGTTTACTTCGTCAGAGCATATCGACTTAGTGATTGGGCGGCTTCAGCTTGCACTAAATCTTCTCGTTGCATTTTTCACTAGATGGAAGCTGAAATTAAACTCAAGTAAAACGGAAGCCATTCTTTTCACTCGTAAACGATCACTACCGTCTAGGCGCAATAACTTTAAAAATCATTCGATACCCTGGAGCCGCTCAGTTAAATATCTCGGTATAGTCCTAGATAGCAGAATTAACTGGAGTCTAAACACGGATGCGATACGCGAAAAGAGTCTGAAGGCTATTAATGCGTTAAAACCTATTCTTAATAGAAAAGCTAAGCTAAGCGCTGTCACTAAACTACGCTTATATAGCACTCTTGTCCGGCCATGTCTAACATATGCTGCGCCAGCCTGGAGTAGCATGTCAGACAACAATTACAACAAGTTGCAAGTGGTTCAAAATAAAGCAATCAAAATTGCATACAACACCGCCTTTCGAACAAACTTAAAACAAGTTCACGAGCAAATTAAATTTTCTTTACTTAAAAACTTTATTTTAAAATCATCGCGTAAATTTTATATATATAAAAATCCCAGCCATTTGAACCCCTTAGTTACATCAATAGGCAAAAGTAGATCAAATAATTTACCATATTTAAGAACATACAATCGATATCGCTTACCACATCACTATTTTTTGAATGGATAACCACATCTACCCACTACCGGACCGGCCGTGCTGCCCCCACAGGCCGCAATAGTGTACTTTCGGGTAAAAATACCCTCAGTTTGTTATTATTGTTATTTCTTTGTTCTCTTCTCTGTTTTTTATAATTATGTTAAATTGTTTATTCTGGTGTTTATCCTGCACTTTAAATAAAAGGACTATCTGTGTTGATAAAGTGCATTACCTTATAAGGTAAACATTAGCTTTATGCGTTTATAGTCATCGCTAAGACTTTCGTGTTTAGGAAATAGTGCTGTGTTTTTTGCGACCATATCAAGTAAAATTGTTAATAGTACACGGTAATTTCAGTGATATGTTTGTAAAGGTGAGTAAGCCTAATAACTAGTTACATTTAAGGTTGTAAATAATTAGAATAAGATCTTTTTGTTTGCTTGTGTAACATTATGTGAATAAAGACTTTTAAAAATCAATCAATCAGTGGTGGTAGTGAGGGACGGCAGAAGTTCGACTCGACCGACTTAGCCAGAAACCAAACGCTTTGCTATCTTTTTTTTTTGGGACAACCCCACCGCACTATTCCCAAACCACTGCAACTCCTGAAAGCCAGAATCAACAGTGGCGACCACCAGAAAAGCGCCGAGGCAATGAAGCTCGACGAAGTCCCGGAGAACGAATTTAACTGTCTTGGATCCCGCAACGAAATTAATCAGAAAAGAATAATGGAGGAGTAAGAAAAATTTCAAATTTCCACTTCCCTCCATATCAAGCAGGATACAGAACAAACAAGACCAATAGGCCTAAAGGGTCGTTTACAACTGGGATAAGCCCAGTTGCCTAGCACCACGGATAAAAATTAGCATTAATATTAATGGGTCCTAACATTTACTGCCTGCTGGGTAAGAAGTAAGTTTGGTCCCTATTCTCTCTTCGCAACACCATCTTGCAGGGCTTGGCAGCCCTGTTGAAGGCCTTCTTCTTCTGACCCACGTCACTCGCCATACGCGATCGAGCGTCGACCCAAGCCAGGTACGCCCCATGTTTAAGCGCGTCGGCGCGCGTGCCAAATCATGGCCGGTCTTCGCTAGACATTGATACGTCAGAGAACGGAATGTAGTACTCCATTCCCCGACGCAATACATCTGTCACAGCGTCGGCGCACGACGATAGATCGTTCGAAGAGAAGCAAGTTGGCTGCCAAGGATAGCATGCGAAGAACGATCGCATCCCATCCTAATCTGCTGACTTGTACCGCCATACCCGCCGGGCGCCTCTTGGGCTGACATCGGGCGGGGAGTAGACGGACACAGACTTCACCAGACAGTGGTCGGAACTATCCAAAGCTGAATATATCGACACGGAGTATCTGTCTGGGTCTATTGTCAGCAGAAGGTCCAAGCAATTGGCTGTGTGCGAATCAACATCTCGCACCCCCTGGACCAGCTGGGTGAGATTTAGCGCTAGCGCAAGCTTGCGCGTCTCTCGCCCAGCATGATCAGTGCACTGGTACGGGAAAAGCCACTCCTGGTGGTGGGCATTAAAGTCCCCCAGTAGCACTAATTGGGCGGAAGGGTACCGCTGCTGTGCCGCATCAGCCGCCTCACTGAGGTACTCCATGAGCCTGGTTGTCTCCTGATCTCTGCTGTGCGAACGGTAGACACAGGCGTAGATAATAGTATCAGCCCTGTGTCCGCCAGAGCCCCCAGCACTGAGAACCTGGAGTCTTCAATGTTACGGGACGCCGATAGCAAGTGTCGGGACGGGCATAGATGCATACACCTGCGCGTGGTTTAAAGTTGTGCGCCTGGGTAAATCTTGGTAGGATAAGTACGACACGTCTGACGGACTTCCTATCTGCGTCTCCGTAAGAAAAAACAGTGCTGGCTTTTCAGTCTCCTGGTGATGGTGGACTGAGTTGAGATTGGAGTGCAGACCTCTAATATTAGTGAGATGCACTTTGTGGGGGAGGGGGTGCGGCCGCTGTTTTACTCCAGTTTTCTTTTTCTTTCCTGCCATTTTAGTAAAAGAGTGAAAGGAGAGGAGAAGGAAGTGAGATGAGGTTCCACGCTACTAACTTACAGACAAGCACTGAAAGGACGCCATCATTGGGGCACTAGTCCGGAGACTGCGCGGACGCCCGAGCCCCCCGGATATGTCCATCGGCCCTCCCATCTGGTAAAAGTAGAACCATCATATTGAAGAAAATTCACTGTCATAATCGTCTTTTGGCATACATTTCATATCGATAGTCATTAAATCTATGGTCATATAATGAGGAGGGATGAAACGCATTTTACTAAAAAAAAAATATAAATATACCTACATGTAGATGGATGGAGAGGGAGAGGAAGGCCAAAGAAAAGATGGATGGACTGTGTGAGGAGTGATATAAAATAAAAGGGAGTCAATGATAGCGTGACATGGGCGTGGAAGAAGTAAACGTGTTGCGCCGAACCCAAGTAACCTAGGATAAGGGCAGAAAGATAATGATGAGTCATTAGAAGGCAGAACTATCCATTCATCCTCATGGAAACATGCGCAGATAATTTCTTTACCAAAAAAATCCAATCCCTCATCGTTTTCTGAATTCCGCCCAATATCCGTCTTACCATTCTTGTCCACAGTCCTAGAACGGTTAATTCATAATCAAATAAGCACTTTCCTATCCAAAAATAATCTCCTCAATCCCTTCCAGTCCGGCTTCCGTCCTGGTCACAGCACCACTACAGCTCTTCTAAACATTACGGATGATATAAGGTCAGCCATGGAAAGCAGTAATCTGACGGTCTTGGCATTGCTAGATTTCAGTAATGCTTTTAATACTGTTGATTTCGACATTTTGCTTGGCATTCTATGCTCTCTTAATATATATCCATCAGTGGTTGACTGGTTTCGTAGTTACTTGTACGGGCGCCGGCAACGTATATGCATCGGAGAGAACTTGTCTTCCTGGTGTAGTACTTCTGCCGGAGTACCACAGGGTGGCGTTTTATCTCCTTTACTTTACGCAGTTTTTATAAACTCAATCTCCAATGAACTAATTTCTTCCTACCATCTTTATGCAGATGATCTGCAATTATTTATTTATTTAAAAACTTTGGAAGACTTACAGCTAAATACAATAGTAATAAATAACAGTAAGACAATCAGACAGCCAATTACAAGTCTTCACGTCTAGAGCTTATCTGGTATAAATGTACTGTGGAACAAAGTATACACACTGCCAAATAAGTCAAAATGAAAGCAAAATAAAATGACAATAATAAAAAAAAACAGGTATCACTTCAGATGTTTCAAAATTAATGAAATTACTACAGGTTATTATGAGAACCAAGTCGTTAAAAACTCGATTTAAAAAATAAAAAACTAAGTCTAAAAAAAAATTAAGCTTTAAAAAAAAAATCCTTAGATAAACACTTTTTTGCCGAGGTCACACTTGTTTCAAAAAGATCAAAGTCGAACCGTTTGCATACCTCATTAAAGTACCTACTCACGCGCACAACATACGAATTTTGTCTGTAGTTAGTAGTTGCAGTTGGCACCCGTAATGGTGGATTGAACCGTTTGTACTTGCTTGGAACGTTGAAGTAGAAAGTTGATAAAATATCCGAACAATTTATGTCACCTTGAACCGTCTTTAACAAAAATATACAGTCAGAGATCCCACGACGATTGATCAATGGTAAGAGATGATATTTTTTACAAAGACTAAGATAGTTACTGGACTGATACGGTACCCGTTGATGAAAGCATAAAAATTTTATAAATCTTTTTTGTATTCGTTCAATACGGTCAATATATTTATGATATAATGGATTCCATATTTCCGATGCGTACTCCAAGTGGCTTCTGACAAAAGTACAGTATAGAATTTTTAGCGTTTTTGCTTGTGTGAAGCACTTGGATAATCGCATTATGAAACCAAGGGATTTTGAGGCTTTAGCGACGATGGTATCCACATGCTTATCAAAAATGAGTTTGGCATCGTGATGAACCCCCAGATCACGAATAGTACTACATCTAGGTAATATATGACCACTAAGAGTATATGTTGTGGCTAGGACTGACCGTCCACGGGAGTACGTTACAACTGAGCATTTTTTGGGATTGAGATCAAGCTTGCTTTTTTGGCAGTATACTTCAAGACACTGTAAGTCAGTTTGAAGTGCAATCATATCCGCAGTCGATGATATGGTAGCATAAATTTTCATATCGTCGGCGAAGCACAGCAATTTGGAAGAGGTCAGACAGGAGGCGATGTCGTTTACATAGATAATAAATAATAACGGACCGAGCAACGAGCCTTGAGGGACTCCGCTGGGGACTAAAACCCAGCTAGATATGTAATTATTCAGTACCACAGCTTGCGACCTGTTTTCTATGTAGGAGGAAAACCATCTGAGTAAGTCCCCCCGTATACCGATGCCCTCCAGTTTCTGTAATAGTATGACGTGGTCGATTCGGTCGAAACACTTACTATAGTCTGTGTAAACAACATCGACTTGCTTACCTTGGTCCATTGCGTGTGTGATGTAGTTATTAAGCAAAATAAGATTGGTGACAGTGGATCTACCTTTAAGAAAGCCGTGTTGGAAGGGACTAAACGATTGTTCCAGAGCAGAATAGACCTGGTTGTAAATAATCCTTTCGAAAACCTTAGCGATTATACACAGTTTGGATATCGGTCTGTAATTAGTAATGTCCGTTTTGACTCCTTTCTTATGTACAGGCGTTATAAATGCAGATTTCCAAAGTTTGGGGACAACACAAGCATCTAAAGATTTTTTAAAAAGAATTGAAATAGGAACTGCAATAGATTCAGCACAACGTACGAGAAGCTGGGATGAGATATTATCCGGGCCTGGCGCTTTCGATGTATCTAATTTACGAAGCAAGCTTACTATGTCTTCAATGTTCACCGTGATACGATTGATATCGGACGACAGGTTTGAGGATTCAGTAATAGAAGAGGAAGGGGAATTAGAACTACTACCATGACTAAGGTGGGGATCTAAAAATGTGGAGTGAAAATAAGCTGAAAACGCCTCACATATGGATTCCCCGGTACGCAGAGTTTCGTTGTTAAAATTGAACGTGCTCGGGATTGCATTTATATTATGACGTTTTTTGACAAATGTCCAAAATTGTTTCGGGTTATTTCTAATAGACGTTTCGGTAAGTTTCAAATAATTTGCGTAGCACTGACTTTCTAGTATTTTTACCCTATCACGAAGAAGTTTAAATGTTAGTTCGTCAGCTTTATTGCCATAGGTTTTAAGTTTTTTAAAGTATTTATATTTCTCTTTTATTGTTTTTATCAATGAGGAACTGTACCAGGTCGGATATGATTTATTGTGACAAAGCATCTGGGGAATATAGTTTGATTGAAGATTATAGATAATGCTATTGAAAAATATCACAGAATCGTCAACTGACCTTACCGCGAACTCACTTTCCCAGTCAGTATTACAAATGCCACGATTAATAGATTCGTAATCACCCTTGTCATATAAAAATTTTATACGTGACGCACACTCAAGTGGAAGTGTTTCAACAAGATCCATTGAAATTAACAATGCTGGGTGATAATCGTCGATAGGTACTAGGGGGCTTAAACTTTCAGTCACGTTGACTGCCTGGTTCGACAGGACTAAGTCAAGTATTTTATCGTATCTGTTAGTCACGCCATTATATTGACTCAAATCAAGAGTACATAACTCATCTCCAAGTAGCACTTCATCACTACTCTTAAGATTCATTGGGACGTACGATATATTGTCAGATGGGACCCAGCTTATTCCGCTCATATTGAAATCACCTACAATAAGGAATTTATCAGAACCATTACCAATCACAGACCGATTTAAAGTCGAAAGAAAATTCGCCAACTGTGAAGAAAAGCTAAGACCAAGATTTTGTTTACATAAATAAATCCCACAGAGATGTAAGTTGAAGCAGTTACGCGTATTCGAATTTTTCAAGCGTATGGTTATCCATAGATCTTCAGCTGTAGAATGAAATTTTTTTTGACATGTTACTGATAATTCACGACGAGCAGCTATTAGAACTCCCCCACCGCGTGATTGTCCAGTCAGAGCGTAATCCCGATCCCGACGCCACACGATATACCTCTCATCAAAAAATTCCGAATTCAAAATACCATCCAATAACCAAGTCTCAGTGAGAACAATAACATCAAATGAGCTGCTTACCATTTGCCGATAAAAAGTATCGGTTTTAGTTCGTAGACCACGAACGTTCTGATAAAATATCTTTAAGCCAGGTGAATTAATATTAACGTTAGTAGCCATTACGCTAAGAAAATCAACAACAGTTTATGGATCAGTAAAATAGACCACAATAACAAATAAAAAATAAAATCTAAATCAGGGTGGTTGGAAAATAAGTATACCTGAAGCAAGCAAACGGCAACTATTATTATTGGACTACGACTATTATATGACGCTGAGCGGTAGACAACTGTGTGAGCAGGCAAGCAGTAATGAGTGGCGCGTGCAAGTGCGAGCGAGCAAGGCATATTAGTTTGCACTAACACTTTAAGTTGAACAGCGCGATAAGAAACACAAAGGATTTTTTTAACAGAACAAAAGAAAGGTGACTGGCTCATTAGTGCGGCAGAGGTGCTAAACAATTTGTAACATCTTAGTAAAACAACATGAAATATTATTATAAAACGATAAATCAGAGAATATTGTACACGGTATATGTGGCATATTAAGCGATTTTGTTTAAATCCGATTCCTTTCTCACTATGAGAACTTTGGAGTTAGTGTTTTTGAGCACGTGAATTTTTCCGTGTTTCACCCAAATGAACTCATAATTCTTATCCCTGGCGATAGTTTTAACTTTACTCAGCAGCTTCTTATATTCTATACTTAGGTGATCATTGACAAAAACACGCTGAGAAGTGCCTTGGAACCCGATATCAGAGGTGGATAAGTTCTTCACAGCTCGCGCTGCCGCTATAAAATCCTCCTTGACATATCTGTTCAGGAAACTTACTATGATAAGTTTTTCATTGGAGTTGAAGATGGGCACCCTCGAAACGTAGTTGATCTGTGTCTTGGGGCAGCTATGGTTTACTTTACGACCAATGGCTTCAATAATCGTAAATAGATTCTCATCTTTCCGTATAGGAACGCCCTTGATTTCTACATTATTCAATCGGGACCGCTGATCATTTGATGAGAGTTCGAACTTCACCTTAGACAAATCTGTCTGCATGTCCTTGATAGTCACCTGCATCTTCTCAAGCTCAGATACTCTAGTTTCAACTTCAGCAATCCTTGCATCAAATTCATCGAGTTTGCCACTGGTACCTTGACATGTCGACTTCAGCTCAGATAGCTCATCCTTAATCACCTTAATGTCATCACTTAGTGCCGGTAAATTAAGTAACTGACGCTTCATGTCCCGAATTTCACTCAGGATGGTTTCAAGGGACGCTTGATCAGTTGCCTCAGAAGGGGGTACAACTGGAGAAGAAGAAGAGATTTTTGTATAAGGTTCATATTCGGTTTACGCAAATATGACCATGTTTCCGAATTCCGTGTCAAACTCAAGTGGTTTCCGAATTCCGTTTCAAACTCAAGTGGTTGCCAATTCGCCTTCGCCGGAATACTCATATTCTTTCTCCTTTGTTTAATGTGCTCTTTGCTCCTTCCACCCCTCTTTATCTCAAGGATCGTTTTCAGTTTATCTGCGATTCCCACACAAAATCCCTGAGATCTTCAGTTAACTTGCGATTTAAAATGCCAATGCATTCCAGAACTTTCATGGATAAATCTTTTACAGTCCAGGCTGCTCGTCTGTGGAATGCATTGCCTGACCCAATTAAACGTGCTCAGTCGTTGCCTGTGTTTAAAAGACTCGTCAAGGAACATTACTTGTGGCTGTAATCGTACTCTTAGTTTTTTGACAGACTTTGTCTATGATTATCATACGTCATTTATTTTCACGTCTTATATACTAAATATGTATGTATTTATGTATCTATTATATGGCATATATCTATTTGGATTTGTATATCTATTTGTATTTTTATTAAGTATTATTTTATCATTATATTCATTGTTGGTATTGTTACACCCCTGACAACCCCATGTCATATCCAGGCAATCACTGTCCATTCCAGGTTGCCTGGAAGAGATCGCGGCATAAGAGCGATAAGGCCGCCCGTTGTATATTTTTAGTTTTAAGTTTCTTTTGTTACTGTATTTTCTGGTGTACAATAAAGAATACATAAATAAATAAACTATCATAAATATCAGAAAGTTTACAGTTAGAATCATCTTTTGGCATACATTTCATGTAAATAATAGTTGAAAGACTCATCTATCACATTAAGAAGCATGCGAACATGCAAAAAAGCATACACCATGCATGCACCATGCAGCAGGCATGGTTTCTGTGACGGCTCCGGCTCGCTGCGGGGTTCCGTCGGCCGCGGTCCCACGCGATCTTATCATCGCAGGTGGTTTTAACGCTCGCCGCTGTGGCTGAGGCTGGCTGGCAATGGCCTGCAGGCCAAAGCTGCTCCTCAGCTCGCGGGCCGTTTCGCCCCTACGTCTTAAATTCGGTCGGATAGTCGGTCTTAAATTACACTAGGGGTAAACCCCAAAGTACTTTAAATAAAAAATCTATATACTATGTTTTCTATAATATGTCTTTGGTACCTCTTGTTTTTATTGTTATTCAACACCGACTTCCGAAACGAAAGATATTTTTGTACTTTTTAGTGTTTTACTTTTTTTTAGCGGTTTATTTTTTGTAAAAAAGTTTTTATTTCTCTCGACTCTCTTTGACTCTGTAGTAAGGTACCTAAAGGATTGACAAAATATCTTCAATAACTTAATTCACATATTTATGCTGTTTGTCGTCAAGGAGTTCGGTTGTATGTTCCATATCTTGAAAACTAATGAAATGATATTGATGAAACTTAGACTGTTCCCTAAGTTGAGAGATCCAATAAAATCCAATAAAAAAAAATATTCCGATCCGATAAGTCGTTTCGGAGAAATGCGTGGACAAACATACATACATCATACGAACAAACATACATAGACATATGAAATTTGATTACTTAATTTAATTTAAAAATTCATAGTGTGCCAAGTGAAATTGTACCAAATAATCGTCGCTCTAAATAAACTTTATGCTATACAAAATTATGCGGCAACTTTGCCTATGCCAAATACAATTCTGCCATCTTAAAAGTATGCCATTCGGCCAAACAATAATTACATATTAAATCATTTTTATGCCAAATAAATTTCGGAGCATCAAGATTCTGCCAGTTAGCTGCCCCTATTTTATTACAAAATCTACACTATGTCACAAAGTATGTAAGCCGCGGTGCGTCGTAGAATGTTTTACAAATTTAGTTTGATATAATATAATATAAGAATAGTTGAAAAAAGAACACTTTTCTTTTCAGATGAAACCAAACTGGCGATGATTGAAAGCAACAAAGAAATGATCCAGTCACAGTGGAGGCTGATGCCTTACAGATCAAAAATATGATCCATTCAGTCTCCTTAGGATTCTATAAGACAAACGAAGAGTTCCTAGTTGTAATGTCCAATAAAATGGTGCAGGCGAAATAGGGATGATAAGGAGTTACAAATTATTGAGATAATAATGTACTAAGTACCTACATATTATTTCAATGGTACGAATAAGCAAATTATATTTAGTCCGTTGGTTAAATAATCAATAAATATTGGTTAGCGTCAGAATGGCTGGTTGCCTATGGCAAGCGGCTCTGAAAGTATATTCAAGAATTGCTATCCAATTGCTGATATTTGCTACATTACTTCAAAAATCGCTACTTATGATACATTCAGAGAAATATGAATATTTTTTTGAACAGCCATTCTGACGGCAGAATGGATGGTGGCCTCCGTTTTCACGATGAAGGACGCAGAATTTCTAAAAGGTTGATGTCTCAATGATTGCTACTTTTACGAATATAAGTTTGGGCTTCGTAAATACATTAGGTAAAATTTATAGCTTTAATTTAACACGACGAACACCTGGTATTGAACGCCGAAAATTGCGTGGCACACGCCGAACATCTATTTTCTTCTCCAGTTTCTCTACGACCACGCCGTGTAAACGAATTTCTCAAAGTTTGACGAAGTATTAGGTTAATAATCCACGTACGATGCCAGTTCTTCATAGCATTTGTACAGGAAATAGGCTGCCAATATCAGCAACAAACCCAAAATTATCATCATCACAATGCTTATTGCAGAAAGATGAATTTCTAGCTGGTCCGTACTAGCCACTTTTGATGATCCAATGCCATTTCGGTTTATTAAGGTTACACTAGTCGATCATTCTTCCATACAAACGTAGTCTGGCGATTACTCCACTGTTGTACGTTCAAAATAAAAAATGATATCAATTTGTCTCATCATTATCTAATATTATCTAGCCCTGTATGGAAACTTAAGTAAAAAAATAAAACATTTGAAAGTTATGAGCGTCGAAAGTTCTATATTTCAACACTAATTTTAACGCATTTTTGGGCGGAAATGAAAACCATAAGAAGAAGGAAAATTGCAAAAGGCATACAAGGATAGATTAGTAATTCAACAATGCAAATAATTTTATTTTGAAGATATACATTTAGTAGCTTTTTCATGATATCTAGACTCCCAAAGGTCTATTTATAAAATTTCGTGCGCCCGTTTTCGTCCTAAATCATCATCCATTTCGATACAAATTTGCAAAAGTGCTAGTTCGTACGCGAACTAGCTTCTTACATCACAGCATCTATCTCTTTCGCACGTGTTGTCAGATGAGATAGCATGCATTTTAACCTCGCGCACAAAATGTGTTCGTGCCGTCAACTAGGGGAACCTTAACACTTCTTCTCGAACACTTCTTCTCGTTTTGGATTGTTAGAATTGCACATTGTAAAAGTTCTCGAACAAAGTTCAAAAACGCAACGTACACTTAGAATGTACCACACAAAGTGCACACACCTCCAAACTTGGCAGGGTCGTCATGTAAGGTTGGGTATTAGAGGAGAAGCAAACGCTCTGACTGCTAGTTGATAACTGACACATTTATCTATATATATAAAAGAAGAAACTGACTGACTGACTGACTGACTGATCGATCAACGCACAACCTAAACCGCTGGGCCTAGAAGAATGAAATTTGGCAGAAAGGTTCCTCATGTCGCGTAAGTGAGCACTAAGAAAGGATTTTTGGAAATTCTACCCCAAATGGGGTAAAAAGGGGGTTGAAAGTATCTATGTAATTTCTACAGTTTTTAAGTTGGGCACGTGAAATTTTAGATTTACGCTCTTGGTTGATAAAAAGAATTAATGTATTTATTAGTTTTTGGATATTCGAGCCCTAAGTGGGTAAAACGGGGGTTGAAAGTTTGTATGAAGTTTTTACAGTTTGCAAATTGGACACATGAAATTTTACATTACGCTCTTGGTAGATAAAAATAATTAATGTCTTTATTGGTTTTTCTAAATCCCAACCCTAAGGGGGTAAAAAGAGGGTTGAAAGTTTGTATGTAATTTCTTCAGTTTGTAAGTTGGACACGTGAAATTTTAGAATTACGCTCTTGGTTGATAAAAAGAATTAATTCATATATTGTTTTTTGGCAATTCGATCAGTGAGGGGGTAGAAATTTTGTATGATTATTTACAGTTTGTAAGTTGGGTAAGTGAAATTTTAGATATACGCTTTTGGTTTATAAAAAAAATTAATATATTTATTTGGTTTTTGGTAATTCGTCCCCTAAGGGGGTAAAAAGGGGGTTGAAAGTTTGTATGTAATTTCTACAGTTTGAAAGATGGACACGTGAAATTTTAGATTTATTCTCTAGGTAGATAAAACCATGTATTAATAAATTTTTGGAAATTCTACCTCTATGGGGATGAAATAGGGGTTGTAACGTTATATGAAATTTATTCGGTTTGGAAGGTTAAACATGTAAAATTGTAGGTTTTCGCTCCTGATTAATTAAAAAACAATGAGTGTAATTATTTCCGGAAATTCCACCACTAACGGGGCTAAAAATGGGGTTGAAAGTTTGTATGTAATTTCTAGTTTGTAAGTTAGAGTTGGAGTTGATAAAAAGAATTCATGCAATTATTAGGTTTTAGAAATTCTACCCCTAAGGAGAATAAAGTAGGGGTTGAAACTTTATATGAAATTTCTTCGGTTTGGAAGGTAAAATATCTAAAATAGTAGGTTTACGCTCTTGATTAATAAAAAAAGTAATGAGTTTATTGATTTCCGGAAATTCTACCCGTAATAGAGGTTAAAAATTGCAATTTGTTGGGCTTATATATTTGAAACTTGGCATCAATACTAACAGCAAATATTTTATATTTTTTTATTGATTTTAAAGTAAAGGTTGTCATTACAAGTTTTTCAAAACTACTCCTAAAATACGATTTAAGGGATGTTAAAGTTTGTAAGGAAAATCTCATTTCTTGGATTAATAAACTTGAAACTTGAGACAAATACTAAAGTAAGTAAATAATAAAGGATAATCATTATTAGTTTTTTATAACTACCCCTAAAATATGATTAGGTGGGTGTTGAAGATCTTAGTTTAATAAACTTGAAATTTTGCACAAATACTAACCTTAATAAATAATTTGGGTAGCTATTAGTTATTCGTTTTTCATAACTATCCCCAAAATACTATTTAGGGGGTGATCAAGATTTTTAAAATATGTTATTACACATAGCTTCTTTTAATGATGTAGGTGAGCACTAAGGAAGGAGTTTTGGCAATTCAACCTTTAAAGAGACATTTAATTGTATAAAAACTTTTTAACAAAAAGATATTACTGGCCTCCAACTAACAACACTACAAAGTGAAAAATTAATTTCGTGTCTTTGGTAGGTACCATTTTATTCACAGAGTACTTTTATTATATAGACTTTTATTTTTTGATTTTATTTCGTTATGGACACTGACTTCGAAAAAGAAAGTTATTTATCACTTTGTAGTGTTTTTAGTTGGATGTCAGTAGTATTTTTTTGAAAATAGGTTTTTTGTTTTTCACTTTTTTTAAGTGGAACTAATAGGCAATTTGCCTTTAGTAAGGTACTTTATTATTTTTTGTGTATGTTCACCGATATCTCCGTCAAACAACACTGTTCAAACGGTCCAGCTCGGTAGTTCCAAATCGAGGAAGAGGTCATCTCTCAACATAAAATTCTTCAAAAAACCGTTGACACACCTAAAACATCTTCTGGGGGTAATTCTGAAAAACTAATGATGGCAATTTATTATTGCCCAAGGAATAAGATTTTTAACCGACTTTCCAAAAAGGAGGAGGTTCTTTGTTCTCTAAATCCTAACTTAAACCGTAGATATCTACGATAGCCCATTTATTATTGATTTAAGAATAGCTTATTTTTGATCGCATTCACCAACTGCACATAATTTACTTGAATAAAATACGAAATCATGCGAACGAAGTCGCGGGCGGAGTGCTAGTTAGTAATAATTGGTATTTAAGTACACGAGTAACATACATAGGTATATGCAAACTTAGAACATAGCTTATACACTACAATAATTTGTACGAAGAAGTGCCTAATAAATAAGAAAGGCAACAGTTTTTTTTACTACATCGTCTTGTTCAAATCGTGCAGGCGTTCACTTCGACTTAATATACCTATGTTGTTTGGTGAGTAATATTAGAGTAGTTCGACTTAATATACTTATTGTATGCAATATTTTGTGATATTTGCAATACGTCGTGTAAAGCAGTGGACGTCTTTCGTCTGAACTGATCATGATGTTGATCTTGTAACGCGGTTATAGCATTTTTCTGCTCCAGAATATTTACTTTGTTTAGTAAAAAGGTGCATTTTAAAATAATGATACTCTTACGTTCAACCGTGCACTTATTTTGTACCATAAGTGTCTTAGGCCACATTATATATACTAGTTTCAAAGACATGCAGCCTTATTTACAAAAACTCGCTAACCATTTGATTAAGTAAAACGCTGATTAGCAGATTTTAAGGGGCTGAATACTCAAAATAGGCTTTCTTTTAAACATTTTTTAGCCAAATCTATTGAAGATGTAGCAGCAGAAAAAAGATATGTTAATCTTGATCATATTTCCGAAAACTTTGTTGTGGCCGAAACACGTTTACGCACAAAAACCTCGATACAAATGAATGGCAAAGTAACCTCTTACCGTGATCTTCAAAAGATTTTTCCGGCAATACTGACCAGCGTATATTTGTACAATTAACAACAATAACGTATCATAAAAGGACGCAAAACTTCATTGTCTTATATATTGAAGTTTCATTCATTATTTTTAAGTAATTCATATTATTATGTTTTGTAAAAAAGTCTATACAAATTCCATCGTGCTTCTCTTTCCATCCAGTGCAATTCGACAGTGACCGCTTTGCGGCGTTGCTAGGTGGACGTATGTCGCTTTTTTCCGCAAAAAGCAAAAATAATATTCAATTTATTTCTCGTCAATTCAATCTGTCAAAAAAATATCATGTAGCCTGGTGGATTTAATTGGAACTAACGAAATCACAAGTAATATTGTCAAAGTCTGTATTATCTTTATTTTTTGGCACTACCGCTGTCACTGGCATCTATATGTTTGTTGTATTATAAAAGACTCACGTCGTTTACTTTACTTACTAAGTCCATAACTAAAAAGTATTTGAACCTCTTTGAAAATACAACAAATTTTATCTAAATTTGAATTAAACAATATAAAATATAGATGAGTTCGAATAATATTTTAACCTTCTTCGTTCATGTGAAAACAATAGAAGCAAAAAACACAGAACATGGAATGGTCGTACCAACCGCGCTGGCAGTGTCTCGAAATGACAGAACTAATAAAATTATTCGTATCCATTTGTTTCAATCTTTGTTTCTTTCTAACATACGGCACCTAAAACTGACCAAAAAATGTCAAATTCGTGAGAAATGATAATCTATTTCTTTCGAATTTGACTATTTTCGTCGTTTCACCCAAAAATCGTCCACATGTGGATAATGCTCACCAAGAATCACCACATTGATCAGTCCTGTATTTCTCGCATTTAACTATCCCAATTGCAATAACGGGCTACAATAATAGTTTGTTAGTCTATTAATATTGTTAAGTTAATTATTAATTGATCTTATCATTTTGCCAAATCGGCACTGACAATTCTTATTTATTAACATAAAATCCGCCGATCGCCCTGGAGAGTAAACTCAAAGACTTACACTTGGGGATTGCCAGAGATTTACGCAGCATTCTGGATGTAAAAAGAACAGGCCGAATACGGAATACGCTGTGTTCCCAAACGGGCATAATAGACGTGGGTAAAATGTCAAATGGGCCAATGCCATTACGGCTCACGTTAGTAGCATGCAAATTGAGCGCTGGGCAAGCCTCCACAATCTTGAAGATGGAACGCACCGTTATGGCCGGCCTAGAAATAGGTGCCGAGATGATTTGGACGTGTACCGTGAGGGCTGGTTCTAGACGGTGCGGGAAAAGAATGTCTGGAATGACTTAGGTGTACTCTTATGAATTTAATTGGGGATGGATGAAGAGGGAGGGGACGGCCAAAGAAAAGATAGATGGACTGTGTGAGGAGTGATATTAAAGAAAAGGGAGTCAATTATAGCGTGGTGCGGGACAGAACGATATGGAAGAAGAAAACGTGTTGCGCCTATCCCAAGTAACATGGGACAAGGGCAGGTAGATGATGATGATGATGATTTCAGACTTTTACCGGTAAGACTTAGTAAATCTGTTTTACCGATAAATAATAAGTTTCATCATAGTTTTTTTTTTTTAACTGAAACAACAGTTCGGCTTTTACAGTAACATATACGTGGTTGTGAGGCATACACTGTTTTTAGTATTTATGTTTTCCTTTTTAGGGTTCCCTAGCCAAAAGGCAAAAAACGGAACCCTTATGGATTCGTCATGTCTGTCTGTCTGTCCGTCCGTATGTCACAGCCACTTTTTTCCGAAACTATAAGAACTATGATGTTGAAACTTGGTAAGTAGGTGTATTCTGTGAACCGCATTAAGATTTTCAAACAAAAATAGAAAAAAACTGAAACTCATTTTTTTTTTCATCCTACCTGTACGTGGGGGTATCTATGGATAGGTCTTCAAAAATGATATTGGGGTTTCTAATATATTTTTTTCTAAACTGAATAGTTTGCGTGAGAGACACTTCCAATTGGTAAAATGTGCACCCCCCCCCCTGAAACTTCTAAAATAAGAGAATGATAAAACTAAAAAAAATATATGATGTAAACCATGTACCATGTAAACTTCCACCGAAAATTGGTTTGAACGAGATCAAGTAAGTAGTTTTTTTTAAATACGTCATAAATCGTAAACCACAATTTAACAAGTACGGAACCCTTCCTGCGCGAGTCCGACTCGCACTTAGCCGGTTTTTTTATGGCATGCGTTGTGCCTGGCGCATATAAACATTTTCTTGCTTTCTATATTATATTTAAACACCTACACTGTACCAATACTTATAGCAAATAAATGATTGATTGATATATAACAAACAATAGTAACAAATAGTTTCAGCCGTTCTCTAGTGAGACGCTTACAATCACATACAGCATTTTTAGGGTTCCATCTATCTCCCTGTCTGTCTGTCCGTCTGTCACGAGGCTGTATCTCATGAACCGTGACAGCAAGGCAATTTTTTTTTTACAGATGGTGTATTTCTGTTGCCGCTATAACAAATAATACTAAAAACAGAACAAAATCAATATTTCAGTGGGGCTCCCATACAACATACGTGTTTTTTTTTCCGTTTTTTGCGATAATGGTACGGAACCTTTGTGCGCGAGTGCAACTCGCATTTGGCCAGTTTTTTTTATTTATATAGATAGATAAAGTTTACATGACCGTGTTTTTTGCGCCCTGTCTATTTGTTTTTAACTCGATAATAATACAGAAAAGCGGCACCACGTGACCTCACCACAGAGGGCTGATGTATATCAAAACCCAGTAAGTGCTTTATAATTATTGTATGCCAGGATAGCGGAAAGTCATCTTGTATTAGTAACTAAATGATATATTAAAATTTCAAGAGAATACTAAACAAGGAATATGAACCTACTAATTGTACAAATGATATTAATAGCGTCATACATTCTATTGCATATTTTAAACATGCCTAAAAAAGTCAATTCCAAATCTAGTAAGTTTTGGATATTTGCTAATTTAAGGTGTCTTTACACTTTGATGTGACTTTCCTATTGTAAATAATGATAAAATTGATTACTGAAAGCACCAAATCTCAATTCAAATTTAAAGTTTCCAGTTTAATATTGCACAGTCCATTTCAGTATAGTAAAACTCATTAAAATAATATAAATAAAATTATCTAGCTATTAAACCAATATAAAAAAATGTAACGTACTGTGTTCTTATATGTGGCAGTCACATAGAAGCAGACATAATTATAATATTTATTCAATTTGCACGGCAAAGACTCGTATGACACTAGCCAGATTACCTATTTTAGTGATCTTTATTTTCGTAGCAATAAGGTTGCATTCATAGGCAAAATAACAGTGAACGATCTGATGTCAGATGCTAGCCAGTTTGAAATAAGAACTTGCACGGTTATATTTTTGTAAAAAACCATCGGAAGAGTCCGTTTATGATATGGGCCTCTGTGGTCGACCTTGTGTATTTAATTTTCAAATACTTTTCGCTCCAATTTAAGTTTTCCCCTAAACTATCGATGACGGTGGGCGTGGCTTAGAACCTCAGATGTCGATTGTCAACTGTTCGTCCTCAGCCCCTTAAATTAAAAACCACTTAGTCTATATTGTACTAAAAACATACGCACGTTGTTATTATGTTTTTTTTTTTTTAAATTCACGATGGTTAATCTATCGTAAACCGTGTACATAACTTTTAAACAACTGAACTGAATTTTATCATACGTTGCTAAGAATACTCTCAATGAAGTCACCTTTCAAAAGTTTCAAACAAAGAAATCTAATCGGCCCATCTATATATTATCTGTGTCTGTGGCATCATCAAAGACATTATACGTATTTCTTACTACGAAGTATAAGGTCTTTGGGCATCATAGCTCCCAAACGGAGCTATTATGCCACAGACACATAATATAATACTACCACAGATAAACACAGAAACGCTCGTCAAACTTACAACATCTTTATTTTTTGGACAGGTAAAAAAAAAATTAGGAATTTGCTTATCAGTGTTTAACCTAGTTATATGTTTAGAACGTTTTTATAAATAAGGGTATCGGAACTACGGTAGGTACCAATTACCGCAAGAAACTCCGATTGAGTTT
Organism: Orthosia cruda; assembly: GCA_964057195.1. Lineage (NCBI taxonomy): Eukaryota > Metazoa > Arthropoda > Insecta > Lepidoptera > Noctuidae > Orthosia > Orthosia cruda. The sequence continues at coordinate 5,900,111 of OZ059835.1, read as the reverse complement.
ATCAAATCAGTCTGTAAAATACCTCTAGATAATTTGACCCTGTGTATTGTAAATTCATCGTAGGACCCACCACTTCGATTATGAGTTAGCTCAATAATTTATTATATTTATTAATAAGTACCAAGAACTATATAGCAAGAAAAATCTGCTAAACATTTTGGCAGCATAAAGGTTGTTACGGTCGTGAAAAAATTACCTGTAATATCTGATCATCAAATAAGTAAAACTAAGTCCTATCAGATAATAAGTAGACATTTGGTCAGCTCAATAATATATATGTTTGCAAAATAAATAGTCCAAATGCAAAATTATTATTTGATCAGCATTATACAATCGGTTAGCATAGAAAATATTATATTTGTAAGCGGTGCCGCTCATTTAGTATATGTAATAATATTTGTTTCATCTTTACGTAGTCCAAGAGCGAGCGAAGCGAGCTCGGGAACTTAAACAACCCGAATTCCGGCCACGGGCAGGTTAGGTTCGAGGGGATAACGGGAGCTGTAGTGAGCGAGCAAAGCTAGCGAACTAAGCTCCCATAATTTCTTTCACGTTAGGTTTCTTTAAACCCTACAGACAGAAATAGGAGCTCCGTTCAGTGGAGCTTCATCAACTTAAATTAGGCACGACTCGCGACTGTAATTTAATCAAAATGTTGCAAATCATGATTTGCTGCTCTGTTACTAATATTGTTGCAGAATACAGGTATATATTGCCTTCTAGTGGTCGGCACCTCAAATGACTTTGTTTGTTGACAAAACATTTTTGTGCTGACCAAACCACAACATCTTTAATTAGCTGGCCGTTAAAACGATAGCTTTAATAATATATCATGAGGTGACTTATTCTTCATACACTGATGAAGCAAGTAAAATTTGACTTTAAATTCGTTTGAATTAATAAAATTTCTAAATATTTAAAAGAATAAATAATTTGATTATTAATATATAAATAACTATTTGAACAAATAATTCATTTAATGTTTAATTATATGTTGTGATATTCTAAATTTTACTGGCTGAATTATTATGTTTTATTATTACATATAATAATGAAAGTTTTATTATTATTATTTATTAAATATAAATACTCATTTAAATAAATAAATTAAGACTGTTCGTTTCGTGGTGTTCTCTGATGCTTGGACCTAAATATTGTTGATATTATTTATACAATATTGTTGATAATAATGTTGTCACAAGTAAATGTTAAGTTATTGCGAATTATAATTGTCTATTTTACTATACATGTGTTTCATTAAAATCTACATCGTAGGTCAAATTAGAATAGCTTTGCCCCTAATAAGAACAGCCGGTGATAACAGAAAGATAACAGCTGGTGCCGACAAGATGACGTAGAACTGGAGCAGCACCAACAGCTTTAAACTAAATGAAATAAAACAAAAATAAAAGGGCATAATATACATACAAAAATAAATAATAATTAATATTTATAATAAATATAATATATTTTTCTTCTAACATGTGTAAAAACATTGCCTTCATTCTGTAGTATAGTGCTCGGCTTGTAATATGGCAAGGTTTTGGCGTAATGGGGGTAAATTCAAACATAGTTTGCGAACTGACCAACCACCATAAAGAGCGAACGGAACGTGGACTCGACGGGATTGGCCTGTCGATCCTTGTGCCAATCAAGTTACCAATCAATGAACGGTGCTTAACGTTTCCGGCGTCCCACTTGGTAACCAAAGAGACCTAAAAACGACTTATGGGAACTAACAACTCTTGCCAAGTTACATACCGAGAACTATACTCGGGTAAAAGTCCTTGTAAGATTTGGTCGTTGCACGCACGCTCATAGGTGCGTGCGTGCGTGCGTACGTCTTAACCTGCGTGAATATCCCGCTGCGGTATGTGGTGTAGGAAACAGGAGCAGATCCAGGATTCATTTCTGGAGGAAGGGTACGAGGGAATATTTCTTGGGTCTGTCCCATAGAAATATTAAATACGGGAGAAGTGGCAAGGGGGCGTGTCGATGTCCGCGCGACGTGGTTACAGTGCCCATGTCAAAAATCATGTTTCAAAATATCACAGCGACTGTTCTATTTTTGCAATAAATACATTGCTCCTTAACCACTAGCTAAGTTTGTCGCTAAGTGACTGGACAAGCAATGTAAAAATCACAAAACGATAATTTATAAAGCGGATGCATCGCGTAGTACGGCCGCTGCTTCTTGCGACGAGTTAGTGATGTGCTTGTGCAGATGTTTTTGTGTGGGTAAGTTGTACGGAGCATGGTAAATACACGCTGTGTTTGATGAGATAAGGTTTATATTTGATTCTGTAGTACGTTCTGATTTAAGAGTTGCGGGTGTGTGCGCGTTTTTCTGAACTGCATGTGTAGTAGTTGCCGTGTGGTAGGGGCAAACTGGAGACACAGGTTGCCGATATATTTCGTCTACCAGGCATATCTCCTTTTTTATTATATCTATGGTCTGTCCCAAAAGTCCTATTGGCCCAGTTCCATAATCGGATTAGTGGGATGATTTGACTTGATTTAATGATAGTGCCCGATTAAGCCAGCGGTGACTGTGTTTTTTCTATATTTTAATTATTTCTATAGGTTAGAGGTCACGAATTACTTTTATTTGGGGACCGATTTTTTAAATCACACACATGAAGTTTTTTTATTTATTAACTTTTGTTATTTACAACTTATAGTTATATATTTTTTTTTCGAATAAGTTTCAAACATATTATAGGTAAACACCAATCTGTCTATCTAAAAATATTTTTAAACATCCAAGTCGTTTTGGAGGAGTTTCCATAAGTTGCGAAAAAATATCGTCTTAAAGTTACCGTTTTACGGCACTAAAGCGTATGTAGGCCCTTAAGGGCCCTTAAGGGCCTACATACGCTTTAGTGCCGTAAAACGGTAACTTTCTAAAGCATACTCCTCAGTAACAGCTAGGTTAAAATGTTTGAAAAAAATATATATTTATTATTGATTCATGTACATAATTTTGAACACAAGATTTTTAGTGAAAATAATAGTTTTGCTTTAAAAAAATAATTAACAACACGATATTTTTTCGCATCTTTTGGAAACTCCTCCAAAACGACTTGGATGTTTAAAAATATTTTTATACAGAAAAATTGATGGCTGGAATTTCTTCATACCTAACGTAGCATATGTAAATCAAATAATATTAAGCAAACAAAACTGTTCAAAAGGAGGTTCAATTTTGATATTTTGGCATCGAGCGGGCGCATGGCCAGTACTGCGTTACATTGGGGCGTATATATCGCCTTAATAAAAATATTTGTGTACGAATAAGACAGATAATAATTTACAATAGACGTATTTCTCGCTCTCATCGCAGAGATCCTATCTCTGTAGTGTGTTAAGGTGCAAAGAGTGATATCGCATTCCAGCGAGGTGAACTTATATAAATTTTCAACTCTGTTTCAGATACAAATATAAATTGTTTGACATCAAAACATTTGTTATTATTGATATTATTCCAGAATTAATTCCAACACAGGAACATGGTGATTGTACATATTATACATTACCTTTGAACTGATTATTATTGATTATTAGGTATTCATATCACATTTATCACCAATACCAATATGAGACATTTAGTTGCAAATTACTACGAGAAGTCAATGCAGTAGATGAGTGATACGCCTTGTCAAGGCTACTATTTTGATTTTAGTGAAATTTAAAAATATTGCTAATACTGATACATTAGTTACCATATTAAAACATTTTCAGGCGAATATAATTATTAGTATTACCTAATCTTGAGAAATATCGGTCCCATCTCTAAATATGTTAATTTTAGTTCCCGAGACGTTGAGCTGGGCGCTTTGAATCGGCCCAAAAATCAACTGTCATTTCATAGAATATATTTAGTCCATCGTACTTGTATATTAGAGGTTAGTGGAATAATAGCAATGAAATAGTCACAGTTTGATTACAGGTGTCATTATATGCCTAATTGCGTTGAAATTAGAGGCACTTTATGAGCAAGAAATTGAAAAGAAATTTACAAACGTACTTAAAAGATACGCGCGAAAAATATAAGCCTTCCTTGGCAGTAGTGTTATTAGAACTTGGAATTTCTTTGGGAATCTCCAAGGGCAATCTGTGACTGTAAAGTCCGACGTGTATGTTACCCCAACAGCAAAGTGACTCCCCTAGAGTGATATGAGTGGAACGTATAATTAGTGTGTAATCTGCTGTGAATGAGCGCCACATAAAAAATAAGAGCGTGTCGTCGTTTTTGAAAAAAACGGTATAAACGATTCCTGATGAGGTTACGTTGTTCCAGCAGGAAAATTCTAAACGAATGATCGGAATGAGAAATAATGTGCATGGGCAGAGAGCTTATAGTTGTGCAAAAATGTGCGCTGAATTGGTGCGTCATCAGGTTTTTGAGATATTGCATTTCCTGCTAGGGTAACGTTTTGCAGAACCGTGTATCTCTAAAACCATTGTACGTGCGCCTCTAGAATAAACATACGTAGCTCTTGATTTGTGCGTATTTGTGCCGGAATTAGATTTAAGAAAATATTAATAATTTCCAAGTAATTGCGCTTTTTTGAAAACCCGAAAAAATGACGTTTATCGAATAATTTTAATTTCGCTTACGTTATCGAATAATATTGCTAAAAGTCAAAACGAGGGTGTCATATCTTTGACGGCAAAATACAAGAAACCGACTTAACCCAAGATAAGTAGGTGTAAACCACAAGTATGTGCGTTTAGTCAAAAATATATAGTGAAAATTTTCAGCTTGGAATCTTTCGCATTAAGTAGATTTAAACAAAAAACGAAACATGTAAACACTGGCTGGTTATCCGACCAAATTCAAATGACTACGAAAAAGCGACGGATTGATACATATCGATGACCTTCTTAATTGGATGTATTAAACCGAAGCTGTTGTCCGTACAGTCTATACTATATAGTAAAATATTTTTTTAATCTAGAAAATTCGACATTTAAGGTTTATTTTAAGATTTAATTAGTAAAAAAGCAGTGCATGTATAAAACTAAACCCAAGTCTGAAAAAAATTCTTATTTTGTTACTTTCAATCTATTAGGTAAATTATATCACCAAATCAATTTCAACAAGTTTTAATTGATTAAAAAGGATGTCATAATATAATTTAACGTATTTTAAGAAAATCTGTTTAATATTATAAGTAAAACGTTACATTAAATACGCTAATATATCCTTAACGTTACCTTCTGGCCACACCTCTGCCCGGCGAGAACGGCCTACTGTGACATGGCTTAAGTCACACTTTTTATCGCAGTTTGGGCGATAAGGCCATTTTGTATTAAATGCTAGCACGGCGGCGTGAGATATTTTATTGACTTGTGGCATAACTTCTTGACGTTTATTTTTTCTTTTTCGGAAATATTCTAATTTTATTGCAGTTTCGGGTTAACCTTGACCATAAAAAAGGTTTAGGTTATGAGAAGAGCCCTACGACGCACTGTTTCCGAATTATGGGCCTACGAATTTCATTTTATTTTGCATTAAACGCTCTATATTTCCAAAATGGTATCTCGAAAACGGTGTCCTAGGCAAAATTTTACCAAAATTTAGCCCTCCCCTTTGCCCCCTCCATGCTAGCAGCATCCCAACAATAATATATGTAATTTTTTTTTCTGGCGTGTTTTTATGTATGTATGTATTTAAATATTTTTTTGGTAGGTTCTTTATGTCTTACAATTTGTCTTAAATGCTTAGCACGTGACATAGTTTAAAGGCACGACATGCCTTTCTTGTTGCTAATTTCATAGTGCGACATAATCTGAATAGACGACCAAATAATAGTACATTATGGTACAAGTGTGTAACGTTGGTGATTACCGCTGAGGCGCCATTGAGACCCGAGCCGTTAGGTGAGGGTCTTAAGAGAGCCGAGGACGGTAATCATCAATACACACGTGTATCATACGACGTTTTTCAACACACTTGTGAAGAAAATAATACAAAAAAATCATTTCCAACAGTGAAAACGGGTTGTGCAAATTTTTTCGCAATGGCGGGCAAAATTAATCAGTTTTCCTATGCGCGCGCATCTAACAATGGCGACCGCCCATAGACTAAAAATAATGTTATTTTTTTTTTGGCTTTTCGCGGATAGCGTTTTAGCCACGTACAAAATGGGGAATTTCAAGTTTTCTTAATAAAACAAAAATTATATTTGAGTGAACGTTTTATTTATTAAACACGTACAAGTTGAAATTATCTATTCAAATACGAAGTTCCATGAAATGTGTTGCATTTGTACTATTGAGCACGATCTTTTTTGTATCAAAACTTTTTTAAGAACAAAGCAACTCAACCAATAAATAAAAAAAAAGTCTCTTTATCTCACTTGTGAATACATTGAGATAATATGTACTAGAGAAGCTATCCTAAGTAAAGGACATGCTACATTTTGACAAGAGTTTAAACTAAACTTAGCTGCAGCGCTGAAACAATAATTAGCCGTCTAACAAAACAGTATAAACACGCAGCGCTAGAGCGCTTCTAAGGTATAGTTTTCTCGCGATCAAAAAGACGGAAGCGCCGTGATTTTCATGGCGCTTACGCGTTTCGTTCAACATTCTGCAACAACTTGTCACTCATATAGACTAACTGACTGACTACAGAAGCGGTACCTACATAGCTTTATACCTAACAAGCTTCATTAGAATTCACACTTTTTTTCAAAAAAATATTTTGTTGAAATAACCTTAGTAAAGTAATATTTTATTAATATTATATTAATAAAATAGTACATTAATTTAATATTATATTTATGTAAGTTTCTTATTAGGGACATTCCCACAGCACACAGATTACCTCCCAATAGATACCGCATGCCTACTGTTTTGTTTGATTCCGAGATCACCAAATGTGGAGGAAGGCACGGGTTGCGCGGGGAGTGACAAGTGCGCCGTGATTGGCTATTCAATGTCACGGTACCTGTCGTAGTGACGGCACATGCGCATTAAATGTCGATAAAAATATCGATATTTTTTAAACATAATGGTATTTTATTTAAAATTTCTTAGCCGGCGATTTTATAATTACTTTAATAATGATAAAGAAAAACATCGATCGAGAAAAGATTTTGATTTCGGCCAAAAGTGATTTAATTTATTTGTAATCCTATTTAAACAGGGCCAGGCCACTCTGAGCTCTTGTTATGAGTAGAGCACAATTAGTTCAAAGTAAAAATAAAGTAATTTGATAATTTTTAAATAATCAATTTTAATAATATTATTTTATTTTCCTATATACCTACTTAAACATCGATTATCGATACTTTTCGATAAGCTAAAAACGTAGTTGTCTCAACATTTTTACTTCTGTGGGAAAAAGATAGCAATATAATAATTCCTTATGAGTGAAAGGGACTTTCACAAACGACATCAACGAGCGCTACTGTAAAGTGTGCAATTTTGATTTGATAACCATTATAACCTGACCTTTTTTAGATTGCTCAATATTTATTACATTGCCTACTGGTGGAAAATATAAACGCATCTTTTTTTGTACTTGAAGGGCTGGTTGATTTTCCACACCGTTTTACTGCACCATTCGTCATTTTTTTTAAGACAAAACGTTGATAACTATTTTTAAACAGAATTAAAACTAGAAATCGCTTGCGTCCCTACAGCTCTAATGTCTGGTCGACACTAAAGAGATCATACCGTGCGCTGAGTTATATCAGCCTAAATAGGCTGATGTGTGGTGCGCGTAAGTTGCCTTCTATGCGGAATCTATTGGGAGGTAATCTGTGCCACAGCACTATTCCCAAATCACTGCAACTCCTGAAAGCCAAAATCAATAGTGGCGACCACCAGAAAAGCACCGAGGCAATGAAGCTCGACGAAATCCCGGAGAATGAATTTAACTGTCTTGGATGCCGCAACGAAGATAATCAGAAAAGAATAGTGGAGGAGTAGGAAAATATAAAAATTTCCAGTTCCTTCCATATCAAGTAGGACACAGAACAAACAAGGTCAATAGGCACAAAGGGTCATTTACAACTGGGATAAGCCCAGTTGCCTGGCACCACGGAAAAAAATTGCATTAATATTAATGGGTCCTAACATTGTGAGGTGTTATGTTCGATTCCAATAATAAATAGGTATGGCTAAAACGCTTGAACGCACGGAAATTTGTTCTAGTTACCACAAGATCCGTATAGTAAACATCTTCTGATGCAGCCTGTACATTATTCAACGTAGTATTGCTTTCATTCTGCCAAAGAATGCACTCCCATAAGATATGACGGGCAGATTGTACATATTCGCAGTCAGATGTAGAATACTGACATAAAGGCGAGCCAACGAGCTTGAAGGAAAATAATTTACTTTTAAAGTTACCTTGTCCAGTGAGATATTGAGCAACACAGTGATCCACCTCCAGTCACGTCCTGGCCAGTCGCACGCGAACAGATGGAAAGAATTGGTGGAATTATTATCCCACCTACATTGCCATTTGGATAAAAGTTCCTCCCAGACGTCAATATGTGGTTGACCGGAGGTATGCCAGCAAGTACCTGTAAAGTCTCAGTACTAACCGTCCTGTTTGCTTTGCATAAGAATATCAAAGCTAAACGCTGACTTTGAAGTAATTTACGTCGTCCCATTATTTAGGTACTAGCTGTCCCCCGTGACTTCGCTCCCGTCAACTGGATACCTACATACCCTACCCTACCCTAGACACCTACCCACCTATCATACCTACCAATTTGTTAAACTATTTATTTGAATAACCACAGTCAGTTCCTTTCTGAATATACTTAAGATTGTTATTTTTCGCTATAAAAACCAAAGTCTAGCTGACTTTGGTTTTTACTACCTACTACTATTCTACCTACACTTGTTACACAAATTGTCACATCTTAATTTTTAGTCTATATGAGAAATGAGGCATCATGGCGTCCACCAAATATTTCAATTTAAAAATGATTATCTAGTTACTCATTGACGAAAAGTTATTCCTTTGCATTTCGCCGTATTAGTTGAATTATAAGTGCAATATCTTAAAACACACGACCGCATATTTAATGCGTTTGAACGTTTTTTCGTTTAAAAACAAACAATGACACAGGCGCTCAAGATCTAGCAAGCAACTGAGTGAAGTGCGGCCGGCCGACCCCACATGATCGGAATACAGCAGTGATGTGTGGTGTCTTCTCTAGTACGTAGTACATTATTACCTCAATGTGTGAATATGAAAAAGTCACAGTTTGATAACAGGTGTCATTATGTGCCTAATTGCGGTGAAATTAGAGCCACTTTATGAGCAAGTGTGTTGAAAAATAATAAGTATAAAAGTGTGCCGTTCATACAGATAAACAACTTTTTAATTTTGTTGGGAACAAATTAATAAATGACCCACGACCATAGACCTATGCACACTTTATTTTTCTTTGTTTGTTTGATAATATAGTAAATTATTGTGAAAATTTTAATAATTACTTAAAAAATATAATAGCTTGGACCTTGTTCCCGATACCGGTGGGCCTCTATGTTTTATATTTTAAATGTTTTTTGGGGGTTTTATTTAAGAAATATTTAAGAAAGGCATGTCGCGCCTTTAAAATATGTCACATGTTTGACCCGTGCTGGCATTTAAGACAAATTGTATATAAGACATGACATAATTTATCATGTCTTGTCACAAATGTCTTGGGTACGCCCATGCTCGCTCCGCTGTTTTAAAATTACAGTAAAGCAGTTATGGTGTTGTTTAATTTTATGTATAGGTACATGTGTGAAAATAAAGCACATATCTGTTTGTTTATCATAAAACATTTAAATGATAAAAAATATAACAATATTGAAAAGTAATACTCGTCCAATTTTATGGGACAGTAACAAAAATAGAATTCTGGTAACAAACTAGGATCTTTTAAGCCTAGTGTTCAGAGGAATTCAAATAATTATTAATTATTGGCCTATACCAATAAAATTAGACCGTCATTATTTGAACTGCTGTCAAGGGACTTTGTCTTAAAAAATAATTAAAAAAAGATAATATTTAGGAGACATTGTGAGACGCATTACATCTGCCCCATGTATTACCAATACTTCATGACGATCACGACCGCTCTAAAGTAGGCTTACCGAAACCGAAACTGATGGTTCTATTTTCCTCGTGAAACATGTGAAAACTGACTCGCCGTATGGGCACCGTAATATACTTTCTATTTTGTGATTATACTCTATGATTATACTATAATAGTTATTGAATACCTACCTAAATTTAATAGTAGTCTATTAAACAAACAGTCTATAAGACAACTTTGCTTTTTTACGTCAGCGGCTGTGCCAAAGATCCACCTCATGAATCATTGAGCTAGGAAAAATATGGAGGCGCCCTATTATTCTATACATACATTAGCTTATACAAATATGAGTGAAATACGATACAGAATGTGATACATCATTTTGTCTCATTTCTTCTAATGTAGTAATCGTATTTGACAAAAGAGACAACAATATTTCAGTTGTTGCTCATTATGGCAACATTTTGTTATGACGTAGTGACAGCTGTCAGTACGTGCCATATTCGCTATAATAATTGCCGAAATTTGTGGTTGTGTTCGTGGTAGTCCTGCTGTCAAATGGTTGTTTACTTTTTGTATTATTAATGTGTGTGTGTTCCGTGATTAACACAACCATAGCATCGGCAGCCATTTTAAGTGCCATTTTAAGGTTTAGGTAGGCACGTTTTTTTTGTAGGTATTTCAAGTCCATACTATTTTTTAGGTCTATGTCATGAATAGTTTGCACACTTTTAAAATCGATTGAAAAGAAGAAATAAAAAGTAATTTGACAGCTTCAAAAAGGTCTGTCAGAAAGTCTTCAAGAAAATTTTCAACTCTTAAAAATTCTGTTCAACTTAATTAAAGGACTGAGAAAATGGCGCGTAAACAAGCGGTAGCTATTCAAGAAACCATAGATAATAATGAGGATTTTGAAAACTACCTCGAAACTCATAAGGATAAGCTGATTTGTGAGTAAATGAATCCTCTTACCTTATTCTGAGCCTCCTACACCTACATATTTTTTTAACGTGCGGTAATCCTCATGGATGTCCTTCGCCCTGGGGCGTGCGAAGGGATTTGATTGATTAGTTTATCCTCACACTGCAACTCCTTGCAGTAATTACAACAATGGAGCACAATCTTATAATAAATTCACTGTAAGTCCAGGTTTCATATGTCAGACTGTAACTACTAAAACCACACGGTGTTCTACGGCTACCTTTTGGCCAAGGCGCTGGAGTGCGTCTGCGTTTTGTCACGCTCTGGCCAGGTATTGGTCCGCACGAATTCATGTAGACCCCATCACCCGCTGCTGATGCCGCATAAGTAGTTGCCATACTCCCAAATTTTCATATTTATAGTATTAAGCAGGATCTGTCTAAAAATATGATGTAGGTAACTTCGTAGATCTCATAATTTGACTTCCTATAGGTATGGAGGTGTACTCCGAGTTCTGCGGTCCTTGTCTGGCAACTGCAAACGCTATCAGAAAGGGTAAGATGGAGATCGGTCAAGATCGCATCGCCATGGTCAGAGTAAGCTATTTTTTGATCTTGCAACAAGTTTTATAGGTTCGAAATAAAAAGATTTCGAAATTCGAGAGAAAGAAGAGCGTATCTCACAAAAAAATAAACTACTACTTAGTTACTACTCTCCGATGGCTATAACCGAGTCTTAAATGAAGGGTTTCTTAACAGAGCCAAGATACCGACATAGTCCGAAAAATTGCCATACTTAGGTGGTAGTGGGCAGGGCTCATTACTCGAAGAACGGATGTCCGATGGAGCCGAAGCGTTTTATATTGACGCTCGTCGTGATAGGTCGACTGACCTCCCAAGGTGGATGGAAAAAAATCGCGGCAATCCATTGAATGCAAGAAGGGTTGGTCGATGTAACGACACTTGGTAAGGGCCTATATCCTGAAATGGTGATTGGTTCTACACTTTATTATTATTGTGTTATCTGATTAATACACTGACCTCTATCATACATTGTACGCTGGACTTCATATTATCGATAACAAAATGAAGACATTTGATTATCGCCATTTTGGCGCTGATAGCAACGTGAAATAACGTGAGAGTCGCATGGAACTAATATTAGAGATGGGACACAGCTTTCGGTAAAATACTTTTATGGGTTTTATCGATCGTGAGCATAATTTAATACGTAAGAGAAAAAAAAACAGTTATTTTATTATGATTAATTTTTAAGTAATAGAATAATTGCTGTAAAGTTTACTAAAACATATTTTCAGTCAGATTGCAAGCTATAAACTAGTGGATAGCGTGCTAGTAAAGTTATAGCGCATTACTGTCAGATCAGTGAGATTTAAATATGGGGTTAGGCTAACAACTTATCCTAAAAACTATCACATTTGAGCAACTATCTCCTCGCTCAAGTACACTAGTTGTACGCCCATCGGATTCGTGAAGGGAACATCATTTAAATAATAATAAATGAGATGGATAATCATTTACAACGGACGTATTTCTCACTCTCATCGCTGAGATCTTGTCTCTGTAGTGTTAAGGTGCAAATAAGAGTGACATCGCATTCCAGCAAGGTGAAGACTTATATTTATTTATTTAAACTTCATGCACAAAGGTACAATGGCGGACTTAATGCCTTAGGCATTCTCTACCAGTCAACCAAGGGTGGTGAAGAGATAACATGGCAGGTGCATTGTTTAAATCGTGGCAACAATTAAACAACAAAATATTTTTTTAATTGCTTAACATATACATATATTATATGATGCATACCTAAATAAATATATATATTTAATAAAGTAATGAAAATAAGTTATCGAGATGACCCTACCCCCGCTGAAATCAGTTTTCAGCTCTGTTTCAGATGCAGATAATAAATTGTTTGACTTCAAAACACTTGTTAATAAAATTATAATTATCATGATATTATTCCAGAATTAATTCCAGGCTCAGGAACGTGGTGATTGGTACAAGAGAGAGGCCTGTGCATCATCACTGTTGAAGTGGGCGAAGTCGGGCTGTGGATGATCATGATGATGATTCCAGAATTTAGTATTACACATCGCTTTTGAACATATTATTACTGATTATTAGGCATTCATATAACATTAATCACCAATACCAATATGATATATTTAGTTCCAACATACTACGAGAAGTCAATACAGTAAATGAGTGATACGCCTTGCCAAGACTACTATTTTGATGTTAGTGTAATTTAAAAATATCACTAATACTGATATATTAGTTACAATATTATAATATTTCCAGTCAAATATATTAGTATTACCAAATTTTTTGAAATATCGGTAGTATCCTATCTCTAAATGTGTCAATTTTAGTTCCTGATACGCTCGAGCGGGGCGCTTTGAATCAGCACAAAAATCAACTATCATTTCATATAGTATGTTTAGTCCAGCGTACTTGTATGATAGAGGTCAGTGGATTAATACCTATCTATTATTATCCTTTACGTGGTGTGCAATAAATACTTCATATTCTACATGTTGACCGCTTGCTGCATGCTACCTCAAACAGCCATCTTCTTTTGCCTTTAGTGTAAGTAGTTAGGTTTATTATAATTATGTATAGTTTACTTTTGTTAATTGTTTATGTAAATATTTAAAACTTTGTTTTGCAAATAAAAGCATCAATTACTCAAAAAAATCAGTTTCATTGAAAACTTTTCAATGTAACCAAAATATTTAAGTCTTTTTTTTGCCTGGTACTTCATTTAGTTGTAAAACAACTTTAATTAGTTAAAAGATCGACTATTATTATGGTTTTTTTTTGTTTTCGGTAGTTGAATTTATATTTGTATTGAAAATACAAACGCGAAAAGCAAATTGAAAAAATTATCAATTTTTGGACCTCAATTTTTTTGTGGTTTTTTATGATTTCGATTCGAATCGATATAAGATTCGATGGTTTTGAAAAGAATCGCCCAACCCTACATTGACCACCCGTAACGTCGGGACGTATGAAATAAGTACATTGCATCTTCTGTTCCAGTGCCCCGCCGACAACATAGACATGTTGGCAAGATTCAAGCATCACAGCGAACCAGTCTTCTTATTTATTGTGGTAAAATTATTATTTTTTCATTATAAGTGGAACAATTGATTGGTAAATAGGTTTTATTTTTATTATTGATGGCTCTCGCATGACCACTATTTTACCTACCTGGGGGGTGACCATAGGTTCTTAGAGTAAGGTTATTTTGAGTGTGTGTAAGTGACAGATGTATATGACGTGTATACATGACAGATGTATACACGTCAAGACTTAATCTATCTCAAAATAATCTTACTCTAAGAGCACCCCCCTGGTGGTAAGCGATGATGTGGTCGACGGTGAAGCACGCTTGCCTAGAATTATATTATTCACTCTATACTCAAAGACCCCTAGGTTGTAGCTGTCGGATTCCGGCAGGAAATTCCACCCCTTTACGCACAATGAAATTGTTCCCAATAAGTTTAGTCGGTATGTCGTAAATTGCCCAATTAAAGGCTACATTTGAGTACACGAATATGGAGGAACGAACTTTATTCCTACACTGATAAGACTGGTCCATAATGACAAAGGTCACAGTGGGTAAAAAGGGTTACACAGAGGGAGGTATGTGGAGGAGAGAGAAGAAGCTGCCCAGCAGTGGGACAACATAGGCTAAAAAGATAAGATAGAAATGCAATAGAAGCTTGCTTAGAACAAACTCCTCCAGAAACATTATCAAACCCGTGACGCTTTTATATGAGATTTTTTTAAATCAATGTAATTCTGCAAAGAATAAAATCGGAAAATAATCCGTTTGGAAGTTTAGTGTAACTTAACGCATAAAATTTTGCGACAGGCAGGCAAACTGATTCGTGCAATGTTCGGCCCGAACGGGATAGACTTGTGTCGTATTATGGAAGAAGAGCTAAAGAAGTCGGCGGATGAGGAACAAGGCATCCCGTCTGACAGGAAGCGGTTGGAAATCGCTGACATGTTGCCTGAAGAAGCGGTAATATTTATTGTTGTTGTAACTTTGTAGAGATTTGAATGTGAGCAAAAAGTTGGCAATATGTTCCATATTTTAATTAACAATGGAAAGTATAGTCTATACACTTCCGTAGGCTTATTACGTATGAAACAGCAATCAGCAATAATTGCGCAGCGATCGCGCAGTCATCGCGCGATCGATGACTATAAGTCAATCAATTATTTGCTATTCGCTCGCTGTTTTTCAAATGCAATTATCGAAAAAATGCCGTCAAAGACTCCAAAACTTCTGTACTTAGCATTTGGGAGCGGTTGGCAATCGACCAACAAAAAGAGAAAAAGTAATCACAATTTGACAGCCAAATTCGCTCGCCAATATCGCGTTCAAATGAACATTTTAGTTAACATACTGTTTCATAGAGGCAGCACTGTCGAAAAATAGCTATTGTAACTTAAAAACTTGCATTCATGTATGGCAGTGAGATTAGACATTTCAAAATAAATAATCTGGCTTGTGTGCAAATGCATACTCCACGAATGAGCAAAACTCCCTTGAGCAAAATCATCCTAAAAGGCATATTATTAATTGCCCATCAAATAAATCCCTAATCGCCTATCATTTAATTTCCATATAAATATACTTTTTTACAGCTGAAATGCTGACTACAAAACAAATTAACCAGAGCGTACAAACGTTATATTCACACATGTCACACTTAATATTATAAAGGCTAAAGTTTGTAAGTGTGTGTGTTTGTATGTTTGTTATTTCTTCACGCTCAAACGGCTGGCCACATCTGGCTAAAATTTGCCATAAAGATAGATTATAGTCAGGAATAGCACATAGGATACTTTTTATTCCGGAATATGTTACCTCGCGATAATTTTTGACATTCACGCATGCGAAGCCGCTGGCAGAAGCTAGTGACAAAATAAGACCAAGAGCGGGCGAAGCGAGCTCGGGAGCTTAGGGCAAACGAAACGGAACGGTTGGGTTACTTTAGACCCCACAGATAGAAATATGAGCCCCACAATCGTTGCTAAAATAATATTTTGAGGTAACTATTTTGCTGTGCAATCAGTTTTTTTGATTGACATTCTGATTATTTTGGATACAAAAAGTTATATTTAAAAAAAGTTTAAAGTATAAAGCTGTATTTTTTTAAATTTGCGTTTAAATACTACCCATTATAAAATGTCAACTTTTTGACTTGTATGAATATTTTCCAGCAAAAATTGGAAGAAGACATCAAGATAGAGGAAGAGTACAAAGAAGCAGCGGAGAGGCTCCGAGTGCTGACCCTGGCCGCTCGCAAGAAAAGAGTGAATGAAAGATTATCGAAGTCGATCAGGCGCCTGAACTTCATAATGTTCTGGCCACACTGCCACAAGGCGCACTACGACTTGTACGAGAAGTGGGACATGATCAGTGAGTCATTTTTTATATCATTATCGTCATCATCATTACAGCTGAATGAAGTCCACAGTTGAACATAGGCTTCCCCCAAGTGTCGCCACAGTCCTGAGCGTCTCGCATCCAGCAGATTCGAGTGGCCTTAACCAGGTCATCGGTTCTCCTAGTGGCCTTCAAGCACTGCGACTTCATTATTCATTTAGCTAAATAAAAAAGAGCTGAATCTAGGTTTTTTTAGGGTTTCGTACCCGTAAGGGTCCAAACGGAGCCCTATTGCTGTCAATCACTTGTCTGTCCTTCGTCTGTCTGTGTGACAGACGAAGGACAGACAAGTGAGGTTTTACAGCCAAACAGTTAGAGCCGAAGTTTTAAAATTTTCACAGTATAAGGAACTTGTTGAACCAAAGCCATAAAAATTGTCAACATCATATAATAAAACTATTTTTAATAATTTTAAACATACTACCCATTTCGCAAAATATTGCAAAAAAACATGTTTGTTGTATTGGTGCCCCACTCAAATATTAATTTTATTCTGTTTTTAGTATTTGTTGTTATAGCGGCAACATAAATACATCATCTGTGAAAATATCAACTGCCTAGCTATCACAATTCATTGAATACAGCCTGGTGACAGACGGACAGACAGATGGACCGCGGACCTTTAGTAATAGGGTCCCGTTTTTACCCTTTGGGTACGGAACCCTAAAAAAAATAACGGTCCATAGTAGGCCACCTCGTTTATCATAAGGCTATTCAAACAGGCAATAGCGGCGGCAAAATTAGGAACCACATTGCAAACACGTCAACGTCATCATTGACATAGTAGTATGATCAGACACCTAAAATCTCTTAAAACGTAATTTAACGTAATTTTGTCTCATGCATAAGGTCCCGAATTATTATTTTTACTCTAGCCACACCTGAAATAGCCCTTGAAGGTATGTCGTTAAATCGTCGTATAGAGTTGGTACTCCCTGCCTACCTACTTGCCTACCATAATTGTCTTGCTACCTACCCTACCTAACTGCCTACCATACTTGGCTTGCTACCTGCCCTACCTACCTACCAATTTTAATAGTTCCGTACCCAAAGGGTAAAAACGGGACCCTTTTACTAAGACTCCCCGGTCCGTTTGTCTGGCTGTCTGTCTGTCTGTCACTAGACTGTGTATCTCATGAACTGTATTAGCTAGACAGTTGAAATTTTCACAGATAATGTATTTCTATTGCCGCTATATTAACAAATACTAAAAATAGAATGATATAAATATTTAAGTGTTTTTTTTATGATAATGGTATGGAACCCTTCGTGCGCGATTCCGACTCGCACTTGACCGGTTTTTATTTGTAGTGTAATTTTCCGCGTAGAATCATAACACCGCCATTCAGAAAATGACGTCATATGCACAACGCCATCTATCGAATATGGAGTTCAACTGTCCGAGTATCTGAATTGAGTATTGATTGAAATTGAAAATACATTTTACGTTATGCGTGCACAAATAAACAGACAAACAGATAAACAGACAAAAATTTAAAAAATGCTGGAAATGGGTTCTGTTGGTTATCCTTTAACACCCTGGCATTTTTTTATCGTTTCAATGTAGAAAAAATACTTTTCTACAGATTTATTATATGTATTGATTGAGTAATGAATTGAGAATGTCTGAATTCGGTCGAGTTTGTTGTAATGTTATGAAAATATAGATGCTTTTAGGCCGAGTTTCTCACCTCTAAATCATCGCAGAATTAATGTGACAAATTATCTGCACACGTTATCTGCTGTGGTTAGCTATTGAAAATTCATTCAACCAGGTGGTGAGAGGTGAGAAACTCGGGATTAGAAGTTTAGTTTTATTCGTTTTAAGAACATAAGTTTGGTTTGTATTTACATCTGCATGCCCCAAAAACAATTAATGTCAATAACCTTGTGCGTATCTTCTTGCGCGATTCCTTAACAAGCGAGTTATGGCATAGTTGTCAAGCAACTAAGCTGAAAATCAAAATCCAGGATGTCGCCGACGATAATTTGATTTTCATTATTGGGTAATTTTAATGGTTTCTCTGACAAAAGGCGGTTATCTTTTCTTTTTTTGGGCATCATTTTCTTGGTGTCCGTGTATGTAAATAACGAATATGGGCTTAAAATCCTAATCCTTAAACTTATGTATGTAATAGCACTTCGCCCGCGACTTCGCGTGATCCGTATTTTATCCTACTGATGACTTTTTACTTCACCCCCTTAAAGGTTAATTTTCCAAAAATCCCTTCTTAGTGCTCCCCTATATCATAAAAAGAAGCCATGTACAGTAAAATTCTTCAAAAATATTTAACACCCCCTAAATCGTCTTTTAGGAGTAATTTTGAAAAACTAATAATGAAAACCTTTACTATTTACTTAGGTTAGTATTTATGCCAAATTTCAAATATATAAGCCCAACAAATTTTCACCTTTTCACTTCCTTAGGGGTGGAATTTCCAAAAACCAATAAATACATGCTTTCTTTTTATCAAACAAGAGCGTAGATCTAAAATTTCATGTGTCCAAATTACAAATTGTAAAAATTTCATACAAACTTTCCACCCTTTTTTGCCACTTTAGGGGTGGAATTTCCAAAAAACAAATAAATACATAAATTCTTTTTTTCAACCAACAGCGTAAATCTAAAATGTCACGTGTCCAACTTACAATCTATAGAAATTTCATACAAACTATCAACCCACTTTTTACCCTCTTAGGGGTGGAATTTCCAAAAATCCTTTCTTAATGCTCACTTAAGTCACTTGAGAAACCTTTCTGCCAAATTTCATCTATATACGTCAAGCGGTTTTTAATGATGATATTTCGTAATGAGTGACCTTTCGCTTTTATATATACAGATTAAGTTGTCGTTATGCAGCTTGGTACATATGCACGGCCTTCTTAATTTATTTTGAATTAATTTTCTGGATCACCAACCTCGAAAATCTTATTAATTTTTCCATTACGATAAATTGTATGGTCGTCTATTAATTTTCAGCCCTTTCTCGATTGACTGCCATGCCATAACAGCTGGCTTCGGATTTGCGTAAGTGTACCAGTTCCTCCCTCCGCTTACTTATCTTATCATACATAGACATACTCGTATTTGTACTAGTAATTCTGTATAAAACCTTCTGCAAAGATCATAGTAAAACTCTCTTTTAATCTAAAATGTATCCGATGAAATATTTTGAATACCGACGCATTCCGAATTTAAATTTTGAATTATTCGTGCAATGGAAAAATATCGGATTCGTGGCAAATTTCGAGCCAAATCAAATCAAATTTTGCTTAAAATTTTGATGCAACCTTGCATCGTGATTCATGAAATTTCTTTGGTGTTGTTTTTTTTATGCTGGCCATTCTGCCGTCTCATAATCGATTAAAAATTTCATTCAGCCTAATCGATTAAGTGTATCAAACAATTATTTCGATTAACTCGGTTCATTTAAATAAATGAAAAAGGCTGCATCAAAATTTTAAGCAAAATTTTGTCAGATTTTGTCTTGTTTTTTTATGAACTTTTGAACTTAGGTACCTAAGGATGCAAATAAAATAAGTATATCTTTATTTTGTCCTTTTGCATCATTTCAGCAAGCTAAAAGGTTGTTTATGCATATATTTTGAGCAAATCTAAATTGTCTACCGTTTGGAAAGGTGTAGTAATTAGTATTTTGCACACATTTTGCATTAGACTAACACAGTTTAACCAAAGATAATATAATACTTTAACCGACCTCAACATGTAAATAAAGATATTTTTTACAAATTTACTGTGTAAAATAGCTATACCGAATGTTGAAAGTGTAATTAGCAACTACCTGTCGACACAGCTGGTATGTCATGTGTCAAAATCTTGTCGAGCAGTGGTAAAAGACATAAGTGTAGTTAAGTGATTCACAAATTAAAACACGTTTCAAAACTTGCAGGGTATAATTGGAAGATCAAATGAACTTACCTGAAGTATACTTCGATCTCAATTATCCTCTCTTCGTTGAAGAGATTTCAATCATGACCATGTAGTAGCTTGCCTACGCTTCAAACACGTCGCACAAAGTCTTTAGAGTATAAGAAAGAGAAAAAACATTGTATCTCTCTAATTCACCTTGTGGCGCGCCGTCCAGGCGACACCTCATTATCTTTAGTGTAGAACAGAAAGAACAGCAGAACATTTTTTAAACAGGGGTATACCTATTGGGTTAGAGAGGGACCTAATCTCTTCGACGAAGACAGGATAATTGAGATCGAACTTCACTTCAGGTAAGTTCATTTGATCTTCCAATTATCCTGTCTTCGTCTTCGAGATTTAAATCTTGACCATGTAGATGTTTAGAGGTCATGATCTATGTTGCATAAAATTAACAAAAAAAATAAATAAAAATAGAAAATAATATTTATTGAGTATCCATAAAATGATATTAATTACAATGGATCCTACAAATAACATTAATCAACAAAACTAAATTATATAAACAAAAAAGCAATCCAATTAATAAACAACTGGGCGCACGGTTGGCGCAGTGGTTGAGCGATTGACTGCTGCGCTGCGTGTCGCGGGTTCGATTCCCGCACGGAACAAACATTTGTATGACCTACAGATAGTTGTTCCGGCTCTGGGTGTTTGTGTATGTGAGTTTCTATGTTTGTAAACGCACCCACGATACAGGAAGAAATTCCTAGTGTGGGGCAACGTTTTAAAAAAAAAAAAAAAAAAACATTTTAAACAATTACACATAATATGATTCCTCTTCTGAATCTACGTGCAAAATATATCAGATTTGTACTTGGCGATGTTTGGTCAGTGACTATTGGTCGATTATAGAAATTATCAAAAACCGCTGATTGAGCAGATCAACCAGCGATCTTCCTAATGGCGTCTAAACTTAATCTCGCACGAGCGGCTGCCGAAGTCGAGGCATGCCTCGTACTGTGAGCAGTAAAAATGGAAGTGTTGATGCCACATTCCAATAATGACTGCTTAACCCAGAATCCAAGGGTCTGAGAAGACGCTGCCCTATGCAGCATTTTAAACGTTAAAATCAGATGCGAGGAGCATCTGATTCTGATCTGATGTTGTCTTGTCGAAGGCTCCCTCTATGTCGAGGAAAGCTCCGACACAGATCTCTTGTCTCTCTAACGCAGCCTCGGCTCGACTCGCAACATAGTGAAATGCCGGTCTACCCACCTTCGGTATAAAGGTGACTTTGACCTCCCTCCATGCCTTGGGTACGTACCCAAAGGCTATGCAGGCTCTGTAGAGCTTATTCAAATGGGATATCAAAACAGATGCCCCTTCTTGCAATAGTATTGGCTAGATGCCATCCGGACCAGGGGATTTCAGAGGCTGGAAGCCCGCTATGGCAAGCTTCAGTTTATTTTCATCTACTACTTTATCTCTTTCTTTTTATCTTTATCTATCTATCTATCTTTGCCGTGAGCCAGTTCGTTTTGGACGTGTGCCTTGTGAGCTCGTCCCTTGTGACTGGTTCCACTTCATCGCTGTCGTGCAGTATACATTCTGGGAAGTGAGTCCTAAACACCACTCCCTCGGTGTCCTGTCCAGTTTCCGTGAGAACAGCCACCCTCACAGACACCACCCACAGATCACGGTCATCCTTTACAGATGATAATTGGTTTGTCTTAGTCATGGACATTGCTTTGCACAACCTCATTCCATTTGGCAGAGCTTCGATGGAGGTGCAATGCTGGCGCCAATTAGTTATTCTGGCCTTGCGTACTGCCGTGTTATACCTCGTCAGCATGCTATGATAGCCAGAAAAATCCTTTCTGGCTTTTGCATCATTAAAGGCCTGTCGTGTTTCTTGACATATTTTATCTACTTCAGGAGTCCACCATGGTATCTTTTTGCAGAAGGCCTTTTTCTCTGGGCAATTATCTTCCCATGCACCGATGGTGCCCGCCTTGATCCTGTCCGCTTCAAATTATATATCCAGTATGGAATTAAGCTTATCTTAGGGCACCCTAGGATTACTTTGAGGTCCCTCCTGTACGAGTCCTGCGCAAAAACTAACTTAATTAAAAATTCATGAGTGGCAGGAACTCCAAACTAAGATTAAACAATTAACTTGTAGATTGCGTAAAAAAGGAAGTGCCGTGAAATGTTTTATAAAAACTTCAGAAAATATTTCAAACGGACACCTAGTGAACAGTGTAAATTAAATTAATATTTATTCGTGTAATATAAACTTCTGCAAAATAAATAAGATAGACTGCCGCAAGTGCAACGGACAATTAAATGTTAAGTACATGCCAATTATAGGGCTTGAAAGTGAAGAAAACGTCACATAGAGAGGTACCCAGGACCCTAAGTACAAGGGCTGAGCCATCTCTGTGTGGGTCAGGCCGGCCCGCTCCCCGGACACCACGTCGCGCCTTTGGTGGCGCGATTGCTGCGACAGCGCCCGGCAGAGTGACCGATGGCGCCGCGCGAATGAAACCAAATGAAGCCACCGATGCTGCTGTTGCGCCAGCTCACGGCGTCAACCGCGCCGCACGCGCGTGCGATAACTTGGCCGTCTCGACGCTTCTTCGCGCCGACTGCGCGAGTTGCGCGTTCAGTTCAGTCGCAAGACGCTGTAGGCGCCCGCAGTCAGTCCGACTGCTGCCTGGCAGCCACAACCTGGCATAACAACAAGCAACCGCTTCTCCTCGCTTTTTACCGAAGAGGAGCACAAAGACGAACTGGAAAGGGAAAAATACCACGCCCACACGACTTTTACCTCACCGAAGCCCAAGAAGAGAAAGAGAGGTGCTGTCACTCCTAACGCGACAGCGATCCAGCGACAACCGAGAATGATCACATCATCCACTCACATTCCCGACATAATCATAACAGACGTCAAGAAAATAAACGATCCAGAATATCTTAAAAAAAATAGAATGATAACCACAGAGCATGGAGCAAGAAACGCCATGGCTAGTAACAAAAGAACCATCACGATCCGCGTATAAACCGCGTACATGAGGAAAATAATCATAGAAGAGTTGAGGAAGCTTGACGTCGGGCTCCGCTTCGTGGCACGCGTTCCTAAAGCCCAGCAGATCCATCAGACGAAGGTTGTGCTGATCACAAATATCTACGATGAGACTAAAAAGGCATGCCTTGAGGAAATGGAGAGGTGCACCGGTGTGAGACCGATCAAAATGAGAACAATTAAAGGTAACCTACAATTATTTGTCTTTGATGGTGTCCAACTCATACGATTAAATTGCTACCCTTATGAAGACAACTAAGCATGCGTACTTCGGGGCCTTCAGCATGAAGCCTCAGGAATACAATGATGATCCCAGGAGAGTAGTACAATGTAAGAAATGTTTTCTCTTCACGTATACGACATCGGCGTGTCACGGTGAGAAGACTCACCCCACCTCCACAATTCAAAACGAAGAAGGCATAGATATTGAAATATGTCATGGCCATGGGGCCAACCAAGCTAAATGCGAGAAGTTTCAGAAGGCAGTGGACCGTCAATTGGCACAACAAGAAGAAAAGGAAAGGAAGAAAAGAGAAGCAGCTGAACGCAGATACGCAGCACTGAGATACCGTCGGGAAAACGTCTCGTACTTGAACATAACCTCCTCTTCACAATTTCTACCATTACCCAAACAGGCACCCCGATCATAACCACAGCAACAGCTACCAATGCAACTAAATGTACACAACAAACAAAGAAAACAGCATGGAGCCTTTAGGGCAAGAGCTACAAACAACTATGAAACAAAATATTACACCAGCTACAACACGAAATCCTCCTGAAAATTCTCAACAAATAATCCGGGAAACCAATATCATAAGTTGCGTATACTGCACCTCAATGCGCAAGGATTGAAGGGTAAATTCCTCTAGCTAAAATCCTTAGCCGACCGTTATAAGCCACATATAATCGTAGTTAACGAGTGCCGGGCGGACTTTTCCAAATTCCGCATGAATCTCCCGAACTACAACAAGATCACGCACTCGATTGCGTCACATCTAATTACAGCCATGTATGTGATGAGGAATACGCTGGAGTCGGACCGACGTAATCCCAGGTACCGAAGAAAGAGACCGCCTCTACGAAGGCGTCGCTATCAACCTCACTTATGATCAAATGAACGGAGATTCCCTAAAAATTAAACGGATTTACGTACTGCACAGATCAGAGCACTTCGACACCGCAGCGCTTAATGATGAGCTAGAAGACATCATAACCAAAGCTCCAAACATCACCATCGGGGACCTCAACCTTAAGATGACCGCACTCAACCAGACTAGAGACAAAGGGGCGGGAATACTCATTCGCGACCTCTGTAACACCGTCGTCTACACTATACACCACACAGCCCTACCCTCGCGACCTAACAGTGCGGGCTATGGCATTCTCGATGCAGCCATCTTCTCACACGATGCGCAAGCTTTCGACACCATATCATGCTGACAAACAACATCTGTTGGCTCCGATCATATGCCCTGGCGACTGAACCTAAGCATAGTGGTGGACAGAGAGAAAACACTGGTAAGAAATACCCGCGCTATTGCAAACAACGAAGAAATCAGACAACAATTCCAACAAACCTTAAGGGATAAAACCATGCACCTACCAAAGGAAATCACAACCGACGCAGAATGCGAGGAATATATTCTACAACTAGAAAAAGCCATCACAGAAACTTTGGATAAGTTTACGCCACTACATGAATACAATAGAAGAGATCAATTTCCAAAAGAGATTAATTAATTTATCGACAAAAGAAACCAAGCAAAACGTAAAGCGTGGCGACTACGCTTTAACCAAGACAGAATAACGGAACAAAGATGAACCTACAACCGTCTGAAACGCCAGGTCCAACAAGCACTCGTGCCATATAGCAGTGAAAAATGGAACCGAATAATAAACGATCCACAGAACAACAGAGCCCAGATGTGGCGAATCCAACGCAACCTGAAGGCTCCAGTACAGAGACTCCCCCACTTTCAGGCTTGCAACAGCGACAAAGAAACTATCAACGCCCTGGTCGACGCGGCGTTCGTTACAGAAGCTGAGATAAACAAGGAAGATAAGAGCACAGAGAAGACCACACCGTTCCAGCCTCTCGACCCCACCTCCATATAGGAAAGCAGATTCGCGCTGAGAAGCTTTAAAAATAAGAAGGCACCTGGCCCGGACAAAATCAAAGCAGACGCCCTCAAACTCGGAGGCGACCCCTTTCTAATCAGGTACAAAGTGATAGCTGACTACCTGTTACTGACAGGTTATTATCCCAACAGATGGAAAATCGGGGAGTGCATTTTCCTACATAAAGCAAGTAAAAATTCAAATCGTACCGACCCATCACTCTGCTAAACATCATGGGTAAACTACAGGAACGCCTGCTCTTGTCGCGCCTGCAACAGACGGCTGACAGACTCCAACCGCCTTTCCAACATGGCTTTACCAAGGACAGAGAAACAGGCACACAGATCCTTCGCACGGGCAAGTTCATCACGGATGCGCTGGAAGCGAGTGAAAGTGTGGCCATGGTCCTGATGGATCTTTCGAAGGCCTTCGACTCAATAAACCACGAAGGTCTGATGAAGAAGCTTCAAACAGCTGACGTCCCTAACAACATCATCAAACTAATAGAGAATTACCTGAGCGGTCGCAAAGCCTACGGCCGCTTCAGAACCATCAACAGTGACGAAAGACCGGTGCCACACGGAGTCCCCCAGGGCTCTATCCTGGGTCCGCTCATTTCCAATCTGTACGTACACGACGTCTGGGACAAACGGGACCGTATCCGTGGACTCAAGCTCTCC
Organism: Orthosia cruda; assembly: GCA_964057195.1. Classification (NCBI taxonomy): domain Eukaryota; kingdom Metazoa; phylum Arthropoda; class Insecta; order Lepidoptera; family Noctuidae; genus Orthosia; species Orthosia cruda. The sequence goes on along the minus strand of OZ059835.1, from coordinate 5,873,864 downwards.
CAATACGCAGATGACCTGTGCAACCTTAACAAGTCTCCCGACCCGGACTGCGCGACACACCGCGCGGGCTGGGCCGCCGACACCGTTATCGACTACTACCATCGCTGGGGGCTTAAATGCAACGTAGACAAAACGGAGTGTGCTGTGTTCACTCACAAGAGGAACTACCGCAGAACCATCGCATCAAAAACGAGATAATCGAATTTAAAAATTGCGTAAAATATCTGGGCGGGCACTTAGACAAGACCATGACCATGGGCAAACAGACGGATTACGTCATGCAGAAGGCGCGACGAGCTAGCCCCCATCATAGGATGGCACGCCAAGACGGATATAATTGTGAAATTTGCTGTCGTCCAGGCCTGCCTACTTCCTATATTGGATTATGGCGTGGTACAACTACTCTCACGTTACAGTAAGAGCAATTTATTAAAAATAGAACGCCAATTTCGAATGGCTCTCAAGACCAGCGGACAATTCCCAAGACGCTTAGAAACCTCACTACTCTGGGATATGCTCGACTGGGATCCATGGCACCTCCGTGCACAAGATTTTAACGAGGATATGCTGCACCGACTACGCGAAATGTGCTGTTATTGGAGTGCCCCAGTTTGGGGCTCCCCCTCCATCGCATCCTCCTCGAGAGCAGTTGGCAACTCAATCCGCAGGGTATCGAGGCCCTCGAGGATGTCATTCTCGAGGGTCCGCCTCTGACACCTTGGTCTGGATCCCTGACTTCTGCGCTACGTCGTGAGCAGAGACTTCGTCGATGGCCTAATCACACTGCGGTGGTCCATCTTCGGAGGGCCCCACTCCTGCTTCCGCAGTGGGTGCCTCGCGTCTTGTCTTGTCTTCTTCCAGGGGCTTGAACGAGTATCGTTCAATTCCTTCTGGATTGAAGTTGCCTGCGGCATTGATGACCCCAGCGGAAACCCCGTCCATGAGGACGATAGGACGGATGCCGGTCTGCTCAGTAAGAGCATTCACGACTTTCCAGTCGTCCGTCCCCAAGGCAGGGATATAAGCCGCTGGAGCAATCAAATGACCCGGGTAGACTCTTCCATGCCATTTTGAATGGCGTTGGGAGGTCCTAGGCGTTGACGACCTTGCGCTTCAGGGAGCAAAGTTCCACATTGTGGATGGAACCTCGAAACCAGCAAGCTGCGTCAGAGTTGTCGCAGGATACATGCAATGCCCCGTGACAAATCCGGGAGCAACCATGAAGACAGGTAGAGGATCCAGCGCTTCTTCCAGTTTATCAATTATGTGCTCCTGGATCGGCACTAGAAGGAGTACTTGAAGGCGGAAGGCAGTAGTTTTATTGTAATTAAATATAAACTCAAAGTTATTCCTACAAAAATATCAAAATCAATATCAAGAACCTCTGAAAATCCAGTGCTTGATATCGTTTGCAAAGTGATATATAAACCCAGTGTTTCTTAAAAACCTTGATGTGTTTGTGCCTCTTTGACTTTTCAAGCAAAGTTCTGTAAACAATAAAGTGGCTCAAATTCGCTCAGCACTGTAAATAAGAAAAACCTCATATTGACTAAGATCTTTGTAAACAGTGTACCTAAATAACTAAACTATACATGAAACAGTGTTCATACAGGTGGTAAACGTTGAAATAAATTCAAAACAAATAAAAATACGCTACTACCCGGCCGACCTGTCAACGATAAAAGTGGGCGCATTCCATATCAAAACATTGTGCATAACGCTTACATAAGCATATCCCAGCACGTTCCGAATTTATTTGGACATCAAGATCTTAAGCATTTTTGCTTTTGTTAAATTTAACGTCAAGAAATGGATCGCATCTGCTGTGGATGTTTCGAGCCGCTATCTAACTCTCAAACAATTAAATGTACTGATTGCGGTGGTCACTTCCATCTTCAATGTGCTAATGTACTGAAAAATGATAACCAACACTCTGCTCCTGAATGGATCTGCCCCGCTTGCAAAGGAAAGGTCCCCAGAGGTGATAAATCATACAGATCTATGCAAACACCAATGTCTACATCGGATGAGACTAATAATATCAACGCGAAGCCGCGTTCCCGGGTGGCGATATCAGAACGAACTACGGTCACTCCTGATAGTGACTCAAACGCCATAAAATCCCTTACCCGCGAGATACGCTTGATGCGACATGACATGTCACAAATTGAATCGCAATTAAGTGAGTTGACTTTAAGCATAAAGACCTGCAACACTAGACTTGACACCTTCGGCGACAGAATCACCCACACCGAACAGAAGATTTCCTCTCTGGAGACTCAAGCGGATAAGCAGATAATGCATTTGAATGATACAAGTACCATCTCTCAGCTCCGTGGCGAAATTAGTGCACAGGCGCAAGTGGCAATGTCCAACGAGATAGAGATTATGGGCCTAAGCGAATCCAAAAATGAAAACCTGAAACATACGATCCTGCTGACCGCGTCTAAAATTGGTGTGGACTTAAAGGAAGATGACGTTGACTGGGTGACTAGGACTAGAATTGCTAAGAAACGTTTCTCAGGGGACACTAACGCGAAAATGCCACGGCCGATCATTGTGCGTCTTCTTCGACGATCTAAGAGAGACGAACTTATTAAAGCAGCAAAAATCAGGAAGAATTTAAATTCCAAGGATATTATCCCTGATGGTCCCCAGGGAATTTGTGAACGAGCATCTAACAAAGCAGACTTTTTCGTGAAGCGAGATCAAAAGCGCAGGCGAGAGGCTTCAAGTTTTGTTGGATCCAAAATGGGCAGATTTTGCTTCGCAAGGAGGAGGGGATGCCCGCCACACGTATCCAGAACCTGGCTAATATCTACCAGCTTCTTGGCCCTGACATACCAGATGATGGCACCGATCACGGAGCTCTTCCTAGAGTACCCTCAGCCTCGAAAAAATAGGAGCATTAACATAATTTTGTATCTATTTTGTTCCTTTAAAAAGATAGGTTTTCTTTTTGTTTTTTGACTATGTTTATTTTGCATGAAATTTGTACTACTACAACAAACGCTGTCACACTTACTCACATCACACTCACATACATAACACTTAAAACCATATATAAATGGATAATATCTCCCAATAACATCTACTTCAAACTCATACGCAGCTTTAAGGACAGAAGAAAACCACTGATTCAATATTGTGCTCAAAGTAACACAATCTTTTTGCAGTATAATTAAATAATAAGTGACAATTTTAATCATACCCCATCCTCTATTAAATTGCTTTCTTTACCGTGAATAACTTAGAAGTATATGACAGTATTGCTGAAAGTCTTAGCATAGATTGTCACTTGCTCGATAATCTCGAATCATGTGAAGAACACCTAAACTGCTATTACAACTTCAAGATATTAACGTTTAACATTAGAAGTGCACAATGTAACTTTGACAGTTTCTTGATAGCGCTGAAACGTTTAAATATTCAATACGATCTTATTGTACTTACCGAGCGCTGGCTACACGAGAGTTCTGTTATCAGACAAATAGAAGGCTACAACGTTTTTCACACTACTCACCAAAAAACAGGGCAAGCGGAGTACTAATTTATGTTCGTGACTCCTTCTCGGCATCAGTGAGGGAACCCGACATAGAAGATGGAGATTGCTTACTGGTAAGCATAAACAGTCTTATACAAATTCTTGGAATATACCGATCTCCTTCCACAGCTAGCTTGGATAAGTTCTTGGTATCTCTCGACTCTAATCTGTGTAAACTTAAAGAAAATTCCAGACTGATACTACTTGGTGACCTAAATATAGATATTCTGTCGGCAAATCCAAACACTGACAACGTAGCGTATCAATGTCTGATGGCTCAACATGGCTTACTGCCCGCCATTTCAAAACCTACCAGAGCAAACAGCTGTTTGGACCACATTTTTGTAAGAATTAAAGATTCACTGGTGGGGGTGGTTGCTAAATGTGCGGTAACAGACCATGATATTGCTATGGTAGGGCTCAAATTGACAAACGAAAAACCAAGCAAGAAGAAAAGGATTAGCATAAAGACTAATTTTGAAGCTGTGTCTGCTGATCTGAAGAAGACTGACTGGAGCATCGTCACCTGCAAGAGTGACGTAAATGAGGCGTTGGAATGCTTTAATAATGTTATGAGTTCTATAGTAAACTCTCACACACACACTTAATCAAGAGTAGCCGCTCGAAATACAATTTAAAGCCTTGGATTACTCCTGGTTTGATGAAATGTATGCGACACAGAGATAGTTTGCACCGACAGGTAAATCTAGACCCCAAAAATGATACTCTTAAACTTTCGTACACTAGATACAGAAACCTTTTTATAGGACTTCTACGGAAAGCGAAGAAAAACTACGAAAGTAAAGCTCTTGAAGAAAACAGTAGAAATACAAAGAAACTGTGGACAACGATAAAAGATATATGCTACATGTGGCAGAAAAGAAATGACTCGGCCGATCTACTAAAAGCCAAAAGTACTGCAAAAGAATCGCTTAGACACTGCAACAACCACTTTACTACGATAGGCAAAATCTTGTCTGAACGGATTTTGCAGCGTTTATCAACTTCTGAAGAAACCCTGACTGCAAATGTAGATTGTAAAATATCACCGGTAGATTCGATGTTCACAGCGCCTACAGATATGTTGGAGGTGGACTCCATTATAAGAAATCTCAAACATGATAGTGCACCTGGAGTGGATGGAATTAAACCTTCTTTAGTCATAGTGATAAGAACTACTATCTTAGACCCGTCGAAGTGAAAGGCACTTACATATGTAATTTGAGTATGTCGACAGGAGTGTTCCCCGAACAGTGGAAGGTAGCAGTGGTGTCCCCGATCCACAAAGCCGGACCAAAGAACTCTCCGGATAATTACAGACCTATTTCCCTGCTTTGCATCTTATCAAAAGTTTTGGAAAAACTAATGAATATTCGTATAGTTAATTACCTTGAAAACAACTCACTTCTGTCAGAAAGACAATACGGGTTTAGTAAAGGAAAATCGACAACTGATGCGGTCGAACTGCTGACGAACATTATATCGAAACATACAGATGGTGGCGAGAGTTGTCTTGGAATATTCTTATACCTTGCTAAGGCATTCGACACTATCTCTATTCCTATCCTCCTCAGAAAGCTTGAAAGGTTTGGATTAAGAGGAACCGCATTGGATTGGTTTCGTAGTTACTTGAATAGGAGACGGCAATGTGTCAGAGTAGAAAATATAGTCAGCGAAGAACAGGAAATTAGTTTTGGAGTGCCTCAGGGCAGCATACTTGGTCCTACCCTTTTCACAATATATATGAATGATATATTAGAACTTTCCATCCCAAACGCTGAACTAATTTGTTACGCAGACGACACGGTGATATTATTCCACGGAACCGATTGGGAGGACGTGTATAGAAACGCGGAAGCAGGAGTGATCACGATCGCGAATTGGCTAGACAAGAACTTGCTTACACTAAATATAAAAAAGACAAAGTACAAGCTTTTAGAAAAACACTTGCTACAAAAATACCATCATGGAGTTTGAAAATCCACGGAGAAGGTTGTTATAACACATACAACATCTGCACCAAATGCTCATGCAGTAATATTAGCAGAGTAGACGAAATAAGGTACTTAGGAGTTATCATCGACCAGCACCTGTCATTCAAACCTCAAATAAAGGAACTTGTAAAACGCGTACGGAAGCAAATCTATGTTATGAGAATGATACGAGACTGTGCACCTGTAGAAATAAAAAAACTTGTCTATATAGCTTTGTGTCAGTCTCTGATACAATATTGCATAGTAATTTGGGGAGGAGTTGCAAAATCTCACCTTATAACCCTCGAAGGAGCACAACGCGCAGTCCTCAAAACCCTCTTAAACAAGCCGTACCGTTTTCCAACACAAAGCTTATACTCAGAGGCTTCCTTACTGAGCGTTAGAAAAATGTACATTCTTAATGTTACAACAAAGACCCACATCAGAACTTTTAAAAGGAGTGATCTAAGTATTTTACAGGCCAAACGCAAGTTCAGGATTCCTGCTCCTGTAGCTAAATCCACCTACGCCCAAGGCTTCCACTTTTTCTGCACCCTCATGTTTATAATGTGGTGATTAACAAGTGCGACTTCAGAAATCTCACTCGAAGTCAAATCAAAAATTAACTAACTTCATGGCTGCTGAACCTTTCATACGACGAAGCTGAAAAAGTAATAAAAGTGTTAAAAAAATCTTAAACAGGTCAACCACCCACTCTTAAACTCACTTTCATCAACATACTCACAAAACGATCTCCCACTCACTCAAATCTTCACTCTTACACTCACAGTCACACATTATGTTCACAAACAAATCTGCCCCTTTCACTCACTTTCATACATAAACAAATAATCTAGCGTTTTAATTCAGGTTATGTTATTAGTCTTCTTCTTTTTCTTTTAATTTTTGCAACTTGTATGTTTTACTGTAATTATTTTGTTTAATTTATTTTGTGTAATTTAACTTCAACAATCACGTATAAAAATGTTTAATGGTAAACCCTCATAATTGGTACCCAAGATACAGGCTTGCCTAGTTTGGGGCCAATGCTAAAACTTTGTAAAAATTCTTGATTAAATAAATTTGATTTGAATGAACGAACAAAGCGAGGCGTGTTGCTGGATCCCCGACCACAGGTGTAGGGTGCCTGCCGACATGACTTGGCAGCATGTCCATACTGCTGGCACTTGTAGCATCGTGTGACCAGAGTAAAATCCCTTACAGTGCATGATGACCAATTCACAAACATTCGGTCTTTTAAGATCAGGGTTTTTGAGTATGACTGCTGACACTTCTACCACATAGTTACAGGTCTCAGCATCATACTGACCTGTTTTATGGCTCAACTTAATTGAGTTCAAAACATCTCAAGGCTGCAGTCCTGAAGTTTCTCGGCCAGATTTTGATGGAATAGTTTTTTTTTTTTTTTTTTTCTTTTTTTTTAATCGTTGCCCCACACTAGGAATTTCTTCCTGTATCGTGGGTGCGTTTACAAACATATAAACTCACATACACAACACCCAGAGCCGGAACAACTATCTGTAGGTCATACAAATATTTGTTCCGTGCGGGAATCGAACCCGCGACACGCAGCGCAGCAGTCAATCGCTCAACCACTGCGCCAACCGAGAATAAACTCTTTTTTTGGCATGGATGTCGCTACTCCTATAACAATCACCCTAGGCTTCCTTTTATGAGGCTCGTCGACTGTTAGGCCTGACTTCGATAGCTGCACCGATAATCTCAGCTTTTCGATGTTGTCCTTCGTCTCAGTGCTGATAATAACACCCCCGTTACTCGTCTGGCGTAGGCCTCTCACGTGGAGCTTCATCTGTTCAGGATTAATTATTTTTGGTCAAGAGATTTTGTCTCATCGCTGGTCTTCAATTTGTCTTTTGGATAGATGGCCACCGAACTTAAGTTTATTGGCTGTATAAAAATGTTGGCACCTTTTTTACCACGTCCGCAAAAGTAGTTCCCTGGACAGGTGTCATGAATTCACCTTTGCTTGCAAGTTTTTGTAGTTCCTGTGAGAGGTCAAGTTGCTTCTCAGGCTTTGTACAGTGTGGTGGTATTGAACAGCTCTCTCCTTGATGGACTAATATTGTGTGGTCATCTGCGGTGTCCCGTTACATACTTTACTTCATAACGCATTGATACGTAATTTCTGTTTCGTATTCATTTTACGTCGGCTACAATGACCGGTACATACATCCTTCGGGTTCTGCTCGATGGTTATCATCTAGTTGAATCTCTGGCGTCGAAATAACTTTGTTTTTTGGTGCGGCTCCTGGGAGGCTGGAAGAAAAAAAGTCACATGAAAATATGATCTGCTAACTTCCGGTAGCAGATATTTTTTTCAAAAAGCAAAATTTTAAAAGTGATTTAGGAGCACAACGATGAGTTCTATAGTTCCTGATACATTATAGAAATAGTTCTGCAGAATTACACACAAAAAAAAAATAACAAACATAACAGAAATAAACCTTACCTCCCCCCAGAGGAAACGGCAATTGGCTGGCTCGAAGTAATCAAAATCAATAAAATAAAAGAAAAACGAACTCTCAAGCGCCAGTAGTTTTGTAATAACCATGCAAAAGCAAAAACCAAGAAAATATTCAGTGTTTGATACAAAAAAATAAAATCTAACTGTAATCAGGCCGAGAACTCATTCTTTCCTTATACTTGTACACCTATATCAAGACTAGACGCAAAAATGAAACAGAAAATCAGAACCCTCACTCAAGTATCAGCAGAGTATGTTTGAAGATTTAGGATAGCAAAATCAAGAAAATTTTCAGTGTTCGTTATAAAAATCGAAAAAAAAAATACAAGAGGTACTGAGGGCCGGTAACTATAGAAACTAACTATAGAACCCATATTTGTGCTCCTAAATCACTTTTAAAATTTTGGTTTTGGAAAAATGATTTGCTACCGGAAGTTAGCAGATCATATTTTCATGTGACGTTTTTTTCTGGGAAAAAGGCCAGAACTATTTCCAAAAACTATCAAGAACTCTAGAACTATGCTGCATGCGACTAGAACTCACATTTTTTATGTTCTGCTGGAAAATGATCTGCTCAGTTCACCAGCAAGGTAGTAGGCGGGAGCGAGCATACCTGCTACTCTGGTTGAACGGACTACCTTCCATTGTGATTGAATGATGTTATCTTTTCTCAAATTATGGATCACGGGTCATTTTCACAATTTACACGCTTTACACAAACCTAATAAATAACACAGTTAGCGTTCGTCGTAAAACTAGATCCCAATATTTCGCAAGTCATTATTTGTTTGTTTTAGTATTTGTTCGACACGTCTGTTCACTACGCCAAATCATTAAAAAATTACAAAATTAAAGCGCATCAAAGTTCAGGAGTGGGGGCTTGTGACGTCACTAAGGCAGTGTAAAGTGTACTAGCGGCGTGACGTTTCACGATATTTCAACGCATTAAATCGTCGTCACTTTATGTTCGTGTCAAAAGAAAACAAACGTTTCCAATATTCTTCTACCTAATGGATAAAAAAATAATTTTCAGAAATCTACCCTATTGCATTACGGTATTTTTATCGCCGCTCGAAGAGGCTCCTTTCTTACATATTTTTGTGTGTTCTTCTCACCGTCACTCCTTCCTATCAGACATAACCGTAGCTGCTAAAGAGACCGTGCAAATGGACGAGGCTGGTGCGCGGGAGGCGCTCTACATGAGCGACGTAGATCCCAACGAGGCCTGTCTGCACGCGCTGTTCGATGGCGAAGCCCTGATCGTGCTGTTTAAGATGTACGAAACGGATGCCCGGGACTTTGTTAGTAAGTATTAGAATCCAACTTTCTTAATAACGCAACAATAATGCGTACCGACAAACATTTTAAACATCGTGAGGAAACCTGGACTTATATTAATGTAAGTCTGAAATAGCCAAGTCAGAGGCCTGTGGGGTTCCCAGAGGCGGCTTAATTAACTCTGATACCAGAGGTGGCCTAGGTAGATTTGAAGCTGTTTTAACCGTGTTACGTACGGAAATGTAATATTGTTTATTGTTTTGTCTGTGGTAAGGGTAGGCATTTTATTCAGCCAACATTAATAAGCGCGCGATGCTCTCGCGCCCTCCGGGCCCCTCCCTTTTTTCAGTCTGCTTTGAACCACCGAAGTGTACACGCACGGCGCGCGCTCCGCGAACCGTTCAATAAGGCGTCGCCGCGAAGTCTCGGTTACTATTGTTTCTAAGCGAATGAACTGTCTACCCGACTAATCACGTACTGCGTGCTGTACGCATCATTAAGTGGTCCTTCTTGCCAGATTTTAATCTCGGCCACGTGTTTTAGTTGGGACAAAAAAAACCTGTGGGTGTTATAACACGTAGTAAACGTGCCACGGAGCAGCCGGCTACTAAAAGTGAACAGTTACTCGTAAAATCATCGAAAAGTAATAAGACCGCGTGTTCGTCGGCGGCGGCCCGCAAACGGCTAGAGTATGAAGCAGCTCAACTTCAAGCACAAATCGACCTTGATTTAGCACAAAAACGTGCACAAATTTAGAAAGATTTGCTTTCGAAAAAACTAGAAGTCGATATAGCAGATTTACAAGAAAATTACGGCTCGGTTTTGAAAAGTTCTCGAATAGTCGAGTCGTGGCTCGACAAGCAAGATGGCGTCGCATCTATCGCTAAAAGCGATTGCGCAGAAAATGTCTGCCCACTAAATTCGATGCCGATGTGTAACAAAACCTGGAACCATACAGAACAGCAACAGGACTTCGTCAGCGAGCGCCCGCCGCGTGACGACAGCATCAACCAGTTGACGGAGGCGTTGCACCAAGTACTTACTAGAAATAACGTTCGTGAAAACAACAGAGAACTCCTTGCGCGCCTAGCAACATCAAAAGACTTACCGGTGTTCGATGGTGAACCTCTGCAGTGGATGCAGTTCGAGTCTTATAAAGAGTCGTCAAACTTGTGCAGTTATAGCGATGCAGAAAACATTTGGCGGTTACGAAAGTGCCTGCGTGGTGACGCAAAAGAAGCCGTGTCATCGCTCCTTATCGGCAGCACTTCACCGCAAGCTATAGTTGACACCTTAGAATTAGTGTATAATTAATAAATTAACAACTCAACTCAAGAAAATTCACCCACTCCCGATTGCATACCACACGGAGATCGTGAATTTCTCCATAAAAGTAAAAAACTACGTTGCAGGAATACCTACAAAGTCCAGAAACGACGTCTTTAATACTTTCGAAGTTACCGCCCGCCCTTATCAATAAATGGGCTGAGTATACCTACGAGAGACAGGATAGTTCTATACCTAAACAAGAAATACTATCGGAGTTTTTATATAGAGAAGCCACTATCGTCGCTACCTCAGGTGTGAGTTACATACATACCTTAGGGTGGTCCTGAAGGAGAGAGCTCCGCACGAAGAGACTCTGATTACTCTTCTAGCTGAAGTGGAGAATATGATCAACAGCCGGCCCCTCGGCCATGTTTCCGTGGACCCTCGGGACGACGAGACATTAACGCCGAATCACTTTCTCATTGGTTCGTCATCTAATTTACCTAACGCAGGAGTGTTTACGGACAAAGATCTATGTCTACGAAAACAATGGCGTATTTCTCAGCGCCTGGCGGACCATTTCTGGGCCAGATGGGTGAAGGAGGTGCTCCCCGATCTAGTACCGCGCCGAAAATGGAGAGACGAAGGTGCACAATTGAAGATCGGTGATATGGTAGTTATAGTTGACCCTAACTCCCCCCGTAACTGCTGGCCTAAAGGTATCGTACAATCCGTGTACCCCGGCGGTGACGGACGCATAAGGGTTGTCGACGTTAGGACTAAAAATGGCATACTTAAACGTCCTGCTGCCAGGTTAGCAATATTTTAAATTTTATTTGTTTAATGTTTTACTTTAGGTTATCGATTTGAGTGTCGTGTCGACACTGAGGGGGAGAATGTTACGTACGGAAATGTAATATTGTTTATTGTTTTGTCTGTGGTAAGGGTAGGCATTTTATTCAGCCAACATTTATACGCGCGCGATGCTCTCGCGCCCTCCGGGCCCTCTCCGGCTCCCTTTTTCCAGTCTGCTTTGAACCACCGAAGTGTGCGCGCACGGCGCGCGCTCCGCGAACCGTTCAATAAGGCGTCGCGTCGCCGCGAATCTCAGTTACTATTGTTTCTAAGCGAATGAACTGTCTACCCGACTAATCACGTACTGCGTGCTGTACGCAATAAACCGGGTGCGTCTCATATCACATAGTTATTTGTTGAATACCATTTATACACTCTAAAACATCTAATTTTTAACCGACTTCCCAAAAAGGAGGAGGTTCTATGTTCGACTTCAAGTTTTTTTTTTTTTTTTTTTTTTTTTGTGTTTGTTCACCGATAACTCCGTCAATTGTGGACCGATTTTGAAAATTCTTTTTTTGTTTGAAAAAGTATGTTCCGAAATTGGTCCCATTTTAATTTGGTGAAGATCTGACGAAGAACTTCGGAGATATACAACAGAACTCTTCAATAAATAACGGAAAATCTCTCGGGATTGCTGCAATCGCATGTCTGTTTATTGTTTATAACATTTCATAACATAACATCACGCCAGTTCGCTCTTAAGGGATTAGCAGATCTCTCATTTCACCGGTTATGTTCAAGTTTCATGAAATCTATTCTGGCGAAATAGTTCCCTTACTAACTTGCCTATAAGGTACGTACAACTAAATCGTGATAAATAAAAAAACTTTTTGCAAAAAAATACCACCGACTTCCAAATACAAAACTACAAAGTGAAAAATAACTTAATTTTTTGAAGTCGGTGTCCATAACGCAAAAAATGGTACCTGCGAAAGACACCGGCTTCAAAAAATTAAGTTATTTTTCACTTTGTAGTTTTGTATTTGGAAGTCGGTGGTATTTTTTTGCAAAAAGTTTTTTTATTAATGTATGTACTCTTTGTTTAGTGACAATATTATTTGGTGTATATTAATATACATTAGTTTTGAAAAACTCTAAAACCTATTATGTATAACGTTATTGGATATAACGGTTATTTAATCGAAAATCATTTGGTCTATCGTTTAAAATATATATTTATACCGTTGTCCTGTCAGTACGGAACGTTTGCCGCCATTTAGTGTGTCGGTGACCTGATATGATATCTCATTTGTACGTTCCTCTTGTCGTTCATTACACTTCATGGTTAAAAAAGGTCAAATCTGTTCCAAAGCCGAATTGGGGCGCCCCGACTTCACGTGGTCTTTTGGCTGCTACCCCTAGAGTGTATATAGAAACCAGAGGCGCGAAGGAAGAGTGATCCCCGCCCGCTGTAACAAAGCATAGGCACCCGTGCGAGCCGTAGTGGCTGAGGGTGGTCGCAGCCCGGGGGCGACCACTAAGCCGAACTTGCAGAGGTGAGCGTAAGGGCGAAGGGGTTGTACTTCCCACAGCGCCGGAGACGATGCAAAAGAAACTTTAAAGTTCAATGAAATTATGCAAAACAATACCGTTATGATCAATTTGTGACTGGTTTATAAAATGTTCAATAAAATGAAATTTAGTATAAACGTGATTTTTCCAAAATAATCTAAAAATTAAATGTAAAATTGTATCAATGCTTGACTAAGTATGACTAAGTTTTAATGTTTACGAAATTGCATATATACTATGCAATTTTGCTTTGTGTTTTTAACTCGGCGTTTTTATCATATTAGACTAAATAGGTTTGGTTTTAGTGGGCCTGTTAGGGTGTGGGGGTTATCCTCTCGGAGCGAATGATGAGATGTGTAAAAGATTACGCTTGTGTGAGCCCTAGGATTCTTTGGGTGAGAATGAAGGTGGGCCTACAACCTATCTTTATTTTGTGCGTGTATGCACCCGATATGGGATGCTCACCTTCTGAAAGAGAGGAATTCTGGGGGAGTTTAGGAGATATCTTGAATGAATGTAGGTCTAACGAGAAGGTTGTTATGCTTGGCGACTTTAATAGTTGGGTTGGTGTGAAGAGGAATGGGTTCGAAAAAGTATTAGGTGCATTCTGGAACAATAGAGTGAATGAGAATGGGATGAATTTACTAGAAGTATGTGTAGAGAACGGTCTGTGTGTAATGAACACTATGTTTGATCATAGAAAGATCCATAAGTATACTTGGGAAAGGCAAGACAGTAGAAGTATGATTGATTTTGTAATTGTAGATGAAAGATTGAAGAGCAAAGTTGCAGATACAAGAGCCTATCGGGGTGCTAATGTAGGGACTGATCACTATCTGGTTATGTGTCGGGTGGCTGGTCTGTTCAAGCATTAGCGTCATCGAGTTCAAGTTCCTGTGACCGCGTTAGAAAGAATAAAAGTAGAAAGATTACAAGAACTAAAAGTAAAGGAGGAATATAAGACAGAAGTAAAATAGAAGACGGATAAGATATTTGATGATATGAATGATTTGATGATATGGATGTGTGGGAAAGAGTGAAAAGTAGTATGGTGAACGTAGCCGCAAAGTTATGTGGTATAGCGAAGAGGAAACGTGGTAGTAGAACGAATGATACTTGGGTAGATGATGAAGGAAAAGAGGTGATGAAGAAGAAGAAAGAGGCTTTGCTTAATGTGTAAGCCTTTATAGCCCAAAATAGAATGAATCAGGCAACAAACGTGACGGATGATCTGGCAAGAGTAAAAGTAATTTTTATTATTTTTTATTTTTTAAATTGGGACAATCCCACCGCACTATTCCCAAACCACTGCAACTCCTGAAAGCCAGAATCAACAGTGGCGACCACAAGAAAAGCGCCGAGACAATGAAGCTCGACGAAGTCCCGGAGAATGAATTTAACTGTCTTGGATCCCGCAACGAAATTAATCAGAAAAGAAAATGGAGGAGTAAGAAAAATACAAATTTCCACTTCCCTCCATATCAAGCAGGAGACAGAACAAACAAGACCAATAGGCACAAAGGGTCGTTTACAACTGGGATAAGCCCAGTTGCCTAGCACCACGGATAAAAATTAGCATTAATATTAATGGGTCCTAACATTGTGAGCTGTTATATTTGATTCCAATAATAGGTATGGCAAAAGCGCTTGAACGCACGGAAATTTGTTCTAGTTTCCACAAGGTCCGTATAGTAGACAGCTCCTGATACAGCCTGTACATCATTCAACATAGTATTGCGTTCATTCTGCCAAAGAATACACTCCCATAAGATATGATGTGCAGATTGTACATATTCACAGTCAGATGTAGAACACTGACATAATGGCGAGGCAACAAGCTTAAAGGAAAATAATTTACTTTTAAAGTTACCATGCCCTGTGAGAAATTGGGCAACACAGTGATCCACCTCCAGCCACGTCCTGGCCAGCCGCACGCGAACGGTTGGAAAGAATTGGTGGAGGTGTCGGCCCTTGATGGAATTATCCCACCTACATTGCCATTCGGATAAAAGTTCCTCTCAGACGTCAATATGTGGTTTAAATAATCTAGAGATTTTGGCACGGTCACTACGCGTTAAAAAGTCCGCGTCCATGGTCTCTTTTGCGGAATAGTACATTGCAGCACGTCGCTGCACTTCAAGGTCGACCGGAAGTACGCCAGCAAGTACCGGTAAGGCCTCAGTACTAACCGTCCTGTATGCTTTGCATAAGAATATCAAAGCCAAACGCTGACTCTGAAGTAATTTACGTCGTACCGCCCCTATTGTGGCCCTATCAGCCCAAACAGGCGCCCCATAGCAGATACAACCCAAGTAAGTAGCCCGATAAATAGTCCTTAAAGTCAAAAAAGACAGACCCCACGCAGATTTAGATATTCTCGTTAAGGCATAGAAGTTCTTTTTTGCTTTTTCACCGACGATTTTAATATGATCTATAAATGCAAAATTCCTTTCTAACACAAGACAAAGATAGCACACGGACTGCTTCCTTTTTACCGGAACGTTATTAAATTTAATAGTAGGACACGATTTAAGATTACCTTTCAAAATGAGCTGATAAGTTTTATGCGGAGCAAAGGTCAGGCGGTTACGATCGCCCCACTGAGATATTAGTCGTAGGCAAGTGTCAGCCAAGTTCTCGAGTCCAGCTCGAGTACTTGATTGAATGAGCAGAAGACCGTCGTCCGCGTAACCGGTTAATGAACAGCCGCTTGGAAGCGGAATCGCGAGGAAATCATCAAAGCCTAAATTCCATAAAGGTGGACCAATAACCGAACCCTGAGGACATCCCATGGTGAGAGACTTCGACATGGAATGATGGCCGAGTTTGAGTTTCTCGGAACCATTTAAAAAGTAAGAGTAAACTAAATTGTATATATTTCTATAGCAGCCTCGATTTTTCATTTTAAGTAATAGCATTGGCTACCATGCGTTATCAAAAGCCCCAGAAATATCTAGAAAAATCCCAATTACATACTTATGTTCAGATGTATTAACTATTTTCCTAACAGTAAGAGCCGCGTCTACGGTAGATTTTCCAATAGTGAAACCGAATTGATTATTATGAAATTTTGGTCCGTCCGGTAGCAACCGTGGAACGATAAGGCGCTCCAGGAGTTTTCCCAAAGATGGAAGTAATGTTATGGGCCGGTACGACTTCGGGTCGTCCGGGGGTTTGTCGCCACTTTTCGGGATTATTCGTATAAATCCGCGTCGCCAAATACGAGGAAATACGCCCTCCGCAATACAACGGTTGTAAACGGTTAAAATCGCATCACCGGCTGTTTTACACGCTTCTATAATCATCCGATTAGATATTTTATCTTCACCTGATGACTTGTTGAGTGGTAACCTCTTGACAACGTTAATAAATTCGTCAGTGGATGGAAGGTCTGACGCTGGTGATTCAGGTGGTACAGCTGCCCACGCTCTGATCTGTTGATGGTATTCGTTGTCATTAGCTAGTACGTCATCAGGTATAAGAGTATTCAGCAAAACTTCAGTTGTTTCCTCAATACCGGTAGTGTGTTTATTATTTACTTTAATATTCTGAACAAACGCGAGGTAGACTGATCGATTGGCTTTAAACTCATGATATAAAGGAGACCACGGACCTTCTTTATCTAATTTTTCTACTACTTTACGCAATAAATTACCCTTTGATTTTTCCACCGATGCTCTGTAGCGGGACCTGGCAACTCTAAACGTATTTAACGCAATGGAAAGAGGGTCACCGGTAACCTTACGTTTTTTAAGCTTGTTAAGATGTTTACGTGCTCGGCGATAATTTTTACGCTGTTCAGTTAGGTAGTCACACCACCAATCACATCTACGTATATTGGTCAAAGATCCACGACCAATGGCAATGTCAGCACAGTAAGTGAAGGTGTCTGACATAATTTCAGCACTTTCTTCAGCTGAAAGCCTATCACGAGTGAAGTCTTTGGCGTGAGACGCAACAAGCGAGCTAAAGAATTCCCAATTCGCACCCTTACATTTATACCTAAAGTTACCAATGACATGTGACGTACCCTGAGTAAAAACTGGAACAAATTCGTACACGATCAAGCGATGATCACTACAAGACGCGTCCGGTAGGACACGCCACCTATCCAAGCGTACGTCTGCACTAGAAAGTGTGACGTCAATACAAGATTCGCCCATTTGGCTGCAAAAAGTTGGTAGTGCGTCAGGGGTATTATGAATAGTCAGATTCATTTCAGCAATGAAATCTTCAACAGCGCAGCGTCGTTCATAATCCGTAGACCGAACTTTGCCATACCAGAGTGATGATGACGCATTAACATCAGCGCCAACGATAACTTTGCAGCCCGCGAGCGACTGCAAGACGTGACGGAGGTTATGTATATGAGGAGCAACAGGGTCTGAATATTGAAAGTAGCAACTCACAACGTAAACTTTAAAAGAAGACGATGAGACCTCCGCAACGGCACAATGGGGTGTCATTAGATTACGCAAAGACGTTACTGTGAAGTTAGAAGAATGCGCCACGTAAATTCCAGCTCGTGCTTTGCCATCCAACTGTACTACTTTGTGACGTAAACGCGCGTTTTGATATTGTTCTTGAACAAGCACGATATCTAAGTTATAATCGATAATTAGTTTGTCCAGTTCAGAAGTCGCTACCCTATCGTTGTGGAGATTTAATTGTCCTATGGTTAATCTATCCATTATTTTAGTAGTTGGTGTTGAGGATAAGTTGTTCGAGTTTAAGTTTATAAGTGGCACACCCATCTGATCCACATCGATGGTCGGACGGTTTCTTAGAGCGTTTACACGCCACGCATGACGGTATATAATTTAAATTGTCTTTATGCGGACAGTCTTTGGTTTCATGTGTCTCAGAGCAATTAGCGCAGGTAGGTGATTTAATAGTGCAGTGTTTCTTAACATGACCGAACTGTTGACAATGTGCACAACGTACTACATCGACATCATCAATAAAACGGCAAGTCGCCCAATCAATAAACAGTTTATCCTTAGTCGAGACTAAATGTTTCCGGACCGCGGACACGAGTTCAATGCCTATCCATTTCCGACCGTTGTCTAACGAACGCCTACGAATGATTTTTGTTGATTTAATAAATTCGTCTTCTTTTAATGACAACTCGTCTTTAATGTTTTGACAGTACAACGCATGCAAAAAGGCACTGTCCTCCATTGAGGATGGAACGTCTTTAACCAAAATACGAGGCTTACGGCCTTTTGGTTTTTCAAGTCGCAGGCCAGCGGACCTAATGGCATCGACCGATTGCAGCTTTTTGATTTGTAAATCGTTAGCGACACGTAACACGATGCCAGACTTCGCAGCCTTCTTGACACCTACAATTTGAAAGCCGTCACTAGGATCTATTGCTTTCATGAGCGCTTGTTTAGTCGCGGAAGAAGTTGCGAAATCAGTTGAACGCTCATCAGTGGGGTAGGCCACAAGACACGGAAGTTTGGCACGGGCATTCACTTGTGGAACTACTTTAGGTAAACGAAGTTTTAATTTGTCAGCATATGAGGCATTATTGACATCAGGCTTGGCAATATCGACACCGGTATTATGTTTTATTTTTTCTAATTCGCGTTCCGTATTGGCCAACTTAGTCTCGTTGGCGGATGATTTTATGGCTAGCAATGAGACAATAGCCGTTATGCGCTGAGTCATGTCCATAATTGCGGATTTATTTGCAACATTAATGCGGGACCCTTGGTCATTGACAAGATCGTTAATTTTAGACAGGTACGCAGACGCCTGAGTAACCAAATCACAATAGTCGTCATTGCTTACATTAGTGACATTTAATATCGGCGAAGACCTTACAATTGACTCTGATGTTTGCATTCGCTTAGATCTATCTTCGGGTGAAATGTAAGAAGGAGACATTTCACTAAATAAACGCTTAGCATTAGCGGAGGACGTCGGCGACCTTGGTTTATTTATTCGGCGGAATAATATTTCCCCACCACGATCAGGTGGGTCATCATTGTTAGATAACATAATTACTTTTGGAAATTAAACTAATAAGCGTATTAGAACGTAAAACGGACGATACAATTATTTCGATATACCCACACGTCAAGAAAAGTAAATGTACTCACCGATAGCTGACTAAATTAACTAATTGCAACTAAATAACGGACGTAAACACGTTTAAAAACTTACGATACCAGCACTTATCACAATAATACACAATTGACAGCAAATCACAAGCCGGAAATAAATTTCGGAACACGACAATTGCAAATTAAAAACAGGGAGCGAACAGATCACCGCTAACCAATGCGAGCGCGCGGAGGGAAGTGTGAAGAGTAAAAGTAATGTACAATCAAATGAAAGCGAAAGTCAAAGAGGTGGTAAAAATGATGAAGGATGAAAAGGAAGAAAAATATAACAGGAAGTTCTCCGATAACTTCAGGGCCAATGTTAAGCTGTTCTAGAAACAGGTAACACAAAAACATCGAGCATGAATGTGATAAGGCCAGAAGATGGGTGTTTACTGAGCGAAGAATGCAAGGTCTTGGAACGCTGGAAGGGATATTTTGAAAGTTTATTTAGTTGTCAGGATAGTGTGCAAGGAGTGGGTAACTGGGTAGAAGCCAGTTGTCAAGACCCTAACTCAGACGAAGAGCAAAAGAATGAGAATGAAATAGAACAGGATGAGATTATAAAAGCACGTGAAGATTGGTAAAGCTGCAGGGTATGACAGAGTATCTGTTGAAATGCTGAAGGGTGGTGGCGGGGTGGTAGCAAGCCTGTTGTCGGCACAACAGGCTTGCTACCACCCCATATGGCCACGCGGCCATATCTCCAACACATATTAAAGACCCGGCGATCTTTAATATGTGTTGGAGATAAGGCCGCGTGCCGGATGACTGGTGCAAGGCTGTAATCGTACCACTATATAAGGGAAAAGGCTCACAGCAGGAGTGTAAAAACTACCGCGGCATTAGTATTTTGAGTGTTGTCGGCAAATTATATGCGAAAGTTTTAATAAATAGAGTGGTAAAAGTTACGGATGAACAATTATGGGACGTGCAAGCAGGAGTTAGAGAGGGAATGGGCTGTATGGATCAGATGTTCTCGTTGAGGAGTATAGCTGAAAAACATCTTGCAAAGCACAAAAAAGTCTACTGTGCTTTCGTTGACTTGGAGAAGGCCTATGACAGTGTGTGGAGGGATGAACTGTGGTCGACGCTATCCGGGTACGGCGTGGACTGGCGCTTAGTACGGGCAATTAAATCTCTATATAGGGATTCCAGTGCTTGTGTTAGGATTAATGGGGCGTATACGGACTGGTTTTCCATCTCAAGGGGTGTTAGACAGGGCTGTGTAGCGTCACCGTGGCTGTTCAACTTGTACATGGATGGTTGTCTGATAGGTTTGAAAAAGCATGAGTGCGGATTGAGGATGAATGAGTTGCCTGCCAAATGCCTTCTCTATGCAGATGATCAAGTTCTACTTGCATCATCAGCAGAACAGTTGCAAGACATGGTGACTGTGATGAATTAAGCTTTTAAGTTAAAAGGTATGAGTATAAATGTGAACAAGACTAAGGTAATGGTGTTTGAAAGAGAAGACGATATATCGGAGTGTGAAGTGAAAATAAATGATAAGAGTATTGAGCAAGTGATACAGGTAGTAAGTATATCTGGGAAGTATGTTCACAAGGGATGGAAAGATTGAAGAGGATGTGGAAAGGAGAGTGAATGCAGGGAATAAAGTGAATGGTGCTATACATGCGGTTGTGGCCAGCAAATCGATGTCTCCAGAAGCTCGACTCGCCGTTCACAACAGCGTGCTGGTGCCTACACTTATGTATGGAAGTGAAGGGTGGGTATGGCAAAAAAGACATGAAAGTAGGATTAATGCAGTAGAAATGCGCTCCTTGCGAAGTATGTGTGGGGAAACTTTAAATGATAGGTTGAGGAATGAGGTAATAAGACAACGTTGTGGTTTAAAAGAAGATTTAGTGACTAAAATTGAAAAGAGTATGTTAAGATGGTTTGGCCATGTTGAGAGGATGAATGAAAAGCGACTAACGAAATGTATTTACAAGGCAGACGTGAATGGAAACGCCGGGAGGGGACGCCCTAGAAAGACATACATAGACCTTATAGGTGATGTTCTTCAAAAAGGCCAGGTGCGCAGTACTCATAACCGGCGTGTGTGTATGACTAGATGCATGAATGTGAGTGAAGCAAAAGAAGTATGTAAGGATCGTAGCAGGTGGCGTTCTGTAGTTTCTGCATGGGAAAAAGGCGTGAGTTTATGTATGTATGTATGTTTGGTTTTAAATTTACTCAAAATATAATATGGACATATTGAGTATTACTTTTATTGAACAATATAGACAACTGTTAATTTGATAAGTAAAATTGCATTATTTTTATTATTTATATAATTAATTACACTGCGGTTCAGGCTGGAGGACTACAGTTTCTTGTTTAATATTAAGGCGATAATAAGCATTTTATAATATAAGTACAACAAATTTAATATTTTAGCTTAGGACATATAGTCGTGCGGTCCATGGACCTTTATGGGGCACCGGTATGGTCACAGGGTCAACTTACCATGGTGGTCAGAGGAGCTCGCCACGCTGAAGAGAGCCATCGCCAACAGCAGGAACCGCAGGATCCGCTGTGCAGCACCCATCCGGAGAAACGCCGTCGTCGCTGAGAACCTGCAAATCCAAAATGAATATGAGGAGAAGTTAAAAAATGCTCAAACCAAGAGCTGGAAGGGTTTCTGCGAGAAGTAGGACGGAGAAACTCTGTGGGACGGGATTTACCGGGTCATAGGTCGGACCAGGAAAAGGCACGAGGACTTGCCCCTGACCGTGAACGGAAAGATTCTGGACAATCTTCACTCTGCAGCAATGTTCTACCCCGGGGAAAGTAGGGACGAGGATAGAGATTAGCATATGCGCACATGGACAATTGCTGAAAAAGTGAACGCTTTGGGTCATGATGAACAATATGACCCGGCGTTCACGATCGAGGAGCTACATTCTAGCATGCACAGCTTCAACTCCAAAAAGTCCCCCGGGCGGATGGTCTCACGGCCGACATCTTCCAGCACTCGATTGACCACGATCCGGGAACTTTCCTAGTACTGGCCAACAAGTGCTTGGAACTGGGCTACTTTCCCGGGACCTGGAAGAAAGCCCCAGTGTATTCCTACGGAAACCCGGGAAGTAGAGCTATACGGTTACAAAATCTTACAGGCCAATTGGTATATTTCCGGTGCTGGGAAAACTCTTGGAAAAATGGTCATAAGCAGAGTCAAATGGCACATTATACCGCAACTCAGTACTCGCCGTTACGAGTTGATGCCCCAGAAGAACACAAAAGATTCCCTCTATGATCTGGTCGGACACATACGTGGAAAATTAGCAGACCACAAGCTAACCGTAATGGTGTCGCTAGAGATAGAGGGAGCTTTTGGCATCGCGTTGTGGCCAGCTATCCGAACCAGACTGGCTGAGGAAAAATGCCCAGTAAATGTGAGGCGAGTAATGGACAGCTACCTCGATAACCGAAGGGTCAGGGTCAGGTATGCAGGAGAGAAGGTCGTGAGGGAGACTACCAAGGGATGCGTACAGGGATCGATTGGAGGACCGATCCTCTGGAACGTCATCTTGGATCCCCTACTAAAGGGGCTGGCGGAACGGGGAGACTACTGCCAAGCCTTCGCTGACGACGTGGTGTTGATATTTGATGGCGACTCAGCGATCGAGATCGAGCGGAAGGCGAATGACGCCCTCGCCCATGTTCACCAATGGGTTGTTAGTAACAAGTTTAAATTCGCACCGCATAAGACAAATGCGATGGTAATAACGCGGAAACTGAAATACGAGACCCCACGGCTGAGCATGGGAGGGGTCGCCATTGGCATGATGCAAGAGTTTCAAATCCTGGGACTAACCATCGACAACAAGTTGACATTCAATCAACATGCAGCGAAAGTGTGCCAAAATGCAATTAACTTTTACAAGCAGTTGTCGAGGGCTGCAAAGGTCAGCTGGGGCCTCCACCCCGACGTCATCCGCACCATCTATACGGCAGTAGTTGAACCCGTCATTTTGTACACGGCAAGTCACGGCAAGTGCGTGGACATCTGCAGCCACAAAGAAGTGCGTAAAGAAGAGGCTAAATGCGGTCCAAAGGGGATTCGCACAGAAACTGTGCAAATCCCCTGGGGGTACCCTGGTCAGATTTAGGAGATAGGGACGTCGAGCGACGTACCGCATTTGCCTCCACATCCCATACGGCAGAGCATATGAGCCTGCAATTAATTTGCCTGGCAGACCAAGAATCACTCAGTGACCACTGCGCACAAGCAGTGTAGATCGACACGGACGGCAGTAAAATTGAAGGCAAGGTGGGGGCGGCATTGTCTCTCAGGAGCAATGGCACCGAAACCAAATGCCTGAAGTTGAAGCTGTCGTCCCACTGCTCGGTATACCAGGTCGAACTGTTGGCCATATGTAAAACCACCAGGGAGATACTTAAAGAGCGCTAAAGAGACCTTTGGCATCTTTAGCGATTCTCGATCCTCACTTGAAACGGTCGCAAACCACCGTTCCTCTCATCCCCTTGCAGTCGAAACCAGAGAGAATCTGCGGCAGGGCAGATCCCAGGGCAAAAATATATCTTTGTTCTGGATCAAGGACCATGCGGGACTGGAAGGGAATGAGAGAGACGACCAGTTGGCTAAGGATGCGGCGCTGAAATTGAAGAGGAGGCCGGATTAGTACAGTGTCCGCTGTGACCCAGACATTGACGAGACGGTGACACACTTGTTGACTGACTGCCCGGCCTATGGCCTGGAGAGGTATAAGTTGGAGCAAGAGTTAAGAATAGAGATTAAGACGGAATATTTTTACAAACTAACAACAGAAAAAAAGTACAGCAAGGAATTTTTTGAATACTAGCTGACCCGGCAAACTTCGTTTTGCCATAAAAACCCTACCCACCCTACCCTACCTACCCTACCCTGCCTACGCTACCCTACCTACCCTACCTACACTACCCTATCTGTAGTTGTAATTCGTAGTTTGTAGGTAGGGTAGATGAATGTTTGGTGTTTTTATGGCAAATTAAAGTTTGCCGGGTCAGCTAGTTAACTAATAATTTACGAATACACATTAAATAATGTCGATTGTAGTTTCAACACGCATCCGGCTGAAGGGCCAAAATGGTTGCACCGGTTAAGACGCAATGCAGATACGCGAATGGCTGGTTTCGAGAGAAAGGAAGATGATAAGCGATTTTGGATCAAGTGAAGGTGACTGGCCTACAATTGGGTTAGGTAAAGCACAAATACCTGGGTTCGGACGTCCGACAGTTGCTCCGCTGGCGCTATCGATGAGTGGTGTGAAGGAAAAGAGGTCCTTGGCGAGTTCACTATCTTCGTGAGCTCGTTCGACCCACGTGCTGTGCTATCGACTGGTCTCCGAGACGGTTGACCTAGCAGCAGCAACGAAGCAAGACGGGTTCTTGTCGACGACACGAAATCAAAATCAAAATCCAACTTTTTTATTTCACATAGGCCTACATGGGCACTTATAAAATTTCGACAAAAGGTGCACGGTTCGGGTTGGTCGTTTCCTATGGAGAAGAACCGGCAAGAAATTCCATGATTAAACTTTTAAAAAATGGTTTGGTTTTACAATATTTCCATGTTACAGCATTAGCGCTATGGGGGGACAACGTAGGCCCGACAATAAGTCGTAAGACACTTAAAAAAAAAGATTATATAATATATAAAAAAGTTAACAAATGTTAACTAGCATCTAGAAGGCCTACAATATTTCCATGTTACAGCATTAGCGCTATGGGGGGACAACGTAGGCCTGACAATAAGTCGTAAGAAACTTAAAAAAAAGATTATATAATATATAAAAAAAGTTAACAAATGTTAACTAGCATCTAGAAGGCCTACAATATTCACACATTCACAAAATAATCGGTAAAAGAATCTATATAAAGGTAAAAAAAAAATATAAAAAGAATAAATTTAACATGTGGCACAAATTATCAGTGCTGTAACTATTCTTACCAAAGGGCTATAAAGATGATTGAGAACCATTGTAAAAAGTCTAATTAAAAGAAGAAAAACAAGAAAAAAGAGAAAAATTAGATTGAGAATAGTTAGAGACATCCACATATTTGTGCCGTTTATGAGTTACCAGGGAAGCCGCATGCGCAGAAGGAGCTAAAGCCAAAAAAATTATCTTCAACGTAGTCCTTGATTTTATAATATGCTTTTTTAATAAGGACACGTTTGATGTGATTTTTGAACTTTCCATCGGTCAGTTCTACAACTGACTTTGGCAACTTGTTATAAAAGCGTAAACTGTTTATAAGAAAAGACTTGCTAATTTTAGTTAATCTGAATCAGTAGATCCAGAGATTACCCCCTACAACCTCACAACATCACAAACTTTACCTCTTTATAATATTAGTAAATAGTAATTTATTACTTACCCGTTTTAACACCCGACGGATAAATGCTGTTATAGGTTTGATATGTCTATGTGTGTCTGTCTGTAAAATCATAGCTTCTAAACGAATGAAGTGATTTTGATTTAGTTTAAATAAATACTAATATTAGATTAATGATTTCCAGGCTATCTAGGAAAATTATAAAAGAAAGGACGGAGCGTGGTTACAATGACAACGTGTATTATGTAGAAGAAAAAATGTTTACTTGTTAAAACTAAAGACAAGGATGCGTTCAGTGTTCAATAAGTAAGATATTTTGTAGAAAATGTAAAGTTACTGAAATAAATTTATTATTATTATTACTATAAATAAATAAAGTGACTGCGTTCACATTTCGGCAGTATTTTTTATTACATCAGCAAGAGATAAAAAAGCCATTGATGTTTTATTGTAAACTGTTGAGATGAGGAACTACTTAAAAGATAGCTCGATTAGAACAGCACAAAATAAACCTCTGATTTATTTATATTGAAGTAGGCCATGCCCTATGGAAGTAAGTGATGCCAGATAGATGTCGTTCTTCCAAACTCTCGGTAGATTGCAGACTACGAAATAACACAACCTTTTACAACAATCCGCGGTCAGCAAACTCGTAATAAATAATTATACCAGCCCGTTACTACCCACTGCTGGTCAAAGACCTCTTCTCACACAGGGAATGCACGAGCAATAATCAGCACGCTTGCTCAATACGGGTTGGCGATTTCAAACTTATATTAGTTATAAGTCCAGGTTTCCTCACGATATTTTCCTTCACCGTTGACAGTGATGTCCAAGATAAACTACATGTGATTTTGAAAAAGTAACATACTTGCCCGGATTTGAACCTAGAGAAAATACCTCAAGCACGAGAGTCCACTTGGGCCATCACGACGAGCAAACCTACTTCGTATCAATGAATACACATTTCTTTCTCCATTTTTGCCCAAACAGAACTGATGCGCTACACCCTATACGAGGAGATCCCGATACCCAAGGAGGATGTGCCTCCAGAGAAGCAGTTACCTCCCATACCCGCCTATGAGCGTTACGCCAGTATCAGCAAAACTGCGAGAGAAATCCGGCGGGACCGGTACAACGCTAAACTTGCTAAGTTGGTGAGGACGAGGAGTTTTGTAACCTTAAATTTAACCAAACTTTAACTTAGAAAATAAACTTTAATAAAAAACTAATTACTAAATGGCAAAACTGTTTTGTTGCTAGTAAGTCATAGTTTGCAAGTCCCATTAATTTCGTAAACAGCAACCAAACCTTTGGTAACTAAAAAGTGATTTCAGTTGTTGACCGCCACGGAAAATATTGGTACTCATCATATAAAAATGCTCCAGCCCAATAAAGAGATTCGTTAAAAGGGGGTTCGTTATTAGTAATTAAATCCTTTACTGTCCGTCCAACAGATTATTGGATTTTTGACAGATGTCACTAGTGGTCCAAGATCCCAGGGCCCCCAGAAGTTTCTGAAGTCTTTCTACACAACTCTGTAGGATTGTGTAGTAACCTTAGCACCTGGCACCTGTAAATTAGCCGTCAGCCCGAGTTAGCAAGTATGCGTACGTTCAAATCCTACACATTTTTTATGAAGGTGCTTAAACGTGTGGGGGTACTGGATTTTTGCTCTATTCCTCTATGGTGATTGCAGCGGTATAACATTTCGTTCCCAGCTAATGGGACTACTTATGCATAAGGAGTTTTTGACACTTTAAAAAGTAGAGATATCACAAATTACATGAATAGATTTCAAGATGATTCACGTAATGCATGTCACTCATACTTATCAATTTTCATACAGGCACAAGAGAAAGAAGAGGCTGAAAGGTTAGCTTCTGAGCAAGCTCGCATAGCGCGAGAGGAGGCAGAAGAAGCCGCCAGGCTCGAGAAGCAGCGCCAAGAAGAAGAGAGGATGGCCAGGATTGCTGCTGGAGTAAGTCATTTCATTTACTTGCCAAATAAAGTAGGCAATTTACGTACGTGTCGTGGCGTGGCGTGGCGCGGGGTTACAAATCAAACGACTCTGTTCCAGGCTACGTCATAACACAACGAGTTTTGTAGCCATTCAACAGCGTCAGAAGGCGCCGCGACACGTAAGTGTGTTTCCGCTATAAGTTTTCTTATATTTCCTTAATGAATGGAGTACCTGCATACATGCGTTTTTTTCCGTACTCAACTCTCCCAAGGCGGGGTACCTTCTTACCTTATGTCTCATTTACAATTAAGTTCTTCACACGCTAAGAATCTGTGTTCCTCCAATAATCTTTTCCTACTGTGTCCTTTTCATACTACTGATTTTGTTCACTCTTCCTTTTATATTCAGTCTATTCTTCTCTGGACCGCGCTTCCTCTCGATATCAGGACGGCCACCAGTCAATATCCTTTCAAGCGTAAATTGCGGTTTTATTTTCAACGGAGAGAAGGGACATCTCGATAACTTCTATTCATTATTTTATTAATATGTATGTATTTATTTAGGTATGTATTATATAAAATATATATGTATTTGTATTTTAAGCAACTTATTATTAGTATTTCTTTGTTTTACTTTTTTGCTTTTCACAATTTAAATAATGCACCTGCCATGTTATCTCTTCAACACCCTTGGTTGACTGTTAGAGAATGCCTAAGGCTTTAAGTCCGCCATTGTACCTTTGTGCAAGTTTTAAATAAATAAATAAGTTTTAACTAGTGGACTCCAAACTACTATGCGCTCATAGAGCAAAGTCATTTCCATTGTGCGTAAGGGACAGATGTATATGACTTGTATACATTTATTACTTACGTACAAAAGAAATGACCTTGCTTTTTACCCTGGTCGAGCCTGTCTTGACTTGACTTGACAAGACTGATGTCAGATCTCAGGTTTGTGACTACCCGTAACGACTGTCAAAGATCTTCAAATGACAACCGGGACCAAGGGCTTAGCGTGCTTGCCGAGTCACGTAAGAAACTCGCTATGTAAAGATGGTCACCCATCCATGGACTGACCTCACCAAGCGTTGCTTAAAGTTGAAGATTGACCCAACAATAGTGTGTCAGGCTTGTCCCATAAAAAATACCTTCTCCTCTTTTCTTCTTTTATAGTTCTAATCTTGGGCTTAGAGTATTCCAGTCTTCTGTATAAGTAGTATTCTATCATCATTTTAGCCGAAAGTCGTGAATTGCTGGATATGTAACTCCCCCAAGCGTCGCCACATTATCGGTCCTGTGCATTTCGCATCCACCGGATTTCCGCAGCCTTGACCAGGTCATCGCTCCACCTAGAGGGGGTGCAAGCGGGCTGTTCGGTTCCAGTCTTTGGTCTTCCCCGAATATTTTAAAACATAGTCGATGTTTACATCTCATGACGTCATTTTTGTTTCGCTTAATTCTTCTAAGCTACGCAAAAGATTTTGATAAGGATTTCCCTAATAAAAAGAGCGATAAACGAGGAAAGTTGTTGTGTTTAATTTGTCACGTATGAATTGCCAGGACGGGTCGCTGGTAGAGTATATTGTAGTAAAATTATTATTACTAGCCCCAACTGTCCCATGGCTGGGCAAAGTTCTCCTTTCCTTCCAACGTATTCTGGGTTACTTCTTTTCTTTTCTTTTTCTTAAGGGATATATCCTGGTTGTACTACAAGTTCCTTCGTGGCCAGCCAGGGCAAAAGACAGCTGTGAAAAAAAAATTGTCTGCCAACCAACCAATAGTCCAACCAGTTGGATCAGTTTTCATTCTAACCAGATGCAACTGAGTACCAAAATTTTACATGGACTATCAAAGATATTCAAATGACAACCGAGACTAGCGACTTTACGTACTTGCCAAGGCATGGAGGAATCTCGGTGTGTAAATTCATTCCATACATTATTGCTCACCCATCCATGGAATGACCCCTGCAAAAGTTGCTTAACCTTGAAGAGAGATGTCAAGTAATATTTCTAATGTTCCAGCTACCAGCAGATCTTCCACCCCCGGAACCGGAACCGGAACCAGAAGTACCAGAAACAGAACAGGGTGCAGAAGGGGAACCCGGCGCAGAAGGGGGAGAAGGGGGAGAAGGAGCAGAAGGGGCAGTGGCAGGAGCGATGGCCACAGAGGTCACAGCTGCCACCCAGGCACCGGCGGAAGAGGTATAGAATAGAATCCATACTATACTATCCATAATCCATATCCATAATTACTTATATCTTTCTAATATTATAAATGCGGTAAAACTTATAGGTGATGTTCTTCAGAAAAGCCAGGTGCGCAGTAATCATAACCGGCGTGTGTGTATGACTAGATCTATGAATGTGAGTGAAGCAAAAGAAGTATGTAAGGACCGTAGCGGGTGGCGTTCGTATTATATTATAACAGTACAGTACACATAAAAGATGACACTACTTTAGCCAGCCTGAAACCTGGTTGAATTAATTGGTCTCTATTTTTAGTAACATAATTATGTCTGTCGCTGTTTTTACTAAAAAGATGTAAATTATTTCTAACGTACATGATGGTTTCGTAAATATATTGACAAGTTACCGTCGTAATGTTAATGTCCATAAGTTGTTCCTTTAGAGAATCGCGCCGGCGAAGATTGCATATTGCTCTGATGGCTCGTTTTTGCAGAATTAAAATTGACTCACCTGCAGCTTTTCCCCATAGGAAGATACCGTATGACATTATACTATGAAAGTAACTAAAATAGACCAGCCTTGCGGTATCCACATCAGAAAATTGACGATTTTTTAACAGCATAAATTGCCGTACTTAGCTGCAAGGGATATTAAATGGGGGAAAAAACATTATATCGACGAATTCTAACTTCTCTTTGTTCAATATAATGCCACAATCAATACTTTTGATATTCGGCAAGGCAAATAGTACCAACGTAGTTTTTTAGCATTTAAAATTAAATTATTGGCAGTGAACAAATTTTAAACCAGCCGTAAGACATTATTTTTTAATAGATGGGATAAATCGTTAAAGTAGACTAAAAATAAGAAAGGACCTAAAATTTTGCCCTGGGGTACCTCCATTTTCACGTTTATGCCCGACGAATTGACACCGTTAATTTGAACTAATTGCTGTCTATTATTCATAAAAGATTTTACTTAACTTAATGCTGATTGGCCTAGCCCATAATGTCTTGACTCCTACTTTTGTTGTTTTACATTGAACAAAATCGCCATAGGCTTTTTCGTATCTTTGTTTTGATTGCCGGTAGTAGATTTATTAATAATCACTAAAGCGGCTGTTTTGATAAACTCTGTAGGGTGACCATAAGCTCTTAGAGCAAGATTATTTTGAGTGTGCGTAAGGGACAGATGTATATAACTTGTATACAACTGTCCCTTTTTTACAGTCGTACTATGATAGTTCTGACATACGTCAGGGTACGGGGGCTGCAGTAGAATCACTATCGCTCGTCATTTTTTGTCAACATGAATATTGCAATAAAATTCACTGAAAATCACAGCACCAAACATCGACTTTTGTTTGACATTATTTGAAATCACGCCTCCTTCTTTTATTTTTGAGTTCTGCTTATGGTAGCCAGTTCAATTTTCAAGTACCACTATTTTCTTAATGTCTCTCGGCATTCATTGCATTTGCAAATACAAACGAATTTCTATCAACTATTAGATTTATCTTGTATAATAATTTGTATTCAGAACTATGTACTTTATTTTTGTTTTTTTTTATTTCCGTATGAAATATGAAATAATAAATAAGCTGTAAAAATAGCAGCTTTAGCAGCTTTCCTCCCATTTTTAAATATTTTGTTTTATGTTATAAGAGTATTAACAACGCCATACACTTCCAAGTTGGTTGAGAGCGTCCGGTCTGCACCAATTCCACAGGGCAACCGATAGAAATCCGAAGACTGACAAAACACGAAGTTTACCGAGGGACATTAAGAAAATGTTTTTATCTCATCTATTCAAAAAGAGATAGTTTATTCCTCGTAAACAGGGGCCTAAATAGCTCATTAATCCCTTAGGGACCAAAATAGATTTGAATTGGAATGTGGATATTGTTAGTAAATGTTCCAATCAGCAAAGACGTGAATCAAAAACCATGCAGGAACAATATATTGAATATGTGACTGGCTGAAAAACTGCGAAAGCAACAAATAAAAAAAAAGTTGATGCAAAATGAACAACGCGCGAAATTAAATGCATTCTGCCTTCGTTCGTAGTTGTTTCAAATTCAGATTTTAGAATTATTAAAAACTAGCTTTTGCCTGCGACTTCGTCCGCGTGAATGTCGGTTATCGCGGCAAAAGTGATATCTTTCGTAAATATTTTTCAATAAAAAGTATACTATGTTACTTCTAATACCTCCAAGAATATGTGTAAATAGTTTCATGATGATCGGTTAAGAGTTTTCGCGTGAAAGCGTAACAAACTTACATTCACATTTATAATATTAGTATGATGAGTATAAATTCTTCTCAAACGAAAGTATTATATTCAAGTTCCTTAAAAACTACATCCTGAGACACCGTTTTCCGAGACTATGTCTAATTCCCAAGCTGTAAAGAAATCTACAACTATAACGGATGGTACTAATAAAATTGTTACGATGCACTTCCATAACTGTTCAAATATGAACTTTAGCGTCTAATATTTTTTTCTTTCAACTATGCTTTAATTTCATCACAATCACACTAAAAACTCAGTACAAAGCGAGTCTTTAATGCTCTAGAGCAATAAAAATGTATGAAATTTCATTATTGCACAGTTTATTTTTTAATCGCACCAAAAGTTGCCAATCTCAATGGCCGTTCAGCCAGCCGATATCAATACTTTTTTTTTTACGTACGTATTATTGGTTTCTATCCTACTTGTTCCAAATTTAAAAAATGATTGATGCTAACTCTGATTTAAAAATGAAAGAAATTTAAAAAAGTGATTTGGCGGGCACTTTGTTAATTTTGCTTGACAATATTTTTGGAAACGATAAAGTGTGATACTATCTGATTTTGAGTGCTTCGGCTTCGAATTAAAATTGAATCATCTAGCGACACATTAACTCCGGAAAACATTCTAAATGAAGCTGACTGTGTTATAGAAACTTCTATTTTAACTGTTTGATATGAGTTTCTTTTATCTACTATTCCTATAGGTAATAGTTGAAAGAAAAGCAGATTATGCACCTCGCCTTAAGTAATTTATATTGCCCTCGTGCCTGCTAGATTAGAGCCCTCGCTAACGCTCGGGCTCTAAATCAGGCACTCGGTGCAATAATAAATTACTTTGTGCTCGATGCAATAATCTACTATTTTTGATGTCTTATGGTTCTTCACATCATCAGCCTTTTTTAATGTTCCCTCTGCTGGGACACAGGCCTCCTCTCATAGAGGGAGTGGGCTATAATCCACCACGCGGGCCCAGTGCAGATTGGTTATGGGTCTTAATTTTATGTAAGTAATAGTACATTGTGTATAAAGGGCGGTAAGTAAGGAATTACGATCGAGGCTCTAGTAGAAGCCCGAAGTCGAAGACTGAGGGCTTTCTAAGTCGAGGTTCGTAATTCCCGTACCGCCCGTGATACATACAATGTTTTTCATCACATTTGCGAGTAATAATTATGAATTATAGCTATAATACACAAGTCAGCACAGCTGTTATTACGAAATACATGAACTTTTTTTTTAAGCGGTTGGCGAATTTTCGCCAACACCACAGATTATACAGTGTTTCGTTCAGAAACTTTAAGGGCAAATACTTACGTAGGTAAACAACCATGACGGAGTGTAAAAAGAATTTAATAATTTCGACGTTTTCATACTATAACTATTAAAATCGATTATTAAGAACATTAGTTGAGTATTTAAGTAACATGTAGCGAGATTGCAAAGAAATTCCTGTTTAGATAACATTTTAAGACAATTTTTCAATTGCGTGTATACTCCTTGCTTGAACTTGCATGACCTATGTGCTGTGCCATAAATTAAAAAAATATTACTTACCGCCCTAGGGTTTCATGACAAAAAGAAAGCCCGAGGGTTTTATATGGGGCATTACGGCCAAGTTAACCTGTTTGTTTAGATACTTTTTACGTGCAAGTGTGATGAAAATAAACATAACGTTCTTGTTATAAGTTGCACTTACTTATTTTCTCATAGAGGATGATAAAAAGTAGAGTGTTCACCTTGGGAGCAACACAGTGCCAAATAAATGTCATATCTATCTATTCCGCCAATAACAGGGTGGAGAAGCAGGAGAGCCCGTTCCACCAGAGGAAGTAATGCCGGAAGCTGAGAAAGAAGAAGTGTTTGATTCAGACGTGGAGGTAGAGGGAGAGGACTTTATACCTGCAGGGGGGCTCTTCGTGCCCGGTTTCTATACTCCAGCCAATGAGCTGGGCAAGGCTTGCGGACTCGCTTATTTCTTCCCTAAGGTATTTATTAAAAATGTGTAACCTTTAGGGAATACAATAAAGTATATTATATTACAATATATTATACTATATCATCGGTCGATACGGTATGCATATTTTTAGAAATATGCTCAGACTCTGTCATAAGGCAAACGACTTCACCAGATCAGATCGCTCTTGGCCAAAAATGACTTACTTTTATCCTGTATTGCCTTTGAGAACACTCATTAAACTGTGTGCCTATTATAAATATTGGATTATATTTGAAGGATCTGGTCAATGATTGTTGAAATAAGCGGGAAATTATTAACGGATTATAGAAATCGGGCAATCTATTGTATGGGAATAGTACGCCTTACCTGGTAATCGAAGCCAGCCCGAGTGAGGTGGCGAAGACTGGCGAGCCGGTGATTCTTCTTACTCCAAAGTGACGACTGTGTCAATCACGTTCACAGCACTCGACACTTTTATATCCGCAAAGCAGGTAATAGACATGGTTTATAAAGCTCTCTGCAATTCAACTAATTTAATCCAGCCATGTGGCATGGAGAGCTGGCGACGAGAATACGAAGAAGGGAGGGTTCACCCGTGAGATGTCGAAATGCCCTGTTAACGAATTTGGTAATTGATTTATGACATATGCAAGTCATAGCGCTACCACATACTAACTTTTATCTCCTATTTAACATATTTAGGGAATCTATCTTATTTTATTTAGGGAATGAATTTTCGTAAATAGAAAACTATACTAAGGGCCTTTTACACCACCCCCAGAAATAAGCTATCTTTTGCCTGCCAGTCTGTAATTAATCGGGTACAAATGCGCAAGCAAGACAAACATGAATAATAAAAATGGACCGAATAGTCTGAAAAACACTGACTCTGTCCATAGTCTATAGGCCCTTCCATACTTAACAGTTCTATAACCCCTTGCGCATTGTAAAGGCCACATTTCACTTATTTTGCAGCAAGTGAGCGAGTTCACAGATGCCATAGAGACCGAGTTCCTGCCGCCGCACATCCTCGTCATTTTCCCCATAGACAAGCGATATGACGTCCAGGAAGTCATTAGCAACTTTCCCTCCGAGATTTTAAACGTGAGTTTTTTTATATGTTGAAAAAATGCAGCTCGTGGCTAAATAATAACAGCCACACGGGTTGATCTTCAAGGTTAAGCAACGTTTGCCAAAATCGGTCCGTATATGGGTGACCATCATTACAAAGCGAGATTCCTCCGTGCCTCGGAAAACTTGTTATACCGTTGGTCCTGGCTGTCATTTGAAGGTTTTGACAGTCGTTACGGGTAGTCAGAAGCCTGGAGTCTGTCACCAGTTTTGCCTAAGGGTATTGTGTTACCCAGTCAATGGATTGCGGAGGTTAGATAGACATTCGACGACTGGAAGCCGACCCCAACATATTTGGAAAAAAGGTTAGCCTGCTAGATTGTTGAAAAAATGTAGATGTGACTAGAAACGGTGGGGGATCACCGATATGATCTATGTACGTCCTCTGTACGCCCTAAAAGTAAATACATATTATATCTTATGTGGTGATAATGCAGAGAGACCAGATATCGTGTATGACCAGCACTACACACATACACTGCCGTGGTATAACTAAAATGCCGTTATCCGACATCTGGTCGATTTTTAACCGGCTTCGCAAAAAGGAGGAGGTTATCAATTCGAATGTATTTTTTTTTAATGTGTTTTACCTCAGAACTTTTTATTGGATGAACGGATTTTTTTTATTTGAACGCTGGTGCTTGTCATGTGGTCCCATTTAATTTTCATCAAGATCTGGTGAAGAACTTCGGAGATATACATCAGAACTCTTCAATAAATGGCAGCAAATCACTCGCGATAGCTGCAATCGCATGTCTGTTTATTGTTTACACCATTTCATAACATAACATCACACGTACGCTCTAAAGGGGTACACTGGTGTGAACAGCTCACCCTGTTATACTCTCATTCCACCGGTTTTGTTTAAGTTCCATGTTTTTGGGTTAATATATTCTGGCTTCACTTTGGGCATTATAGGTGGCTAGCCTATAGAACTGGATCATTATGTACCACAACTAAAAAGTGAAAAATAAAAATCTTTTTTACAAAAATTACAACCGTCTTCCAAACAAAAACACTACAAAGTGAGAAATAACTTCAATTTTGGAAGTCGGTGTCAAAAAACGAAGAAACAAAAACAGGAACACCGACTTTCGAAATTGAAGTTATTTTTGTTTGGAAGTCGGTTGTAAATTTTGTAAAAAAGATTTTTAGGGTTACGTACCTCAAAAGGTAAAAAAAGAACCCTTATAAGATCACTCTCTTGTCCGTCTGTCCGTGTGTCACCACCGATTTTCTCAGGAAGGGGAGAACCTACCAAGTTATAATTTATACCAGATACTGAGGTCTGTAATAGTCCCAATAAGGTCTATAACCAAAATTGACTATACCTTGCTTTTAACCAAAATTGACTATTCTGGGTCAACTGGAAGTACGCTATAAGTTTAGGGTCTAAAACCTATATGGTAGTTCCCGTTGACCTAGAATCACGAAATGAGGCAAAAAGTAGGGTCTTACAGCACAAATAAAGGAACAATTCCTAAAAATAAAAAGGTTGAAAATTAAGGTAAATTTTGGTACTTACAAGTTTTCGCAAAATCTAAATTTACCCATATCTTTAAAATGGAATTGTATTATGGCGATATAATGGGTATGGATGGAACCCTCGGCGCACGAGTTCGATTCGCACTTGGCTGGTTTTTAGGGTTCCGTACCTCGAAAGGAAAAAACGGATCCTATACGGGTATAGGATCACTTTGTTGTCCGTCCGTATGTCCGACTGTCTGTCTGTCAAGACCCTTTTTCTCGGAACGAGGAACGCGTGGAGGTATCAAGCTGAAATTTATATCAAATACTGAAGTCTAATTTCCCTTAAAGCTGTGAAAGAATTAAACTTTAAGCCAACGCAATTAAACGATACAGCCGTTTATGTCGCAAATTGCCGCAAATTTTCGACACTCGCAAGGGAATCAAAACCTACAGGGTACTTCCCGTGAACTCAGCATCTTGAAATTTGGTACGAAGCAACGTCTTACAGCACAGATAAAGGAATAATTGCGAAAACCGTAAATTTTAAGTTACATCATATAATAAAAATATTTTTAATAATTTTAAACTTACTACCCCATTCCTCATGAACGCGTAGAGGTATTAAATTGAAATTCATATCAAATACTCAGGTCTACAATACCTTTAAACTGAGGTTTGTACGGAACCCTCTTTGTTTTTTTTTACTTTTGATGCTATTTAATGAGAAAAACAGTATCTATTGATCCGTGTTTGCAAATTTCAATACCTAGAACAAAACTATTTAAGGTATTGGAAATTCGCAAACACATATCGATAGATATTTTTTCTCATTATTATAGCATCAAAACCAGATGTCGGGTAACGGCAATTTAGTTATACCACGGCAGCACAGCATACATTCGTATTTTGAGCTGTCAAAAAGGTTACGCAACTTAGTAGATGCTCGTGCCTACAGACTTAGACGTCCGACTTAGTCGTTCCCATAATAGCTCTCTCACATGAAGCACTAGAATTAACTACACTATAGAATACTTGTTATTGCAGATGGGAATCTTCGTGGGAGACGACCCTTATAAGGCGGAACACATCGCTTACACCATCAAACAATACGACAAGATTATACGACCGAGGAGATAGTATGTTCCGACACTTCATTTTAAAACACAACTAGCTTCTGCCAGCGGCTTCACCCGCGTGAATGTCGAAAGTTATCCCCTCGGGATAATTTTCGACTTTCACAAACATATTCCCGGCATAAAAGTATGTGCTATTTCAGACTATAATCTATCTCTGCGCCAAATTTCATCCAGATCCGTTCAATAGTTATTGCGTGAAAGAGTATCAAATATACAAACATTCTCACACACAAACTAACTTTCGCATTAGCTATAATATTAGTGTGAAAACTCACTTTCAAACATAAAACCTTTTTAGGAACTCAGTTAAAAAATTAAATATTATGTTTTTGAAATTTAATAATTATTTTCAGGTGTGTTGAGAAACTTCGTTTAAGGTTGTCCTGTCGGCGGCACGAACTATTTTGTGGCCGGGGTTAAAACGCATGATGAGCAGTATGATGCTAGTGCGCGTACAAATACACACTCATGGTATAACAATAATAAATGGATGGTGATTTAGAACGAAACGAAGCGCGCGAAATTTAATAAAGACCTTTGGGAGTATGACTATTGTTACAAGATATGCCAATGCCATCTAGTAAGGAGAGGAAGAACTAGGTAGTAACTAGTGGCACCATCTAGTATTGTATAGCGGAACTAATCTTCTCGTGTCAAATGAAATTTTCCAGAATGTTCGAGCCGAACATTCGGGAAGTTTCTAGTCGCTTCGGGAACAATGAGTTCGAAAGTCGATTGTTCTGGAAAATTCTCGAATTATCTAGAACAGTATGGAACGTTTTAGAAACTTCTTCCGTGCTATATAAAGAGCGGTCAGGTTCGTCGTGAGTCAATTTCGATTGAAAAGCGATACAGAGCGATCAAAGCGGAAAATAGAGCGAAGTAATAGAATTGTTTAAGTAGTGTTGTTGTAATAAACAGTGATTAATTAAAGTCTGCTGTTTAAATAATTTAACCCTGAACCCCAGCTCGTAACACTATCATGAAAAAACTACTAAATGTATTTGTTTAAAATAAAATTATTTGCATTTTTTACTGCTAATCTATCCCTGTATGGTGACTGTTTTGCGATTTTCCTTCTTTTTATGGTATTAATTGCCGCCCAAAGATGCGTTCAAATTAGTGTAGAAATATGGAACTTTCGACACTCATAACATTCAAATACACGTTTGATAAATTGATATCATTTTTAGGGTTCCGTAACTCAAAATATAATAAAAGGAACCCTTATAAGCTCACTCTCTTGTCCGTCTGTCCGTGTGTCACAACCGATTTTCTCAGGAACGGATGGACCTAGCAAGTTGAAATTTATACCAGATACTGAGGTCTATAGTCCCTATAAAGTGGATAAAAATCTAACATCATTTCTGATGATCTGATCTTGAGTCAACATTATAAAAGATATGGGCTAATTTCGATTTTCAGAAAAACTTGTAAGTACAAAAATTTACCTTAATTTTTTAACTTTTTTATTTTTCGGAACTTTTCCTTTACTTTTGCTGTAAGAACTTGCTTTTAAGGCGTATATACTTCCCAAAGTTAACCAGTACTGGCCGTGCCAGCCTGCTCAGAGCCAGAATATCGATATTGAACCTCCTTTTGGACAGTTTTGTTTGAAAAAGATTCTTTGATTTACATGGTGTTTCAGTTATGAAGAAATTCTAGCCATCCTTTTTTCTGCGTAAAAATATTTTAAAACATCCCAGTTATTTTGGAGGAGTATCCAAGAGTAGCGAAAAAATATCGTGTTGTTATTTTTTTTTAAGCAAAACTATTAGTTACACGAAAAATCCATGTTTGACAAATAATGTACAAGAATCAATTATAAATATATTGTTTTTTCAAACCATTTAGCCTAGCCGTTACTAAGGAGTATGCTTTAGAAAGTAATCGTTTTACGGCGGTAAAGCGGTGTAAGGCCCTTAACCAAAATTGTCAATTCTAGGACAACCGGAAGTACACTATAGGTTTTGTGTCGAAAACCTATATGGTAGTTCCCGTTGACCTAGAATCACGAGATTTGGCAAAAAGTAAGGTCTTACAGCAAAAATAAAGAAAAATATCCAAAAAATAATGAAAGTTCAAAATTAAGGTAAATTTTGGTACTAATCTAAATTTGTCCATATCTCTAAAACTTAGTCACCAATAAAAATGATACCAATTTGGCGGTATAATACACAGAACAGAGAAGACAGTAGAAGTCGCTTAGCGTTTCATTTGTATTGGAACCAGCGTACCCAAACTTACACATTTAAAGGTTAATTTTACTTCCTAACACTAACAAACCAGTGGTGTGATTGGTAGTTTATAAGTAGGAAATATATCAGTCGTCGCTTGTTTGAAAATAATCCACAAATTTATGAACATAGGGTTGTTAATTATCTACTCTTTTTAGGTATTTATTACTTTTTCCGTTCAAAGCTGACAAGGAATAGTTTAATGAACATGTTACGCTACCCGCCGCTAGATGTCACTATAGTAAATGCATTCAATTTAAAGCTGTATTTCGTAACATATAAGATTTATATTTGCGTAATGAGGTGATTACAATTCGTCCTCCTCTGGGGATGCAACACTGTCGGTGACTTGTTTATCGACATTCCGTTTTACTTTCAAACAAAATACAATCAACAGCTAGATTCGATAAAATATTATTGTATTTTTTTTAAACTTGATTTTTTTATCATGTCGCTTGATGGATATACAAGCAAATATGTTATAAAATATGAAACCGTAAAAATAACCAAATAGCATAGGTCAATGTACCTATGCTATTTGGTTATTTTTAGGTCAATGTACCTATGCTATTTGGTTATTTTTACGGTTAGGAAAACAGAGAAATAATAACATAATTATGTAACTTCTTGAAAAATTTGAAATTTAAGTTTTGGCACTGCAGCTGTGTTGGCTAGGTATTTTTTGCCGGTTTAATAAAAAAAATCTAGTTCTACGAAGTGATCTCAACAAATTGTAGGTATTAGTTTTTGTAGGCAACTAACTTTGCCTTCCAGACGCTTCAATCCGTTTTTCTTTTCTGTCAGGATCCTTAGCGAATCTATAGTCACAAAATAATACGAAACCCTATTTTTTTAAAGGTTGTATTACACTTTTTCGATTAACCTTTTCTCAATAAGAATAATACGTATGTTTTATTTATTTCAAACTTGGTTAAGGCAGAATTAGAAAAAAAAAAGGTTTGAATATGGAAATGTGTTTCATTACTAATACTGAATCACCAAAAAAACACAGGTTAATTTTTTTTTCCGATATAACACAGAAAACATTGTAAGTTTAAAATATCGATAACTCATTATCGACAACGGCAATCTCTAATTGAGTAGCTGACTATGACATGTGTGTAGTTGGAATCTTCGAGAACAAAATATTTGAGTTTAAAAGAAAGTACTTAACAAAATAAAATCAACTTTTACTTGCGTTGTTTAATATAATATATTTTTGCAAATTTTAATCGAAATAAAATCAATTAAGACTGCCCGATGGTATGATATACCTCCAATTGTATGTTTTTTGGTTCTGCTATCGTGTTTACATTCTAAAACAGCAGAATAGGCCATTTTTGTATTATTTTTCAATTTCTTTTCACCGTGACGGTTATAACAAGACTGGTGTGCGTAGTGTGGGCGGGGCAGCAGACATAATATGCAAAACTGAGCAAAACTAGGGGTACGCGGGCCCCGCTTACTTGCGTTTTCTACTGTAGAAGGCGTTTTTTCTGTTCTGTGGTATAATGGATAGGTACAGAACCCCCGGGGCACGAGTTAGACTCGCACTTGACCGGTTTTTTATTTTGAGCGTACACCGTGCACCGTCAAATAGTGGATCGCT
Organism: Orthosia cruda; assembly: GCA_964057195.1. Lineage (NCBI taxonomy): Eukaryota > Metazoa > Arthropoda > Insecta > Lepidoptera > Noctuidae > Orthosia > Orthosia cruda. The sequence continues at coordinate 5,832,487 of OZ059835.1, read as the reverse complement.
TATACTACGTTTGTACGGAGGAATGACTGACTAGGGCAACCATAATACACGTGGGCATATGTCATTTTAGTTCCGCGGCTCCATAGCGTCCTCGCCTTAGGTGTCAATCCCGCCTCGGCTGCATTGACAAAGTTGGCCCACTCGAATCTAGACTAGACTAGTGATGATCTATAGAACTGAGACGTGATGGTCGCTCACAATCATGGACCTCACCAGAAGTCTTAAACTACCTCAAAGGGCAATGGAGAGGGCTATGCTTAGATCTGCCAAGCGTGGTCGCAACAGAAATGAGGTCATCGGCTGCAGTACCAAAGTTACCGAGATGGCCCAAAGAATTGCCATATTTAAGCTGCAGTGGGCAGGGCACATTGTTCGCAGAACGGATGGTCGATGGGGCCGAAAAGTTCTGGAGTGGCGACCGCGAACTGGAAGTTACTGCGTTGAAAGGCCTCCCTCTAAATGGACTGATGACTTGGTTTAGGTGGCGGCAGTCCGCTGTATGCGAGACGCACGGGACCGGTCGATGTCTCAACTTGGGGAAGGCCTACTTTCAGCAGTGGACGGCTCAAGTGGTGATGATGATGATGATAATCAACAGTTTATGAAAATACACACTTTAAGATAATTATTCATTTCCCCAGTTACGACCGTCTAGCGCTCATGGTCTCTCGCAAACGCAGCTTTCCTCTCCTGCAGCTGGCCGGCCTGAACCCCGTGTACATCAGCTCCGACGTGGTGTCCGGAGAACGGGAGTGCCTTGTCATGTTCCCTGTGGGCTACGGAGATGATTACATCGAGGAGGAGAGCGTTAAGGAAGAGGAATTAGAGATGGTGAGGACTATGTTTTTTTTTAAAAATTAAATCAAGATAAAATCGTGCAGTCGAGCCAAACTAAAATGGCAGAGTTCAGGCCACATTGCTCGCAGAAGGGATGATCAATGGGGCTGAAATGTTCTGGAGTGGCGACCGCGTATCGGAAGACGCAACGTTGGAAGGGCTCCCTCTAGGTGAACCGATGAGATGACCTGGTTAAGGCTGTGGGGATCCAGTGGATGCGAGACGCACTGGACCAATTAGCTTGTCGATGCTTAGGCGAGGCCTTTGTACAGCAGTGGACGTCTTTCGGTTGTAATGATGCTCGTGGCTAAGAAAAAGCCGCAGCTTTCGCAGTCGAGCTTCCAGGTTAGCAACGCTTGCCGAGGTTGGTCTTTGGATGGGTGACCCTCTTTGACATAACAAAACTCCTCCGTGCCTCGCCAAGAACTTTAAACTGTTGGTTCTGGCTGTCATTTGTCCATATATGTACGTCTTGCAGCAATTATACCAAAAGAGAAACAATTACTTCAGAATCTACTGCACTGGACATCTAATGGACGGTAGTGATGGTGAGACACGCTCACTTTCTTAAGCAGCATCAAACCACCACTTTTGCAGGGGTCCACATGTTATTCCATATCGCACACATTCTTTAACATAACTTGAAACTATGCGTTTTATAAAATAAAATTATTATTGAAAAAAGGAAAATTTCAAAAATAATCAAAATGTTATTGCTTTACAGGACGTAGATGCACCCAAGGAATCAGCTATTGAGGTATTCAATAATGTATTACTATAAGTATAAAAATTTAGAATTCCAGACAGTTATAATTTTTTTACGGTATGTCATACAGGATATAGATAAAATTCCATATTTTTATGGCCTGTTTAATACAAAAGGCCATAAACCTCTATCACATCTTACTTGGGGTTGGCACAACACCTTTTCTTCTTCCATCCCGTCTTGTTCTCCGTTACGCTATCCTTTTGTTTCATATCACTCCTCAAACACTCTCCATCCATCCACAGTTATATTCATAACTCTTTTAGTAACATGTGTTTCATCCCTCCTCACCGCATGACCATACCAGGACAAACGGTTCCCTTTCAACTTTTCTACCACTGTCGCTGAAAGCTCACCTCAACTTTGCGCGCAGGTAAAACCAGAAGCTTCAGGAGAGAAGTCCGCTGAAGACGTAACAGAAACCCTTGAGGCGACCGCGACCATGTGATTCTGACCTGCTCACTGCATTCATCTCAATGACCCTGGAGCCGTCCCTGTTATCCTGATGAATCACTGTACCCGTTCCCATGATCTCGATTAATGGTCCAGATGGTCCAGAGAGATCATTCCAGTGCTCCAGCTGTATAACTGAACTCGTCCCAGTGATCTTGATGAATTACTGGACCCGTCCCAGTGCTCGTCCTTGTGATCCTGATGTATTTGTGAACATTCCTCTCCCAAAATCATTAAAACTGGTGACAGTCTATATAACAGAAGAAAAAAGCTGTATAGCGGCAACAAACACTCCTCTGTAACATCAAAGATCTACACTCAAACCTTGACGCAGTCCACCATCATCTGGAGGCTGATAAACCAGCGCTTTTGTTCCTTTCGGAGACGCAGATATCATGTCCATTGGACGTGGTGTTATCTCTCATATCCAGGGTTAACCCTGGTGTACGAATTTATGCCACGTGCGGGTGTATGCTTGTAAGCCTGTGACGACATCTCTTTTCGGTGTCTGCAAAACCTTGAAGATTCTCGATAATCAGTGCTCTGGGTTCTGGTGGACACAGGTCTGGATAAGCTTGTGTCTACCGGTCGCACAGTGGAGATCAGCAGACAACCGGGCTTACACAATACTTTATTAACCATACTTAAGTTAGGTGGCTGATGATGCTCAGCAATGGTACCCTTCCGCCCAACTGGTGATATTGGGGGACTTTAATGGCTACCATCAGGAATGGGTCGACTCGTACCAGTACACAGACCATGCTGGACGAGAGAAAGCTTGTGCTGGCGTTAAATCTCACTTAGCTGGTCCAGGGGGCAACGTGGGTGCCGGATATTGATTCGCATACAGCCAACTGCTTGGACCTTCTGCTGATAACAGATCCATACCGTTACTCGATTTCCACCCTTAGGTAATTTTGACCACTGTCTGGTGAAGTCTGTATCCGTCTACTCCCCTCCTGATCTCAGCTTAAAAGGCACCTGGCGAGTATGGCGGTTCAAGTCAGCGGATTGGGGTGGGATGCTATCCTTGGCAGCCTATTTGCTTTTCTTCGCCTAATCCTACGTCGTGTGCGGACGCTGTGACAAATGTGTTTCGTCAGGGAATGGAGTACTACATTCCGTTCTCTGACGCAACAATGTCTAGCGAAGACCGACTTTGGTTTGGCGCCGAGTGCAATCGCACCGATGCGCTTAAACATGAGGCGTATCATGCCTGGGTCAACGCTCGAACGCGCAACTCGAGTGACGTGGGTCAGAGGAAGAAAGCCAACCACAGGGCTGCCAAGTCCTGCAAGAAAGTGTAGCGATAGGCTCGGTTCGACCACTTTAGCCGAATAGGGATTAAACTTGCTTCCTACCCAGCAGGTAACAAAGGCTTTTGATCCCTGGTTAAATCGGTTGAATAGAATTTCTGCCGTCCCTTACTACCACTACTGCTGAAATCCGACGGGTCGGTGGTCTACTCCGCTGAGGAGAAAACAAACTTGTTTGTCTCTCTTTTTGCGGCATCTTCGCGTCTGAAACCTGGTGGCGCGTGCGGGGGGCACGCGCCTTCCTCTTCGTGTCCGACATACTCGTCTCGCATCTATCCTTCTCCTGATAGATGCGAGACGAGTATGTCAGACATTCGAATCCATGAAAAGGACGTGCGTCGGGTGCTGCACATCCCGACGTGAATAAGGCTAACGGCCTAGACGGTATACCAGCAATTGTTCTTAGAACCTGTGCGCCTGAATTGTTTCCGATCATGACCCGCCTGTTTCTCTTTTCGTATAAGACTGGTTAAATGCCGAATGCTTGAAAGTAAGCCAACGTACAACCCGTACCCTAAAAGGGCAGTCGAGCTGACCCGGCCAACTAGAGACCCATCTCTGTAACGACTATACTCTGTAAGAGTAAGGAACGTGTACTAAATGGTAAGCTCCTGGCATACCCAGAAACTAACGACGTCTTTAGTGACCGACAATACGGATGCCGCCAAAATCGGTCTACTGGGGATCTTTTAGCGTACGCTATTCACATCTTGAGGGAGGCCATCGAGAGGCATCTGGAAGCGCTTGCCGTCTCCCTCAGAGTTCGGTATTCACAGTGACATTATTCTTGCTGCACATGTATGAACTGCTGCCTTTGAGTACGCAGACGACAGCACTTTTGCTGAGAGATATTTGTCCAACGCACGGGCTACTGGACCTCACGACCTCACGTAGAGCGTTTGAGCTTGTCCTTGGAGGCAGTCTCCGAATAGGGCGAAGCCAATCTGGTCAAGTTCTTTCTGGTCAGGTTTTTTATCGGTTGCATTTCGGGGAGTGTGCGATAGAATTGCATGATCTAATTCCGCTAAGCCCGTTTCAACATCGGACGTACAGCGATGCGCCATCGGTACATTGTGGACATCCCACCCATACGTGCGTAAACGTTTTGAAAATACTTTCATTATGTGTACAGCTAAGGAGTGCAATTCCCCGTCGGAGTATGTGTTTCCCGATAGCTACAAACTCGGGGTCTTTAAGTCAAGAGTGAATAGGTTACTTCTAGGTTAGCGCGCTTCACCGTCGACCACATCATCGCTTACCATCAGGTGAGATAGTGGACAAGCGCGAGTATTATTACATTAAAAAGCACGATTTAAATTTAAATAATTTAAATATCTCCTTAATAATTGTCTTTAGACCTAAACCGCACCTGTCAGGAAAGGCTCATTGTTAAAAGTTGTAATTGGAATAATAGCCGAGCAATTAGTTTGCTCTAATTATAATAAAATTGTACTTAACAAAACTGTTTTTTTCTTTTTGTGACCTGTGACGTGAACGAAACTCTTACTATAATAGACTTGAAATACCTTCTATTTGTTTCGGGTGGAAACCTGTTGGAGAGGTGCCTGGACTTTTTAAAGACCGCAAGGTGTGGGATTTTTACTTCACTAAAACCACTTTGGTGATCTCCAACAGCACATGTAGCTCTCCGTGACCTAGACTTTAATTACCTATCTACATTGATGAAAATTTAAATAAAGGTCATCTCTCACCTACGCTATGAGGTTAACTAACTACTAACTAATACTACTATTACGGTTACTATGGCCTTAAGATCAGATTTGAAGGTGAGAACCAAGGAGGCCTATAGATTTTATTGTGCTACTGTTGAAAATAACTTAGGCAAATATCCTAGACAGTTCTGGCAGCACATTTCCGGCCTGCGATCAAAGGGCGGGTTCGAGCCAAACGTGGTTCTTGATGGTGAGACTAATTCAGGTGTCAAAGCGGCCAAGGCATTTGCTCAGTATTTTGCCAGCGTTTTTCTGCCTGACACACCTGAATTGGACCCAAGATCCATAAAGGTGAATAGCGAGGGAGATAATATTCCTCTCCCCTTCTTAACACCGCCCGATGTGGTCAAGGGGATCGCGAAATTTAAACCCTGTAGCTCGATTGGCCCTGACAACATTCCAGCCTTTATCCTAAAGGGATGTAATGATACATTGGCATCACCTCTATGTCATATTTTTAAATTAGCTCTTCAATCCGGCGTGTACCCTGAGCCATGGAAAACTTCGCGAGTCACTCCCATCCCTAAAACCAGCGACAGAACTTCTGTTGATGAACACAGACCCATCGCTATCCTCCCAACCGTTGCAAAGATCTTTGAGCATATTCTCCATGCTACTATTAACAAACGCATAAATATGTCGCTATCTGATGCCCAACACGGTTTTCAGCCTGGTCGCTCCGTAAACTCGAATTTACTTATACATGTCGACTTCATATCTAGTAGCTTGGATGCCGGTGGGCAGGTTGACGCCCTGTATTTCGATTTCCGGAAAGCGTTCGACAAAGTTGACAATGTGTCTCTTGGCAAAGCTGGGGGCCATGGGTTTCTCGTCTGGCTTTCTTAACTTCTTTGCCGACTACCTAAGGGATCGCAAGCAGTTTGTCCGACATGGCTGCTTTGAGTCCAAGCCTTATTATACTCGCTCGGGTGTGAGTCAAGGATCCATATTAGGGCCGCCTCTGTTCCTGATTATGATCAATGATCTTATATCTAAGATTAGGTTTGCAAAGTGCTTGCTGACGACCTAAAACTAGTTGCGCAAATAAGAACAATCAAGGATTGCGAACTCCTACAAAGGGATGTTAACGCCATCTGCGAATGGAGCATTACAAACAGATTGCATTTTAATACTGACAAATGCCACGTCATGACGTTCGGTCGGGGGTTGCGACCTATCCATTACGATTACAGTTTGGGTGATACAGTAATCACTCGTGTCACCACCGTAAAGGACTTGGGAGTGACCTTTGACCGCTGTCTGACCTTTAAAGATCACGTTGCTAACCTTGCGAAGGAGTCTTTCAGGCGCCTGGGATTTGTTTTGAGAAACGCTCGTGACTGCCGCAATCCCAGAGTTATTAGGCTTTTGTTCACTACTCTGGTTCGAAGTAAGCTCGAATCCAGTGCTTGTGTCTGGCACCCATATACCGCGACGCAGACGTTAATGCTTGAAAATGTACAGAAAACCATTTCTTCCCTTATATGTATCCAACGAATTATCTTTTAGGAATCTTGGGTTTTAACTCGTTGGAGGTAAGGAGAGGCTATTATCAGCTCGCGGTAGCATGTAAGATTCTAAGCGGACGTATTGATTGCCCCGAGCTACATGACCTTTTCTGCCGACTGTTTGTGCCCAGCAATTACGTTGGGCACCGTCAGAGTCGCCGTCACGTCCTGTTCGCACCACCGTCATCCAGAACGGTCGCTAGAGCTGAATCCCCAGTGTGTCGTGCTTTGAAGATGCTCAATGCCCTCTTGACTGCCAACCCTGAATGTGATGTGTTTGCGGACGAATGGCATAAACTAATGCGTGGATGTCTCGTGTTCTGTGAGAGAAAATATGCGAGGGTGTCCACTGTTCCATGTTAATTGTATTGTTTTTATGTATTATTATTTTTTATTTTATTTTTTTAAATTATGAATTATTGATTACATTATATTTTAATATAATTTGATATAATTATTGATACATTGCCGCTCCACTGTGCCATGTTAATTGTATATGTGAATTATTTAATTATCTTATGTGTCAACATTGTTAAGTTATGTTTCATTTCTATGTTAATTAATGTAATTGGTATCTGTATCGTTTTAATTAACTATAAATAAATAATAAATAAAATAACTAACTGCAACACAAATAACACTACCATCAACCACCACCACCACTAGCATTAACAGTAAAACACATTTTTTTTTTAAAGAGTAAATATGAAGTTTCTTGTCTATTCAAATCAAATAATTTATTTGCATAGTACAGGTTAGTAAGGTGTTACAAATTATATTTTCAATAATAAACTGTATTATAACCTAATGGTGTGCAAATTAATAAAAGTTTACACTCACAATATAAGTATTACAGTAGTGTTACAATAAATTGTGGTGGTGTTGTGTTGTCCAGAGTACCCCGGCTTTGATAATTTGAAGTACTCTTCACGCAAGGCCTTGTTGGCTCCGACAAATGTTGTCCCATTATCACTATAGATATGGGCCAAACATAATTTAGAGACTATATTTGCTTTCGACACGCTAAGATGAAGACTATAGATATGGTTTGGAGCTCCTCTGCGGGCTGCCATCCTCCTTAATGATGCTAGGAAGTCAGTTGAACTCAGGTCGGAAACGAGTTCTAGGAGCACGGCCTTGGTCGCCATGCACACGAACACCGCTATATAGATAATCATGATGCCACGACATTTATTCGCTTAGACGTCCACATAGCCGGTGAAGTCGACCCAGTATGATTGAATGGCCGCGATGGATTAATTCGTGACTCAGTTAAGTCTCTCATTATTTGTATATTTTTTACAGAATTATGCTTTCTTCATGTGACGCAATTATGTAGGTATGCGTGATAGTGGGATGTTGCATGTTTGTTTTTTTCTTATGCTGCCACCAACCCTCAGCAATCCGCTTTCGTCTAGATACGGATTTAAGTTAAGTAACAGAGTCTATATTGCTATACTTTTGAAGACTTTTGATCTCCTCCGTAAACTCATGTTGCTGTACATGCTTGATTAAAATGTGGTTCGTTCTTCTTAACTCAGTGATTGTAGCGTTTTTGATGATGTACGTAATATCCTCGCAAGTATACGAGTTGATTTCGCAAAGCTACTGCAGTTACTCAGTATTGTGTCGATGACGTCATAATATGATTGTTTTCGCGAGGAGGTGACTTGTTTTGCGATTGCTATCTCTCTCATTTTTTCGCATGTGTCGTAGTAAGGGTTTTCCTTTGGCTGATTTTCATCGACTGATCCATGAAGGTTCAATGTAAAGGTCTGAAGGTAACCATGAGGGTCCATGCCACCAAAGATTATGCTGCTTAAGTTATTTTACAGACATGCGCAATCAGCTGGGTTATCTGCGGGTTTAATATAGCGCCAGCTGTTTGATGGTATGCTATCGGTCACTTGCTTGACTCTATTGGCAACGAAACGCTTCCAGCGACTTGTACCACCTTGAAGCCATCCCAGTACAGCTGTTTAATCCGACCATGCGAAGATTTTTGATATCGTGCCCAATCAGACATTGTGTAACTGTGTGCATTTAGTATTATTATTGTCTATTGTTTATAGGAACGAGCCGCGCCTTTCCAGTTATTAATGATACTGTTGAGATTTGGTTGGCATCTTCATTTTCGTATATGCAATAAATCACACAAGCGAATGCTTTTGTTGGTGCATCACAGAATCCGTGCAGCTTAACAGTTCCGTTTCTGTGACACTACAGCCATATCGGTAGCTTAATCTAATTGATATGTTGTAAATCTTGTGTCATTAATGATCATTGCTTAAATTGTTAGGCAATGGGATGATTGGAGTTGTAATTGCCAGACTGCTTGGAATAGTAGCTTGAGCTTGGTGGTAATTTGGCGCAGGGAAAAGCTATATGAACTTTATGGCCTAAAGCAACATATGAATAATACAAGTTTTGATAAATATGTTGCGAAATATTCAAAAATCCTTAAGATAGCATGCAAAAAGCTAAAGCGCTGTATATTAGCAATAAAATAAAATCAGCAGACGATAAAATAAAAACTACCTAGAAAATAATAAATAATGAAACGGGTAGAAAAAAACTGCGTAATACTGAATTTAATTTAGCGACTGCACATGGCCCCATCCATATACTTATTATATATAGAGGTTGCTCAGGAGTATGAAAACTTTTTTGTTAATATTCCTCTTAAAACTACAGCAGCCTTAAACTCCTCACCCGCACTTTCTGCTGCCTTACTTAGAAAGAATGTAAATGCATGCCCTTCGGAGTTCAAGTTTCAACATACAAACCCCCAGGCTATTTTAAAAGCTTTTAAAGATCTTAAAATTAAATCAACAGAAGATCTTTGGGGACTATATGTAAAAGTATGTAAACCAATCATTGAAACTATTGCACCCTATTTAGCTTTCATATTTAACACTAGTGTCGATCAAGGAGTTTTCCCGGACCTCATGAAACACAGTAAAGTAGTTCCATTGTTTAAAGCCGGGAATAGCAAAGAAGCCACTAATTATATTTTTATTTATTGTAGTTAATGCTCAACCAATTGTTGTGACATTTTAACAAACATTCCATCTTTTATGGTCAACAGTACGGTTTTACCAAAGGGCGTTGCACAACTGACGCCGGTGTCACCCTAATAAAGAACATCTTTAACGCCTGGGAGGAAGTACAAGACGCCATTGGAATCTTTTGCGACCTCTCGAAGGCTTTCGATTGCGTTAACTATGAGACACTGTTGTTGAAGCTCGAGCACTATGGAATTAGACATACAGCCCTTGAGTTACTGAGATCATATTTAAAAGCCAGACAAGTTAAAGTTCAGGTAAACGGCGTAAACTCACAAGGGTCTGAAATGGCAATGGGTGTTCCTCAAAGCTCGATATTAGGTCCATTTCTCTTTTTAGTTTACCCCAGATTTGCCACAATTATTAAAAAATCAACCGAAGATTGTGTTGTTTGCTGATGACACTTCTTTGATATTTAATATAGATTGGTGGTCACAAAATCTTGATGATGTGAATAACTCTATTCATCAGGTCCAAACATGGTTCACAGCAAGCAATTTGGTACTAAAAGAAAAAAAAATAGATTCACATTGCAGAATGTTAGAACTACCGAATGCGACATCATATTGAATGGCGAAAAGCTGGACTTCGTAAATCAAACAGTTTTCCTGGGAATCACTCTTGACGACAAATTGCAATGGGGTCCTCACATAACATCTCTTGCGGGTCGGCTAAGCTCAGCCGCTTATGCTGTTAGAAAGATAAGACAGTTAACGGATGTAGAAACCGCGCGTTTGGTCTATTTTAGTTACTTTCACAGCATTATGTCATACGGTATTTTACTGTGGGGTCGAGCGGCTGCCATTGAATCCATATTCATATTGCAAAAGAGAGCTGTCAGAGCTATATATAAGTTAAGTTACTTTTTAAATAGTTCCCTAAGAATCTCTTAGGGAACTATTTCAAAAGATTAATATTATGACATTGCCAATTCATTTATGAAAATATTATGTATGTAAAAGAAAAATATACGTCTCTTTAGTAAAGTCAGTGATAGACATAATTGTAATACGAGAAATTAAGAAAAGTTAGACCCACCATCTTATAGACTAGCTAAAGTACACTCATCTTTCATGAGGTACTGTGTTAAATTCTTTATCGAAATACCTTGTGATACATTAAAACTAAATGAAAGTAAATTTAAAACTTTAGTTAAAAGCAAACTTTGTAAACAAGCATATTACAAATTAAATGATTATATTCAAGATAAGAATGCTTGGAAACATGCTGGTCCTGCTCCTCATCTTTAGTGTAGACAAAATCAAATTTGTTAATTTATTTTCAGTTATTGTATTAATATTTTTCTTAAGAAATTGACTCACACTCTGTTCCGTTGTTGTTAAATAAGGTATTTTACCTATATTTGCAATATTTGTAAGTATGTAAGAACCATGTTCCTATTTATAAAATTAATAAATTTACCTCTTAATGCTTTTAATACTTTATACCTGTACGTAGTATAGTGTGTAGTGCTATTCTGGGTGCATGATCCTCACATATATGAATTTATTCAGAATCAGAATCAGAACTTTATTTGTAAAACATAGGTTACACAGCCGTGTGTGGGATGTTACAACATGAAAGAGACTCTCTATGTTTTGCCATGAGGCGTACAAATATGATTTTAAATATCCAGTATAATTGATTACTGATACAATAAATTAATAATAGAAGAGCCAGAATACACACATACACATTTCCGAATCAACATCATAATAAACGCAACAATTAAAAACATCTCCACAATTTCAATAAGTAAATTCTACAGTACATGTCAATTAGTTAAGTATCCAAATGTTACATGTCATATAATAATCAATCCATAATAAAACGCAAATTTAAACAATAATACAGAGTGGTCAATAATAAATAAAAAAATTAAATTCTAAGATTCTAAAATGAGGAGACAAAAAAAAAATACAATATAAGATGTCAAAATAAATTACAGTAAAAAAAATATAATAATAATACTCAGAAATGTCAATATTTCAAAAACAAAATATAGTAATAATAAGAACGGAACTACCACATTGATTAAAACACAATTTTTTCCTTCAGAAATTCAGAAACATTATAATAGGATTTACTTATAAGAAACTTCTTTAAGTGGGTTTTAAAAAGATTAATGTTTAAGACTTTAATTGTTTCTGTTAAAGTTTGGTTTTCAATAACAATGCACATAATCTTCAATAAACTTCGTTATTTATTTAAAACATTTTCCAATAGTTATAATGACACATTGTAGTAAAATTTTCACACACTGACAGACACTTATTCTTCTTTAATACCACAAACAATGCCTTAGACAAAATAAAAACTCAACAGTCCTCCTCAAATTTTACTTTAAGAATCAAACTTAAATTGAAATTTGCTACTTATAACTTCTCACTAATAGTAGCATAAACAAAGACAATGTTTACTGACTTCAAAATGATTATCAGACAACATTATTCACAATAAACATAGTACACAATAAAATAAATAACATTAGTAAATCTCCTCCTGAATCACTATAATAGTATTCATGCTAACACAAGAATTGATTAACAAAATTGTTAAATTTCTCTTTACAAAAACTCTTTGTCATTAAATATTAGATATAAGTTTTTATTTCAGCTAATAATACAAAGATTAACAAATTAGATGTCAAAGTCACAACGACACGTCAAAAAGCGTTGTCTTATAACTAGTCAAAAAACCCGCCCCTAACTGTTCCCGGCGCAAAGGTGCCCATAACGCTTGCTGCATTGCCACGTTGGATGGCAATGGCTAACCTTTGCACTAAGAACGAGCTGGAGCGGGAGTCACCCGTTTTGTCACTTAGCCTAAGCCCTATCTCACTAATGAGCTTCTTGGCCTCAACGGCAATGGGCACAAAATAGTAACGGCCCTCCAATGGTGCGTACTTCACCCTTTTCCTCCCAGCGGCGTCTTCCGCCGCTGCTGACGGCGAGAGGACGGTGCGACCAAGGTGGCTGGCGGCAACAGTGCTGACGCAAGTTGCGTCCCATATTAAGCACTTGCCGTTTTTCCAAGGTACCAAGGTCAGTCCATCCGGCCTCTTGCCGTCAGTCCTACACAAACCCGGAGGCTCCAGCACGCAGGGGATATCTGCCGACACCAATGCCCTCCGCACAATATCATTAAGCGCATGATGACGCGGGAACCTCCCCGAGCAACGACGACAACTCAAAGCGTGATGGCCATCGGCCTCCACCATGGAACCGCAGGTGCATCTGTGGGGTTCACACACCTTGCAGCCCAGGCGAAGGGCCACCGCCACCCGCAGAGTCGTCATCAAGCAACGTGCCCAGGTGAGGCGAAGGAAGCGCGTGCAACCATGCCCCCGATTCCGGCTGCGACACAGCCCTGAGTCTGGCTAAATCAGCCCCCGAGGAACCCATCAACATCCTTGCCTGCGACGCGCTGAACATGCGTTGCGACAGGACCTGCTGCCCCCATGCTGAGGACAGACCAAGCGGACCCGGCATCCAACATAAACGGAATGTTTGCCCTGCCATCATTGGAATCCAATATTATAGAGACGAGGTCAGACACCCCATGCGTTGACGCCAAGAAAGCTGGTAGACCGGCATCCTTTACGCACCGCATCCCAAGACCCCCGTACCGGACAGGAAGAGTCGCCTGCCTCCACTGCACATCATTAAAGGAGACATTCAGGATCGACTCAACCGTTGTTTTCAAGGCACTATCAAAAGAACATACCTCCTCAGGACACAGCCAGGTAGGGGTGGTCCGTAAGAGATACGTTATCTTGGGTAAGGCAAAACACATGCGCAACAATAAAATCGCAACATGCGCGGAGAGATCCTTGAGACGCTCCCGAGCAGCAACGAGAAGCTGCTTACGGGCGGAAATGGCCTCTGGCACTCCGTCAAGAAAAATGGGAGATCCCAAAAGGGAAAAAGAAAGAGGACAAAGTTCTTTGAGACCAGGTAAATAAGAACCGAAGCGTGAGAAGTGTGTATGAGCTCCAACGTCACAGGGGAAAAATTCGCATTTGGCCCTCCAAATGCGAATTTTTCCCCTGTGACGTGGTGAATCCCTATTCATTTCCAGACCCAGCTCCTTAAGTTGAGGAACAAGAGCCTCCAGGTCCTTGCAAACCTCTTCCGGTGATCCACCAATAATACCATCATCTAGGTACCACAGGTTCAGAGACGATTTCAATCCAGAGATGACTTTGTGGATTGCTAAACTGAAGACAAGTGGTCGTAACACTAGGAAATGATGAGTCCGGCGCCGATGGAAAATTAAGCGGACGTGATGGGCTTGGGTGCTTGGCCGCAAGGGCGCTTAGCGTGTCCGGGTCGTGTTGCGCGAACGAGTCGTCCGAAACCAGCAACCGAACCGCCCCTCGGAGGTCCCCCTCGAACACCTTAGACTCGATGACCTTTCGAGTCCCACGCGACTTAGAATATCCTGCCGCACAACCCGACTCATCCACAAGCTGGCCAGCAATAACCGACTCGATGTTTGCCTTCACCTTTGCCGTCATGTTTCCGGGAGCGTCCCTCGAAGGAACCCTCAGCCCACCAAACGCAAAAGTGAGAAGCGCGCCCCAGTCCTCCACACCGTTGTCGCCTACGCACTTATCAATAATGTCGCACAGCTTGCCCGCCGCCTGGTTCCGTGCACCCTTAGGAACGTGCCTAAGTATTGGCGTACTCGCCTTCAAGGCCGAGAGCCTCTCCAGGGGACAAGGATGTAAAACCAGCGGCACCTGGCTCACTGGCAGGGAACGCGCACTCCTGTGCATACGGCCCACATGAACTTTGAGCCCATGCGAGCTAAACACACGTGAAGACCCAGGACATTGAGGACAAGAAAACATTGCGGACAGGGCACTCATTTGGGTGTATATAAACGTACAATATTTGCATTTACTACAAATAAAAAAAATAAAAAAAAATAAACAATCTGGCTACAACTAATATAACAGAAAACTCTGACAATAATAAAATTCGAATATTATTTCCAGTCATAAATGTAAAAAGTTAAAACATTTTTGATCAATATTATTTAATATTAAATTATTCAATAATTATAAGATTAGGTATGTCATGTACAGTATTAATACGTTTTAAATAGTCAATTTATAAAAAAGGATAAAACAAAAGATATAACCGTATCAATTATGTAGATACTTATCGATTTCATACATAAATCAACATGAAAACAATAATTGATTGTCCCCAAGAAAAAAAAAACAACAAAGGAAAATAACGTCTTTACATAAAAATATTGCCAACATAATGTTTAAGCGAGTCGCTCTTGAGGCTGCACCTCCGTTTCTTTAACATAGATCCCATAGACTTATATAGGTCCTGCCATCAGTAGCCGGAACAGGTTGGCTGGAATGCAATGACGACTGAAGCGAGTAGATTTTTTTTGTAAAATGTTTTTTTGTACAAGAATCTTCATTTGGCACAAGAAACTCCATACTTACTCTTTTTTTTTTAATTCTCATTAAGTCTTTTTTTGTTGGTCCCTCACAATATATTATAATATATATTATTAACAAAGAGCCAATTGTTCTATTAGAGACTTCGATAACTTAAAAATCCAAAGCTTAATGAACTTTGTTCAGCTTGCGATGGTTTTGTTTAATGTTATGGTTTCATATAACGTGCGAGAATGTTACGCTTCGTTACACGTACGTAGATGTATTATTAGTTATTAATACGAACTTAAGTAATTTACTCAAATCTAAACAAAACTTCAATCGATAAATAATGAATGTTTATATCCATGCAAAATAACAGTCTCAATATTGTTAACACTCCTAAACATCATTTAATCCTTATCATATTATCTATTTTTTTCTTTTTTGGGCATACGGAACGTTGCAATAGAATGATATTATGGTGAACGATTGATATTTGTTTTAATCTGTGGCTGACGTATAGACAATGGTTCAAATGACGGCACTAAGAAGACCACGGTTTTTTGAGTTTTGTAATTCGAACAAATTTAAACCTTGGTTTTGCAGATAAGCCTGGACTTGATAGTAGAGGTTTAAACCATGGTGTATTTAGTTTTTTGTAATAAGACTGTATGCATTTATCTGTAGCTATTGTTTTTGTGATTCCGAACTTACAATAAATTGATTAACAAATGCCTTTGCAACGGTGACCGTTTCCTTATTTTGAAGAGCCTCTACAAATTTACTTAATTCGCACTGCAACGTAAGTATATAATTATTACCATCTATATCTTTATCTAAGGGACCAACTAAATCTAAGAACACTTTCTCGATAGCATATGAAGCTGTGGTGGTTATTAACATCGGTTCTTTGGTTTTTCGCGAATTTTTAGTTTTTTTTTTTTTTAATTTTTTTACAAAGTCTTTGACGTCTACTTCCATGCCTGGCCAGTAATATTTGCTCTTAATATTGATCATCATTCTTCGCAAGCCTGCGTGACCACTGGTGGGAAGTAAGTGATAGTTTTTAATAATAAATCTCTTATCATTTTCATTATTATCTACTCCTCGTAAAATACATATAGGTGGGCCGGTCCACTTCTCCTTACTTTTAATCTCTTCTATTAGTTCTATTATAAACAACTCGTTATTATTTCCTTTTATTATACAAATTTCGTCGACATTTATATTTTTACTCAATTGACTAAATTTTTCCACAAAAACGGCTCGCGTGTATTGTGACTTGAAATCGAGATTTATGTATATTATTCTTTTATTTTGGGAAAATGCAAAACACTCGGTTTCGACATCTATACCCTCTTGTTTTCTAACAGTGCAGTGTGCGGCGTATATTTGATTTGATCAAAAGCAAGCAAAAGCATCGCATTCGCAACCATTCAATTCGCAGCAGTTTCTTACTCCGCGCGTTGAAATTCCGCGTGACATCACGATCCCAACTCCTGAACTTTGACGAGCTTTATCTTAATCAATAATTAATGATTTAATCATAGATATTTTATATTTCTATGGATTTAATAAATAAAAAAATACCAATGTCCAATATTTTTCGATAATCTGTCTGACGGACTAATTAGAATTATCAGTCTACACCGAGTTACCGACAAATGGTTATGTTTTGTAAGTACCTACCTACAAAACACAACCATTTTCATTTGAAAATACGCAATTTCACTCGATTTTGACGATGAAGTTTTGGTAGCCAGTTGTCCTAATATATAAAACACAGAAATTGTTTCTACCTATGTCCGTTACAGACTTTGAAACCATTCAACCGATGTGACCTAAACCGGTTTCATTATGGCAATAAAACGAATATCGTAGTAGACCAATAAAAAAAAAACAGTTTTTTTTTTTTACCAACTTCAAAAAAAAAGGAGATAATCATTTCAACACGTATGTATGTAATATTATTGGAACTGCACAATATTCACATAATATGTTACTCTATCTGGGCTTCTAAACACGTGAGCAAAATGTCATAAGTGTATGTATGTTTGTGTAGAAATGCGTGTTCTCCAAAACTACTTATCGGATCGTGATCATTCTTTTTGTGTTGGATTGAGTATCTCTCAACTTAGGGAAAAGTGTAAGTTTCACTAAAATCGGTCCAGCAGTTTTCAAAATATGGAGCATACAACCGAACTCCTTAGCAACAAACAGCACGGATGAGTAAATTTAGTTATTACAAGTATTTTTATAGGTATTTTGTCAATGACACCCATATTCAGAACAATTATCTATAGGCCATACAAGTATTTTTGCCGTATAGGAATAGAACCCGCGACACGCAGCGCAGCAGCTGATCGCTCAACCACTACGCCAACTTTCACAACAACCAAGTGTGTCGTAATTTATGTAGGGTGCCTACATAAAGTACGAAAAAGTATAGGTACCTGAATGATTTATTCTGCTTACGGAGTAGCACAAGCAGACCACATTATTATTTATCTATCCAATCCGTATCGAGAAAGCTAAAATTTTTAGGTATAACTACTTCCGACTTCCGAAACTAAAGTTATTTATTTTTTTAAAGTTATTTTACACTTTTTATTGTATTTGCTTTTGAAGTAGATTTCTTTTTTGTGAAAAAGTTTTATTTCTCTCTTACTACTACTTACTATCACTAAAATGAGCAAGTTCTATAAACATAAATGAAATTTGGCACACATGTTTAGAAGCCCACATAGAGTAACATATGCGAATATTGTGCAGTTCCAATAATATTACATAAGTATATACGTGTCAAATTGATGACACGGTTGGCGTAGTGGTTGAGCGATCGACTGCTGTGCTGCGTGTCACGGGATCGATTCCCGCACTGAACAAATATTTGTATGGCCTACAGTTGTTCCGGATCTGGGTGTCTTGTGTATATGAAATGTTCGTAAACGCACCCACGATATAGGAAGAAATTCATAGAAACAAAAAAAACACCCTTCGTTTGCCCCAGGGTGGAGGACATCCATAATGGCTATAAAAAGTAAAAAAAAATATGTTTATTTTTGGAAAACGGAATCTTCTCGATAACCGGGTTTTATATATTTTTCTATAAAATAAAAAAATGTATATGCCAAACTGTATTCAGACTACTTTATTTGATCATCCGCCTGTACGCGTAGGTACCTACGTACAGTGTAATTATACTAATAATTTTAGCTGCCTCAATACTGACTGGATAGATAAATAACAATGTGTTCTGCTTGTGCTATTGCATAAGCAGAATGAATTATATATAATAATAAATTATATATACCTTTACTTATGTAGGAATCCTACATACATAAATTAATTACGAAAAAACTAATATATTTTAAATAATTTCCATACAGTAAAAACTAGCGCACGTACGGTACGGTACCTAGATTGGTAAAAATACAAACACGCATCCACTGGGCCAAGAGCTACGTTCGTACTAAATGTAGGTTTAGGTACCTACATGCAAGGCAATTTACAATACTGGAAGCGCGCGCGCGATCCGATATTATTATCATGAATGTATGGGCCGGTGCCCGGTCGGCGACCGGTGGCGATCGCCCGCGAGTGAGCGGCGGCAGTTACCGAATGACAACCAAGCGTTCAGGCGCTATCTCTCTCTTTTCGCTTTGCCTCCTTTTCAAGGATTGCGCTGGATGAAACAACAAGCTTTTCGACCGTGCTCGCGTTGGCGATAGACGGTTCGTCAAGGGTCCTCTTAAAAATACAATAAATAGGTAATTAAAAACAGGCGGAGGCAGCTAAGATATGACCAATCCCAACTGATGGCGCCCGTTCACGAACATGACACATGGATCGGCACCACTCAGCTCAACCATCATGAAGGGAACCGAATGATCCAACACATGTGCCACCATCAGAGAGACATTAGAGAGAGCATGACACACTCAACTGCCAGGGCACACTGCAGTCAACGAACGACACATAGGTACAGTAAATATTAGATTTACAGTTGGTACATAGTACTCACATATGTGCTGTGCAGTTATATAATCCAAAAAATAAAATGAGTTTATACAACACAAATATATTCTTACAGTCTTCAGCAGGTCCAACAATACTTCAGAAATTTTCTGCTTATCACTTGTTTTTGTGCCCTAGTGGCTGTGGAGCTGGAATAGCGTTGGGCCAAGCATTTTTATCAGCGATGTAATCCCCCAACCTATAATATGCCTGCCTGCATAGTGTGCGTTTTATACAAGTTTTAAATTTCGTCTCATTCAATTCTAGAATGTGTGGCGGTATTTTATTGTAACATTTTATACAGTACCCCATAAAAGATGACGTTACTTTAGCCAGCCTGAAACCTGGTTGAATTAATTGGTCCCTATTTCTAGTAACATAACTATGTCTATCGCTGTTTTTACAAAAAAGATGTAAATTCTTTCTAACGTACATGATGTTTTCGTAAATATATTGACAAGGTACCGTAATGATGTTAATGTCCTTAAAAAGTTCCCTTAGAGAATCGCGCCGGCGAAGATTGTATATCGCTCTGATGTTTCGTTTCTGCAGAATAAAAATTGACTGAATGTCTGCAGCCCTTCCCCATAGTAATATGCCGTAAGACATTATACTATGAAAGTAACTAAAATAGACCAGCCTCGCGGTATCTACATCAGTAAATTGACGATTTTTTCTAACAGTATAAGCTGTCGAACATAACCGCCCCGTAAGTGATATTAAATGAGGACCCCATTGTAACCTTGAGTCTAGCGTGATACCCAGGAAAACCGTTTTGTCGACGAATTCTAGCTTCTCGTTGTTTAATATAATGTCACAATCATAACTTTTGACATTCGGCAAGGCAAATTTTACACACTTAGTTTTTTTAGCATTCAAAACTAAATTATTAGCAGTGAACCAATTTAGAACTTGCCGCAATGCATTATTTACGTCGGCAACGTTACTCGTACGTCTATTTATGTTAAAAATCAAAGAAGTGTCATCAGCAAATAACACCATGTTTAGTTTGTTTTTCAATAGATGGGGTAAATCGTTAATGTATACTAAAAATAAGAAATTTTCCCCCATTTTCACGTTCAACGCCGACGAATTGACACCGTTTATTTGAACTAATTGCTGTCTATCATTCAAATAGGATTTTACTAAACTTAGTGCTGATTGGCCTAGCCAAAGCTCAAGTTTCAAAAGCAATGTTTCATGATCAACGCAATCAAACGCCTTCGACAGGTCGCAGAAGTTACCTATGGCATCTTGTCCCTCCTCCCACGCATCAAAGATGTGTTTTATTAAGGTGACACCAGCGTCGGTTGTACAACATCCTTTGGTGAAACCATACTGTTTCTCGTGTAGGATGTTTTTCGTATTAAAATAAATGAGCATTTGATTTAGCATTATCTTTTCAAATACCTTGCTGAAAACCGGCAACACGGATACTGGTCTATAATTATTTGTGTCTTTACTGTCCCCGGATTTAAAAAGTGGTATAACCTTACTATGTTTCATTAGATCCGGAAAGACTCCTTGATCTATACACAAATTAAAAATTAAAGCTAATTACGGCGCTATAGTCTGAATAATGGAGGTACAAACTTTGATGGACATTCCCCATAGATCTTCGGTCAGTTTTATCCATCTCTGCGTGGTGCAAATTTTGCTGTGAACTGTTTTTCATTACTGCTTACTGGATGTGTCTCAACCAATACTAAATCTCCTATTTTATAGCATGGATCTGGTCTTCTTTTTTGATTTGCACGTTGCCTATTACAGTCTTGCATGGTTTCTATGTTTTCTCTTGCAATTAATAAATCTTCAGCTAACTGCTTCAAAGTAGGTGTGATTTGTGATAAAAAAATTTCATGTGTTAAAATTGTGCTGAAGTCATGTGTAAGATCATAGGGAGTTCTTAATTCACGTCCGAAAGTCAAGTAGAACGGTGAAAATCCCATTGTTTGACATACAGCCGAGTTCATTGCAAATCTGATAGCAGGCAGTGTATTTGGCCATTTCTGGTGTTGATTCTTTACCATGATAGCGATTTGAGTCTTCATGTCTCTATTTTTCCTTTCCACAATATTAGGTTCTGGGTGATATACTGGTGTCAGGATGTGTTGAATTTGTAGACAGTAAGTAAGTTTTTGCATTACTGCTGATATGAATTGTACTCCATTATCACTTACAATTTTCCTTGGTAAACCATAGCGCAGAAATATTTCATGTAGAAGAGTGAGTGCACAGGTTTCAGCTGTGGCTTCTGTTATAGCAAAAAGTTCAACCCATCAAGAAGCTGTGTCTTCAACAATAAAAATCCATTTTTCTCCTGTTGTTGCTTTTGGTAAGGGACCAAATAGATCAATAGATAGTACTTTGAATCTGTGATTATTTGCAGTTGATGGATATAAACCCGCTGGTTTTTTATTTGATGGTTTATATTTCTGACATTCTACACAAGTCTTCACATACTTAATCACATCCTTTCTTAAACCTTTCCAGTAGAATTTATCTGTGATTCGTTGAACTGTTCGTTGTACTCCCAAATGGCCAGCTGTTGGATCATCATGATATGCCTTTAGTATGTTTGGTCTTTCTTGTAAAGGTATTAATAATTTTGCATTATCGTCTTCTTGTTCTGGTGTATACCGATATAATACTCTATGTAACCAAGCTGCTACCGTTCTCGCCGTGTGTGCCCGGGCATTGTTGTGCATGAGCAGGAAATCTTGTCCCATTTGTGTTCTGTGGGTCAAGATTACGGGCCCCAGCACCTGTTGGACGTATCGTTCTGCCGTCATATTGCCCCGCACCCAAACGAGATCCGTCCGTCCTCCAAGACGAATTCCTGCCCAAACCATAATTGTTCCTCCTTGGTATGGGTGAACTTCCTGAGGGTTCTGAAGACGGCTCCATCGTCCAGGAACTCGCCAAACACGCGTCCTTCGTGAATCTGGATGGAAGCCGAACCTGGATTCATCCGTGAACAGCACATTGGACCATTGCTCACGGCCCCAGTCCACGTGGTTCCGAACCCATTCTAATCGTCGTCCACGATTGCCTCTCCGTAAAGGTGGGACCCGGAGTGGTCTACGAGAGCGTAGATTGCTTTCATGCAGTCGCCTTCTTACAGTTTGGTCACTCACAAGCACTTGGTGTTCCACTCGCAGCCTTTGGACCAATTGAGTCGCCGTTGCATTTGGTTGAGCTCGCGCAGTAATTTGTGAAAATCGGTCTTGTCTGGGGGTAGTGATGCGACTTGGCCCCCGGTGCCTCTCCGCTACTTCACCTGTGGCACGATAGCGTATCCACAATCTTGAAATTACATTTTGGTGGGTCCCTATGGCCTCAGCAACATTATGCTGAACAGACCCAGCTTCCAGCATTCCCACAGCTCGTAACATCTCCGCCCTCGTCAAATGTTGGCGTTGCATGGCTACAATACCTCAATTTTAACTTTATCTTTCGTTTAAAAATGAAAAAAAAACTGTAACTAAACGTAATTCGTATTGTTTTCTAAATTTCGCACAAATGATAATGCCCTCTCCTACACATCAAGACATTTTTATGCCACCGAAACAAAAATATTTTCAAAAATTTGAATTTGGAATTAGTCTGAGATAAATTACAAACAAATCGGTATATAAAAGATTCCAATGCGACCAGTACTTTCCGAGTTATTTAATTGAGTATGAAATATCCCTAGACCGTGTTGATGTGTGTATTTGTTTTGTTTATTTCTCTAATATCATTTGACAGTTTGTTATAAATTTTTATTGACATTACTAAAGGGCTGGTTGAGTGCATTTTGAGTCGGGATTGAGTTATGTTTATTTTGTTTTTGTTGTGTCTAAAATTGAATCTTGTTTGTGTTTCTTCGCAAGTTGTGTAAAAATCTGGATGTTTTCTGACAAATTTACATAATTCTAGGATGTATAAACAGGGAAGTGTGAGTATTTTGTGTTTTCGGAAGTATGGTTTGCAGCTATCCATTTGAGCTATGTTGGTTATTATTCGAATTAACTTATTTTGTAAAATAAATATGGTTTGTGAATCTGTACTGTTACCCCATAACATGACCCCATAGCTGAGCCACGCCTGGGTATATGCACAGTAGGTGACAAATGCAGTCTGCAGGTTTGTAGTTTTTTAATTTCGCGCAAGGCATATGCAAATTTTGATAGTTTGGCTCTTATTTTCTGTATATGGGATTTCCAGTTTATGTGGGTGTCTATAGACAAACCGAGAAGGGTAAATTCATTTACTTGTTCAAGTTTTGCATGATAATTTTTTTTTTCTTTTACTGGGGGTTTTGATGGGGATGAAAAGTAATTAATTTTGTTTTTGTGTAGTTAATTTCTAGATTATGGTTATCCATCCAGTTTACAGCTGTTGAGAGAAAGGAGTTCAATTTGGTGTTTATATTGTCATCGCTCTGACATGAGGTGAGCAGAGAGATTTCGTCCGCAAATAGAACACATGGTCCATTTATAATTTTAGGAAGGTCATTTTTGTAGATAAGAAACAACAAGCAGCCTATTGCACTCCGTTGGGGAATTGACGCATTAACTACTCTATTGTCGGATCTATTATTTCACTTGTGTTCTTATCAAAATATTCAATTTCTACCAGTTGTACACTATCCTTTAGATATGATGCAAACCATTCATGAGCTTTTCCTCGTATGCCTATCCCATGTAACTTGTCCAGTTGTATTTTAAATTGCACCTTATCATAGGCTTTGGCCATATCGAGCAGCATACCTATGACATTGTTTTTATTATTAATGGTAGTTAGAGCCTCTTTTACGTATTTGTGGACTGCTAACGTTGTAGACCTGTTTTTACGGAAACCGTTTTGGCAGTCGTCAAGTATTTTATATTTTTCACAAAACAAGTATACGCGGTCACACATTGCCTTTTCAAAGATTTTAGACGCAGTTGGTAAAAGCGCGATAGTAAAAGGTCATTGTTAGAATAGAATAGAATAGAATATACTTTATTGCATAACAAAAAAAAAAAAATGTAACAAACATACAGCGCCATCTAGTGTAACTTATCCAAAGCACTACGATGAGCGGCAACGTGCAAATCAAAAAAGAAGACCAGATCCATGCTATAAAATAGGAGATTTAGTATTGGTTGAGACACATCCAGTAAGCAGTAATGAAAAACAGTTCACAGAAAAATTTGCACCACGCAGAGATGGTCCTTATGTTGTCATAAAGAAACATGGAGCATCCACATATGAAGTAGCAAATCCAAAGTCACCAGAACAATCCATGGGAAAATATCATACTTCAGCAATATGTAAATTTGAACAAAGAGATGACAATGTGCCCAAACCATTAAATCCCTTAAGAAAAAGTGGGAGACCGAGGAAGATGGATACTGATCCTGGTACTCTGTCAGGACGACTATAGAGTAACAGAGGGGGAGAATGTAACAAACATACAGCGCCATCTAGTGTAACTTATCCAAAGCACTACGATGAGCGGCTTCATAAACTAGAAGACAGCAACAACAAACGAATTCTGAAGACAAGTGATGCCATCTACAATCAACTTGTGGAACGATCTGCGCAAGAGACACCCCGCGAGTTATCTGCACTACAACTACCGTCGAATATGTATGAATATTGCGCACACTTGTATACAATCCGCCTTTATAAGCAAAGCTGTCTTCGAACAAATCGTCATTCACTAGCTAGAGGTTCAGAGTTCGGTAGCCACGCAGCCAGCTCTGATCCTTAGTACGACTAGTTTCTGCTTCGATAGCCTAGCAGTCTTCAGGAACTAGCCAGCTAGGGGAGGTCTGAAGGGCGATAGCCACGCAGTCCCTTTCATCCCTCCACTTAGTGTTGTCACATGATAAATTAATTATTGTAACGTGTAACATAAGTTGGCAATAAATTATCATCAAGTTCAACGGGGCTTTAATTTCACAAACAGCAACCCTACATTGGCGCCCAACGTAAATAATCTACGGATACCCACATATTTGGACGGCCTACTCTCAAAGTTTGCACGGCCAACCGTCAAATCGTATGGAGTACCCACATATTTGGACGGCCTACCCTCAAATTTTGCACGGCCTACCGTCAAATTGTAAGGAGTACCCTCATTATTACTAAAGTTACCCACATAATTATATAAAATGTCAATCACTATGACGCAAGAACAGTTCACTACGTTAATGAATACGATTACTTCAGCTCAAAGTACCATGTCTGGGCAAAGTTTTGCAAGTTGTACCAGAAAATATGAAGGTGAAAGAGATTATAAAAAGGTGGAAGAATTTATAAATAGTATCTCTGTGTATAAAAAAGTGGAATATTATCTCCGATGAAGACGCGCTGGAAGGATTGCCGTTATTGTTAGGCGGCACGGCAGCAACATGGTGGCACGGCGTGAAAGCAGATGTTAAAAAGTGGAATAACGCGTTGGAGGCTATACGGTCAGCGTTTGCGCCGAAGAAGCAGCCACACGAAATCTACTTAGAATTGTTCGGCAAAAAGCAAACTAATGAAACAATCGACGAGTTTGTTTGTACAAAACGTACGCTACTTTCTCAACTGCCATCTAAACCCAACAGAGAAGAGGAGCATCTCGACTTCGTTTATGGTTTATTGAAGCTGAGCATCAAGAAGCAAATCGCCAGAACCGATTTTAAGTCGTTTTTACTTGAAACAGCTCGTCATTTAGAAAGTTTGGAGAAAGAATCAAATACAGGTATTTTTTCAACAGGAGAACGTTATGAAAAAAGAAAACGTTGTGCATTCTGTGCAAAGAAAGGGCATACAACAGAGGAATGTCGAAAACGCTTGGCAGAGGCTAAAAAACAACCAGCCGCGACAGCTATAGCCACCGAGACTACAAAAATATCGTGTTATGGTTGCGGTGAAGCAGGAGTATTCAGAAGTAACTGCAAGAAATGCCAAAGTAAAGAAACTCCACCAAAGCCGGTTGCATTTTATACAGTGGATACCACAGAAATAAAACAGGATCATGTTAAGATACCTACTATAGAAATCATCTGTAAAAATGAAAAAGGTTATGCTTACATAGACATAGCTGCAAGAACAAGTGTGGCAAGCATGCAGCTGTATAAATTGTTCATTAGAAGTGGAGCCACGTTCAATGAGAAAACCACTGACACAATCCTTGCCGATGGGACGGTTAAAACCCGAAAATTACTAACCACAGCCGTGGATATCACAGTTGGTGGACGTTCCTTACCTATAACGTTCACAGTGATACCCGACGCCACTGATAATCGTACTTTACTCAGCATTGACTTTTTAGAAACATCGGGAATAGTACTCAATTTGCCACAGCGAGCTTGGCACTTCTTAGATGAGCCTCGTGAGTTACATGACTTTCTACAATTTAAAAATCAGAAGATTCCCTTGAAGGCAGCTGAATGTCTAACATTTAATTCAGGCCAGTCAACACCGGAATCTCTATTAAGCTTTATGCAGTGGGCCAAAGAACTGCAAATGGTTTCTCCACTACCACAAACACCGTCACCGTTGAACTTGATTGAAGACAGTCCGCCGCCTAGCAAATTTGCAAGATGGTCACCTAAGAAGATGGACACACCGCCTCGTCCTGTCCGTCCTCGCGAACCAGCGGATAAAGCATCTCAAAAAGATCCACGCATTGATTATGTAACAATAAATGAAATGTCATTATATACCTTTGATATTTTATTAAGCTCCTGTGAAGGAAAACTATTGTCTGAAATTTAAAAGTCAGATTTCAACCAATTGCTAATTACATACAGTGATATATTTGATAAAAACACAAAACCAACACCATATATCTTGCATAGAATAGACACAGGTCTACCATACATATCTACCAATAGCTCAAAAGCCATACAGATTATCACCACACAGACAACAACAATTGAGACAAAAATTAGATGAAATGCTAAGTACTGATATAATAGAAGAATGCGATTTACCCTGGGCAGCTCCTGTTATCATGGTCCCTAAAGGTACAGACGATATTAGAGTTTGTATCGATTATCGACGACTCAATGAAATAACAAAACCAGATAGATATCCATTGCCACGGATTGACGATCTATTGCACCAAGCAAAGGCAATGCCATGCATGTCCACAATCGACCTTCAATCAGGCTACTGGCAAATAATGGTACATCCCGAAGACCAAGATAAGACTAGCTTTGTCTCACCGTTTGGAACGTTCCGTTTTAAACGCATGCCATTTGGGTTACGGAACGCACCCGATACGTTCCAGAGACTACATAGATAAATTCATTCAAAGTTTAGGAACGAAACCAAAGTGTGTCCTGTCATATTTAGATGACTTGATCATAAGGTCAGCAAATTTCACACAACATATTGAGGATCTGAAGGAAATATTTGAAAAACTCGGAGTATTTGGGACATCTAATAGTTCCAGAAGGAATTAAAACTGATCCGGAAAAAAATTCAGCTATAGCGAATTTATCAAAACCTAAAAATATAAAACAATTGATTACATTCCTACAAACTGCTTCGTGGTATCGCAGATTTATAAACAACTTTGCAGAGATAGCTCGACCTTTAACAAACTTAACTAAAAAGAAAACATGTTGGGAATGGCAAAATTAACAACAAGATGCATTTGAAAAACTAAAAATAGCGTTAACTACAGCCCCAGTACTGAAACAAGCAGAATGTGATACTCGTTTTACAATAAAAACAGATGCAAGCCAATATGCTATTGGAGCGGCTTTAGTGCAGGGGAGAGTGAAAACGAACACCCAGTTGAATATGCAAGCAGACTTCTTACACCAGCGGAATGCAATTATACTGTGACTGAAAAAGAAGTCTTAGCAATTGTTTGGGCTGTTTCAAGATTTAGAGGTTACATTGAAGGTACACAATTCATTACAATCACCGACCACCAACCATTAAAATGGTTAATGAACTTGAAAACACCAACCGGTCACTTGGCCCGTTGGGCACTGCAACTACAGCCCTATAATTTCAATATACAATATACTCCAGGGCGTACCAATGTTGTGGCCGACACATTATCAAGACCACCTTGCACACATAACAGTGAAGAATGTAATTTATGTTATGTAGAAATTGCATTACTAAAATACAGTGAAAAGCAAATACGTGAAGAACAACTAAAAGATGATCGGCTCAAGACAATAATAAATGAACTTGAAGAGGAAAAACAAATAGAAAATTATATTGAATGGTCTAAAAAAGGTTACATTCTTAATAATAATGTACGAGTATTATATCGGTATACACCAGAACAAGAAGACGATAATGCAAAATTATTAATACCTTTACAAGAAATACCAAACATACTAAAGGCATATCATGATGATCCAACAGCTGGCCATTTAGGAGTAGAACAAACAGTTCAACGAATCACAGATAAATTCTACTGGAAAGGTTTAAGAAAGGATGTGATTAAGTATGTGAAGACTTGTGTAGAATGTCAGTGTAGTGACCGGTTCTATGGGGCAATTCACAGGCTCGTTCACGCACTAAATGACCACACTTCAACACGTCTACTCTGGCCAGCGGCTCTCGTAATACTGACGCGGTGCGCACGAGATTGTTGTGTATGTCTGTGTGGGGGAAAGTGGGGATGGCAAAGTGAACGTGCGAGTGAGATAGATACACTACATCCCTTTCTCATTAATGATTTTATCAAGAATATATTTAATATTAATTCATTTTGTATAATGTATTTTTGGTATGCTTAATGTAATCATAATTATATTGTTTGTTCTTCACGTGACAGATTCTTGTCTTTTTTTCACGCTCTCAATATCCCTTCACCCTCCTATTTTTCTTCAATTTAATGAGAGAAAATAAAGCTATCACCAAAATCTCTGAAAACTGTAATTTTACAGTGTACTTTTATAATTATTTTGTTAGTACGTGGACATTAGTATGTGTGACATGAGTATTTGTTTGTGATTTTAGTTTTTTACGTATTTTGTTACATTTTCTAGATTGTCACTGGGAAATAAAAAAAAAAGTGTGAGTTGATGTATGTTAATGGAAATCACAATTCCTCAAATTTAATGGCAGCTGCCACCCAGCAATTTAATGGCAGGAGCCCACCAATTGAATGGCAGCAAAACCCACCAATTTAATGGCAGCAACCCACCAATTTAATGGCAGCAGCCCACCAATTTAATGGCAGCAACCAACCAATTTAATGGCAGCAGCCCACCAATTTAATGGCAGCAACCCACCAATTTGATGGCACCAACCACCCACCAATTTAATGGCAGCAAAACCCACCAATTCAATGGTAGCAACCCACCAATTTAATGGCAGCAAAACCCACCAATTTAATGGTAGCAACCCACCAATTTAATGGCAGCAACCACCCACCAATTTAATGGCAGCAAAACCCACCAATTTAATGGTAGCAAACCCACCAATTTAATGGCAGCAAAACCCACCAATTTAATGGCAGCAAAACCCACCAATTTAATCGTAGCAAACCCATCAATTTAATGATAGCAGAACCCACCAATTTAATGGTAGCAAAACCCGCCAATCTAATGGCAGACCAACCAACCAATTAAATGGCAGCGTCTTTTTACTCCAACTATTCCTATAAGCATAATCAGCCTATAATGCTCCATTCTCCGGAAAGCGAACCTCCCCTCTGCGACAGGGACAAGGCCTCAATCCATCACATGAGCTAAGCGTTGCCCGGCAGACGTCACACGTCCCCGAATTACAACTGAGTACTTTTTCGTGACATTGGAAATCTGATAATCCACTACACCAATCGGGTGTGGTCACCTACGAAACTGTTTATGTAGGTACTTTTATAGTTTTACAAAAACAGTTCAGTGTTAACGTTAACATTGCATATCTTCACAGCTAAATAACTTAAAGGCTATCGATGTCGCACTTTGTTAAAACTGACATTTCGGTAGTTGCCTGGTCCCCGAGGCATCTTTTTACAACAGCAGTGCACTTGGTAGTTTTAATTGATTTGCGCCCATATGGCTATTCTGATCCAGCGCGCTCTCCAAGCTGTACACCACTTTAAATCATATCGTTATCTACGTATATTGAGGTTAGCCTTCATAATACTGATTCCACATGAAATAGGCACGATTACAGAACATGACCCGCCTTGAATCTAACTAAATTGACATAACTCGCCTAGGATCTAGTCATACCTTATGGCATCAGCCACCTTGGATCCAGCCTCCTAAACTGGCATCACCCGCCCATGATGTAGCCAACCATATGCCAAACAGGCATTAAGTCCGCCTTTGTACCTTTGTGCATGAAGTCTAAATAAATAAATACGTTCTTTTTTTTCGCTTGAAATACGCTTAGCCGTCAGGCAAATCTTAGTTTGACCATAAACTAACTTTTTTGTCCGTTTGACGTTAATGAAGAACTCATACTCAAACTATATATTTGTAACACATACATACTTATGTGTAAAGAAAAGTAAAGAGATCGCCATTGCTCATCGTATCTACTCTAATACATTCAGGCGTCCCGCTTTAAATACCCAGAAAACTGTAAGTGTAAATTCTGTGTTGTATTATTGTATAGTGGCGTGAATCTCAGTGTCACGACACCTCTATTTAAATTTTCAGTTGAAAATAATTTATTTTACAATGACACAATATAATTATGTGTACAATCAACAAGATTGAAACCTGACCCACCATATACTAATTATTCTACGGGTATTCTAACCCAATTAGGTCTAATCTTGCTTAAATATATTTTTTCTCAGCATCAACTTGCCATCGATTTAATAACACAGTCATATACTAATATTTTATAGAGTGAAAGTCAGTGACAATTAGTTTACCAATCTCGCTGTCATTTCAATGATATTAGCAGATTGAATATTTACTCAACATCTTGATATTTAGCATTTTTCTTTGAATTCAGAATAAACTCATAAATAGTAGTACTCTAAATAGTTCGTATTTTGTATTTATTTTATCAAATTCTATTCTGCGCTTCTTTATATAAGTAAACAATGCGCGACGACAGTTAATTCCAATATCTGCTATAACACATTTTTTTTTTCTTTTAATAATCTTACTGCAATGAACAAAATGGTCATAGTAGTTGCGCGACCAGATGCCTGTACTAACTCAGTTTTTTTATAATTTTGAAACATCTTATATCCACCATAAGAAGACTGGTACGAGTATATAGTAAGAAAACTAATGTTTTGAAGTTTACAAACGGATGGGTCAAGAATCAAACAGCCTAACTATATATTGGGTATTGTTACGTACGTAGTATATTTTTGATTTATTTTATTCCTTCTGTGTTAGTTTGACTTTTTACACCTGATTACATCTGCCCCCTTTTACAAACTCTCTCCACCACTCAAAAGTTTGGTAGTAGAAAACCGAATCCAGAGCTAAACTCGTCTTTGTACAAATATTTATTTTATTTTGTATGTCCTGTGTACAAAAATAATTAAGAATATTCCAAATTCAATGGTGTAAATCTGTTTTCACGACCACTACACTCTCAAAAATGTACATACCTGATTGGATCAGCAGCTCAAACCCTTTTGTAGAATGGTAGGCAACTGTCATTTCAGACAGATCGGAAACCTTACTAATATTATAAATGCGAAAGTACGGACGGACGGTTGCATGTCCGGCACCCAACCATGCTAGAACTGCCGAACGGATCGGGCTGAAACTCGGCACAAAGACAGATCACAGTCCGGAACAGCCCATAGGCCACTTACCCTGGTGTAATGTCCACTAGGAATAAATTTCGACCTGCGCGGTTGTGAAGCCGCTGGAAGAAGCTAGCTCATAAATATTTTTTCGTGCCCAGAAAGTAATAAGTTTAGTATATTGTACCAAAACGTACTGTATATGCTTCGTAGGCAATGAATAAACAACGAGGTCTTGAAAAGATTATTTCAGAGTTAACACGAATTTGTTAACTAACTAATAGTGTAATTTAACTAACTTTATCTATTTATAAATCAATCATTCCTTTTCTTTTTACGTTTAATTAGCCCTAAAACTACGTAACTGAAACCCGTATTTTATATAGCACTGTCTTTTCCTGAGTCACCGCTGTTTACATCAGGAATTTGGACTCATATGCATGGCTTATGTGACCAAAACATGACTGCTTGGCCTTAGGATGTTGCAAATATTTACGTGCCCATTACGAGCTTTTTAGAATCTGCGTGGCTTGACGTGATTCAATTTAAACTTGAGACCTTCCTTTAAGTAGTTACGGCTACAAATGTGGATATCTAATTTTATATTGTATTGGTTATTAAGAGGTACACAATTTTTTTTTTTTTTATATAGGTTACTGTTTATTGTCATTAACATTTTAATCGGTAGACGATTCAATTTTAACCTGTTTATTTTAAGGGTTAGGCTCGATAAACAATGAATAAATACGTAGGCATTTAGGTATATATGTTCCTATAATGTAGATATTCACATAAACAGTCAGTGCGTGTATACCTATGTTTTAAGTTATTTCATTAGGCGACATACTACTAGACTACATAGGCGTGGTTGTAACTGCAAACTTCACTCGAGCGACTATATAATCTTTTGGTTTACTGCTTGATTTCGAATGTCATGTGCCCCATGACTAATTCTCCTAAGTCATCAAATCAAACTTCCGAATTACCGTAATTCCATAGCATCGATGTACCACAATTTCGAATAGTGTCCAAATGTGTCCGAATGGAAACGAAATCACAATATGTCGCCATAAAACTTAAGTAGTCAAACAAAACGTATTTCCCGATCTATGGAAATCCCTATTTGAATTATTAACGGTGATCAGAGAATGATTCCATTAATAGGGTAGACTCTCGATTGTCTGTGTAAATATTACAAAGATATCCGCGTTGCAGCCGCAGTAGTTAGGTTCAAAATAACAATGCATCGATTTTATTATTTTAATCAGATGTTATGATTTGAAATCGTAAAGTAAATTTTGTTATTTACCTACCCACCAATATAATTTACAATCGTTTTAGAATAGTTAGTTTGATCTATCATGAAATCTGGTATGGTTATTTACTCAATACTTAGGCAGAATTTATTTTCCGCTACATAGTTATGTTTAAGCAGTCGTATGATGTTAACACAACAAATAGGTATTTACTATGTAATTTTTTTTAATTTTTACACTTAGGATCTGCTCAAATGTCTTATTTTCATAACGGAATGTGGGCGCCTAACGATAACAAATAACCGTGTGTCATGTCATGCATTATCTACTTACCCCAATCCTTCTTCTTTTTATTTACACCAATGTTTTTCTTACTTTATCCTCGTCGCCATTTGTAGTGACCGGTTCTATGGGGCAATTCACAGGCTCGTTCACGCACTAAATGACCACACTTCAACACGTCTACTCTGGCCAGCGGCTCTCGTAATACTGACGCGGTGCGCACGAGATTGTTGTGTATGTCTGTGTGGGGGAAAGTGGGGATGGCAAAGTGAACGTGCGAGTGAGATAGATACACTACAGTCAGAAATATAAACCATCAAATAAAAAACCAGCGGGTTTATATCCATCAACTGCAAATAATCACAGATTCGAAGTACTATCTATTGATCTATTTGGTCCCTTACCAAAAGCAACAACAGGAGAAAAATGGATTTTTATTGTTGAAGTCACAGCTTCTTGATGGGTTGAACTTTTTGCTATAACAGAAGCCACAGCTGAAACCTGTGCACTCACTCTTCTACATGAAATATTTCTGCGCTATGGTTTACCAAGGAAAATTGTAAGTGATAATGGAGTACAATTCATATCAGCAGTAATGCAAAAACTTACTTACTGTCTACAAATTCAACACATCCTGACACCAGTATATCATCACCCAGAACCTAATATTGTGGAAAGGAAAAATAGAGACATGAAGACTCAAATCGCTATTATGGTGAAGAATCAACACCAGAAATGGAAAAATTAACAACAAGATGCATTTGAAAACTAAAAATAGCGTTAACTACAGCCCCAGTACTGAAACAAGCAGAATGTGATACTCGTTTTACAATATAAACAGATGCAAGCCAATATGCTATTGGAGCGGCTTTAGTGCAGGGGAGGGTGAAAACGAACACCCAGTTGAATATGCAAGCAGACTTCTTACACCAGCGGAATGCAATTATACTGTGACTGAAAAAGAAGTCTTAGCAATTGTTTGGGCTGTTTCAAGATTTAGAGGTTACATTGAAGGTACACAATTCATTACAATCACCGACCACCAACCATTAAAATGGTTAATGAACTTGAAAACACCAACCGGTCACTTGGCCCGTTGGGCACTGCAACTACAGCCCTATAATTTCAATATACAATATACTCCAGGGCGTACCAATGTTGTGGCCGACACATTATCAAGACCACCTTGCACACATAACAGTGAAGAATGTAATTTATGTTATGTAGAAATTGCATTACCAAAATACAGTGAAAAGCAAATACGTGAAGAACAACTAAAAGATGATCGGCTCAAGACAATAATAAATGAACTTGAAGAGGAAAAACAAATAGAAAATTATATTGAATGGTCTAAAAAAGGTTACATTTTTAATAATAATGTACGAGTATTATATCGGTATACACCAGAACAAGAAGACGATAATGCAAAATTATTAATACCTTTACAAGAAAGACCAAACATACTAAAGGCATATCATGATGATCCAACAGCTGGCCATTTGGGAGTAGAACGAACAGTTCAACGAATCACAGATAAATTCTACTGGAAAGGTTTAAGAAAGGATGTGATTAAGTATGTGAAGACTTGTGTAGAATGTCAGAAATATAAACCATCAAATAAAAAACCAGCGGGTTTATATCCATCAACTGCAAATAATCACAGATTCGAAGTACTATCTATTGATCTATTTGGTCCCTTACCAAAAGCAACAACAGGAGAAATATGGATTTTTATTGTTGAAGACACAGCTTCTTGATGGGTTGAACTTTTTGCTATAACAGAAGCCACAGCTGAAACCTGTGCACTCACTCTTCTACATGAAATATTTCTGCGCTATGGTTTACCAAGGAAAATTGTAAGTGATAATGGAGTACAATTCATATCAGCAGTAATGCAAAAACTTACTTACTGTCTACAAATTCAACACATCCTGACACCAGTATATCACCCAGAACCTAATATTGTGGAAAGGAAAAATAGAGACATGAAGACTCAAATCGCTATCATGGTAAAGAATCAACACCAGAAATGGCCAAATACACTGCCTGCTATCAGATTTGCAATGAACTCGGCTGTATGTCAAACAATGGGATTTTCACCGTTCTACTTGACTTTCGGACGTGAATTAAGAACTCCCTATGATCTTACACATGACTTCAGCACAATTTTAACACATGAAAATTTTTTATCACAAATCACACCTACTTTGAAGCAGTTAGCTGAAGATTTATTAATTGCAAGAGAAAACATAGAAACCATGCAAGACTGTAATAGGCAACGTGCAAATCAAAAAAGAAGACCAGATCCATGCTATAAAATAGGAGATTTAGTATTGGTTGAGACACATCCAGTAAGCAGTAATGAAAAACAGTTCACAGCAAAATTTGCACCACGCAGAGATGGATAAAACTGACCGAAGATCTATGGGGAATGTCCATCAAAGTTTGTACCTCCATTATTCAGACTATAGCGCCGTAATTAGCTTTAATTTTTAATTTGTGTATAGATCAAGGAGTCTTTCCGGATCTAATGAAACATAGTAAGGTTATACCACTTTTTAAATCCGGGGACAGTAAAGACACAAATAATTATAGACCAGTATCCGTGTTGCCGGTTTTCAGCAAGGTATTTGAAAAGATAATGCTAAATCAAATGCTCATTTATTTTAATACGAAAAACATCCTACACGAGAAACAGTATGGTTTCACCAAAGGATGTTGTACAACCGACGCTGGTGTCACCTTAATAAAACACATCTTTGATGCGTGGGAGGAGGGACAAGATGCCATAGGTAACTTCTGCGACCTGTCGAAGGCGTTTGATTGCGTTGATCATGAAACATTGCTTTTGAAACTTGAGCTTTGGCTAGGCCAATCAGCACTAAGTTTAGTAAAATCCTATTTGAATGATAGACAGCAATTAGTTCAAATAAACGGTGTCAATTCGTCGGCGTTGAACGTGAAAATGGGGGAAAATTTCTTATTTTTAGTATACATTAACGATTTACCCCATCTATTGAAAAACAAACTAAACATGGTGTTATTTGCTGATGACACTTCTTTGATTTTTAACATAAATAGACGTACGAGTAACGTTGCCGACGTAAATAATGCATTGCGGCAAGTTCTAAATTGGTTCACTGCTAATAATTTAGTTTTGAATGCTAAAAAAACTAAGTGTGTAAAATTTGCCTTGCCGAATGTCAAAAGTTATGATTGTGACATTATATTAAACAACGAGAAGCTAGAATTCGTCGACAAAACGGTTTTCCTGGGTATCACGCTAGACTCAAGGTTACAATGGGGTCCTCATTTAATATCACTTACGGGGCGGTTATGTTCGACAGCTTATACTGTTAGAAAAAATCGTCAATTTACTGATGTAGATACCGCGAGGCTGGTCTATTTTAGTTACTTTCATAGTATAATGTCTTACGGCATATTACTATGGGGAAGGGCTGCAGACATTCAGTCAATTTTTATTCTGCAGAAACGAAACATCAGAGCGATATACAATCTTCGCCGGCGCGATTCTCTAAGGGAACTTTTTAAGGACATTAACATCATTACGGTACCTTGTCAATATATTTACGAAAACATCATGTACGTTAGAAAGAATTTACATCTTTTTTGTAAAAACAGCGATAGACATAGTTATGTTACTAGAAATAGGGACCAATTAATTCAACCAGGTTTCAGGCTGGCTAAAGTAACGTCATCTTTTATGGGGTACTGTATAAAATGTTACAATAAAATACCGCCACACATTCTAGAATTGAATGAGACGAAATTTAAAACTTGTATAAAACGCACACTATGCAGGCAGGCATATTATAGGTTGGGGGATTACATCGCTGATAAAAATGCTTGGCCCAACGCTATTCCAGCTCCACAGCCACTAGGGCACAAAAACAAGTGATAAGCAGAAAATTTCTGAAGTATTGTTGGACCTGCTGAAGACTGTAAGAATATATTTGTGTTGTATAAACTCATTTTATTTTTTGGATTATATAACTGCACAGCACATATGTGAGTACTATGTACCAACTGTAAATCTAATATTTACTGTACCTATGTGTCGTTCGTTGACTGCAGTGTGCCCTGGCAGTTGAGTGTGTCATGCTCTCTCTAATGTCTCTCTGATGGTGGCACATGTGTTGGATCATTCGGTTCCCTTCATGATGGTTGAGCTGAGTGGTGCCGATCCATGTGTCATGTTCGTGAACGGGCGCCATCAGTTGGGATTGGTCATATCTTAGCTGCCTCCGCCTGTTTTTAATTACCTATTTATTGTATTTTTAAGAGGACCCTTGACGAACCGTCTATCGCCAACGCGAGCACGGTCGAAAAGCTTGTTGTTTCATCCAGCGCAATCCTTGAAAAGGAGGCAAAGCGAAAAGAGAGAGATAGCGCCTGAACGCTTGGTTGTCATTCGGTAACTGCCGCCGCTCACTCGCGGGCGATCGCCACCGGTCGCCGACCGGGCACCGGCCCATACATTCATGATAATAATATCGGATCGCGCGCGCGCTTCCAGTATTGTAAATTGCCTTGCATGTAGGTACCTAAACCTACATTTAGTACGAACGTAGCTCTTGGCCCAGTGGATACGTGTTTGTATTTTTACCAATCTAGGTACCGTACCGTACGTGCGCTAGTTTTTACTGTATGGAAATTATTTAAAATATATTAGTTTTTTCGTAATTAATTTATGTATGTAGGATTCCTACATAAGTAAAGGTATATATAATTTATTATTATATATAATTCATTCTGCTTATGCAATAGCACAAGCAGAACACATTGTTATTTATCTATCCAGTCAGTATTGAGGCAGCTAAAATTATTAGTATAATTACACTGTACGTAGGTACCTACGCGTACAGGCGGATGATCAAATAAAGTAGTCTGAATACAGTTTGGCATATACATTTTTTTATTTTATAGAAAAATATATAAAACCCGGTTATCGAGAAGATTCCGTTTTCCAAAAATAAACATATTTTTTTTTACTTTTTATAGCCATTATGGATGTCCTCCACCCTGGGGCAAACGAAGGGTGTTTTTTTTGTTTCTATGAATTTCTTCCTATATCGTGGGTGCGTTTACGAACATTTCATATACACAAGACACCCAGATCCGGAACAACTGTAGGCCATACAAATATTTGTTCAGTGCGGGAATCGATCCCGTGACACGCAGCACAGCAGTCGATCGCTCAACCACTACGCCAACCGTGTCATCAATTTGACACGTATATACTTATGTAATATTATTGGAACTGCACAATATTCGCATATGTTACTCTATGTGGGCTTCTAAACATGTGTGCCAAATTTCATTTATGTTTATAGAACTTGCTCATTTTAGTGATAGTAAGTAGTAGTAAGAGAGAAATAAAACTTTTTCACAAAAAAGAAATCTACTTCAAAAGCAAATACAATAAAAAGTGTAAAATAACTTTAAAAAAATAAATAACTTTAGTTTCGGAAGTCGGAAGTAGTTATACCTAAAAATTTTAGCTTTCTCGATACGGATTGGATAGATAAATAATAATGTGGTCTGCTTGTGCTACTCCGTAAGCAGAATAAATCATTCAGGTACCTATACTTTTTCGTACTTTATGTAGGCACCCTACATAAATTACGACACACTTGGTTGTTGTGAAAGTTGGCGTAGTGGTTGAGCGATCAGCTGCTGCGCTGCGTGTCGCGGGTTCTATTCCTATACGGCAAAAATACTTGTATGGCCTATAGATAATTGTTCTGAATATGGGTGTCATTGACAAAATACCTATAAAAATACTTGTAATAACTAAATTTACTCATCCGTGCTGTTTGTTGCTAAGGAGTTCGGTTGTATGCTCCATATTTTGAAAACTGCTGGACCGATTTTAGTGAAACTTACACTTTTCCCTAAGTTGAGAGATACTCAATCCAACACAAAAAGAATGATCACGATCCGATAAGTAGTTTTGGAGAACACGCATTTCTACACAAACATACATACACTTATGACATTTTGCTCACGTGTTTAGAAGCCCAGATAGAGTAACATATTATGTGAATATTGTGCAGTTCCAATAATATTACATACATACGTGTTGAAATGATTATCTCCTTTTTTTTTGAAGTTGGTAAAAAAAAAAACTGTTTTTTTTTTATTGGTCTACTACGATATTCGTTTTATTGCCATAATGAAACCGGTTTAGGTCACATCGGTTGAATGGTTTCAAAGTCTGTAACGGACATAGGTAGAAACAATTTCTGTGTTTTATATATTAGGACAACTGGCTACCAAAACTTCATCGTCAAAATCGAGTGAAATTGCGTATTTTCAAATGAAAATGGTTGTGTTTTGTAGGTAGGTACTTACAAAACATAACCATTTGTCGGTAACTCGGTGTAGACTGATAATTCTAATTAGTCCGTCAGACAGATTATCGAAAAATATTGGACATTGGTATTTTTTTATTTATTAAATCCATAGAAATATAAAATATCTATGATTAAATCATTAATTATTGATTAAGATAAAGCTCGTCAAAGTTCAGGAGTTGGGATCGTGATGTCACGCGGAATTTCAACGCGCGGAGTAAGAAACTGCTGCGAATTGAATGGTTGCGAATGCGATGCTTTTGCTTGCTTTTGATCAAATCAAATATACGCCGCACACTGCACTGTTAGAAAACAAGAGGGTATAGATGTCGAAACCGAGTGTTTTGCATTTTCCCAAAATAAAAGAATAATATACATAAATCTCGATTTCAAGTCACAATACACGCGAGCCGTTTTTGTGGAAAAATTTAGTCAATTGAGTAAAAATATAAATGTCGACGAAATTTGTATAATAAAAGGAAATAATAACGAGTTGTTTATAATAGAACTAATAGAAGAGATTAAAAGTAAGGAGAAGTGGACCGGCCCACCTATATGTATTTTACGAGGAGTAGATAATAATGAAAATGATAAGAGATTTATTATTAAAAACTATCACTTACTTCCCACCAGTGGTCACGCAGGCTTGCGAAGAATGATGATCAATATTAAGAGCAAATATTACTGGCCAGGCATGGAAGTAGACGTCAAAGACTTTGTAAAAAAATTAAAAAAAAAAAAAACTAAAAATTCGCGAAAAACCAAAGAACCGATGTTAATAACCACCACAGCTTCATATGCTATCGAGAAAGTGTTCTTAGATTTAGTTGGTCCCTTAGATAAAGATATAGATGGTAATAATTATATACTTACGTTGCAGTGCGAATTAAGTAAATTTGTAGAGGCTCTTCAAAATAAGGAAACGGTCACCGTTGCAAAGGCATTTGTTAATCAATTTATTGTAAGTTCGGAATCACAAAAACAATAGCTACAGATAAATGCATACAGTCTTATTACAAAAAACTAAATACACCATGGTTTAAACCTCTACTATCAAGTCCAGGCTTATCTGCAAAACCAAGGTTTAAATTTGTTCGAATTACAAAACTCAAAAAACCGTGGTCTTCTTAGTGCCGTCATTTGAACCATTGTCTATACGTCAGCCACAGATTAAAACAAATATCAATCGTTCACCATAATATCATTCTATTGCAACGTTCCGTATGCCCAAAAAAGAAAAAAATAGATAATATGATAAGGATTAAATGATGTTTAGGAGTGTTAACAATATTGAGACTGTTATTTTGCATGGATATAAACATTCATTATTTATCGATTGAAGTTTTGTTTAGATTTGAGTAAATTACTTAAGTTCGTATTAATAACTAATAATACATCTACGTACGTGTAACGAAGCGTAACATTCTCGCACGTTATATGAAACCATAACATTAAACAAAACCATCGCAAGCTGAACAAAGTTCATTAAGCTTTGGATTTTTAAGTTATCGAAGTCTCTAATAGAACAATTGGCTCTTTGTTAATAATATATATTATAATATATTGTGAGGGACCAACAAAAAAAGACTTAATGAGAATTAAAAAAAAAAGAGTAAGTATGGAGTTTCTTGTGCCAAATGAAGATTCTTGTACAAAAAAACATTTTACAAAAAAAATCTACTCGCTTCAGTCGTCATTGCATTCCAGCCAACCTGTTCCGGCTACTGATGGCAGGACCTATATAAGTCTATGGGATCTATGTTAAAGAAACGGAGGTGCAGCCTCAAGAGCGACTCGCTTAAACATTATGTTGGCAATATTTTTATGTAAAGACGTTATTTTCCTTTGTTGTTTTTTTTTTCTTGGGGACAATCAATTATTGTTTTCATGTTGATTTATGTATGAAATCGATAAGTATCTACATAATTGATACGGTTATATCTTTTGTTTTATCCTTTTTTATAAATTGACTATTTAAAACGTATTAATACTGTACATGACATACCTAATCTTATAATTATTGAATAATTTAATATTAAATAATATTGATCAAAAATGTTTTAACTTTTTACATTTATGACTGGAAATAATATTCGAATTTTATTATTGTCAGAGTTTTCTGTTATATTAGTTGTAGCCAGATTGTTAATTTTTTTTTATATTTTTTTATTTGTAGTAAATGCAAATATTGTACGTTTATATACACCCAAATGAGTGCCCTGTCCGCAATGTTTTCTTGTCCTCAATGTCCTGGGTCTTCACGTGTGTTTAGCTCGCATGGGCTCAAAGTTCATGTGGGCCGTATGCACAGGAGTGCGCGTTCCCTGCCAGTGAGCCAGGTGCCGCTGGTTTTACATCCTTGTCCCCTGGAGAGGCTCTCGGCCTTGAAGGCGAGTACGCCAATACTTAGGCACGTTCCTAAGGGTGCACGGAACCAGGCGGCGGGCAAGCTGTGCGACATTATTGATAAGTGCGTAGGCGACAACGGTGTGGAGGACTGGGGCGCGCTTCTCACTTTTGCGTTTGGTGGGCTGAGGGTTCCTTCGAGGGACGCTCCCGGAAACATGACGGCAAAGGTGAAGGCAAACATCGAGTCGGTTATTGCTGGCCAGCTTGTGGATGAGTCGGGTTGTGCGGCAGGATATTCTAAGTCGCGTGGGACTCGAAAGGTCATCGAGTCTAAGGTGTTCGAGGGGGACCTCCGAGGGGCGGTTCGGTTGCTGGTTTCGGACGACTCGTTCGCGCAACACGACCCGGACACGCTAAGCGCCCTTGCGGCCAAGCACCCAAGCCCATCACGTCCGCTTAATTTTCCATCGGCGCCGGACTCATCATTTCCTAGTGTTACGACCACTTGTCTTCAGTTTAGCAATCCACAAAGTCATCTCTGGATTGAAATCGTCTCTGAACCTGTGGTA
This sequence comes from Orthosia cruda, assembly GCA_964057195.1. Lineage (NCBI taxonomy): Eukaryota > Metazoa > Arthropoda > Insecta > Lepidoptera > Noctuidae > Orthosia > Orthosia cruda. The sequence continues at coordinate 5,789,882 of OZ059835.1, read as the reverse complement.
CCTAGATGATGGTATTATTGGTGGATCACCGGAAGAGGTTTGCAAGGACCTGGAGGCTCTTGTTCCTCAACTTAAGGAGCTGGGTCTGGAAATGAATAGGGATTCACCACGTCACAGGGGAAAAATTCGCATTTGGAGGGCCAAATGCGAATTTTTCCCCTGTGACGTTGGAGCTCATACACACTTCTCACGCTTCGGTTCTTATTTACCTGGTCTCAAAGAACTTTGTCCTCTTTCTTTTTCCCTTTTGGGATCTCCCATTTTTCTTGACGGAGTGCCAGAGGCCATTTCCGCCCGTAAGCAGCTTCTCGTTGCTGCTCGGGAGCGTCTCAAGGATCTCTCCGCGCATGTTGCGATTTTATTGTTGCGCATGTGTTTTGCCTTACCCAAGATAACGTATCTCTTACGGACCACCCCTACCTGGCTGTGTCCTGAGGAGGTATGTTCTTTTGATAGTGCCTTGAAAACAACGGTTGAGTCGATCCTGAATGTCTCCTTTAATGATGTGCAGTGGAGGCAGGCGACTCTTCCTGTCCGGTACGGGGGTCTTGGGATGCGGTGCGTAAAGGATGCCGGTCTACCAGCTTTCTTGGCGTCAACGCATGGGGTGTCTGACCTCGTCTCTATAATATTGGATTCCAATGATGGCAGGGCAAACATTCCGTTTATGTTGGATGCCGGGTCCGCTTGGTCTGTCCTCAGCATGGGGGCAGCAGGTCCTGTCGCAACGCATGTTCAGCGCGTCGCAGGCAAGGATGTTGATGGGTTCCTCGGGGGCTGATTTAGCCAGACTCAGGGCTGTGTCGCAGCCGGAATCGGGGGCATGGTTGCACGCGCTTCCTTCGCCTCACCTGGGCACGTTGCTTGATGACGACTCTGCGGGTGGCGGTGGCCCTTCGCCTGGGCTGCAAGGTGTGTGAACCCCACAGATGCACCTGCGGTTCCATGGTGGAGGCCGATGGCCATCACGCTTTGAGTTGTCGTCGTTGCTCGGGGAGGTTCCCGCGTCATCATGCGCTTAATGATATTGTGCGGAGGGCATTGGTGTCGGCAGATATCCCCTGCGTGCTGGAGCCTCCGGGTTTGTGTAGGACTGACGGCAAGAGGCCGGATGGACTGACCTTGGTACCTTGGAAAAACGGCAAGTGCTTAATATGGGACGCAACTTGCGTCAGCACTGTTGCCGCCAGCCACCTTGGTCGCACCGTCCTCTCGCCGTCAGCAGCGGCGGAAGACGCCGCTGGGAGGAAAAGGGTGAAGTACGCACCATTGGAGGGCCGTTACTATTTTGTGCCCATTGCCGTTGAGGCCAAGAAGCTCATTAGTGAGATAGGGCTTAGGCTAAGTGACAAAACGGGTGACTCCCGCTCCAGCTCGTTCTTAGTGCAAAGGTTAGCCATTGCCATCCAACGTGGCAATGCAGCAAGCGTTATGGGCACCTTTGCGCCGGGAACAGTTAGGGGCGGGTTTTTTGACTAGTTATAAGACAACGCTTTTTGACGTGTCGTTGTGACTTTGACATCTAATTTGTTAATCTTTGTATTATTAGCTGAAATAAAAACTTATATCTAATATTTAATGACAAAGAGTTTTTGTAAAGAGAAATTTAACAATTTTGTTAATCAATTCTTGTGTTAGCATGAATACTATTATAGTGATTCAGGAGGAGATTTACTAATGTTATTTATTTTATTGTGTACTATGTTTATTGTGAATAATGTTGTCTGATAATCATTTTGAAGTCAGTAAACATTGTCTTTGTTTATGCTACTATTAGTGAGAAGTTATAAGTAGCAAATTTCAATTTAAGTTTGATTCTTAAAGTAAAATTTGAGGAGGACTGTTGAGTTTTTATTTTGTCTAAGGCATTGTTTGTGGTATTAAAGAAGAATAAGTGTCTGTCAGTGTGTGAAAATTTTACTACAATGTGTCATTATAACTATTGGAAAATGTTTTAAATAAATAACGAAGTTTATTGAAGATTATGTGCATTGTTATTGAAAACCAAACTTTAACAGAAACAATTAAAGTCTTAAACATTAATCTTTTTAAAACCCACTTAAAGAAGTTTCTTATAAGTAAATCCTATTATAATGTTTCTGAATTTCTGAAGGAAAAAATTGTGTTTTAATCAATGTGGTAGTTCCGTTCTTATTATTACTATATTTTGTTTTTGAAATATTGACATTTCTGAGTATTATTATTATATTTTTTTTACTGTAATTTATTTTGACATCTTATATTGTATTTTTTTTTTGTCTCCTCATTTTAGAATCTTAGAATTTAATTTTTTTATTTATTATTGACCACTCTGTATTATTGTTTAAATTTGCGTTTTATTATGGATTGATTATTATATGACATGTAACATTTGGATACTTAACTAATTGACATGTACTGTAGAATTTACTTATTGAAATTGTGGAGATGTTTTTAATTGTTGCGTTTTTTAGAATCTTAGAATTTAATTTTTTTATTTATTATTGACCACTCTGTATTATTGTTTAAATTTGCGTTTTATTATGGATTGATTATTATATGACATGTAACATTTGGATACTTAACTAATTGACATGTACTGTAGAATTTACTTATTGAAATTGTGGAGATGTTTTTAATTGTTGCGTTTATTATGATGTTGATTCGGAAATGTGTATGTGTGTATTATTCAAGAGGCACCGGCTAGTCAGTACCTAGCAACAAAGGTTCGTTGAATATTATTAATTTAAACGTAGATTTAGATTAAGACGGGCTGGTGTCCGCAACTCCACGTCTAAGCGCGTATTTTGCGTACGGAATCTAAACGTATCTTAATGATTGCGTAACCTTAGCATAACTTCTTAGAACTAATTAATTGATTTCGTTGCAGGTTGCCCTAATATTCGGTGTTATTGGTGCGTGTAGACGACAAGAACTGTATAATATTACAGTAAAGAATGTAGTAACCCGAAAGCAGACTATATTCACAACAAGGCGAAAATCAATGACAAAATAACGCAAGCCATTAATTTGGAGACAAAGACAGAGTTTACAGAAGTTTTGTCCCGAACTATGACCATGTACATCTCGTAGCATGAGTTATTTGGTTCCTACTGTTCTATGATTTGCCTTTGTCACCGACATTTACATACGAAGAAAACGAAAGTTTACTGTTCTATGATTTGCCTTTGTCACCGATATTTACATACTAAGAAAACGAAAGTATGTACTAAAGAAGTGGCCAGCACCAATGTAACACAAACTGTAAAATTGCTATCCAAATCAATCCAATATCGCTTTAAAAATTGTACGTTTACCAATTGTTTTAATAATTAAACGATATATGCAATACATGTTTGTTTTTTCCTCGCAAATGTTTTGATAAACGTCGTATGAAACTCATGAGCTCTACTCATTACACGCTCGACTGAATTACGCCCTCACGTACGGCTCGGGCTGCAACCCACAACCTCGTGTTAATAAGCAACTTAGCTCACTTGTATCATAATACACTATTACAGACGAGTATGTATATAAAAGTAATAAAATAATTAATAACAAAATGGTTTAAATATAATAATTTAATTTTAATGAAGTATAATGTGAAAATAAACATGATTCATGAACAATGTATCCATAGATAGGTCAAGGGATAGCGATAGCATGATTCATTAAAATGCAGTGAACACAGGCGAGAATGTGGTGAGTTAGCTTGTTTTATATTTTTGATCCACCTATTTCTTAAATAAGTACTCTTAGGAAATCTGTGCACAATCAATATTAGGTTAATAATAACAAATAGCAAATAAACCTTATGAAATAAATTAAAGTAAGTAAAATAAAAATACAGTATCGATAAATCTTTCTTGTGACTGTTGTCACATCTCTAACATCAGAATGTATGTACGTAAACTGTCATAGCTCTATCAGCGAACGCACAAAAGTTTATTATTTCACTAAATAGAATGGTTTAAATGATACTACACGTCCATGACGTATTAAGAACTAAGATTTCTTTATTCGGGACAGCCTATGCAAACTAGCATACATACATAGCCTAGCATACTGAAATTATTGTGCCCTGCACAATAATTTCAGTATGCTAGTCCATACCTCACCTGTAGCAAGATATCCTTTGATTATTTTCTGATAATACGCTCATTCGACTCTTGAAAACGATATCCACACACGGCATGGTTCATGCAAATAATTAAACAATAAAATTCTGCCTGATCTACACAAAACAAAGGCGTGAAAACAGCGAAAAGCTTAAATTACAGCTGCTAACCGAAGTGCTACAACAGTGACTAAAAAGTTATCTCTTTGACGTTCAGGATGGTAGCGTTTGTGTATGTTTGTCTCTTTTTCTTTCATAGAGTTTATCTATAAGCAAGAACCACTGACCAAGTACGCTGGACTTCATATTATCGATGACAAAATGAAGACATTTGATTTTCGCCATTTTGGCGCTGATAGCAACGTGACATAACGTGAGAGTCCATGGAACTAATATAAAGGATGGGACACAGCCGGTAAAAAAATACTTTTATAGATCTTGAGAATAATTTAATACGTAAGAGAAAAAAAAAACAGTTATTTTTATTATGATTCATTTTTAAGTTATAGAATAATTGCTGTAAATGACTTGCAAGAGTTGCAAGCTATAAACTAGTGGATAGCGTGCTAGTAAAGTTATAGCGCATTACTGTCAGATCAGTGAGATTTAAATATGGAGATAGGCTAACAACTTAGCTTTAAAACTAGTTACTAGTAGATTCACTCGGTTGCCGCCCATCGGATTCGTGAAGGGAACATCATATAAACAATAATAATAATAATTGAGGTGGATAATCATTTACAACGGACGTATTTCTCGCTCTCATCGCTGAGATCCTGTCTCTGTAGTGTTAAGGTGCAAATAAGAGAGAAATCGCATTCCAGCAAGGTGAAGACTTATATCAGTTTAATAACTAATAATAAGAAATATCCGTATTGACCTATCTCTAAATGTGTCAATTTTAGTTCCTGAGAACGTCGAGCGGGGCGCTCTGAATCAGCACAAAAATCAACTGTCATTTCTTATAGTATGTTTAGTCCAGCGTACTTGTATGATAGAGGTCAGTGGCAAGAACGAAAGAATTTACAGTTTCTTTTTCGTCATAAATACGTTACCTCCAGGTTACTATACAAACTCTCTGGTGTAGTGTACAGAACTACTGACCTTTGGTACTGACTGGCATACATAACTGACAGCTGTCGTCAGCAGACTGTCATGTCAACGTCACGTAATATGGATACTGAAAACACTTTATTTTGAGGCAGTTTCATGAAATATTCAATATATTGTTCACAAACTTTACTCGATCCTCAACAGAGTCTGTTGCAACCCATGTTTATATTGTCAATTTAAAACAAGTATGCTTGCAAAAAATAACTTGTGTTTAAACAGGGGCTGTATACAATCCATTGGATGTCTCTTATATGAAAAGTTTGTGTCGTCGAATTAAATCCTGTTGAAACGGATACCTAGGGGTTATTAGTGATGATGAATACGAGATTGTTGTCAGTTTTGATGTGGAAACATGCGGTGGTCAGGGTGCGGAGGTTTACCCACACAGCTGTGGACTATGTGGCTCCTCTGATGTTCTTTCTCTTCATATTTGCATTCAAAGATAATGTGAGAACTAATTACGGAATGCGCGAGCCAGCAGCAGTAACGGTGAGTTGGTAGTTGCTGATATAATCATTTTTTCTTATTTACTTAATTTTCTACTAATATTCAAAAGTTGAAATATAGAACAAGTTCCTTAAAAGGATTTTCACGCTTTTTCGCTAATTTCTAGGATTTCAGTCACTTTATTTACCATAAAAGTCCATGTTAAATACAGGTCTTCGGGTCCCAGGCCAGGAGCTAAACACTGGGGAACATAGCAGCATTGGGACTCCTGGACCCTCTCTGAACCTGTACCCCACGAAACTGCCGTAACGCAGCAGTGGAAAGCTAGGGGGCTCGTTCTGTTACGGGGTGGTTCTTAAAATGGTTTAAAAAAAAACAATTTATTAAACACTGGAATAGAATTTTAATTGATTTTGAGTAAATACAAAAAAAGTACGTATCCGACGTTCAAATCCACACTGCCTATCCGGCTCTAGAAAAGTAGCGATGTATCGTAAACGCTGACAATGCAAAGACAGTTCCACGTGTAAGGACCAGCGTGGTCATCACTATTATTTTATATGCATTCGCGTGTATTTTAGGATATAACAGCCCCCCGAATAAAATGGAGCATCTGAGATGAAAGATGCTAAATCTAAGATTCGAAGAGGATTGGATTTGGACGTCGTTGAAGATTTACAGATTGTTATATATAAACTAAGTACATTATAATACTATTTTAGTTAAACATAACGAGATTTAGTAACGGGATTAATTTTGGTTTGTTACCAAAATGTTTCTTTTCAATGATGTTGGCAGTGATGTTGGCAGATCAGGCTCAACAGGTTCTTTAAACAGATAGTTCTATAGCTTGTTGAGGATGACTGTGATTCTTTACTTTCTTAGTATTATTATATTGGTTGAATATTTGTATGCAGCATGGAGCTTTTGAGTTTGGGCATATTAATTAGGTAGGTATAATAAGAATATTATAAAAAATGTGTAGCTGAAGGACATATAGTGAACTCTATATTTTTGGAAGTGGGTCGGATCTTCAATGTTATTTAATTCTTGTTCAAACGAGTTTAGATGCATACTAGCTTGTAGTAGAGAGTCTAAGTTATTATCATTATTTAATTTTAGGTATGGTTAACGTGACAGGGAATTGTTGACCCTACTCTTTTCACAGCAGTCATCTTTAACGAGGTTGAAATTAGAAACAACACGTGAGCTTACATTAACGAAAACATTTGATGATGGCACAAATTGTAAAGTTTTATAAAAGGCTTTACAATTATTGGTAAAAGACAGTATTCCTGTGCCGAATAAAGTTTCATCAAAGCTACTGCCATCATTTTCACAAGATACATGACATTTACCTGGTTCGGATAAAACAAATATCCATCTATTATTACTTATTTTATGAAACACTTGAATAGAGCTTTTTAATAGTTTAGTCTCGCAGGAGTTAGGTAGCTTACTGACTAATTCTGTACCATATGGTAGAAGGGTGGAATCTACGTGGGAGACCCAATCTTTCCACTAAACAAAATGATACAAGACAGCCTTGAGCACCCGAATCCAAAAGGGCACGAACTAACAAATATTTACCCTTCGGGCCCCAGATCCTTACAGAGACAGTTGGCAGAAGGACTGTCTCTGACTGGGCGGCTGTAGTGGAGGAGAGGGAGGCGACTACCTATTGTTGATAACCCCTCTGGGGTTGGTAGTCGTCCTGAAAAGCGGACGCTTCCTCCAATTGAGGAGGGGTGGAGGGGTGCCCCCGCCTTTGCGAGGTATACCCCGTTGAGGATCCACCTGGGGTTGGTGGGGATGCGCTCCCCCGCCTATGGGGGAGCGTCCGGCATCATCAGGGCCACCAACACCATTTTGGTCCGGACACAACACGCGGTGGTGCCTACCTTGACAGTGCGGGCAAGGATCCGACCTCTGGCAATCCCGCTGCAAATGCTGTCCCAGACAAGTGTAGCACCACTTGCGGCTGTTGGTGATTCCACGTCAGTCCTTTGTGTTCCGTTCTAGGAACTTCGGACAGGACGTGACCATATTTCCATCCGTGTTGCAATATAAGCAACGCATACTGCGAACCTGAGTCTCTAAAAATTGATGAGGCTGGCGTCGTAGCTCACCCATCCCACGAGTGGAGGGGCGCGCACCAACACGACGCTGATCCAGAGAGGGCCGCTTTGAGGCCCGCAAGGGACCTTCAACACCAGAATTGTCCAAAAGGCGACATTCCTCATCCAGGAACTTCAACAAGTCATCGAAAGGAGGGAGGTATGTGCATTATCCCCACCATACCTCTGCTCGAACCGAATCTTCAAGTCGGAAGGCAACCTTGACAGGACAAGGTGAAGTAACATAAAAGACTATTGGTCAATGGGTAGGCCCAATCGCTTTAATTCGTTCGAGGCCACCGTCAGTGGATTGACCAAATTCACTCGGACGCGAGGCAACGACAAAATCTGCGAGACGTGGGCGTCCGCTAAAAGCCTCACGTTCGCATAGCGCTTTATCAACAGTTCCTGGAAAGTATGATAACTCTGATCCGTAACAGTTAGTTGGCTAACTAAACCTAGGGCCTCTCCTCTTAACGTGGAGAACAAGTAGGCCTGCTTTTGACTAGGCGACAAGTCTGTCCTAGCATCCACCAAACAACGAAACAGGTCGCAGTCCAACAACCCAAGTCTCCACTAAAATGTGGCAAGTCTAGTGTAGGCAACCGTCCTAATAAAGCAGGCTCGTCTCCACCTTCAAAACATCCTGTGCAGAACCCCTCAATTTACTGGTTGCCTCAACAATATCATCCGAGAAAATGAAGAATTGTGTGACGTCTGCCTCAACCGCAGCGGCTAATTCTGTGTCCTCGGTGGACAATAACACCAAACACTCCGCATAGCATTCATCTACCCTGGCTTGACGCGCTGGGAGTTCATCACAACGGACCAACAAAGCCCCTGATCTATCAGATCTACTTATTAAAGAGGCCGCCGAGGTCACCCATCTGAATTCCGCTCTAATCTGTAAGATTAGAGCGGAATTCAGATGCAGCATGGGGAGCAAATGTATTGGCAGTCATACTTCCAAAATGTAAGCAACGGTGATTAAATATTAATTAATACACAAAATGTTCAACAACTTAAATTAATAATAAATGTGTGTAACCAAACCAACAGTTTGACAGTAATTCTCTTACCAAATTAAATATCAAATCATAAAGTCTGTAAGAGAAACAACAAGCTAATTCAACAAATAGTACTGAACCCCGTTACATGAGGGTATTCTAAAAAAATAAAAAATTTCAAGACACAAGTGGGTAGGTTGATTTTACAATAGAAGTTCAATATTCAATTTACTTTAATAGTTTAAAACAATGAATTTAACTTCAATCAATTAGAATATTACTGTCAATATCAAACAAACTAAACAATTTTCTTATACAATTGGCAACAACACACTATACTACAATAACTTCTGTAGCGGGCACTGAGTACGTTTATAATGTGAACAAACTTACAAACCCAAGATAGAAGGTTTCAAACAAAGTCCAAAAATAACTGTCTGCGCCATATTAAAATTAGAAATTAAATAGTATTTAAACATTTACTCACGCACTCAAATTATTACAATAGCAACACTAACATTCATTTCACATCATTCAATCAAATACGCGAGGACCAATCGTTAACTCCCGCGCACACCCCTTCCTACTTCCTAGTTCCGGTCATCCGGTCATTCCGCTCGTCAGTTGTCAAAAAGTCCTTTGCTTTCGAGCAAAGCCGCCACCTACTTTTCCTATAATGGCGGATTTGCCGCGTTGAGTCGGCTCCTAAGACTTTTTCTCAAACAGGTTGCGACTACGCGGGACCTTTCTTGATCACGTCGATACGTGCTAGAGGTCAAAATCGAGGAAAGCGTATATCTGCCTTTTTACATGCCTGACAACTCGTGCTCTGCATCTTGAGATTGCCTCAGATCTTAGCACTGCGAGCTTTCTGTCCACTTTTAAACGCTTCCTGCCGCGTAGAGGGCCGGTTCAGTGTCTTTACACAGATAACGCTACCAATTTTATTGGAGCCAAATCCTATCTACGACATCTCTACCAATTCTTGGCTAAAGAGTGTCGCCCTTTGTGGGAAAGAGAACTTGCAGAGCATCGAATAACACTTAAAAACATCCCCTGTAGAGCTCCACATTTTGGTAGTTGTTGGGCAAGTGAAGTAAAGAGTGTCAAAACGCATCTCTGCAAAGTCATCGGTCAGCAAATTCTTAGTTTTGATGAGCTTAACACTATACTAACTCAAATAGAAGCTTTATTAAACTCGAGGCCTATGTATGCGATCAGCTCGGATCAGAGAGAGTCAGAGCCCACTTCATTATCGCCGGCGCACTTCTTGCAAGCCCTATCACTTTTGACCCAACGAACGATTGGCCAACAGACACCTCTGCCATTTATTTTAGTCTCAATTCTCAAATCTTTATTGCGTACCATAATGTAAACGGTTGGTAGAGAAATAATGATATTAGTCACAATTATAGACCCTGTCGGGCACAGCATAGATAAGTAGGAGAGAGGAGCAATAACACTGAGTGTTTAATATGATAACTTGTATTATCGGTTAAGTTATAATAAATTATACTGTTTTATTAATACAGAATTGTATTTAAGAATTATAATGATTGTTTTATAAATTATATACTTCGTATTATTTATATTTAGTAACATCTATGTTCTATTTTTTTTTTAATTATTAATATTTATTTTATTTATTACGTAATTAATATTTATTAATCATAAGGTAAGTTATTTATATATTGGACACTTCATATTTATTGAAAAAAATCTTTTGTATTATGGGTTGGCAGGCGTATCTTTAATATTATAGTGAGTATTTATAGATACAAATAGACAGTTATAACTTACTCATTATTTATCATTAAGGTATTCGCCTATGCTATATGTAGCATTTGCTTACAAGGAAGAGCTTAAATTTATTGATAAAGTTGTTATATTTATTTGAATTCTTTATTATTTCGGGTAACTTTAAACGTTTATATTTATTGGTAAAGGCATTCCACCCTCGCCAAAACGAAATTATTTTAGTTTTATTGAAGTTTATTTCTAGGTTGTGTTCAGTCATCCAATTTATTGTAGAATCCAGTACGGAATTTAATTTATCATTTTAATTTATGTGATTATCACATGAGGTAAGTATAGATATGTCATCCGAAAACAGAACACACGGCTCATTTATATTATAATATAAGGTAGGTCGTTTACGTAAACAAGGAACAAGAAGCACCCAATTACGCTTCCATGCGGGATTGAAGAGGTGATTCGCTTGCTGTCGGATTTGATTAATTCTATTTCATTATTGCTGTTGTTGTAATGTTCGATTTCAACATTTGTTCCCTAAGTACCGTGGTTGTCTCCTGGTCCCGTTCAATCCCGTGTCCGGTCGAGGGTTATAGGGGAAAATATATATATAATAAGGGACAACCAACGTGGCCTGACCCGAGATTCCCGACAGAAGCTAGACACGCTCCCGACAAAAACACTTCGCTGCCTGCGAAATATATACACAAACAAATGCACGGGCGATTCACAGTACCACTCACGGATCGCGAGCGTTATTTCGAATAACGATTGGTTGGTTATAAACCAATTTAAACAAAATTAAAATCAAGACCAACGTTTTACGTCTCGCGATATCAATGACAATTTTTCCAGTGCTGTCAACTTCAACCCAACCAAAAACTGTCAATATCGATGACAGCGAGTTGACACAGTGTTGCATCAAAATAACAAAAAAAAGGACGAAACCTTTATTGGTTTCGAACAATTGCTCACTTGCAATTTTTTTTTGTTTGTACGTTCATTCACTGTGATCCATATTTTCTTAAATTTATTATTAGATTAAGTCATTTTATTTTTGTTGTGTAGTTTTTTGCTGTCATTACTATATTCTTTAGATTTTTTTCATATTTTTTGTAATATTGTGTTAATGTTGGATTGCTTGTTTTAGTTGTTAGTATTTTTAATAATCTTTTATATTTGCAAGAGTTTTTTTTGCCTACGGTGAGCCAGTATTTTTGTTATTTTGGTTTTATCTTTAATTTTTTTAATGGCACACACTGTTTTAATATGTTGATGAGTGTGTTATTAAAAGCTTCATAATTACTGTTCATATCTTTTCCAGTTGTTATGATATCATTCCAATCTATTCAGTTTCCTTTAAATTCTATAGCATAAACGTCTTGAATTTCTTTGCTAAACACAGTTGTTAATATTTCAACGGTTTTCACTTTGTAAATAGGAAATAATGATACGGTACTGCTTAGAATTATTTGAACAAACCAATCAAAACACTAATACTGGATATTGTGAGAAGCACAGGACCGGTCAATGTGGCAATTTTCGGGGGAGGTCTACGTCCAGTATTTGACGTAGCTTCTGAATGACGAAAACTCAAAACACGAAATCTTTTACATCTGAATTAGCACAGTAGAATAACTAGTTTTAGGGTTCCGTACCAAAATGGTAAAAAGGAACCCTAAAGGTCTATCCACACATATCAGGGCCGTGCCCGGGACGTGGACGGACCATGCACCGTCAGGGGCTCAAAAAAATATCGGTGTGTACATTTTATATGAACTCGTTCACACACGTCCAGTGACGAAGCTTCAATACCTGGGCCCGGCCCTGTCACGTCCTGGCCACGGCCCTGATATGTGTGGATAGGGCTTTATGTTGCGAATCAGTCAGTCTGTCCATCTGACCTCGGGTCCTAATGTGTGGTGGGCAACGGACGTCTCCGAGTCCTTCGCCCCTGGACCCATTTAGGGGGGCTGGAAGAGGGCGTTGTCCGCCCTCTGCCGATGCCCGGTGCGTCTGCTGTGGATCGAGTGAGTAGATTAAATCTCCCTCTCCCATTCCACAGCCTCCTTCTGCGCCACCGCGTCCCAGGTCTCTTCGCTGCCGACCATAGACTCGACTACAGATCGAGACCGAATAAAGGACCATCGATCGCACGATCCCCACGCGCGGCTCTACCGCCTACAGGCGATGCTCGGGCCCCCCAGATTGGGAAGCAGCGTTGACAGCGCCCCAGCCGCGCCCAATAACTTAGGTGCCAGCCGCCGGAAGTGGGAGCCGAAATTTCACCGGCTGTCGAACACAAATCTTAGGTACTTTATGGTAGACTCGGCAGCGATTCGAGTCCCCCGACCACGAAGTGGGCACGGCGTGGCAGCAACCGTCGAAAGACATGCCCTTCGACTTATTAAGGGTCACCTCCAGTCTTAGGCGCCGTATGCGGCTGCCACCTGTGAGACTGCAGCGGTCGCCAGCAACGCTGCCTCCCTTTATGAACTCCCCCGGGCGGTGCCTGGCGTATCGTTAGCGTAACACGTCAGGTCTACGCCCGGTTGGAGTTCGCCCCTCAGCACCCAGTCTTACCCGATCTTGCACAGGGGTGGGCCCAAGACCGAGCCCTGTGAAACACCGCACGACATGCAATGCCGGTTTTCGACGCTATTTCGTCCCACTTAGGTGGCACACCTCTCTTCCAAATAAGCCCCGACGATGCGGCGGTGGTAGGGAGGCCCTCGGTGATAACGCAGAGCCTCCCGAACACAAACCCAGGCAGGGTGTTGAATGCGTTGGAAATTTCGAAGGACACCGCCAACATCACTGCACCTTGGGACACCAATTCCTCCACCAGGACTCTCACCCGCGATATCGCGTGGATAGTGGAAGGCCCGTGCCGAAAGCCGAACTGACTTTCATCCAGGTCCGGCTCCTCTCTGTACTAGTGGCTGACAGGGCGGGCAGTGATTATCCGCTCGAAAAGCTTCCCCAACTCGTCTAGCAGCACTATGGGCTGGTATGCGGACGGCGAGCCCGCAGGAAGCCCCGCCTTTGTGAGCAAGAACAGACGGCCAGATATCTACAAAGTAGGAAACTGGCTCTGCTCAAGGCACACTGTGAAGATTCCTCTCAGCCAGGGCTTTAGCACTATCAGAGCGAGGGCTAACACGTGGCCGTGGAACCCGTCGGGCCCCGGAGCCACGTTCTTGGCCCGGGGCAGCATCACGGTTATTTACATTCAAAATATACGTAATAATAAACATTATCACCAAATTTCAAGTTCCTTGGTCAATGGACAGTAAAAATTCTTCTGAACAAAATCTTCTCAATCTCAATCTCATTGCTTTGTTTTCCAATATTTAATAAAACAATAATTACCGTATTTATCTACTCAACGAGCTCTAAACAACAATACCCCAATCGATGGAGAAGATTACATTTTTTTTTTCGCCCCCTTTATCTGTATGGGAGGTGAGGGGCCTCTTAAAACTATAACTGATGAACTTGAAAGATGCTTACATTGTAAATTTTAAGTTTACGACTGTATCTCCAACCATTTGGCTGTAAAACCTGTGTGACAAACGACGGACAGACAGACAGACAGACAGATGGACAGACACGTAAGTGACAGCAATTGGGCTCCGTTTGGACCTTTCGGGTACGGAACCCTAAAAACAGTTGATTTCAATCACTCTTCAAAACAAATCTTTGTTCTGCAGAACGTGGAAAAGATAGAAGAATTTTCTTCGCCAAATTTGATCATGTACTACCCTGAATCAACGCTTACCAACTCGCTCATGGACGACGTGGGGGTCAAACTGAGTTTGAAGAGACTTGACGCGAATTCCGGTAAGTGAGAGTAGATCCCCTGTTTTTTCGGCGGTAGGTGTAAATTAAGTAAAGACGCGTTTTCGTTGCGCAATTTTGATTTAAATTATAATTAAGTATTTTTCCACAATTTCTGCAGTAATATTGGTTTTATAAGCCACTAATAAGCACATCCTTATATTGGCAATACAGTCCATGTAATAAAGGAAAACTTCATCACCTACCAGCTGTTCACTAGTGCTTTCCAGTTGTTGTTTAATTACAATAGTGAACGGACGTACGATCGCGCCCGCGTGCTCTAGTTAAGAGTATTTTGCAGACGCAGCACAACACCGTCGCGTCGCCGCGGTGTAAGTACATACGTCGATCTATCGGGGTCATTGCCATGACCTAGTTACAAGTGCGGAAATCATGTGTTATTAATAAGTGTTTATAATAATTATTGTTTAGGTGTTAAATTCACCTTACAACTAAATAATGGCTGCACAGTCATTTAAAATAAAAACTGACCTGGAAAAGCGCTTGTATGACTTTTACATCCAGGAGAAAACGGATAGGAAAAACCTGCAACTTATGGTACGTAAACTAAATGATCATATTAATAGCTTGCAGGACCAAGTACAAGTCCTTCAAGGATAATTAAATTGCTTGAAGGAAAAAAAGAAACTAATGAACCCTTAGAAAAACAGGAAAGCGAGAGAACAATATTTGCCCAGCGTACTAAAAGTGACGTTGAATATTGCACAGACGAGGATGAACTCCTAAAGAGAGACTGAGTGGATAAGGGCCAAGAGCAGGAAGAAGAGGAAGCTTAACACCTCCCTTTCTCCAAAACAACAACCTGGAACAAGTGCCCAACAACAAAAACAAAAAAATGCGAAAGAGACTTCAGTCAAAAAGGTGCCCCCTCCACCACCAATCATAATAGATGGAGTTAAGAACTACCAAACGTTCTACGACTCTCTAACTGAAACAATACCAGCTGAATCATTTACCGCTAAAATGATGAATGGCGATTGTGTGAAGGTGAACGCCAAAACAGAAGACTCTTATAGAGTAATTGCCAGGCTTTTCACAGAAAAAGACCACCATTGGCATTCGTACGAAAATAAGCAGGCTAGACCAATTAGAGTTGTTGTGAAGAAATTACATTCCTCTTGCCAACCTGATCGTATCAAAGACGATCTAACATCACAAGGACTGAATATAGTAAAAGTAGACAACAAATTGAGCTGGAAGAGTAAAAAACCACTCAATATGTTCGTTTTATCATTTAATAATGATGAAGATGTCAACAAAATCTATGGCATAAAGTACATTTTAGGTTGTAAAATTGAAATACACCCACTCAAAAATCCTAAACTCATTTTCCAATGCAAGAGATGCCAAGCGTATGGGCATACTAATAAATATTGCAGAAAAGAGCCAAGGTGTGTAAAATGCACTGGCAAGCATCTTACAGCCAACTGTACCAAATCTCCGCAAGAGAAGCCAAAATGTGTTCACTGTGGTCTTCCTCACCCTGCCAACTATAGGGGGTGTGAAGTAGCTAAACAGATACAAATTATAAAAAATAAAAATATAAAAAAAAAACTTGTGGTACCAACTACCCAGCAATCTCTTCCTCTCCAAAATCATTAGAAACAGGCACATAAAGCAAGTGTCCAGTCAACTGCAAAACCCTTGCAAGTAACCAACACTGGATCCTATGCGGAAGCTGCAAAACAAAGATCACAGCCCTTGAATCTAGAGGACAAGATTAATCAGATCTTAAAGTGTATTAACTCATTTGACAATAGATTAGGAAACTAGAATACAGCACTAAACAGCTATTTTATATAATTCAAAATGATTAATACTCTCAAGATAATGGCGTGGAACTCTAACGGGCTCGTCAAACATCAAAATGAGTTGCAGGCGGTCCTAGACACAGAAAATATAGACGTGTGTTTGGTCTCCGAAACGCACTTCACTAAGCAATCTTTTGTAAAATTTTGAGGAAACATGGTATATAATTCGCTCCACCCTGACAACTCTGCCAGAGGAGGTAGCGCGGTTATAATCAAAGAGAACATTAGTCACTACGTGCAGTGTAAATATGAAGAACAAGACATTCAAGCTGTGGCAATATCTGTTAAAACCAAATATTGTTATGTGTCTATTGCAGCCATATACTGTCCTCCACGGCATATGATAACTAAAGAGCGATATTTACATCTCTTTGAACTATTAGGCCAGAGATTTATCCTAGGCAGAGATTTTAATGCCAAGCACACACATTGGGGATCAAGACTTACTACAACTAAGGGAAGGCAGCTCTTAAGTGCGGTTAAAGAAACACATTCAGAAGTTATGAGCACAGGTAAACCAACGTACTGGCCCACTGACCACCAGAAAATACCGGATCTTATAGATTTTTTCATATGCAAAAATATATCCGCCAACTACGTCAGTTGGGAGGAAGGTTTTCATATGAACTCGGACCACTCTTCGATTATACTAATGCTTAGTCAAAAAGTCCTACTCAATGAAAGCCACTTAACCCTGGTTAATAAGTTTACAGATTGAAAAGGTTTTGCCTTTGATCTAGATCATATTATCGACCTTAAAACTCCGATAAAAAATCAAGATCAGCTTGACTCAGAAGTAAACAAATATATTGTTAATATCCAACAATGTGCGTGGAACAACTCACCGCAATTAAAACGAAAATATAAGGGGTTTATCTATCCTAAGGCAATTGTAGATTTACTATCTGAGAAAAGGAAACAAAGGAAGCTTTGGCAGCAAACAAGATGCCCGAGGGATAATACATCACTAAATAGCCTAACTAAACGGTTAAAGAGGAAAACTCTACAGTTTGAGGATGAATCTCTGAATAACAGCCTTCTGCAGCTAACCAATGACAAATCAACTGATTACTCCCTTGGAAAGCAACAAGAAATCTCAAAAGGTCAATTAAACAAGTACCGCCCATCAGAGATAGTGACGGAAAATGGGCCATAAGCAATGACCAAAAAGCGTTAAGGTTTGCTCAACAGTTAGAAGAGACTTTTTAACCCAATGAAAGCTCGATAGAAATACTTGAGAGAGAAAAATTTCCACAAAACCAAAGAATTAAGCTTGCCTAAAGAAGTCATAAGAGAAATCCAAAATAACATTAGCTCGAAAAAGTCTCCGGGTTACGACCTTAATACAGTGGAAATTCTAAAACACCTCCCACGCAAAGCCATAGTAAAGCTGACCAAGCTTATCAATGCTGCATTTATCTTAAAATATGTACCTGAGCCATGGAAGGTCGCTGAAGTCATTATGATTGCGAAGCCTGGAAACATCATCATATAGACCTATTTCTCTGTTGCCCGTGTTATCAAAGCTATTCGAAAAACTGTTATTGAAACGATTAAAACCAATAATAGAAGATAAAGCCCTTATTCCAAATCATCAATTTGGCTTTAGGGAAAAACACTCAACAATAGACCAGGTACATAGAATAACCAGTATCATTGACAAAACACTTGAAAATAAGGAAGTCTGCGCCACCGTGTTTTTAGATGTCGCGCAAGCTTTTGACAAAGTTTGGCATAAGGGTCTAATATTCAAGCTCAGACGTATGCTACCAGAATTTGCAGATATTCTAGAGTCGTACATAACTAATAGAATGTTTAGAAGACGGCAAGAAGACGCATATTCCGAGCTAAAAGCTATTAAAGCTGGACCTGGGTACCTCAAGGAAGTGTGCTAAGCCCAATTCTGTACTTGTTATACACATGCGACATCCCAGAACTGGAAAACAACACCATTGCGACCTTTGCAGATGATACTGCAATTATGGCTACCGGATTAAGCCACAGAGAAACAGTAGAAAAAGTTCAACTAGCTGTGAACAAAGTTTATGACTGGACACAAAAATGGAAGATCAAGCTGATTGAGTCAAAATCAATTCACATTGACTTCACAAATAAACACTTGGACTATCACCCAATCTACATAAATGGCATGCAAGTGCCTTGTGCTAATACAGTCAAATACCTTGGCATAACTCTCGACGCCAAGTTGCGTTGGAAAGCTCATGTCAAAAAGAAGAGACAGGAACTCGACATACGTTATAAAAGTATGTATTGGTTACTCGGAAGGAAATCCTGTCTATCAATACATAATAAACTAACCATATACAAGCATATACTGATGCCAATTTGGACGTATGGTATCCAACTTTGGGGCTGTACTAAACAAAGCAATGTCAAATTAATCCAACAATTCCAAAATAAAGTGCTCAGGGATGCTGTGAATGCACCCTGGTACATAAGAAATGACGATCTTCACCGTGACCTTAAAATGGAATTCGTCACCACTATCATCCAAAAATTTGCTGAAGCCCACGAACACAGACTTCATCGACACGTGAATATTGAGGCTATCCAGCTGCTAGACAATACATACTTAGTGCGTAGGCTAAAAAGAACTTAACCTTTTGAATTAGTGTAGTCTACAAAGTTAATGAATAATAGTGACAATGCTGTGCTTTATATATAACACATGAACATAGTGTTTTTACAAATATATCAGACTCTAAGAAAGTGCTACGACCTTGTGTAAAAGTGCAAATGGACACTATTCTTAGTTTTTACATAATCTAAAATGTAACATATTAAGTTAGAGTTAAATTGCTTATTAGTCTTTTAGGCTAGATCGTAATTAATTATTAAAAATTTTGTTCTTTTTAATAAAGTATTAAAAAAAAACTAGTGCTTTCAAAGACACTGTAAACAATACCACAAAGAACTACTAAGAGGAGGGAGATACTACTCACATCATAATGTCTCAGCTGGACGATCTACTCACATCCAATCTGCGGAGAAGAACTTGGAAGAATGTTTTGCCAAGAAGATGAATTAGCTGGAGGCGCAGATTCAGTGTGCTGGACCCGCGAAGGACACCGTCGCCAATATCGCTGAAGAGTTCCGGACATTCAGAGAGCTGATGTTCGGAATGTCAGCAATTTTACGGAGGCAGATCACAGAGTGCTCCATAATGGTGGACGGGTTGGAGACACGCTCGCGTCGTAAAGCCCTGGTATTCACCGGATTTGCGGAGGCCGACAAGGAGGACTGCAAGGCTCTGGTGCTGGACATACTGCACAGTAAAATGGCTCTGCCGAATATTAATGCCTCCTCCATCAAAGCATGTCATAGGCTGGAGTCATCGAACAAAGGTCCCACGCGCAGCAGGCCAGTATTGGTGAGGTTCTCTAATGTGGATCACAAATCTGAGGAACTCATTCCTTTTAAAAATGAAACAATAAGACTTGTGCCAACAATATTAGAGATTAATTTATTGCTTTAGTTTTACAAAAAATCGAGTCAACCGCTCCTTCCGTCGCCACCGCCAAAATCGTGCGTGACGTTACATTTTATTTTTTCTATTAACTACCCGACACATTATTACCACAGATCATAAATAAGATCGAATCGATTATAATTTAAAATATGGTATTTCTATTAGATACAATTCGCAAATGTTAACAGTCGGCCATCCTGTAACAGTGTCTGTCCCAGACACGATGACGACAGATTTGATGTGCCTACAATAGCAGTTTTATATAATTACATAAGATTGAAAGTTTGATTATAACAATACTTCAAGACTCATATTGATAACTATTAGAAACAATATAGAGAAAAAATACCATTAGGTACTAATATTAAGGTATAATTAAAAAAAAAACTATTTATAAGTTTATACATAATAAAAGCAGCACATAGCTTAGGTAAACAAAATAATATAATTTTTAAGTTCTATTTATACAATTCTTATTACCAGATTAGAGAAAAAAAATACAAACATTAAACTTCTATCTCGCGGCCATCCTATTTTAAAGGAATGACCTCATTCCGAGTTAAGATTACTTACATAAATATTGTACAATTTAAACAATAAAGCAATTCAATACTTTCCTTTAAATAATTTTTCTCAAACATGCTTGGAAATTTGAGCATTATTTTGACAACCTTCTTCGAGATAAATCGCAATTGCTGTACTGGCCAAATACATGCGCGCAGCGGCCGGCAAAAGTTGTATGAAAATCCATATCTGTCGTGTGTAGCGGCCAAATAAATTCCATAGTAAACTCATATCTGTCGTGTAATTTAAAAATGGAACGATCTTTTACTCTAAAACATGGCAACCAAGGAGTTAACTTATCTAAGGTTTTATTTAAATTTCGGACTGGCTTGCAAATAGAACGCTGTTTATTGAGAAAAAAAACAAATGAAAACTTTAAGGCTTAACACGCATTGCGATTTTTATTCGCGCGGCTTTTTGTAGTATTATTCCCTCGGTATTTTTTTACCGCAATGCGTGCTGCTTCATACAATTCCATAGGCCGCGGGATGGACGGAAACAATATCACGCGAATAAAAATCGCAGTGCGAATAGTGCCTAAGGCGGAAAAAAATATTGTTGTTCGTCATTGATTTTCAAGAGTAATTGTTTTTGAATAAATGAGTTCTAGGTACTACTCAGTTTTAATTTCCGCGCATTATTTGAGAAAAGCACTATACAAGCCTTGGCCACAACTAGGCATTGATGGACTTACGTATGTGTGCCTCGGCTTCGCCTCGGCCCACATTTACACGTTCGTCCATCAATGCCTCTTTTGCTCGTAAATAAAAGTATGGTAATAATCTCGAGTAAATAATATTTCTGCCGTAAGAGTCTAAAAAAACATGAATGACACCAAACCGCACAGTTTTGCTTCCGTATTGTCGTCATAGTCTTCATTAGAGCTGAGCATGTGCGGCTATGATTTCGTCATGATGCACAAGGAGGCATACCGTCTTCAACTTATGATGTCCAATGCCCATAATGTAATTGCTGCATTACGCACACACATGATTGTTGTCTTTGCAGCGCGTTTGCTAGAGGTCAGATCCTTGCCCGCACTGTCAAGGTAAGTACCACCGCGTGTTGTGTTCGAACCAAAATGGTGTTGGCAGCCCTGATGATCAACTGGAGGAGAGGTATTTGGGAATGGAGAGGCAGACAGCGCCGCGGCGATTCTCACCACCGCTACATGAGTGACCGCGATTGGAGCGCCACCCGCCCTAGTTTGGACGTGCCCATGGTTACCAGAACCCGGTGACTGGGCGAGTCGGAAGACACCCTGGCATTCCGGTGGACCACTACCTACACTACACCTGGTCCGCGTCCGATCTTCCGGACGACTACCAACCCCAGGGGGGTTATCAACAATAGGTAGTCGCCTCCATCTCCTCCACTACAGCCACCCAGCCAGAGACAGTCCTTCTGCCAACTGTCTCTGTAAGGATCTGGGGCCCGAAGGGTAAATCGTTAAGTTAGTTCATGCTTTTGGATTCGGAGCACCCGAATCCAAAAGAGCACGAACTAACTTAACGATTAACGAAGGCTGTCTTGCATCCTTTTTTTTAGTGGAGAGATTGGATTCCCACGTAGACCTCACCCTTCTGCTATATGTGGTATAGGTAGTATTGAAGCGGGTGGTTAACGGGGAGAAGTTGAAATTTGTGTTTCGCCTGGTCATTGTGGGCCAAGAATATTGGCCAAGGCCGTTGTTTTGAATGATATTACGGACAGACACCCGCAGGTAACCATTAGCCCTGCAGTGGTGAAATTAACCTCGGACCTAACTCCTGCCGACCCGAAGTTGTTTGTACCCGGACCCGTAGACGTGCTTTTATGTACGGATGTTTTGGGTTTGATTTTGTCCGGGACCAAGGGGGTTCTGCAGACGAATGGATTAGTAGCTATACCGACAGTTTTTGGTTTTAGCTTCATGGGTCCCGTGTTGAAGGGCTCCGCCCCACGGATTGAGCGAGACCAAGGATTGAATGTGGGGATCTCTCATTCCGACACCGTTCAGCGCTTCTGGGAAGTTGAAGAGCTTTCACTTGCTTCAAGAGTCGATCCAGCTGAGCAGGAGTGCGAATTGATTTACCAGTATAATACTGGTCGCCTCGCTGATGGTCGTTTTGTCACTCGATTCCCGTTTCAGGCTGCGCGTCCTCCTCTTGGTTATTCCTATGCCTTAGCGGAAAAAAAAGGTTATTGTCCATGGAGCGTCGAATGCGTAGGGATTCGGATTTTTGTAAGAAATATGTGGACTTGATGCGGGAGTATGAAGATTTGAGACACATGTCTCCTTCTTATCTTGATTGCCGCACCATGCGGTTATAAAAACTCCGGGTGGTAAAATCCGTGTGGTATTCGATGGCTCGGCCCCTACGACAAATGGAATTTCTTTGAACCAGTGTTTACACTCTGGTCTAAATTGCAAAGGGACATTTCGGATATCCTCACCAATTTCCACCGTCACCAGATTGTTTTTGTGGCTAACATCCGTATGATGTTCAGACAATCTCTTGTTCATCCGGAGGACCGGCGCTATCAAATGATCCTTTGGCGTGAGCGACCTTGTGATCCGATTTGTGTGTATGAGTTGAATACTACGACGTACGGTCTCAGGTCTAGTCCCTATATTGCCATCCGCAGTTTATTGGAGTTGGCCAGCCGCGAACAGTTGAAGTATCCACGTGCGGCTGTCATTTTGAAAGACTCCTTTTACGTCGATGATGTGTGCACCGGGGCCTCTACAGTGGAAGAGATCTTGGTTTTGCGGGATGAGTTGAATCCTGAAATCAGGAGGCTACGAATTGCTTAAATGGTTGTCGAATCCTCCGGAGTTGTTGTGTGATCTGCCAGTAGAACATCCACAGGATCCTCTCCTTCTTGAAGATGTAAATAACACTAATTTGATTGCCGTCCTTGGTATCCAGTACCAGCCCGTCCAGGATGTCTTCACCTATCAAGTGAAATTGGATACTCCCCAGACCTGGACGAAGCGCTTGGTCTTGTCAACTGTTGCCCGGAGATTTAATCCAAAGTTTTTGCAGAAGCTTTGGTTAGCCAATATTACTTGGGACGAGCCTCTGCCGGAAGAGTTGATTAGGGAATGGTTTGCGATTGTATCCTCACTTCCGGATGTAAAACGGATTTCCTTGCCCAGACTCCTTCTACCAGCTGGTAAGTGTTGAGTGAGTCTCCACAGGTTTTGTGACGCGTCCGAACGAGGGTACGCGGCCGTGGTATTTTTACGGACTGTAAGTTCATCCGGTTCTGTAGAGCTCCTCTTGGTGATGTCTAACAGTAAGGTGGCGCCTATTAGGCCACCGTTAACCATTCCTAAATTGGAATTGTCTGGAGCAGCTCTTCTTACTAGGCTCCTTCATCATATTTACAGCACTCTGGGTCGCTTAGTTGATATCTCATACTTTTTTGCTTGGACTGATAGTGAGATCGTTCTTTGTTGGCTTCGCACCTCAGCTCATACTTTGGTGGTTTTTGTGGCGAATAGAGTCTCACAGATTCAGAACTCTGAGACTAAACTGATCTGGAGACATGTCCCAGGAGACTTGAACCCCGCAGTCTGGGCGTCGCGTGGTTTCGAGGCTCCTGCCCTTGTTAACCATTCTCTTTGGTGGGGACCAGACTGGTTACAGAATAGGTTCTCCTCTCTCCTCTGGAGAGGAGAACCTATTCTGGCAGGCTTGCGTATTGGAATTCTGGAATCGCAACCTTTTAATCGCAATTTGGATTATCTTTTGGACAGATACAGCTCTTTGTCGAAATTGTTGGGTGTTATCGCTTAGGTTCGGCGTTTCATACGTAACGGACGGAACCCGAATAATAAATTATTATCCTCAGTTTTGTCGCCTCATGAACGCCAAGAGGCCCTGCTGTTTTTGGTTCGTGCTGTACAAGCCGAGCACTTTGTCCAGACTATTAAGGCCCAGAAGAGATCAGCTCAGCTTGGAAAGGCTCTATCGCTAGTCTTAATCCATTTCTAGACCAATCTGGTTTGCTCCGAGTCGGAGGCCGACTGCGAAATAATAATTTGCCTTATGGTGCTCGCCATCCTTTGTTGCTCCCTAAAGGAGGAGCGTTGGTGAAATTGTTGGTGTCCGATCGACACATTAATCCAATCCAAACACCAGTTGCAACGCCCTCGTAGCCATTTTGCAGCGTGAATTTTGGATTTTATCGGCCAGATGCACTATTCGTGGCATCATCTTTAAATGTTTGCAGTGCTATCAGTTGAAGGCTGCTCCCACTCAACCAATAATGGGTGATTTGCCATCCGACCGGTGACGGAGAGCAGGCTATTTGCTTTGGTCGGAACCGATTTCACTCGTCCCTTCTTGGTGAATACTTCTCAACTTCGCAACGCCAAGGCTGTCAAGGCCTACTTGTGTGTGTTCGTTTGTCTGGCCTCCAAGGCGGTTCACTTGGAACTTGTAACTGCCCTCAGCACAGATGCATTTGTTGCAGCGCTAGGTTCGTAGGTCATTTCCCGCCGAGGACTACCATCTTTGATCCGTTTTGATAACGGTACTAATTATAAGGGCGCTGATAGATATTTAAATGGCATTTGTAGTTATCTAAATAAACAAAATTTAAGATTTGCCATGGCAATTTGACCCCCCCAGTTTGCCCACACTGGGGTGGCATTTTTGAGGCCGTTGTAAAAGTGGTAAAAACGCATCTCCACCGTGTTATTGGTGAAACAATTTTAACCTTTGAGGAACTTGGTACGGTATTTTGTAAAATTGAGGCCGTCCTCAATTCGCGACCCCTCTGTCCGATCTCCTCAGACCCAAATGACCTGGAAGTTTTGACCCCTGGTCATTTTTTGATTGGTTAGCCCGTCAACGCCTTGCCGGAATACCCCTTCAGGGAAATTAAATCTTCGCAATTGACGCGTTTTGAATTGCTCCAACAGATGTCACAAAGTTTCTGGCATCGTTGGTCTTTAGAATATTTGCATTTTACTTGTTAAAGAACCTTATTGGTTGTCTTTGTATTGGCGTTGTGGACGCATTGTAGATTTAATTTATGGGTCTGACGGAGTTTATGGTCGGAAATTCGGTTTTGAAGCGAGCAGTGGCGAGTTTAGCACGCTTGCCCATTTATTAGCAGACATAACTCCTTATGTCCGAGATAGGGGGATGTTTCGTCCCGATTTTTAATAATTTGTTGCAACACTGTGTCAACTCGCTGACGTGTGTGAAGTTAGCATCTCAAATGTTAGCATCTCACAAATTAACACCACATATAATGGCATCCCACATAGTTCTACAGTTCTTGATAAGTTTTAACAATAGTTCCGTCGATTTTACTATCAAAATCGCATTTTGAAAAAATGAGATGCTAACTTCGCAATACATATCATAGCATCTCATCGAATTTCTCAAAAAAATATCACATATAAGGGCATTTCGCATAGTTCTACAGTTCTTGATGTGTTTTATCCATAGTTCCGTCGATTTTACTATACAAATTTTGCATATCAACATTTTGAAAAATGAGATGCTAACTTCGCAATACATATCATAGCATCTCATCGAATTTCTCAAATAAACACGACATTTAAGGGCATTCCGCATAGTTCTACAGTTCTTGATGCGTTTTATCAATAGTTCCGTCGATTAAACTATCAAAATCGCATTTTGAAAAAATGAGATGCTAACTTCGCAATATTTATTCATAGCATCTCATCGGATTTCTCAAAATTGACCTTGTTGTTGTTGGAAGCAAAAGAGTTCTGCATCCTAAACCTATTCTGTTGATAGTTCTGTCGGTTGAATCTAATTTAAATCCCTAAAAAAATATAAACGTAAAATCCATACAGTAGTGAGATGCTGAGGTATAACTTGACGTTATGGGTCGTATCTTTATACAGACCAGAACTCCGAGTTATACCTGGTTATACCATTTGAACAATAAGTCTAGGTCCCTCACACAAGTCCCGAAAGAGTTTTAGTGTTTAAAACATCCACAATAATTATAAATCATTGTTATAAACAAAATATTCATAAAGGAGTGACATGCTAAAGTATAACTGGGAGTTCAACTCTAGTACTCTAGGATCTCCTGCGGTTTCAAATACAAATATAAATGGACTGGAAATAAAGAGGTACTGAGGGCCAGCATCTCCACGGTTTCCAATACTTGGAATTAAAAAAAGTATACTACAAAAAGCGAAAACTCTCACTAAAGTATCCGTAGAGCCTGGTTGAAGATTTAGGTCAGCAGAAATCAAGGAAATATACATAGTACGAAATAAAAATTAAAAAAAAATGTTGAGAGGTATTGAGGTCAGGCATCTCATCAGTTTCTAGTACTCCTATAACTTTTCTTAACAAGAACATGCTATAGAAAGCCAGAACTATGATTTAAGTATCTACTGAGCCTGGTCGAAGATATAGTTTAACAAAAATTAAGAAATTTTTAAAAAATCATTAAAAAAATTGAAAGTTACTAAGACCTAGCATCTCATTAAATTCTAGTACTTCTATAAATGTTCTATAAAAAATCATACTACAGAAAGCCAGAACTCTCACTCAATATTCCACAGAGCCTGGTTGAAAATTTAGGTTAGCTAAAATCAAGGAAATATACATTGTAGGCAATAAAAAAATCAAAATAAATGTTGAGAAGTACTGAGGCCAGCAATTTCATCGGTTTCTAGTAGTCCTATAGCACGACTTTACAAGAAAATGCTACAGAAAGCTAGCACTCACACTGAAGTATCTACTGAGCCTGGTCAAAGATTTAGTTGAGCAAAAATCAAGAAAATTTTCATAGTTCATTACAAACATTTCAAAAAAAAAAATAAGGGGTACTGAGTCCGGCATCGCATCGGTTTCTATAACAACAAATTCTAGACTTTATAAAAACATCCTACAGAAAGCCAGAGCTCTCACTAAAGATTCCGCAGAGCCTGGTGGAAGATTTATATGAGTAAAATTCATAAAATTTTCAGAGTTTACTATAAAATTAAAATATTAAGAGGATCCGAGGGCCAGTGTCGCCCCTTTTTCTTCTACTCCTATAACTCTTTATTATACAAATATGCTACAAAAAGCCAGAACTCTTAAAAAAGTATCTACTGAGCCTGGTCGAAGATTTAGTTGACCAAAAATCAAGAAACTTTTAAGAGTTCATTACAAAAAAATCGAAAAAAAAAAATTAAGAGTTATTGAGGCCTGGCATCTCATCGGTTTTCATAATTGCTAATACTAGAATTTATAAAAACATGCTGCAGAAAGCCAAACCTCTCACTAAAGATTCCACAGAGACTGGTTGAAGATTTAGGTTAGCTAAAATCAAGGAAATATACATTGTACGCAAAAAAAGTTAAAAAAAAAATGTTAAGAGGTACTGAGGTCAGGCATCTCATCAGTTTCTATTACTCCTATAACTGAGCCTGGTCGAAGATTAAGTTTAACATAAATTAAGAAAATTTTAAGAGTTCATTAAAAAATTCAATAAAAAAATTAGGAGTTACTGAGACCCGGATCTCAATAAATTCTATTACTTATATAAATGTTTTGTATAAAATTCTACTAAAGAAAGCCAGAACTCTCACTCAATATTCCATAGAGGCCGGTTGCAGATTAAGTTTAGCTAAAATCAAGGAAATATACATCGTATGCAACAAAAAATAAAATAAAAATGTGTGAGGTACTGAGGCCAGGCATCTAATCGGATTCTAGTACTCCTATAGCAGGACTTTACAAAAAAATGCTACAGAAAGCCACAGAGCTTTCACTGAAAAGTCCACAGAGACTGGTTGAAGATGTAGGTTAGCTAAAATCAAGGAAATATACATTGTACGCAACAACAAATAAAAAAAAAATGTGACATGTACTGAGGCCAGGCATCTCATCAGTTTCTAGTACTCCTATAACTTTACTTTCCAAAAACATGCTATTGAAAGCCAGAACTCTGATTTAAGTATCTACTGAGCCTGGTCGAAGATTTAGTTTAACATAAATTACGAAAATTTTACGAGTTCATTAAAATTTTCCATAAAAAAATTAAGAATTACGGAGACCTTTATAGAAGTAATACAATTTAATGAGATGCCGTCTCATGAAATTGTATTACTTCTATAAATGTTCTTTATAAAATTCTTTTAAAGGAAACCAGAACTCTCACTCAATATTCTTTAGAGGCTAGTTGCAGATTAAGGTTAGCTAAAATCAAGGAAATATACATCGTACGCAACAAAAATTAGAAAAAAATGTGAGAGGTACTGAGGCCAGGCATCTAATCGGTTTCTAGTACTCCTAAAGCAGGACTTACAAAAAAATGCTAAAGAAAGCCAGAGCTCTCACTAAAGATTCCACAGAGACTGGTTGAAGATTTAGATTAGCTAAAATCAAGGAAATATACATTGTACGCAACAAAAAAATAAAAAAAATAATTGAGATGTACTGAGGCCAGGCATCTCATCGGTTTCTAGTACTCCAATAACTGGACTTTACAACAACTGATTTACGTGAGCAAAATCAAAAAAAAAACCAGAGATCATTATAAAAAAATACAAAAAGAATGTTAATGTGAGGGACTAAAGTCTCATCGGTTTATACTACTTCTGTAACTAAACTTTGTAAAAAAATGCTGCAGAAAGCCAGAAATCTCAATAAAGTATCAGCAGAACATGATTGAAGATTACGTTACCAAAAATCAAGGACAGCTACTTCCGAAACGAATGGTGCTCGTTTTAGTGTTTTGCTTTGTAAGTCGGTTATTTTTTTGTGTAAAAGTTTTTTCAAGCGTATCTATTTTAAATAGCGACACTATAAAATAGAGGCCGAAGAAGGTTGTACGATAATTTCAGTCAACCAAGGGTGGTGAAGAGATAACAAGGCAGGTGCAATGTTTAAATAATAAACAAACCAAAATACTACAAACCGAAAAATAACTTTCTTTTCCGAAGTCGGTGTCTTTGGTAGGTACCTACTGTTTTGCATTTTTCAACACCGATTTCGGAAAAGAAAGTTAGTTTTCGCTTTGTAGTTTTTTGTTTTGGAAGCCGGTTTGATTTTTTTGTTAAAAAGTTTTTTATTTATCTCTTTTTAGTTTTGGTACCTCCTAATAAATCTGAGGGGGGTAAATCTGGGGGAGGCCTATGTCCAGCGGTGGACGTCTTTCGGCTGATGAGGTACCTCCGAATATAATGAAAATCATTTGTAGCCAAAGTAAATCTCATGACGATTGCAATAAGCCCAAACACGACTAGGATCCATTTATTTATTTCCGGCTTCATCATCAGATCAGTTCGATGTTACCATTTTCATCAGTACCATTTATTTATAATTTCGATATTTGCTTTATCATTGTCGGTTAGCTACAAATAGCTAACCGACAATGATAAATATTAAATATATCTTATACTCGTGACATTTTTTAAGGAGTTCCAGTGGCCATCTGTGGTCTTCTTTATCAGTTCCATTTCACCAAATGACATTTTCTGAGTGTAAATGATTGCATTGTTGATAAAAATACCAAAATCGTTTTATGTATGCCTATAATATTTGAGGAGTTCCCTCGATTTCTCTGGGATTCCATCATCAGATCCTGATTTGCTTATGATGGTACTACCCTTGTAATATCTCCTTTCCAACTTACACAAAATCATCAAAATTGGTTTATAAACGACGAAGTTATCCGCGAACACACATAATAAAAGACATATGTACGGTCGAATTGAGAAACCTTAAAAGTTGTCATTAACATACTACAATAGGTACAATACACGTACATGTATATTGAATATAATATATACTTATCTAAATATATATATTTATGAAGTAACAGAAAAGTATAGAGTGACCATCTTTCCACGTTAAGTTTTTAAATGTTAAGATTTTTAAAGCTTGGTTTTTAGTGCTCGATAGATGGTGTTGGCGTCAAATTGGAAGTCGCCATGGTTGTGTTACCGCGATTAGGATTGTAAAAAGATATATATTTAAAAGTTTACCTGCCCCACGCGCGATACACGGGTGCATGTAAGGACCGCCAGTGCGGCAAGAAAGGCCCGTTTAACCTGTTGGCGACGACGGCAAGGAGACTGTTGCCGCTGCCCCGCACTCTACTCACTATCGAGGTCGCCCTCTTGCGCATGCTGGCATAAAAACAGTCAACGCGTACACTTGCGAACATTCCCGAAGCGCTGTAGAAGCGTGGCAGCCACAACAGCGCCATCAGCGCGTTATTATATTGAACGCGGAGTGCGCTGTAAGACTTCTGCAAATATGAAACCCACAGATTACTCGTATAAAAAGATGTGCAGTACGCTCGAAACAAGGTGATCTTTATTTCCTTGGAGCTACGAGCAAACCTGCGCGAAATCATATTCGTCCTAACCTACAGCGCCCTCCTTTCTCACTCGATATCAGCGTCGTCCCTCAGATCGGACGTCACAATATGGCCCAGATACTTAAAACTATGTACCCGCTCCAAGGGCACCCCGCACGCACACGCACAGTCTTACTGGTGGAGCCTCCGATGGACACTTGGAACCCGAATTGAAGACCGTAAGCTCGCACTTTTTACGTTATATTTTAGGCCATGTCTATGAGCATACGTTTCGCAAATGCTTATGAGCTCCCTGAGTCCCCCAATTGACCCGCTCAACAGCACCATGTCATCAGCGTAGCTAATATTGTTAAAGACAACATGACTAACATGGCATCCAACATGGCGGCTGCTGAGCTCGGCAACAAGCCCATCGATGTACAGATTAAAGAGCGTTGATGAGTTCAATCCCCCCTGCCTCATACCGCACTCCAACCTATACGAGTCCGACAGAGCTCCTCACCATTTCACGTTATTGACTTGGTTCCCGTACCAGTGCTGGAAGATTTTTACAATTTTAGGCGCAATTTGCATATCGAATAACTTTTTCCACAGCATTTTTTACGAAACCAGGTCAAACGAAAGCAGGAGTAAACAGGCGTGTTCCGATCCGTGTAATATCTGACAGCATGCTTTAGACTCAATATAGCACTGTCTATGGACAATTTGGGCCTGAACCCAAACTGGTTATCGTGCAATGTAATTGTTTTATTTAACTGATCATTAAGCATGCTGTCAAATACCTTTGCGATAACTGTCTTTAATGAAATCGGCCTGTTGGCCATTGTATTATTTTTGATAATTGGTACTACGACCGTCCTCATCAGCTCATCCGGCAAGTACGAATGGCGAAGGCAGAACATAAACAGCATGGCCAAAACACGTGCCAGGTGGGGACCTGCGTTCTGTAGGTGCTCGATGCTGAGTCCGTCACGGCCTGGAGACTTACCCCTGGTCATGCCCCTTATGGTCTTAGCTAAGTCTGCAACTGAGAACTTAACTCTTGGTTCCAGAACAGTACACTGCGACTCGGCATCGAGCACCTCAGAGGGTGGAAAGTATTCCACCCTCTGAGGTGCTCGATGACGAGATGCCGAGCAATATCCCTTTCAGCAGACACGCCATCGACGCTCACTGGCAAACCAGGCCTAAGGTTGTGCTTCTTTGTTGACTTCCAGAAGTCCCGAAAGTCTTTTTTAGTGTGCAACTCGGCTAGGATGTCCATCTGGATTTGGTCTTGGTGATTCTGGCACCACTTTAACTTAGATTTAAAGATCCTACGAGTGTCACACATTTCCTCATATATCACGCCAGACGTAGGTTTGCCACAACAAAGCCACTCATTTAACTTTAGCCTACGTACGAGTGAGCCTCGCTGACGTGCTTATTCCAACCCACCAAGCGCTTCGGCCTCCTACCAAAGACTCGCGGCTCCCTGCTAGCAATGGCGGCCTCTCATAGAGCGGATACCACATCCCGATACAGGCATTCAATTATTTGATTGTGGTCCGAATCACCACACATGCGATCACAACAGTTGGACAATACGTGAGGGAAGTCAATATTTCGCAATCGACGATGACACTCTTGTCTGTAGGTGTAGATAGCCTTTGAGCTTTTTTCTCCCCACAAAACTAGATCGTCATCGGACATGCTCGGCTTTAGTTTCGGCCTAATTATATTAATATCGCATTCAATCAACAATGGGTAGTGATCCGAACACATAACATCATATCTAACGCTCACACTACGAACAGTTTTCAGAGATTGTTGTCCTTATGGAATTTATGTCCGGGGTTCCATAATACTTCTTCTTCCTGGTAATATTCCAGGAACGTCAAAATTGTCTCGTTTGACCATTCCGCCATGTTGTAATCTCCGATCGTAGCGACTTTCTTAGCAACGTTGAATGAAGAACCACTCGTCCCGAGTGAACTGCTGTCATTTATTGAAGAGTTCTGATATATATCTCCGAAGATCCTCATCCGATCTTGATGAAATTTAAATGGGACCACACGACAAACACCAGCTTTCAAATGAAAAAAGATTCATCAAAATCGGCCCACCTAGTAAAAGATTCTGAGGTAAAACATATAAAAAAAAAACAGCCGAATTGAGAACTCCTTTTTGCGAAGTCGGTTAAAAATTGATCCTTATTATAATTGCAATGTAACCTCAACATGTATTCTGTACAGATACAATGATCAAGCCATCGCCTAGCCCCGTTACAGTCACTGACATAAGTGTACGTGTTCGACGTCAATCCCAGCCTATCTACATTAACGCATGAGAAGTGATTATCACTACAATAATTCATCAGGTCCGTATAAAACATTTCATCAGGGTGCGCGTTAAAGAACCCCAAGACAATAGACCGCCTCCACATCCCTACTGTCCACGATCGCACTTACCAGTGTTTAATTTTTTTTTTTAATATACTTTTTCTTTATCGACACTGGTTTCTCGATTGTCTTGCTTTCCAGCATAGGCCTCCCCAAGTGCTCTCCAAAACATCGATCTCTTGCTTTTCTAGTCCAAGTCGTCCATGCCACCTTTTTGATGTCATCTTCCCATCAACGATACTGTCTGCCTTTCCTTCTTGTTTTCTATGTAGGACACCATTCTGTTACTTCTTTAGTCCATTTCTCTGTCTTAGATCTTATTAAATGACCTGCCCATTTGGTCTTTTACATCTATGATTTTGGTCTGCTTCCTTATTGTTGTTTATCTTATTTTGTCTTTAATTTTATGTTCAGTATACTTCTTTCCATTCTATGTTGGCAGTTTTCTAGCGCATTTATATCTTTATTTGTGCAGCTCCGTTTGACACCCATATGTGATGCTCGGCAGAATACACGTATTAGATACTTTCTTTTTTGATTTTATTTGTATTTCTGATTTATTTATTACTTCTTTTAAAGACCAGTATTTCTTCTATCCTATGTTAATTCTATTATTAATTTATTTTGTTGTGAGATCTGTTGGAGATATTATTTGGCCAAGATAAGTATACTCATTTACATATTGTAGTTCAGTAACGTTAGTAGGTTTTATTGGGATTGCCGTGTGGTTTGTCATCAGCTTGGTTTTACTCGTATTTATTGAGAAGTCCACCTTTTCGCTTTCGTATACCAGTTGTTCAATCATACTCTGTAACGTATCTGGGTCTTCGCATATTAGTATGAGATCATCGGCGAATCTAAGAAGGTTTAGTCGTGCTCCATTAACATTTATTCCGTAACCACTCCACTCTAGTTGTCGAAATATATGCTCTAGGGTTGCAGAAAATAGTTTTGGTGATAAGGGATCTCCCTGTCTAACTACACGTCTGATGGGAAAACATTCTCCTGCCCTTACTGTGCGTATTTTAGCTGTCATATGTTTTTAATTATACGTAAATATTTACTATGGACTCCCTTGTAAGGTGAGAGCCTCCCATATTTTCCCGTGTTTTTAAGAGTCGAAAGCTTTGTTGTAATCTATAAACGCCAAGTAATAGTTAATGCCATATTCGTTGCATTTCTGAATTAGCTAATTTATGATATGAATGTGGTCCATGGTTGAAAAGCCTGCTTGTTCTTTTGGCGGGTTTTCGTCCAAAGTCTTTGTCAATCGTTCCAGAATTATCTTAGAGAATACTTTACACACATTCGACATTAGCGAAATAGGTCTGTAGTTAGACATATCATCTGTTTTCCCCTTCTTATGAAGTAAAATTATGGTTGATGTGGTCCATTGATGCGGTATATATTCAGTTGATAAAATTATCAGTAATCTGTGTAGTTCCCAATATGATATCGTTTGAAATGCCATCTTCGCCTGGTGCTTTCCCTCTCTTTTATAATTTGATAACTTTGGTAAATTCTTCTTTTAATATGTTTGGGATTGGTTCCTTAGTGTCTTCATTTTCGTTTGTTTGTGGTCTTGTTCGCTCATCATTGTAAAGTTCATAGTAGAAATCAGTCGCTGTAGAAAGAAGTCTGTCGTTCTTTTGGTGTTATGTTTATTGTTCCGTGATAAGTCCATGCTTTTTTTAGCCCTCCAGATTTTGCTATGTGCCATTCTATTGTTTCTGTTCTAATTTTCTTTCTGTGTTTTCTTATTTCTAAATTAATTTCTTTACTTAGTTTTGTTATAATTTGTTTGTTATTCTGCCTGTTATTTAATAAATAACCTCTTTTTTCAATTAATTCTCTTGCTTTTGGTCCCAATTTATCCTTTGATGTTTTGACTCTCTGCACTATTTTGTTGGTTTCTTTGAGTTCTTTTTCTAATCTATCGTATTTTGCCTGGCTTGTTTTGAGTTCATTTATTTGGATTAGTTGAGTTTCTAAGGATTCTAAGGAGTTATAAGTTTTTAAACTGGCATGGTCACTAAGATCAACAATAACTTCAGTTTATCCGTGATCATCTTGCAACAGCGCCGAAATATCGGAAACTCGCTTCAAACAATAAACATGGTAAATATCTCGATTCTAATGTTAATTCTAAGGAGTTATCTGGCAATAGAAGTCTAATTGGTAGCTTTACATTATATTTACATATGTTTTATTGTGTGCTTTGGCTCAAACATGTATAAGTTTCCAAGAAGCAGTCTATGGTCAGTACTATAGTTGAACTGGTTCACAACTTCAACATTTCAAAATAGTTTTGGTTTGTTTGTAGTTATAAAATCTATTTCATTTCTTACTAGTCCATTGGGAGATTGCCATGTCCATTTCCTGTTAAGTTTTCTCTTATTAAAACTATTCATGATTTGGAAGTTATTTTCTAAAGCGTAGTTTACAAATCTTTGCCCATTATCATTTCTTTTGCCATATGTAAAGGGTCCAAGAATTTTATCTTCGTTTAGCCTTCTTTCTCCTATTTGGCTATTAAAATCTCCCATTACGATAACAGTTTTATGTAAATTTACCATTGTTTTATTTAGATTTTCATAGAAGTTGTTTTTATTTCCTTTTTGGCTATCTCAGTAGGAGCATATACTTGCACTATTGAAGTGGAATGCTTGTGACCAGGTAGTATATGTATAAGACAGTTATTCTATCTGACACTCCTTTAAATTCTAATATATTATTTTTGAGATATTTCTTAACTAAGAAACCCACGCCATTTAATCCTTGTATTTCATTTTTATAAAATATAATATATTCCTCGTGTTCTTAATTATTTTCCGCTGATCTACGTACATCACATATGCCAAGAATATCCCAATTAGTGCGATATAGTGCTTGTTCTAGTTCTGATAAATTTTCCTTTGACTTCATTGATCTTGAGTGTTGCTATGTGTAGTTTTTTTTTTTGGGTTGTTGATGATTGGGTATAATTTAATATGAGATCTTGGGAGGTGCGGTCAATAGTCCCGCGGTGACCAACCGTATTGGGGCTTTTGTTGTTTGTTATTAATGTTTTGTATATTTGATTTGAGAGTTCTGGCTTTTTGTAGTATGTTTTTATAAAGTATAGTTATAAGAATAATAGAATTCGATGAGATGCTGGGTCTCAGTCATTCATCTCTAATGATTTTTATAACAAACCTTGAAATTTATTTTTACTTTTATTTATCTCAATCTTCAACCATGCTCTGCTGATACTTGAGTGAGAGTTCTGGCTTTCTGGAGCATACTTTTATAAATTGCATTTATTGTTCTAGTAGAAACCGAGAAGTTCCCGGCCCTCCCTACCTCTGATATTTTTTTTTTGGATTTTTATAACGAACATTGAAATTTATTTTAAATTTTATTAACTTTAATTTTCAACCATGCTCTGCTGATACTTGAATGAGAGTTCTGGCTTTCTGGAGCATACTTTTATAAATTGCATTTATAGTTGTAGTAGAAACCGAGGAGCTTCCGGCCCTCAGTACCTCTGGTATATTTATTTTTTTGGATTTTTATAACGAACATTGAAATTTATTTTTAATTTTATTAACTTTAATTTTTAACCGTGCTCTGCTGATACTTCAATGAGAGTTCTGGCTTTCTGGAGCATACTTTTATAAATTGCATTTATAGTTGTAGTAGAAAACGAGGAATTCCCGGCACTCTCTACCTCTGATATATTTTTTTTGGATTTTATAACGAACATTGAAATTTATTTTGACTTTTATTAACTTTAATATTCAACCATGCTTTGCTGATACTTGAGTGAGGGTTCTGGCTTTCTGGAGCATACTTTTATAAATTGCATTTATAGTTGTAGTAGAAACCGAGGAGCTTCCGGCCCTCAGTACCTCTGGTATATTTATTTTTTTGGATTTTTATAACGAACATTGAAATTTATTTTTAATTTTATTAACTTTAATTTTTAACCGTGCTCTGCTGATACTTGAATGAGAGTTCTGGCTTTCTGGAGCATACTTTTATAAATTGCATTTATAGTTGTAGTAGAAACCGAGGAGTTCCAGGCCCTTCCTACCTCTGATATATTTTTTTTGGGGTTTTTATAACGAACATTGAAATTTATTTTTACTTTTATTAACTTTAATCTTCAACCATGCTCTGCTGATACTTGAGTGAGAGTTCTGGCTTTTGGTAGGATACGTTTATAAAGTGCATATATATTTGTAGTAGAAACCGAGGAGTTCCCGGCCCTCTCTACCTCTGATATATTTTTTTTGGATTTTTATAACGAACATTGAAATTTATTTTTACTTTTATTAACTTTAATCATCAACCATGCTCTGCTGATACTTGAGTGAGAGTTCTGGCTTTCTAGAGCATATTTTTATAAATTGCTTTTATTGTCGTAGAAGAAACCGAGGCGTTCCCGGCCCTCCCTACCTCTGCTATATTTTTTTTGGATTTTTATAACAAACCTTGAAATTTATTTTTACTTTTATTTATCTCAATCTTCAACCATGCTCTGCTGATACTTGAGTGAGAGTTCTGGCTTTCTGGAGCATACTTTTATAAATTGCATTTATTGTTCTAGTAGAAACCGAGAAGTTCCCGGCCCTCCCTACCTCTGATATTTTTTTTTTGGATTTTTATAACGAACATTGAAATTTATTTTTAATTTTATTAACTTTAATTTTCAACCATGCTCTGCTGATACTTGAATGAGAGTTCTGGCTTTCTGGAGCATACTTTTATAAATTGCATTTATAGTTGTAGTAGAAACCGAGGAGTTCCCGGCCTTCAGTACCTCTGATTTTTTTTTTTTGATTTTATAACGAAGACTGTAAAATTTCTTTATCATAGCTATCCTAAATTTTCAACCATGCTCTGCTGATGCTAGAGTGAGAGTTCTGGCTTTTAATAGCATAAGTTTATAAAGTGCATGTACATTTGTAGCAAAAACCGAGGAGTGCCTAGCCTTCGCTTATCTCAGTCTTCAACCATGCTCTGCTAATACCTGAGTGAGGGCTTTGGCTTTCTGTTTCATGTTTGCGTCTAGTCTTGATATAGGTGTATAAGGAAAGGAGGAGTTCTCGGCCTGATAACAGTTCGGTTTTATGTTTTGATTTTTTTGTATCGATCTCTGAATTTTTTCTTGGTTTTTGCTTTTGCACGATTATAACAAAACTACTGGCACTTGAGAGTACATTTTACTTTTATTTTATTAATTTTGATTACTTCGAGCTCTAAACTAATTATGTTTGACAAAAGAAGAAACGGTAATCGTCGTTTTATATAAGTAACGCCAGTTTAAAATGGTTTATTTCTGTTATGGGTTTAATATGTTTGTTATTTTTTTTTGTGTTTAATTCTGCAGAACTATTTCTATAATGTATCGGGAACTATTGAACTCATCTTTGTGCTCCTAAATCACTTTTAATATTTTGGTTTCGGAAAAAATGATCTGCTACCGGATGTTAGCAGATCATATTTTCATGTGACTTTTTTTCTGGGAAAAATAGGCCAGAACTATTTCCAAAAAGTATCAAGAACTCTAGAACTATGCTGCATGCGACCAGAACTCACATTTTTTTATGCTCTGCTGGAAAATGATCTGCCAGGTTCCCGCAGACGATTTTAGCTAACTCCAATCTTCAACCAGGCTCTGTGCAATCTTTAGTGAGAGTTCTTGCTTTCTGTAGCATGTTTTATAAACTCTAGTATTAGCAGTTATGAAAACTGATGAGATGCCAGGCCTCAATACCTCTTAATCATTTATTTTTATTTTTTGTAATGAACTCTGTAAATTTGCATGATTTTTGCTCAACTTATACTTCGACCAGGCTCAGTAGATACTTATATAAGAGTTCTGGCTTTCTGTAGCATTTTTTTGTAAAGTTGTGCTATAGTAGTACTAGAAACCGATAAAATGGCAATTATTTTTGCGTACAATGTATATTTCCTTCATTTCTGCTGACCTAAATCTTCAACTAGGCTCTACGGATACTTTAGTGAGAGTTCTCGCTTTTTGTAGCATACTTTTTTAGATTCCAAACTGAGGAGATGCTGGCTTCAGTACCTCTTTATTTCCAATCCATTTATATTTGTATTTGAAACCGAGGAGATCCTAGCCTAATCCTAACGAACCAGAACTCCCAGTTATACCTTAGCATGTCACTCCTTTATGAATATTTTGTTTATAACAATTATTTATAATTGTTGTGGATGTTTTAAACACTCAAACTCTTTCGGGACTTGTGTGAGGGACCTAGACTTATTGATCAGATGGTAAAACCAGGTATAACTGGGAGTTCTGGTCTGTATAAAGATACGACCCAGAACGTCAAGTTATATCTCAGCATCTCACTACTGTCCGGATATTACGTTTATATTTTTTTAGGAATTTAAATTAGAGTCAACCGACAGAACTATCAATAGAATAGGTTTAGGATACAGAACTCTTTTGCTTCCAACAAAAACAAGGTCAATTTTGAGAAATCCGATGAGATGCTATGAATAAATATTGCGAAGTTAGCATCTCATTTTTTTTAAATGCGATATTGATAGTTTAATCGACGGAACTATTGATAAAACGCATCAAGAACTGTATAACTATGCGGAATGCTCTTGAATTTCGTGTTTATTTGAGAAATTCGATGAGATGCTATGATATGTATTGCGAAGTTAGCATCTCATTTTTTCAAAATACTGATATGCAAAATTTGTATAGTAAAATCGATGGAACTATTGATAAAACGCATCAAGAACTATAGAACTATGCAAAATGCCCTTATATGTGGTATTTTTTTGAGAAATTCGATGAGATGCTATGATATGTATTGCGAAGTTAGCATCTCATTTTTTCAAAATGCGATTTTGATAGTAAAATCGACGGAACTATTGTTAAAACTTATCAAGAACTGTAGAACTATGTGGGATGCCATTATACATGGTGTTAATTTGTGAGATGCTAACATTTGAGATGCTAACTTCACACATGTAACTCGCTGTCATTTTGAGTTTGACAGTTTTTGATTGACAGCTGATACTTGACAAGAGTCGAAAACGAAAATTTGTATAGAGCACACGGAGAAATCGGGATATCTTGGAATTATATGCTAATCGAGATATAATTAGCCGACTGTGATTTGTAATTGCGCTCGCCTTACGCGATCGATATTGTGGGGCGCCCGCGCAGTCGGATTTGTCTATATTTCATTTTAAGGATGTAAAAAAAAAATATAAAAAAATACACCAAATACTAATAAAACTAATAATAATATTATGTAAATCATATGATCGGTCCATCATCACTGACAGGACTATTGTAGCCAATAAGCCTGATATTGTGGTGGTGGACCGAATAGAGAGGCGTGCAATGATTGTTGACGTTACCGTCCCGCATGACGGGAACCTCGTGAAAGCCGAGAAAGATAAGCAAATCAAGTATCTTGACTTGGCTCGCGAGGTTGTCGACATGTGGGATGTAGACACAGCGATCATTGTACCGATAGTCGTGTCAGCCAATGGCTTAATAGCCACGAGCCTC
Organism: Orthosia cruda; assembly: GCA_964057195.1. NCBI lineage: Eukaryota > Metazoa > Arthropoda > Insecta > Lepidoptera > Noctuidae > Orthosia > Orthosia cruda. Next base: position 5,749,395 of record OZ059835.1, on the reverse strand, counting down.
GACCAACATCTTAAGAGGCTCTCGTTAGGCGGCTGGGTCAAGGGCCTGATCCAGAAAGCAGTACTGCTGGACACGGCTCGCATTGTTAGGAGGTTCCTCTCTTTGGAGCCCTGACCGCCGGTAGCTTGGACCCTGTTCCCGATACCGGTGGGCCTCTATTTTCTATATTTTTAAATGTTTTTTCAAATTTTGTGTTTTATAAAAATATTTAAAAATTTAGTTAATAAGAAAATAAATTAAATAAAGGAATATTATGTAAAATAAAATAATAAATAAAGGGGATATATAGTTGTAATACTATTCCAATAATATATGATGTGTGTATGTAATCATTGATAAATTATTGTAATAAATCATTATTAATCATTACTATTCAGACATTGTGTAAATGGTGGAAAGTTGTGTACCAATATGCTGATGTAATTAAAAACAATTGAATAGTTTATTTTAATTTATTTATTGTTAAAAAAACAGAAAATAAGTAAGTAAGTAATTGTAGGTACTAAAATAATAGAATGTAAAACTTGATTCATATTAATAAATAAGGGGATTGTAGGTATTAGTATATTACTTCTACATAATTATAATGCATGTGAAGATAGGAGGAGATATAGATGTACGAAGAATAATAAACCAGTCTTTGCTCAACCACCGAGTTTCAATGCTGTGTCCCTGCCTCCAACATAACAATTTGGATTGCGGTACGCACCTGCTACGTTCCAGAGACTAATAGATAAATTCATTCAAAGTTTAGGAACGAAACCAAAGTGAGTACTGTCATATTGATATAACTTGATCATAAATTCAGCCAATTTCACAACATATTGAGGATCTGAAGGAAATATTTGAAAACTCAGAAAATTTAACCTAAACGCTAATAGGAAAAAGTGTAAATTCATTTGTTCTGAGATCAAGTATTTGGTACATCTAACAGAACACACCGACAGGACACAGGACATCCAGAAGGAATTAAAACCGATTCGGAAAAAAATTCGGCAATAGCAAATAAATCAAAACAAAAAATATAAAACTATTGATTACATTCCTACAAACTGCTTCATGGTATCGCAGATTTATAAACAACATCGCAGACATAGCTCGACCACTAACAAACTTAACTAAAAATAAAACAGGTACTCTCTTTCTTCTCCTAAAATTTTTTGTCCGAAAATCATTATCCATAACACGTTTGCTATTATAAACTTCAGTAACCATAATGTTCAAAATCCCAAAATTTTGTTTAACATAATTATCTTTAAACTGAAGTTATTTATAAAAAAAAATGAGCATAATATCGAGTACTATAATGACTGAATAATCGAGTGTAATTCTGAATTTCGACAGTTAATTATTTCGACACAGTCTCAATTTCGAAAAACAATCGTTCGACTACTCATTGCTTCGACAGAACATATATTCGACTTGCATTAGTTCGACAGATTATACTTCGACAACACACATCTTCGAAAAACACTACTTCGACAGAACCCTTCATCGATATGCACTTGTTCGGCGGATCTCTATTTCGACGGAACATACCTTCGACATAATACTGCTCTGAAATGTGAATAATTGTATTTCGTTTTATATGAAGCTATAAAAAAGTTGTCGGCAGCTAGTGACCAATCTAAAAGAAAGAAAACAAAACCGATGAGGCAGGGCCGTCTTTAACCTATTGGAAGCCCTGGGCACATTAGGATAGTGAGGCCCCTATACACTTATTGCCGGAAAACATATTTCTTTCAACAAAAATCGAGTATGACTGACTACGATACCTTCTTGCCTATTAGTTTTTGCATGCGCGAAGCTACTCTACCCCCGCCCGAAAAAAATCAGGCTTTCCGATTTCAGCATGTACAATTTATGTAATGGTAACACTGCTTTAAGGCTGCGTTATTCGAGTCTGTAGGAGTCAAAAAGGCTACCAACGCCTGCGAGACATTACGTAAGAAAAAAAAGAACCGGTCAAGTGAGAGTCGATGTCCGATCCAGAAGATGATCCTTGATTTTCCTCTTGATGACATTCAGAGAAGGGCTGTCGCGTAAGGAATGTGGTAGAGAGTTCCAAAGACGCACTGCAGTAACAGAGAAGGAGCCATCGTAGCGGCTGGAAGTGTGACGTGGGGTACGAAGGAGAAGAGAAGTGGAAGTGCGACAGAGTTTACCCCTCGGGACAAAGTACCCAAAGCGTTCATGAAAGTATTGAGGAGAATAAGGATTGTGTAGGATAGTAAAGAGAAGAAATAGGATATGGGTATCTCGACGACGCCGAATCGTCTTCAACGTCGTATTGTCACATTTCAGAGCAGTATTATGTCGGAGGTATGTTCCGTCGAAATAGAGATACGCCGAACAAGTGCATATCGATGAAGGGTCCTGTCGAAGTAGTGTTTTTCGAAGATGTGTGTTGTCGAAGTATAATCTGTCGAACAAATGCTAGTCGAATATATATTCTGTCGAAGCAATGAGTAGTCGAACTACTGTTTTTTGAAATTGAAACTGTGTCGAAATAATTAACTGTCGAAATTCAGAATGACACTCAATTGAATCTCTTAATATTACATGACTTAAAGTCATACGTCCTAAGTATTGTGTTAAATAATGTGTATTATTATTATTCTGAATGTTCATTTATAATACTTTTTTAGTCCTAAAAATTTGCAAAAAGTTAGGGTTTAGTGACAGAAACGAATCGCTGTAAATCCAACTCCACGCAGTCTTGTCTGCTTTATCCCCAGAGTGTAATTTAAAATCGCGTATGCGCGGAGGGGCGAGGCGGCCCGCGAGTTGAGGAGCAGGTGGTGAGCGTTAAAGCCATCTGCGGCAACTCGCGTGGGACCGTCGGAACTCCGCAGCGCCGGAGCCGTGACAGAAACTATGCCTGCTGCATGCTTGCTTGCATGCTGCGTGCTTGCTTGCATGCTGCATGCTAACTAATTAATAATGCTAATTTGAATTTAGGACTTATAACTTTGATTGAAAACGATTTTATGTCTTTTGTATATTATTGATTGTAATATTTATGACAAACAGATAAATTAACTTTAAAACTTTCGCGTTTCATAATTGAGAAACATATACCACGGGTATTTAACGCGATGATTTCGATTATTTATTTACCTATTTCAACCAAAACAAAAAAACAAAATAAAAAAAAAACATCGCGTTAAATACCCGTGGTATATTGTTTCTCAAACGGATAAATTCTAGACAGAAAATTCCAGTGGGAAGGATAAAGAAAGGATGTGATTAAGTATATGAAGACTTGTGTAGAGTGTCAGAAATATAAAGCTACTATATATTGATCTGTTTGGTCCCTTAACAAAAGCAACAACACAAGATGATGTGAAGACACATCTTCTTAGCTGAAACCTGTGCACACACTCTTCTACATGAAATATTTCTGCGCTATGGTTTACCAAGGAGAATTGTAAGTTATAATGGAGTACAATTCGATTTGATTTTTTTTTTGGATTCATATCAGCAATAATGCAAAAAACATACTAGTACATCACCCAGATCCTAATATTATGGAAAGGAAAAAAAGAGACATGAAAACTCAAATCGCCACTATGGTGAAAAATCAACACCAGACATGGCCAAATACACTGCCTGCTATCAGAATTGCATTGAACTCGGATGTATGTCAAACAACGGGCTTTTCACCGTCCTACTTGACTTTTGAACGTGAATTAAGAACTCCCTATAAAAATGATATCACAAATCACACCTACTTTGAAGCAGTTAGCTGAAGATTTATTTATTGCAAAAGAAAACATAGAAACCATGCAAGACAGTAGTAGGCAACGTGCAAATCAAAAAAGAAGATCAGATCCATGATATGAAATAGGAGACTTAGTATTGGTTGATACACATCCAGTAAGCAGTAATAAAAAACAGTTCACAGCAAAATTGGCCCCTCGCAGAGATGGTCCTTATGTTGTCATTAAGAAACATGGAACATCCACATATAAAGTAGCAAACCCAAAGTCACCAGAACAATCCATGTTAAAATATCATACTATAAATATATAAATTTGAACAAAGAGATGACAATGTGCCTAACCATTAAATCTCATAAGAAAAAGAGGGAGACCGAGGAAGATGGATACTGATCATGGTGCTCTGTCGGGACGACTATAGAGTACCAGAGGAAGATAATGTAATAAACATACAGCGCCATCTAGTGTAAATTATCCAAAGCACTACGATGAGCGGCTTCATAAACTAGAAGACATCAAGTACAAACGAATTTGGAATACAAGTGATGCCATCTACAATCTACGTGTGGAACGATCTGCGCAAGAGCCACCCCGCGAGTTATCTGCTCAACAACTACCGACGACTATGTATAGATACTGCGCACACTTGTATACAATCCGCCTTTATAAGCAGAGCTGTCTTTACACAAATCATCATTCACTAGCTAGAGGTTCTGAGCTCGGCAGCCACGCAGCCAGCTCTGATCCTTAGTACGACTAGTTCCTGCTTTTATAGCCTAGCACTAGCCAGCCAGTTAGGGGACGTCTGAAGGGCGATAGCCACGCAGTCCCTCGCATCCCTCCACTTAGAGTTGTCACATGATAAATTAATTATTGTAACGTGTAACGTAATGTTGGCAATAAATTATCATCAAGTTCAAAGAGGCTTTAATTTCACAAAAAGAAACCCTACAGTACTTATTTTATTTTTAAATTGTTTGTTTTAGTATAGACCCTTTTACGTGCACCTATTTTTACATCATTCTCACATATGTATTTTCATCAAGAATGATGTAACCAAATAATTGTAATTAAAACTGATGGAAAAGAGTGTCCGTGGAGTTTCTTTAACATTCTTCTCCTTAGATACCTAGGGGTGACCACAAGCTCGTAAGTGACAGATGTATATACACGTCATATACACCTGTCCCTTAATCGATCTCAAAATAACCTTACTCTAAGAGCTTTTGGTCACCCCCCTGCTGACGCTTGCGAATGTGCAACTATACTTTATAAAAGATAGCTTGATCTCTGCGACAGCTGTGTAGTGTGTGTACCTTCGATGCCACAAGAGTGTATTTCAGAGCAAGTTGCTGATGGATAATCCTGGCTACAAGGTTGTGCCTATGCAAGTACACTTCGTTAGCTAGCCGAGAACAACCAGAGATAATGTGGCGGATCGATTCACCCAGTCGGTGATATGCCCGACAGATGTCAACCGTCCTTCACAATAAATCTCCAGTAGTTATTCGTTATGATAACTTCGTCCATAATTGCAAAGACAAAACCTTCGGTTTCTCCAAAGAGGTCACTGAAACGCAGCCAGGCTACGGACGCTGCTTGGTCTACATCTGACCCATGTAGGGCCCGGCAAAAGCGTCCGTGAAGCTCCTTATTATTATTATGCGGGGCAGTCCTTTTGGTAGACTTGCCTTCTGTAATGTCAAACTCCTATATCAAGTAGGCAATTCTACTAACAGATACGCTATTCAAATCGAACTTTTTTAGCCCACACCACTTTCCAAAATACATCTCTTAATTTAATTGTAATGTCCACAGATATCTCTAGAGCACAAGGCTACTTCCCGCTCGCGAATTTATCTTCACTGTCTTACTACACGGCTGACAAGCTAAAGGACCATCACCACATAATCCAGTCTGTCGTCATATTATTATTTCATGTAAGTACAAATTGTGTTGCATTGTAGCTGTGGAAAGCCAAGGTTTATCATCATCATTAGCGTACAATGGTCCACTGCTGAACATAGGCTCCAATCGCACGCCGTTTATTTCTTTTTGGCAACTTTCAGCCAGTTGCTACTAGCCAGCCATCCTGTTAAGATCGTCTATCTTATCTATATCTTCACCTAGCCTGAGGGTGTCCCACCTTGTGTTTACCAATTCGCGGTCTTCGCTCGTCACACGTCTACTCCAACGATCATCCGTGGTAAGGCTAATATGGCCGGTCCATTGGCACTTCAGGTTATTTATTCTGTGAGCTATGTCGACTTGTTTCTCTACCGGATCACCTCGTTTCGGATTTCTCAGGGAGACACCAAGCATACATCTTTCCATAGCTCGTTTGCGAAGGGTGGAGGTTAGCTTGTATTATATTTTGTAAATGACAAATTGTGTTGACAGGGTATGTCAGGGAAGTCATGTCCAGAAAAGCTGAAATACACCATTCGTGTGAAAGGCGACTTCCCTATGAAAACGGACGAATCTATGGATGACGTATGGTTATTTCACAATTTCTTTGGTAAGATATAATCAACACTATTTTATATTATACTGCCTACTCCCATGAGCAAAAGGCGTAATAATCAGATAAACTAAATATAGCGTCTAAGTATGGGCGTTTAGTATGGTTAGAAGAACTACCTATTCAGTGGCGCAATATTCAGATAATACCTATTCCTGAAGCGAATAATACAGTTACTGATTCTAAATTAAGACCTATATCTTTGATTTCATGTTTATGCAGAATATTTAATTTAATGTTAGTAAGACGTCTAGAATGGTACACTGAGAGAGTAAAAATATTATCACCACTCAACATTGGATTTAGAAAATCTTTGTCCTGTTTGGATTCATTGAGTACCCTAGTTACTTACATAAAAAATGGTTTTTCTAAAAATTTACCTACGGTAGCATGTTTCCTCGATATTCAAAATGCATATAATAATGTATCTGTTGATGCAGCTGTTAAAGTTTTGGATGAACTTCAAATTGGATCAAAATTTTGTACTTATATATGGTCCTTTTTGAATGAGAGACATCTAAAAATTAAAACAGAATTCAGTGATTTAATAACAGATCTATGGAGTAATAAAGGTTTAGCTCAAAGAGACCCTTTATCCCCACTACTATTTAACCTAATTACATATAAAGTGTGTCGACAACATCTTAACACAGTAGTAGTGTCGCAATATGCAGATGATTTCGTTATATATGTTAAAGATAGAGACATTATGAAATGTGAAATGTATGTACAAAATCCGTTAAATCATATTGTTATGTCCTAAGCCGAACTTGGTCTCGAATTGTTTGCCAATAAGTCTACATATTGTGTATTTAGTAGGGGCAAACGCAGAATACTACCTTCTCTTAAAATCAATCAACAGTCGATAACATTTTCACCATGTACTAAATATTTAGGCATGTGGTTAGACCAAATTTTACGTTGGAGTAAACACGTAAATGAAACAATCGCGAAAAGTTAAAAATTATGAATATATTAAAGCTATTAAGGGCCTACATACCCTTTAGTGCCGTAAAACGGTAACTTTCTAAAGCATACTCCTTAGTAACTGTGATATATTTGACCGGTGGGAGACGTATTAAAACACGGGCACTTGGTTAGATCGTATATTGCGAACTGTCGGCTGCTGCCGGCGCCAGTCCTACCTACTTACACATATTTATCGATATACCTACATTACATTCCTCCACCACTAATTAACAACATAGTCGACTAACTTAATTACAACACTTCATTTTAACAACTTACCTAAATCCTAAAACAAATCCTTAACTAAATCCTTAATTAAACCTTAATTAATTCCTTAATTAAATCTTAATTAAATCCTTAACTAAATCTTAAAATTAACATCTTTATTTAACCTACATTTCCTAATGGGGCGAGACTGGGGCGGTACAGGCATGGACGGTGGTGTCGAGAACTCTTCTGTCACTTTATCTCGGTCGGTCAGACCGTTTTTCTGAGGCGGTGACGACGCAGGCTCCCACGCAGGTGACGACGATGCGAACGAGGCCTCCGGCTGCTCCGACCGGCCCTCGAGGGACGATTTTGGTGCTACCCTAGGAGCTGCACTTTCCGGCGAACGTGACAACTCTGTGGGGACTACCAGAGAACTCCTCGTCCTACGCCTAAGCTGATCGATGTGTCTATGCACCTGTTTACCGTTACTGTCAAGTACCTTATAGTTGCTTGGCCCTGTCGAGTTAGCTATAGTACCGGGCAACCATTTCTCCCCCTTTAGATATTGTCGATACCAAATGTCGTCTCCTACTTTCACCCTCCTTTCCGTCCCTCCCGCACTTTCAACCTGCCTTTCCTGTGCTTTTTTTACTCTAACTTCCACATCGGGTTTTAACACGTCTAACTTGGTTCGCAACCGTCTCCCAATAAGTGCGACTGATGGGCTTATTCCAGTAGTGCAGTGTTCCGTATTTCTATAATATAACAGGAATGTGTTTAAAGCATGTTCTACACTTTTATTATCTAAATAAGCTTTTTTAATAACTTTTTTTAAAGTCTTAACAGCATTTTCCGCGGCCCCATTGGATGATGGATGATAGGGAGCTGTGAATATATGCTGGATACCGTCACTTTGCACGAATTGTAAAAATTCACTACTAGTGAACGGCGGCCCATTATCAGTGACTATCTGCCTAGGGACTCCCCACCTACTCCACAGCTCGCGCAACCTGACCATCGTATGACTCGCAGCCGTACTGGGAACTTGAAATACCTCCAGCCACTTGGATGTTGCGTCTACTACTACTAAATAAGTTTTCCCGCACATGGGCCCCATAAAGTCCAAATGCAGTCGGGACCACGGCCTGGCGGGCCAGGGCCAAGGGCGAGGGGCAGAGCGCGGGGGTTCGTCCGCGTACGAGGCGCACACGGTGCACGCACGGCACTTGCGCTCCACCGCCTCGTCGATGCCCGCCCACCATACGTAGCTCCGTGCCAACGCCTTTGACTTTACGATGCCCATGTGCGGCTCGTGGATAATTTTTAAAATCTTATCCCGGCATTTTTCCGGTATCACCACCCGGTGGCCCCACATGACACAGCCTAACTCCTCGTACAGTTCCGCTTTCCTATTAAAATACGGTTGTAAATTCACAATTTCACACCTATCCGGCCAACCGTCTCGCAGGTAGTTTAAAATTCTACTTAATAACGGATCCCTCTCCGTTTGTTTTTTAACTTCGGTATAATCCAGCAACAACCCGTCTTGTGCGAAGTGCAGGTATGTTTGCTCTGGAATAGATTCCTCTTTTGCATTTTTAACGCTATTATTTTCTGGCAGACGCGATAAGCCGTCAGCGCAATTTTCGTTTGTGCGAATATATTCTATGTCGTAATTGTATGCTGATAATATCACTGCCCATCGTTGCATCCTACTGGCAGTCATCGTAGGTATCCCCGTTTGCGGGCCTAACATTGATACTAAGGGTTTGTGATCAGTTCGTAAAATGAACTTTCTTCCGTAAATATACTGATGGAATTTTTGTATACTGAATATAATCGCAAGTGCTTCGCGATGTATCTGCGAGTAGTTTTTCTCCGCGATGGTGAGCGAACGTGACGCATATGCTATCGGGCGCTCGCCCTTCGGCCCGGGCTGCGCCAGCACGCCCCCCACGCCCCGCGCGCTCGCGTCACACGTCACGATTAGAGGTTTATTGGGATCGTAGTGCGCTGATACTTCGGTACCCATTAAAGCTAGTTTTATCTGCGTAAACGCACGCTCGCACTGTTCATCCCAGTTCCAGTCTACGCCTTTTCGTAATAACCTGTTTAAAGGCACTAACATGGAACTAAAATTTTTGATAAATTTAAAAAAAAAAATTACCATACCTATAAAGGAACGTAATTCACTAATATTATTTGGTGCTTCTAGTTTACTTATAGCTTTAATCTTTGATTTGTCCGCTTTGACCCCTTCTTTAGAAACCACATAACCTAAATAAGTTACTTCATCCACCAAGAAAACACATTTTTCTTGCTTTAACTATAACCCACTCTCAGATAGTCGCTGTAAGACTTGTTCGAGTGCATATAAATGCTCGCTTTTATTTTTCCCGCTAATTATGACATCATCGAGAAACACCTGCACATTCAGTATATTTCCTAACAAATTCGTCATTATACGTTGGAAAATACCTACACTAGACGATAAACCATAAACTAACCTATTGTACTGAAATAGACCTCGATGTGTATTAACGACTGTGTATTTTTTTGAGTCATCTAATTCTACTTGATTGTATGCACGGGAAAGGTCAATTTTACTAAAAAACTGTGCCCCGTTCAGCCCTACTAGCACATCTTCAATCTTAGGAAGTGGGTATCGATCGATCAGCAAGGCGGGATTCAGAGTCGCTTTATAGTCCGCACAAATTCGCAACGTACCGTCTGCCTTAGTCACCGGCACCAAAGGTGAGGCCCAGTCCGAGCAGTCGACGGGCTCGATGACGCCGTCACGCAGCATGGCGTCGAGCTCTGCGTCGATGCGCTCGCGCAGCGCATATGGTACGGGCCGCGCGCGCTGGAACACCGGCGTCGCCCCCGGGCGCACTCGCAGCGTTGCCTTGCCGCCCTTGTACCGACCCAGTCCACCGCTGAATAGCACCTTATGTCTGTCGAGAATATTTACAATTCCTTCATTAATTTGCATACAATTCATGTTACTCATACCTTTACATGAAAACGTAGGTATTCTTATTTGTAGTTCCGCTAACCATTGCCTACCTATCAAAGATGTAGTACCGTTTTTTATTACAAACAACTCTAGCTGTTTTTCCTGACCCCGGTATCGAACCCGTGGGCGAATTATACCTAATGGTTTTATTGTAGTACCATCATAAAATCTTAAAATTGTATCGTCCTTCTTAAGACACTGCTGAGAAAAATAACGTAGGTAGGTGCAATAATTTATACATGAAATCGCAGTTCCTGTATCTATTTCCATATTTAATACGGTACCATCTACAAAAATAGGTAAACTTACTGGCTTATAATTATTGAGTCCAATAAGGTTCAGACTCTCTTCTATGTCCTCCACGTCGGAATCGCTTACGGCCTCCGCGGAATACATACTTCCATACCGCCGACCGCGATGATATGCAGTTTTTCCTCGCGACGGTTGTTCAACATTCACCGGACACACCCGTCGTAAGTGCCCTGTAAGTTGGCATCTGCTGCACACGAACTCCCTGTAGCGACAGCTTGCCACACTATGGTTAGCGGCTCCGCAAGCTGTGCAGTTGTTGCTGTGTCCCGAATGCCCTGATGCGAAAGTCGCGCGCCCCATGCTGCTCGCGGCTGGGACGCCGCCGCCGCCACTGCCCAGACCGCGGCGCCCGCGCGTCCTCATGCTGACACCGCTCCTGCTGCGACTCGCACCGCTGCTGTGCCCCTTATTCGATGTGACCGAATGCACCGCTTCCGCCTGAGGACTAGATGTGGACGTTCCATCCACTACCGCCGCGTCTCTTTCTGCCACCTCAAAAGCGTTCGCTAATTTCACGGCTTGTAAAAATGTTACCGAGTCATCCTCCGCAAACAGTCGTTGCCTGATGACGTCACTCTTGAGTCCGCATATAAATTGGTCACGCAAGCTCTCGCTTAAATTTCCTGCAAATTTACAGTGTCGAGCTAATCTTTTTAACTCTGCGACGTAGGTAGCCACGTTTTCGTCCGCTCCTTGTCTTTTTTGACGAAAACGATATCTTTCCGCTAACGAAGATGGCGTCGGCTGAAGGTGTTGACTCATTAAACTAATGGCTTCACTATATTTCAGCTCCGACGGTTTCTTTGGACTCGTTAGGTTGACGAGTAACTCGTACGCTTCGTCTCCGATTGTAGATATCAAGGTAGGCAACTTCAATTCCTCCGCCACTGTATTTACCAGAAAATACATTTCCAATCTATCCACATATGACGACCATTGTCCCGTTTTCACGTCAAATTCGCTTAGCTTCCCAATCGACATTTTGAAAATTGTTAAAATATGCACGCGATATTCACATAGATTATTCTCGTCGCCACTGTGATATATTTGACCGGTGGGAGACGTATTAAAACACGGGCACTTGGTTAGATCGTATATTGCGAACTGTCGGCTGCTGCCGGCGCCAGACCTACCTACTTACACATATTTATCGATATACCTACATTACAGTAACGGCTAGGTTAAAAGGGTTGAAAACAATATATACTTATTATTGATTCATGTATATAATTTTGAACACAAGGTTTTTTCGTGTAACTAATAGTTTTGCTTTAAAAAAATATTTAACAACACGATATTTTTTCGCAATTTTCGGAAACTCCTCCATAACGACTTGGATGTTTAAAAATATTTTTACACAGATAAATCGCTGGCTGCAATTTCTATATATCTAACATAGCATATGTAAATCAAATAATATTTTGCAAACAAAACTGTTCGAAAGGAGGTTCAATATTGATATTCTGGCATCGAGCGGGCGCACGGCCAGTACAGCGTTAACATTGGGGCGTATATAGCGCCTTAACGGGGAGCTCTTGGGGTATACACACTAAACATTTACGTAAACTGTACATCTCCTTAATTAGAAGTCGACTGGATTATGGTTCGTTTCTCTATGACTGTAGTGCTAAAACACATTTATCAAAACTAGACAAGCTGCAAAATCTTATCCCTACGAATAATAGGGGGTTACATTAAAAGCTCCCCTATTCACGTTATGGAATCAGATTTATGTATCTCACCGTTATATTTAAGAAGGGAATATTTAGCATACAAATACTGTCTAAAAAGTCGATCGTGGTCAAATAATGACACAATTGATCTTATATCCGAGTTGAGCGATTATTGTCGTACCTCTTATTGGCAAAACAAAAAAATACTATCACTTGTGAAGGTATACAATGGCGTTAGACACTTAGAAATTACAGCATCAGATTATCTTAAAATGTTTAGTTTAGAAATCTGGACCTCCTATATTAAAAAAAATATCATTAAAATTGAACCCAAAAGTTTAAGCGCTGCTAAACGTTATTATAACCCAAATGTGTTACTGAGTCATATTGTAGCAGAACTGAACATAACATATTTCGGATGGCATAAAATTTACACTGACGCATCTAAGAGTGCTCAGAGACAAGGAGCAGGGTTATTTGACCAGAGTTTTGGGAATAGATTTGGACATAAGATTATATGTGATATATCAATTATGTCGCTGGAGCTCATAGCAATTTACAAAGCAGTTAATTATGTCTTGAATCAAAATTTAAATAAAGTAGTAATTTTTTCAGATAGCAAAAGCGCACTCCAACATATCGCTCGATGCGCCTCTGGCTATAGCAGAGGTACTAGATAGCGTACATCGATAGCGTATGATATTTTAAGACTTATAATTATACTTAAAAACAATAATATATAATGTAGATTGCAATGGGTTCTAGCACATATTGGACTAAGCGGTAACGAGGAGGCTGACCAAATATCCAAATCAGCGGTAGAGGACGGATGTATAATTAATTATATACCTGATTATTGGGAATATACTACCAAATTTAAATCAGCATGCTTTAATTCCTGGAAACAACATTTTCTCAAAATGTCTCTGGACAAAGGCATTTGGTACAAAAGCATTCAAGGCCAGCCATCTCGTGATCCCTGGTTCGAAGATACTAAATTAGGTAGAAATTACGTTAAATTGATATTAAGACTCCGTTCAGGGCACTATCCATCGGCAAAATTCGCATTTCTTATGAAAAAGGCTGATTCTCCTAATTACACAGTTTGCAATCAAATCGAGGACGTGCAACATTTGCTGATGGAGTGTGCTCGGAACGGAGTAGAACGCGAGTTATTCGTAAAGGATTTCAAAATAAAAAATTGGATGTAGGGATAATCCAATCAATCTTATCTGTACCAGCTTCTGAGATAATAATTATTTCGGAATTAATTATTAAAGTTGTGCCATTTAATTTTGGTCCTCCACGAATAATTCAGATTCATTAACTATTAAGTAATGTTATATAAACTAATAATATTTAACTAAGTAATGTAAAAGAAAATAATGTAAGAATTTTATGTAAAGGGCACGATGGGGCTGACATGGCTTTGATAAAAGCCCCTAAATAAAATAAGATTTAAAAAAAAACTACCTTATTCAAGAAAGTACGAGTACATAAAGATCAATCTTGAATAAAAAAATGTAATTATATAGAAATAATATTAATTTCCATTTATTTTTTCCCTGGACTAAAATATGTAAACTAGATCCCATGACACAAAGATCCTAGTTTAGGATTTTAATTTACCCTCCTTTCTGTATTTTTGGAACATTAGCTTAATTTCTTATCAACAACTTGCCAGCAATATGAGAAAAAGCAAAAACACTTGAGTATAACTACTGCTGGGTCTCGTGCGGCAAGATTTTTTTGAGGTAAAAGGAGTGTATCCCCGTAATACGAATCGACTGCGAAAGAGACTTCTGCAAGCTACAACTAAACAAATAATGACTGAGCTCTAGGGCTGGCCAGATCTATTCTCCTGGTACGATGGATTTCTGCATGCTTTGTTGTTATAGATATGTCGTCTTTTACTCAAAAGACTAAAATCTCGTTTGGGTATTTCAGAGGGGATGGCGATGCAAATAAAACTGCTTAAAAGGGTTCACTCACCCAGTGTATTCTCATATCAAATACACAGTTACACAGAACACAGTTTATGGAAAATAGTTTATAGAACACAGTTTATAGAACAGTTTATAAAATACAGTTTATAAAGCACTTAACCTAATACTTAATAACGACGCCTCGATCAAGAAAAGACTGCCTTTTGATGGCATGAGCCACTATTTATAACCTCGGAATGGGCGGGAAACGAGAAGTGCAAGCTTATCGTTTACCAACCTGACAAAAGCAGTTCATCTTTGTTGCAAGCGTAAAAATATCAAAACAATTATTGCCAACATACAAAAATTACTTAGTGTGCTCAATTAAATATAAAGATCGCTAACAGATATAACATGTTGATTGATTTAATAACTCTTTATATCCTTTTTCACTATAAACTTAATATTCACCATAGTATTTTTAATAACACACTAAACATACACAAAATTTACGTCTTTATACATTACCAATTATACACGATAAATATATACACACACACTCAATACACTCAAATAACACACACATGTAAGAAAATCAGTGAAATAATCAGTATTAACTGTTTTTGTTTGTATATCTATATATACCCCCACACACACACACACACTCACCCTCTCATCCTCACACACACACACAAAATTGTTAGTAATTTAAGTTTAGTTTACCTTAATTTCTTATTTCTCTTTGATTTGTAATGGTCCTAAACTCTTGCATCTTGCTAATTTAGGTTACCTAGTGTATTGTTTCTGAGGGGAAACGGCGCTGTTAGCTGAGATACAGGCTCACGCCTAGTTCAGCTGCGGATGCTCATTCTCTTATTTATAATTAAACTGTAACCTAATATTTGTAACAATGTACTGTACCTATCTACTGTTTTTGAGTAAATAAATATTATTATTATTCCATTTATTCATTTTATATACATATTTTTACATTTTTAAATATTATTCTATAAAAAAAAAAAACATTTAAAAATACAAGAAAGTAGCCCACCGGTATCGGGAACAGGGTCCAAGCTACCGGTGGTCAGGGCTCCTGAGAGAGGAACCTCCTAACGATACGCGCCGTGTCCAGGAGTACCGCTTTCTGGATCAAGCCCTTGATCCAGCTGCCCAACGAGAGCCTCCTAAGGTGTTGGTCGAGGCTCTTGGCTATTATTATTATTATTATGTGCTAAAATAATGTACTACGACTACGATTGTCTAAAATAAGCATACATAATATCATAAATTATCTCTACATTACGTGTGCCAACAAATAGCATTTATAAATTTTCAGACTACCTACATAAATATAATAATGGAAGTATTGGTACTATCAGAAAACTTGTTAAGTAAACACCTCCCTTGCCCATCACTTGATGGTCTTGTAAGCCCTTACGATGTCTCCTTGAGAAATATAAATGTTAAAATTCGATAAGAATCTATTAAATGGGAAGAAGAATAAGAATCTATTCAATGAAACAAGCTCCGTATATTTTTTCATAATTATTAATAGTTTTAAGCGTTAATATATAAAGAATTCTGCTTAAATTTATAAACTATGAGCCCTAACATATGCTCAAGTGTTATCTTAGTGAAACAATGTGAAATAGTGAACTTTCAAACATAATAATATTCTGAGAAATAAATTTAATAAAGTGCATAAATACATCGAATAAATAATCTCTGTTTTATAAAGTGTTGACGCAGCTGTTATAAACTGACAAAATTAACTATAATGTGACAAAATAACAAAAAAATAATCAACAACAACATTAGTTTAATACTTTTTTTTCTGATATAAACTTATGTGTAAGCGAGATAAGTGCATAGTGAAATATTTCTAATGGAAGTGGTAGTACTCAACCGTAACAAATCATATTTTGTTTATGGAAAAAAAAGTGCAAAAATAACTGTTGCATGAGTCATCATAACGTCTTCTTAACTTTAAAATTCAAATCTGCGACGGATGTGCAACTGTATTTCACACATACACTCAACGGTCCGTCCAGTTGGCTTAGAGGTAAAGGAAGCGTCCTCGATACTACGTTCACGAGGTGTCGCGAGTTTGAACCTCGGCATCTGATATTCTTTTTACAAGATTTATTTCATACCAAGGCAAACTTGAGTTGATAAATATGAATTTCTTGGATAATATTACATTCCGCCGTACCAGGACCAAGTCTGATTCAATCCTAAATGAAAGTGAGGTAGTTACTAGTCAAACATTAAATGAGACTGTGACTAGTGTGCCGGAAATGTCTGACTACGATGACGATGAAAATAAAAAACTACGAGAACAAATTACGTCACTTAAACTAGAACTACAGAGCGCTCACTTAGAAATTGAAGCGCTGTCCTTAGAAAATAGTAATCTCAAGAAATTAAATAAAAATTTGAATACAAATAATGACCTATTTAAGAAAGTAACTAGCAGTCCAGTCAAACTTAGGTGTACCAAAAAGAACAATAAAACCAAACAAACACAAACTGAAATACCTAAACCGGAGGAAAATAATAGTACTACTCCAATAATAAATGAAACCCGAGCTAATTTGGAAAAAAAAGTGTGGAACGTAATAAAATATGCATCTTAAGTACAGACAACAAGAATAAATTGCTTCATATAGCAGAAGACACTTTTGAGACATGTCAACTTTGCCACTATATCACACCTCGTGGAAGTATGCAACTTTTGTTAAAAGGCATCAGAGAAAAGCTGGCAAATTTCAAATTACTGGATTTCTGCATTATATTACTAGGTGAAGAAGATTTTAAAGTAACTAATAAATATTTTGATAAAATCTTGCAAATTAGACAAGTTTTGCGAGAAATCACAAACACAAATGTAATTATCTGCACTCCGACATACAAATTCTACACTAATAATTACTTATACAATTCAAGAGTTGAAACCTTCAGTAACTTATTATATTTAGATACAAATACTCACGAATATGCCTATTTTTTGGATAGTAACAAGAACTTGAAATACGACGACACTATGTTTGACAGACGCACTGGTGCAATAAATGGCTCCGGAATGCAGTTTATTTTTAAGGATATTTATGACATGATTATTTATGTACAATCCACCAACAATGTGAAGTTGACAGAAATGAGGACATGTCTGCGAATCAAAACAACATCAGCGAACAAAAACCAACTTCGCAGAAGCTTTTTCGGAAATAAATATATCAGTATATTGCACCAAAATATTGCAGGTTTGAGGAGCAAGTCTGATGCACTAACGATCTGTTTACATGAATTGTCGGACAATAACACTGATATTGATATAATTTGTCTGACTGAACATTTCATGATGTCGGGCCATGAAAATATCTGTGTCATACCCAATTTCTGCCTAGCTGCTCACTTCAGCAGAATTAATTCCAGCAGAGGAGGATCGTGTATCTACGTAAAAAAGGGCATCAATGGAAAGAGATTCCGAAATCAGTGTTATTCACTGAATGCTCAACTTTTGAATGCTCTGCAATAGAACTTCTAGTTTACAAAATAATTATTATTTGTTTATATAGGGTTCCCTTAACTAGTAAATTAAACAGTTTCTTTCAAGATTAAATAAAATGCTAAAATATGTCAATAAAACCTATAATAGGCATAATGTCGTATTGGCTGGTGATTTTAATATTGATATTTTAAAACAAAATAATACCGCATCTGAATTTGAATGCTTATTACTCAACTATAATCTAAAACTTAAGATAAAGCCTACCAGAAAAATTAGCAACACATGTATAGGCAACTTTGCTCACAACTATCACAATAAATGCAAAGCAGAAGTGATTAATTTTGGATTATCTGATCACACAGCTCAGATATTGAGATGTCTTGTTAAAAAAGTATGCCTACTAAAGAACTGGAAAATTAAGCGTAGAGACTATAGTGAGGAAAATCTTAAGACGTTTAAAACTTGTAGAGAGAAATTGTCTTTTTCAGAAATGTACACGGCTTGTGATCCGAATGTAGCCTATAATGTTTTCATTGATTTTTTAAAGTTAACTTACGATCTCTGCTTTTCATTTAAATATATCACCATTAATGCACATCGTAAAGCTCATTGGGTAACAAGAGGTCTCAAGGCCTGCAGTATAAATAAACGTAAACTTTTATGGCAATACAGGAAAAAACCAAGCGAGGTAAACAAAACTAAATTGACCCAATATTTAAAAAGATATAAGAAAATAATAAGATTAATTTAGCGCGCACAAAATTATAATTCAATTAATATGTCCGACAGTAAAAGTAAAACTGCATGGAACATTATAAACCAAGCAAAACAGAATGTACTGTGGGATCGAGGGGTGAAATTAAATGGTTTGTCGCTTCAAAACTGGTTTATTTTAGTGAAATCAGATACAACTAAATAAAAAACTTAAAAAACACGTCTGTCTCGTTCGTCGTTCCTTGCACAGCTCGCCATCTTTTTTATTCTCTCTCCATCCTTTCACTCTTATACCTTTCACTGACACCTATGGATACGTTCGTTACACTCAAAACTCATCCCATACTCGGCCTGTCGGCCATCCTGCACTGTGTCTGTCCTCAGACACTACGTATCAAACACTGGTATACTACTTACAATTACACATGAAACTGCGATCTTAAAAAACAATATCAAAACAAACATATACTTTAGACCATTAACAATTGTACAAAATAAATTATAAACCTTTTTATTTAGTTATAGGAACGTATTTACCGAACTCTTATTACATAACAACATAACCGTTAACTTCTTATTATTTCATTACATAGAAAAAGACATAAAAGAAAAATAAACTTAATGACTCTGGTTACAAACACTAATTACAGTTTAGGCTTGGCATATTATTATATTCTTGCACAACAAAGACAAATAAAACACTTTAGCAACAGCATATGACCAATAACAAATTACTTGGAATGCTTACCCTTAACAACTTTGTGTTACAACGAATCTAGAACATAACAAAATAGAGAAAACACACATAAAATATACACTATAATACTTATCACTTTCATGCAGTCAACAAACATACATCATGAACCTAACATACTTACGTGATCTCTCAATCTTTGTCATCTGGCCATTTGTTCATAAGATCAGCACATGTTGAAGCTTTGCCTGGTCTTTCTGTCATCACATCAACTTCCCTCATGTCATACCTGTGGTTCTTCTTTTTTACTTTTCCATATAAGTAGTGTCTGTACTTCATCACACCTTCAATGATAGCTAGACCTTCAAGCTCATAGCTTGTGTACTTAGCCTGCGCGTCTGAAGTCCTTCGGCTCATATAATTAATTGGGTGTAAATGCCCATCATCACATCTTTGCATTAAAATAGCTGAATAAGCAATACTCGATGCGTCATTATGGAGCTCTGTCTCTGCTATTTGGTCATAGACCTTTAATACTGGTTTAGTAGCCAACTTCATCTTCAACTCGTTAAGAACTGCTCTATGTTCATCATTGAATTCAAACTTGCATTCTTTTCTCAGCATATCCGTTAGTGGGTGTGCTATCTGGGCATACTTAGATATAAACTTCCTAAAGTAGGAGCAAAGTCCTAAAAAACTATGTAGTTGCTTCAAGTTCTGAGGCTCAGGGAATTTTGCAACAGCATCTGTTTTCCCTGGCGACGGCAAGTCTTTACCACCTTCAATAACATGGCCTAGGTATTCTACCTTTCTGGTTAGCAGCTGACATTTCCTCCAGTTGATATGTAACCCATATTCTGATGAAGTATTCAGAACTTCCTTCAGGCGCTCATAAGCCTGATACTCGTCTTACGCTGGAATTAAAATATGATCTATAAAAACAATGACGATACCTCTGGCAATCAATTCTCTGAATATGATTGTGATAAATCTCGTAAAAACCTTGGGGCAAGTCGCTAAACCAAATGGAGCACGTAAAAATTCATATTGTCCGGTTGTCGTTACAAAAGAGGTATACTTAATTGAGTCTTCGTGTATTCGTAAATGAAAGTAACCATTTTTTAAATCTAATGCACTAAATATTTTAGCTGCTCTATTATAGGGAGTGGGTATTCATCTTTAACCATTTTACTGTTAATCTTTCTGTAATCAATGCATATTCTTAAACTACCATCCTTTTTTCTCACTAATACTAATGGACTGGAATATTCTGAGTAACTCACCCTGATAATTCCATCGTCAAGCCATTCTTGGATCGGTGATCCACATCCTCCTGCTCCTTGAATGAGATTCGTCGTGGCCGCTGAGATACAGGTAAGTCATCTTTGAGAACAATTTTCAATTCTATTGGAGCCTCTTTATTTTTCTGTGGCACATAACTTTTCACTAAACTTATCACCTTTTCTGTTACAGCAGGATCACTGACGTGAGCTAAACAATCTGCAACATCTTTCAACCACTCATAGTTTGGGTTCATCCAATCATCTTTCGGCAAAAACCAAACATTATAATCTTTCATAAACATCATAACACTTCGTAGAAAATCTTTACCAATTATCATTTGGAATGGCACAGAGTCGTTAGGCATTACATGAAACTTTATGTCTCGGTATAAACAATTATCAACGATTGATAATTGTTTATACCGAGACATAAAGTTCTAGTAAGTATCTAATGTAATAAAACCACATGACTTCACTTGTGAATAACCTAAACCGGTTAACGTAATGTTGTTTTCGTTACATAGTATTACAAAATCTAACCTGTTAAGTTCGTTGTAAAAATCCTTTGACATAAGATTCACATCACAGCCCGAATCAATTAACGCACTACCCGTTTTACCGCGTACTAACACTGTTTTTAATGGTTTCGTACGACTTACAATTCGTACAACCGGTATATTTTCATCAGATTTCTCGGTTTGTTTATTTACATTGTAAGTGTCAAACTCAGCAACATGGCAGCTGTCACTATAGCCAATCGTTGCCCTGCTCTGTGGTCTCATATTGCTAACTTCGTGACACGAATCATTTGTGCTTGTGTTCACACAGGTCGTCGCTGCTACGTAAACTTCACCCTGAACATCGTCTTGAAGTTCGTCGTTCGCGCTGCCGGTGGCGCCCTCTCGCATCAAATTGAAAAATGCTTTTTTCGACATCTGATTAGTTGGCTTTTGTCGTTCTTGAGCAGAAGCGTCAACCTTCGGTAACCGTTCGGGTTCTCCGATCCTGGCCGAAGTCTGCCGAATACCCGCCGTTGATGTTCTTTGCTTCAAATCTGAACCAGCCATCTTTTTCAATGGGCAATCTGGAGAAATATGACCAAAATCATTGCAATGGAAACATTTTTTTCCTTGCGACCGATGCGGACAAATTGCCGACGTATGACTATTTTCTCCACAGTTGAAACATCGCATCATTGCAGCCACGTTCCTTCTATTATTACTGCTGTTCTGTGTGTCATTGAACGGCTTATTTCGTCGAATTTCCTTAGAAGAATTTATCTTGAACATAGCGTACAACTTAAGTTTTTCTTTCAGGTCAGCGTAAGTTGTGACACCATACAACATAATCTTATTTATTTCATCATCTATGATGCCGTCCACGATGTATTTGATAGCTACGTAGTCCGGAATTTTTCCGCGTTTGCCTAATTCTTTCATGATTAGCATGTAGTCAATACACGATTCGTCCTTCTTCTTACGTCTTGCGCTCATTAATTCATGGATCCTCTTTACATCTATGGTATCCGCGAATTTTTTACCGATAGCCACTTTCAACTCATCCCATGATTTATACACTTTTTCACTGCGTAGCCATAGCGCTGCTGTTCCAGTAAGCGAACGTCGCGCTACCAACAACAGTTGAGTGGGACTCCATTGAAAAATTTCCCCATTTTCTTCGATATCGCGTATCCATATGGATGCTGTATGAGTATCGTCTTGTGCACTGAATTTCCGGATTAGTTGTTCCGTAAGGTGCAACATGTCGCCGTGTGCCGTCGGTGCCGGTATCGAAGCTGCCGCATCTTGAAAGTCCTGGTCAGATTTCTCCTTAGGCATGGTGATTCCTTGTTATCGTCGTTAACTAGGAATATCGTCGTAAAAGTCTTCGTTTTCCGTAGGATCTTTCTTGTAAGAAAAAACAATCGGCGTGCGTCGTAGTCGTGCGTCGTCTTTCGTTTTGCGTTTTTTCACTAAAATCCACTTATATCACCTTGATCCCGGACGAGTCCCCAAGTTTGTGGGATCGATGGGTGAAATTAAATGGTTAGTCGCTTGAAACCTGGTTTATTTTAGTGAAATCAGATACAACTAAATAAAAAACTTAAATAACACGTCTGTCTCGTTCGTCGTTCCTTGCACAGCTCGCCATCTTTTTTATTCTCTCTCCATCCCTTTCACTCACACCTATGGATACGTTCGTTACACTCAAAACTCATCCCACAGTACCGAAGGATACTATAACCAGCATTAAAACGAATGGTAGATCTATAACTGACCCCCGTGAAATTTGCAATGCTTTTAACAACTACTTCGTGGATAAAACAGTACCTAAGGATGATTCTAACAAAATGCAGTATAACTCTTATATGTCTACTAAGGAAAAGTTTATATTTCTGCAACCTTGCTTGCCACATGATATTATACAGATTATTAGAAGTCTGAAACGCACAAATAGTGTAGGTTATGATGGAATATCAACCAAGGTCATTAAATATGTAGCTACAAATATATTTACTCATCTTAGCTATATCTTTAATTAATGCATCGTCGCAGGAGTCTACCCTGATAGATTAAAAACTTCGATCATAAAACCGATCTTCAAGAGAGATGATAGGGAATATCTAGAAAACTATCGACCCATTGCCCTAGTTTCAGTTATATCTAAAATATTTGAGCAACATATTCATAAAGAACTTAATAACTATTTAGAAAAAAACAATATTTTAGTAAAAGAACAAAAAGGCTTTAGACCTAATAAAACCATAAACATGGCCATATATGATTTTTTAGACATTGTTATGGATAATATTGACAAAAGAACACCCGTGTGCTCTATCTTTATGGATATGACGCAGGCTTTTGATTACGTTGACCATGATATACTAATTGGTAAACTCAATGCCTATAGAATAAGGGGTAATGTGCTCTCACTAATTGAATCATACCTCAAAGGCCGAAATCAATATACTGAAGTGACTAAAGTGAATGTTCTTACTAAACAAGAAGAAACCTTTATGTCACATAAACGCAAACTAAACTACGGTGTACCGCAAGGAAGCGTTCTAGGTCCACCGCTATTTATATTATACATAAATGACCTACCAAATGTCACTGATAACACCATAGCTCTCTTTGCGGATGATAGCACTAATACTGTCAAATGTAAAGACAAAAATACTTACGAAGATGATTTAAATAGCACCTTGAGCTCAGTTATGAATTGGTTGAATGTAAATAATTTAAAAGCCAACCTTGAAAAAACCAAATTAATGAACTTTAGACAGCGTACACTAACACTAAACGATCTAAACGTAAATTTTAATAATCAACCTATTGAAGAAACAGACACTACAAAATTTCTCGGCTTGCATATTGATAATAAAATGACTTGGAAACCACATATTGAACAATTGTGCAAGCGAGTGAGTCGATCAGCTTTTGCCCTACATGAACTAGCATATAAAGTAAACTCTAGAACACTCATAATTGCATATCATGGGCTTGTTGCATCTGTCCTCAGATATGGCATAATTTTTTGGGGGAACTCAACCAACAAAGTTGGCATTGGCAAGTTTGGCAATTAAAAATCCTCGAAGTGTGGAGCACTTCCGCGGGATATACAATCTCATGACTGACGATCGTGGGTGATGCATTCAATATGCAGTCAGCAGTGTACGGACCCGCCTATCCAGGGCGTCAAGTTCCGTTTGAGTCCATTTGAGTATGCCAAACGAGTAAATCAGTACCGGCATGACCCAACCGTTGAAGGCGCGCACCTTGTTTCCGCCCGAAACAAGGCTATTGAATACCTTCTTCAGGCGGCCAAAGAAGCGTTCCTTCAACGATTGCTTCATGTCAGTAGTACTGATACCTAACGCTTCCGACATACCCAAATATTTATAGGTTTCGTTTGGAGAGAGGGATCTCAGGTTTATGGAATCCGCAAGTTGAATTCCTACGGATTCCACAAACTCCCCTCGCTTTACATGCATGACCGCACATTTGTCCACACCAAACTCCATCCTGATGGCGCTAATAAAAGTTTCAGTTACCTTTAGTAGCTCCATCAGCTGAAGGTTGCTGGGGGCAAAGAGCTTCAAGTCATCCATGTTAAGGAGGTGAGATATAACCTGACCACCTCTCTTCATCCTATAGCCTAGCCCTGAATTCTCCAGCATCATGCTTAGAGGATTCAAGGCTAGACAAAACCAAAGTGGACTCAAACTATCGCCCTGGAATATAACACGCTCGATCCTTACAGGTTCGCTATTCCTCTGGATATCTCGACATCCTGGATAGCGAAGGACTGTGCTCCATTGCCTCATACACGACATCAGGAAGGTGCGTAGAGTTGTATCTATTTTATACAATTTTAGCACCCTCATGAGCCATGTATGAGGCATCGAGTCATAGGCCTTCTTATAATCTATCCAACATGTCGACAGATCCTTTCGGGAACGCCGAACCTGTTGGCTAATGGCCATATCAATAAGAAGTAGCTCCTTAGTACCGCGGGACCCGTTCCTACATCCATTCTGAGAGACCGACATGATGGAGTTATCGTCGATTTGTTTATTAATTTTAACTCTCAAAATGGATGTAAGAACCTTATAGACCGTTGGTAAACATGTAATTGGTCTATAATTTTTTTAGACTTGTGGAGCAGGTGGGTTATTCCTGTTATAAGGAACTTGGGTAGCGAACCAGACTATAAGGCTGCCTGGTACTGAGATGCCAAACGAGCGTGCGACCTTTGTAGCCACTTGATTCAAAAGTTGTGCATTCCGTCCGGTCCTGGAGATTTCCAGCTCGGCAACGGACGGACTGCACGGGCTACATCTTGGGGGCTGATCGTGATAGCTCCCATTTCTTGTATTGGATAACACGCTCGTTCGACCTCCCGAGTCCATTCACCTTCGGTGTAACTGACAGGCACCGACCAGATGCTGCGCCAGAATGAACACATAGCGTCATCATCCGGCAGGTGCGTATCAGTCACACTTTGGTCGGGTCGCTCCCAAGCCCGATAAACCCACCTTTCATTACTTTGGAATGTGCGATTCTGGGTGTATCGCTCCACTCTGCGCCTGTACCTACGAATACGGTTTGCCCATGCATACACTTTTTGCTTCAGGAAGTCGATGCGCTCTGTGACATGGGATATATAGTCTCGGGGGCTGACATCAGTCCCCGAAAACGCCCGTCTCACAAAACGCATCACTCTTGGGCGGCTATTAACCTCCCTGAAACAAATTAGGTTGCCGATGAGTGCTCTGGCCCCACCAATACGACGTTCGATCCTGCACTGCCAAGCCGGTACGGCTGGTTTCGGTCGTGTAGCTCTGTCATCTGCAAATTTGACATGAGCTACACGACATGCCGCTACAGCCGCGCAGTACATGATCGAATGTGTATCAGTGAGGTCTTCGCAGTCATCAAAATAGTTTGACAACTGCGAATCCAGAACAGCCACCAGCGCCCTATTCTTGTTATGCATAGGCTAACGAGGTAATCGTGGCCTAAGTTCGGGTGGCATGTTGCTATACTCCCGAATAGCACACTCCAAAGCACTCCTCATTGCACTGCGTACTTACGTTTGTAACCCTGTCACTACTCTCCTCGTCAGCGTGGTTGGATTGTGGTAGCACCACAGCCTGCGACGATGGGGCAGTGACACGGTTACCCATTTCCGTTCGAAGGCGATCAAGTACAGTATCATCCAACATACGGTTACGCTGGATGACCCGCACCTGATCCGAAAGTCGTTGGGCCGAAACGTTGACGGCTGGCTCCACCTGAAACAAAGAGAGCATCCGGACACGGTACGCGGTCAGGTTGTTTCCTCCCTCTGTAGCCACAAAGTATGCGCGCATGACATTTTCATTGATGGATGGTGTCCATCTCATGCGCAGCACACTTCCGGCGGGTGCTGGGACCCTATCAGAGACCGGTAGGCCTCGAGGTCCTAAGCGGTCCGGCGTCCTCCCGGTCGACACGCAGGTGGTGGTGTCGTCGGCGGCGAGAAGTACTCGTCGCTCGAGCTCGACGCAACTGCCACGGCCGGTGTCACAGCACTCACGGTGGGGCTGGCTTCCGGCGGCGGCGAGGCGGAGCTGGGTGACGAGGCCGGAGGTGGTGGGCGTGCTTGCTTAGCTGCTGCGGCTCTTGTCAACATGACATTTACGATTTTCTCATTCCTTGTTATAAAAATTGCATTTCTTGGATCATATTTCAGTTAATTTTTTTTTCTTCGTTTCATTTTGTCTTGTGGTTATTCAGAATATTCAGTTAGTTAATATTTTGGAAGAAATTGTGTAGAGATTTTTTTTTGTCAACCGTCTGTCAAGTCGAGCCACAGATTATTATTATTATTCCATTTATTTATTATTTTTACATACTTTTACATTTTTAAATATTATTCTATAAAAATAAAAAAAACATTTAAAAATACAAAAATAGTAGCCCACCGGTATCGGGAACAGGGTCCAAGCTACCGGTGGTCAGGGCTCCTGAGAGAGGAACCTTCTAACGATACGCGCCGTGTCCAGGAGTGCCGCTTTCTGGATCAAGCCCTTGATCCAGCTGCCCAACGAGAGCCTCCTAAGGTGTTGGTCGAGGCTCTTGGCTATTATGCCATTGGCCGTAACGACTATCGGCACAATGATCGCTGTATTCACGTCCCACATGTCGACAACCTCGCGAGTCAGATCAAGATATTTGCTTTTCTTATCTCTCTCGGCCTTCACGAGGTTCTCGTCATGTGGGACCGCTATATCAACAATCATTTCGCGACCATCAAGTCGGTCTATCACCACTATGTCAGGCTTATTGGCAACAATAGTCCTGTCAGTGATGATAGACCGATCCCAATACAACGTGACATTGCCATTTTCTATAACTGGGTCGGGCACATACTTATAGTAAGGCACTTCCGACTCCACAAGATTGTATTTAAGAGCAAGTTGCTGATACATTATCCTGGCTTCAAGGTTGTGTCTATGCAAATAGTCTCCGTTAGCCAGACTAGAACACCCGGAGATAATGTGACGGATTGATTCACCCGGCCGGTGACATGCCCGACTGATGTTAACCGTGCCGTCCTTCACAATGTATTTCCGGTAGTTGTTCGTCATCATAACTTCGTCCATAATCGCAAAGACAAAACCTTCGGTTGCCCCGAAAAGTTCACCAAATCGCAGCCAGGCCACGGACGCTAAAAGATCTACATTGGGCCCATGTAGGACCCGGCAGAAGCGTCCGTGAAGCTCCTTGCTCTGCCATACCTCCCTGCGGTCATTAGTATCTAATACTATAGGTTTGCACCAGTTCTCGTTAGCCAAGGAAAGTGGGGTGAGGCCCTTGTCCACCGCTACCACATCTCGATGCATACCCACGTCAACGGCCTGGAAGTATTCCCTAAGACTGCATACCTCGCGGTTGTGTAGGGTCTTAGCATTTAAAAAGCCACGACCCCCGCACTTCCGAGGGATATACAGTCTCATAACCGATGAACGTGGGTGATGCATACTATTTGCGGTAAGCAGCGTGCGGACCCTCCTATCCAGGGCGTCAAGTTCAGTCTGAGTCCATTTGAGTATGCCGAAAGAATACATCAATACCGGCATGACCCAGCCGTTGAAGGCGCGCACCTTGTTCCCGCTCGATAAAAGACTATTTAGTACTCTATTCAGGCGGCCAAAGAAGCGCTCCTTCAACGACTGTTTCACGTCAGTAGCATTGATGCCTAGTGCTTCCGACATACCCAAATACTTCTAAGTTTCGGTTGAGGAAATGGATCGAAGGTGTATGGAATCCGAGAGTTGTATTCCCACGGATTCCATAATCTCCCCTCGCTTTACATGCATGACTGCACATTTGTCCACACCAAATTCACACCACAGAAAATTGCAAAACGGCCTCCATACAGGGATTATAGATTAGTAATTCAAAAATGCAAATAATTTTATTTTGAAAATATACATTTTTTTCATGATATCTAGACTCCCAAAGATCTGTTCATAAAATTTCGCGCGCTTGTTTTAGTCCTTAATCATCATCCATTTCGCTACGAAACGACGAACGAGAACTAGCTTTTTACTGCTCATCACAGCATCAATCTCTTTCGCACGTGTTGTCGGATGAGAAGCATGCATTTTAACCCCGCCCACAAAATAGTTAGTGCCGTTGTGACGTGTATGTACATATGTGTGCGTGCCTTTTTTTATTTTTTTATTTGGAGTGGGTTTGCTCTTGACTCCAG
This sequence comes from Orthosia cruda, assembly GCA_964057195.1. Taxonomy (NCBI): domain Eukaryota; kingdom Metazoa; phylum Arthropoda; class Insecta; order Lepidoptera; family Noctuidae; genus Orthosia; species Orthosia cruda. The sequence continues at coordinate 5,720,583 of OZ059835.1, read as the reverse complement.
TCTAAGTCATAGGTGACAGAGACAGAGTCGACGATGGAGTGAGCTTACCCAGAAGGAGCCTGTTTACTCTAACTTTGAAGAGATTCGGGTTGAATGCGTTCGGAAACACAGACGCAGGTAGTGAGTTCCATTCATTCGCTGTGCGCATTATGAAGGATGTTTGGAAGCGCTTGGTGCGCCTGCACGGTAAAGTGGTGTCCTTTATTCAGTAATAAACTAGCATCCAATAGCAACGGTGGTTTCATTTTCTAGCCGACAGATCACTGGCGACGAGTTACCCGCGTTATAAAAAAGTTAATAAAAGTTTGTGAAAAATGTCGAATTTTATCGTAAATCTTACAAATTTTGATCACGAAGCCCAAGAGTGGAATATATTTTAAGGTTGGCTACTTCAGTATATAAAACTAAAGTGTTAAACCCGAAAATAAGAGTGCGTTGTTACTGACCCACTTTTCGGACGGCAGCTACCGCCCTTCACGGAACTTGCTTCATCCTGACATACTCCAGGAAGTCAAGTTCGAGGATCTAGTAGAAAAATTAGACAAGCATTTCACGCCGAAACGATGCACGTTTGCTGATCGAGAGAAGTTTTACGAGGCGAGGAGGTCTGATGGCGAGAGCGTTGAAGAATGGGCGGCTCGTGTAAGGTGTTTAGCCGTTCATTGCGAGTTTGGTGAGGCATTGAATATGCTATTGCGTGACCGTTTCATACTCGGGTTCGCACCGTGTCGGGAACGTCACCGGCTATTTGAAGAGAACGCCACCAAACTGACTTTTGCGAAGGCGTTGGAGGTAGCTCAACAGTCTGCGTATGCGAGGTTGGCTCGAACCACGACTGCAGCAGTAGCTGACACAGCTGCGCCAACTGCCAAGGCCACGCAGATCATTGAGGAACCTGTGTACCGGATAAGCGGGCAGCGCGCGCGGCGCGAACCGGCCTACTCGAACTCGCCTATAATTATAAATGCATTAATTGATCATGTAAATGTAGATATGGAATTGGATTCAGGGTCGGGACCTAGTGTTATTTCAGAAACGCTTTACAAGAAATATTTTCTCGACCGCATCTTGGTGAAAAGTAATTAAAAAGAACTACAAAGCAAAAAATAACTTTCTTTTCCGAAGTCGGTGTCTTTTGTACCCATTTTTTTCAGTTATTCGACATCGACTTCGGAAAAAAAAGTTATTTTTTGCTTTGTAGTTTTTTTGTTCTGGAAGTCGGTTTGATTTTTTGTTAAAAAGTTAATTAACATGATAATCATTTATAGCCAAAGTACATCTCATGACGATGCCAATAAGCCCAAGTACGACTAGGATACATTGTTTTATTTCAGAGTTCCAGTGCCTACCTTCCGGCTTCATCATCATAATAGTGCCATTTTCATCAGTACCATTCATGTATAAATTCATGATATTCAGTTAACTATTCGAGATATTTTATACCCGTCACATACTTGGCATTTAGGAGTTCCAGTGACCATCTATGGTCTTCTGCATCAGTTCCACTTCACCAAATTATACTTTCTGAATGCAAATGATTGCATTGTTGACGAAAATACCATAATCACTATATGTATGCCTATAATATTTGAGGAGTTCCAACGTTTTCTCTAGGATACCATCATCAGATCCTGACCTGATGACTATGGGACCAACTAGGAAGTATACCCTTCAAAACAAAAGAAGATTTTTTGAAATCTGTCTAGGCGTCTTTGAGTAATCGGGGAACATAAATAAAAAAATAAAAAAAAGATTCCGACGAATTGTGAACCTCCTCCTTTTTTTGAAGTCGGTTAAAAATGTATCTTTATAATGGCCATAAGATCTCGCCCCTAGGATATTTTCAGGGCAGAATAACGTACTTAAATAATTGCCATGATATGAAGATATTTGTTTTACCGAACGGAGGTCCTGCGTTACTGGGACGAGATTTAATGTCAAGGTTTAAGTTATATTTTGCTACGGATATCAATAACATCCAAACCATATCTACGAGTATAACTAAGTACGACATGAAAGAAGTGCAGCAACTTTTATCTAAGTACTCCGACTTGTTTTTTTTTGCGAACTAGGTAGATTCCAACAAGTTCGAGGTCAAACTTGTTTTAAAAGATGGTACTGAACCAAATTTTTTTGGCTTATGATCAGAAGGTCTAAGTAGCTAAATGTCCAACAGCGCGAAACGTCTAATGAGCAGTAAGTCTAATTAGCAAAACGACCATGTAGCAAAACGTCCAACTATCAGATGGTCTGTATATCAGAACATTTTGCTACATGGTAATTTTGCTAATTAGACTTACTGCTCATTAGACGTTTCGCGCTGTCAGACGTTTTGCTACTTAGACCTTCTAATCTGGTCAGGAGGGATTTTTTTTAAGCCACGTTCTGTGCCTTTCGCTTTAAAGAAAAAGGTGGAGGAGACTGGTAGGTTTAGGGATATTAAAACCGATTAAATTTCCTAAATACGGAACCCCTATTGTCCCAGTACTAAAAGAAAACGGAAAGGTCAAGATAGCCGGTGATTATTCCATTACATTAAATAAAGATTTAGAAAAAGATAAATACCCAATGCCTAGGATAGAAGAAATTTTTGCCAAGTTAGATGGAGGGGAGTGTTACAGCTAATTGGACCTTAGCAATGCATACAATCAATTTGTTCTGGATAAACTGTCGTAAGAGTATACCGCGATTAGTACTAGCAAGGGTTTTTTCAAATATACGCGGTATGTACGGCTCAGAGGTAGCCGGTTACTTACAGTTGAGTTGTTTGATGTGAGTTGACGAAAACCACAGATTACACCACAGTAAAGTTTATTCGTAAAAGTTACACGAAAGTTAGGTTGGATGCTAATCCGCGATTATAGCGCTACGGCAGCTATTGGTCAACTAACTAAATATAATAATAAAGTAAATAAAAACGAGTAGTTAAAAGTAGGTCGCGGCGTAAGCAATTTGCCTGTACGTGAACCGTACATGCTCCCGAGGGAAAAGTGGGATGAGCATCCATTACAAAGCAAATAATAATATAATTAAAGTGAAAAGTAGTTATTTAAAGTTAAATAGTAAACAATAGTTAATGTGTCCTGGTAAAAGATGTAAAAATATAGGTATAGGTTATAACACTCAATTTAGTCAAAGTGAAATGCTTTCATCGGCTGTCTTGCTTCGCTGTAAACGGGCTCCGCTGCTGTCGAATGCATTTCTTGTAGCTCGATGTCCCTTCCAAAGTTATCCCTTCCTCTAGGTGTCACTCCTCTTTCGGCAGAGAGTGTTTTGACGTCTTCCTTTGTTTTCGTTTTCAAACATCGTTTAATAATAATATAGAGGGCAAGCGCAGCGATTCCTCCCAACATCAAAGAAGTAACCGAGTAGAGATAAATGTCGTGACTTGACATGTGAGACGCCTTCGGTAATATTTCTCTGCTTTTCTGGAATTCCAACTGCTGGTCTACTTTTCTTATTTCTACTGCAGTTGGCGTTTCTTGTTCAGTTATATTTAATTTTGCATTCTGCCAGCCGAGGTCAAAGATGTGGTTAATAGTCGAATTAATAGTTGGTATTTCTATCTCTGGTTCCATGTTAAAAGTACTTCCCAGCTGATTGTGTGTAAATATTGTGGCGTCCTTTTTCTGTAGTAAGCACTTTGATTTCAAGGAAATCACTCCAGTCCCGTCAATGACCGCTGGCGTAACTTGATCGTTACATATGACGCGCATCAGCTGTTTCCCGCACAATGTAAATAGCCACATATTCGATTTGTGAAGCTTTGTCCAGGTTTCTTTGCATGTTACATCATTGAGGACGCATGATAAAGACTCTTGTTGGTTGAAGACTTGGGCCTCACATGGGGCGTCTTTATCGTGCATGTTGTAGACTGGATTACGTGAGACACAAGTGAATTCGTCTTCTCCGTATGAAGTACATTGGCGCATGTCTTGGTCTTCCATTGTTATGTAAGAGTTTTTTACAAAGTTGATTGCGATGAAGCTTGAACTTGGTTGTACGAGTTTTAAATGTCCTTGTCTAAGGAACGGTATTGGTATGACTCGATATATCTTGTAGTCTTCATCGCTCAGCAAGGGGATGTGTATTTCAAATAGCATGTAGTTGTTTGTTATTCGAGCCTTCACATGGATCAGGTCATAGATATTTTTCAAATCCCTTTGAGTGCCCTTTACAGGTAACGATAATCCCTGTGGCAACCTTCCGGATATTATGTTTAGCTGTTCGATCAGTTGATTAGCAGGAAATAGATGGGTATCTAAATGCCCTCTGTAAATGTTGGCGAGAGTGTTTATCAGCATTTCCAATATTCGGTTTAGATCACTTATAATCAGAGTTGACGTCACGGCAGCGGAATTTATGTCATTCATTGTGAATAGCATTTGCGCCTTGTTCACTATTTTTGTGATTTCGCTGCAAGTTTGGTTCATGTAGATGCGCAATGTTTTGAATTGTTCATCCATAAAGGCAGTGTTCTTTTTTATAACGTTGTTTTCAGCCTCTACAATTAATGTTTGGTTTTTCATAAGTTGTAGTAGGTAGTCATCATTTGATTGTAGATTCTGTATGTCTCTTTCGTACTTTTCGGCAAAGTCTGCGTCGAGCACTCCGAAAAGAGTTCTTGCTAATTTCCCAACTCCATCAAAGTAACCTCGTTTTGGTCTTGAGTGTTGAGTGAGCAGCATAGAGTTGTAGTCGGCTAGGTGACTCAGTTCATGACGTAGGTGGCCGACAATTGTTTCGCAAGGCGAGTACTCATGTGATATTCTTTGGCATAGTTTATCTATTTGGTTCACATAATCATTGATCTGACCAGTTGCTTGCCAGTATGAGGTTAAGTTGTAGTAACCCAATAGGGTCCATTCGTCATGTATTAGTTTCATTTGCCCAGCTTCATCGAAGTAAATCGGATGATTGCTTGATATAGGTGTAACCTTCAAGTTCAAGTTATTCGTTGGCGCTGATTGTGCAAGCCCCGTCATTGCTAGCATGGCTAGGAGAACTAGTGATAGCCAATTGTTCTTATTTTTTGCTGTGCCTCCCCGGGTTTAAGTGGTAATGGTGCTAGCTTCGTCATTGGTCGCTTAAGTGACCCTTTCCTTGTTTTTAAGGTAACAACCCGTACTCGACCATCAGCGCCTGGATGTAGTTCCTGGACTCTTTCTATAGCCCAGCGGCCAGGAGGTAAGTGCTCATCTTTGACTAATACTAGGGTTCCTAGTTTCAGGTTTTCTTTTGGTTGCTGCCATTTGCTTCGGGTTTGCAGTTGATGTAGATATTCGTTCGACCAGCGCTTCCAGATGTGTACGTTCATTTGTTCAACAAGCCTCCATCTGTTTCTTAGATCGTGCTCAGCAAAATCTTGTTCTTCTTGTGGTAGTGACAGTAGGGGGCCACCAATGAGGAAGTGGCCGGGAGTTAGATATTCCAGGTCTTCGACATCCTCTGTTAATGGGCACAGCGGACGAGAGTTAAGACAGGCTTCAATTTGATTTAGTAAAGTAGTAAATTGTTCGAAAGTAAGCTTCTGTTCCCCCAGTACTCGATGTAGGTGATATTTCATGGCTTTGACAGCAGCCTCCCACAGGCCTCCAGCTGTTGGCCAAAGTGGTGCATTGAAATGCCACTCAATTTGTAAGTGGCTCATCTCATCGAAGAATTCTGAATTCTTAAACGTATTGTGTTTTTCAAATTCCTGTTGAAGTAGTTTTGCTGCGCCCACAAAATTCGTTCCGTTGTCGGAGAATACGTGTCTGGGTGTACCCCTGCGGGCACACATCCTTTTGAATGCGGCGAGGAACGTTTGCGTAGTCAGGTCCGACACCAATTCCAAATGCACAGCTTTGGTCACCATGCATATGAAGATTGCTATGTAAGCCTTGCAAGTTTTAACGCCTCTTCCTTTGTTGATTTTCACATCAACATGCCCAGTATAGTCTACGCCTGTGTTTGTGAATGGTCTTGATGGAGTTACACGCTCCTTTGGCAAGTCTACCATCAGTTGTACGTTTCGGTTTGGTTTGAAACGATGACATCGGACGCATTGTCGTAGCTCCTTCTTGACTGTTCTGCTACCTCCAATGACCCATAATGTTTGACGTAAATGGGCCAAAGTGAGTCGGGCGCCTCCGTGGAGAGTGTTGCGATGAGCCTCTTGAATAATAAGCTCCGTTAATCTTCCTGTAGCCGGAAGAATAATAGGATGTTTAGCTTCGGGAGATAAAGTTGAGTAGCCTAGTCGGCCCTTCACGCGCAGTATTCCACGGTCGTCAAGGATTGGGGTTAACTTCAGCAAGCTGCTTTTTGTTGATATTGGTCGATTTTTCTTTAAACATTCAATTTCGTCGCCATAGTTTTCATTTTGAACATTTTTGATGAGCAATTCTGTTGCTCCCATAATGTCTTGTGGTGACAAACACATAACCTCCTTTTTGTTACCGCAGTCGGTTAACTTATTGGTTGAGTTTAGTGTGCGTTTTTGCTTACGAATATTGCTTATTCGTACAATCCATCCAAGCACTCGTATTACGCGTTTATAATTACTGTTTTTATTAAGTAATGTATCAATTATTTCACAATGCTTGTATGTGACTGCGCAGCAGTTTATTTCCTGCAACTCAGTGTTTGTTGTGTAGGTCAGGTGATTGTCCTGATGAATTTTTGGCATGTTTGTTTTTAACCAATCTGGTCCATTCCACCAAAGTTTAAAATCTAGGAGTTGAAAAGGTGTAAGCCCTCGAGTTGCACAGTCAGCAGGATTTTCTTCTGACTTCACATAGTTCCAGCAGTTTGCTGAGATAATGCTGTTTATTTGTTTTACTCTGTTAGCTACATATTTCTCCCATCGGTTTATATCGCCCTGCAGCCAGGCTAAAACGACCTTGGAGTCGCTCCAGCACCTTAAATGTAGATTTTTAGTGCTGAGGGTGTTCCGAACCTTTTCTAGCAGTTTGGCTAGTAAAACGGCCCCGCAAAGTTCCATTCTAGGTACAGTTATCCTGTTGCTGATTGGTGCAACCTTTGTTTTTGCAGTAATTAGTGTAGTCTTGTATTCGCCGGCTTCAGTTTTCACTCGGCTATAAATGACGCACGCGTAAGCTTTTTCGCTTGCGTCGCAAAACCCGTGTATCTCTAGATTGTTTTCTTGACATTGTAACCATCGTGGTATGGAAAGTTTGTTTAGCAACGGGATATCTTTTCTAATTGTTTCCCATTCTGTAGCGAGATCGTCGGTTAAGCGTTCATCCCAGTTGGTTTTGCTTATCCAGATTTTTTGGAACAGAAGTTTGGTTTTTATTGTAAGTGGCGATAGTAATCCAAGTGGGTCGTATAGCTTGCTTATTTCGCTCAGTAGCACGCGTTTTGTCAGTATTTTCTTGATTGGTAGATCCCATTGGTATGTGAAGCTATCGTTGTCTTGATTCCACCTCATGCCCAACATTTTTAAATTAGTTGTTTGTTCTGGGCTAAAGTCGATGTTCGTATTGCGGCTCTTTTGATCATCTCGCAAGTCTTCCAAGATACTCGGTTCGTTCGTTTTCCATTTTCTCAAGTTAAATCCTCCTTTTTTCAGCAACTCAATTAGCTGTGTGACCAGTGTCTTCGATGCGTCGACAGTATCCTGTCCGTAAACCAAATCGTCCATGTAGAAGTAGTTTTTCAGGACGTTTCCAGCTTCCGGATAGGTATCTTTTTCATCTTCTGCGAGTTTATGTAGAGTGCGCATTGCCAGATAAGGTGCACTTTTTGTTCCGTAAGTTACTGTGCCCAACTGCCAATCTTGTAGAGGTTCCTTAGGGGAAGATCTCCAGATTATAGTTTGCAGATGTTGTTGATTTTCGTTTAGCCAGATGAACCGATAAAGTTTTTCTACATCCGCCGTAAAGACGTATCTGTACGTTCTCCAATTAATTAGTAGTGTCAGTATGTCCTTTTGTAAGTTCGGACCGCAGTACATGTGATCATTGAGACTGCTGCTGTCTCCTTTTGTCTTGTACGAGGCGTTGAACACTACTCTTAGTTTTGTTGTAGTGGACTCAGCTCTCATCACGCCGTGGTGAGGTAGGTAAACTCGGCCCCTACTTTCTTCTGTGATTGGTTTCATGTGTCCCATAGCGATGTATTCGTTCATAAAACGCGTGTACTCGTAACTGAGTTCTTTGTTTTTTAGCATTTTCCTTTCCAGTTGAAGGAACTGTGCTAATGCTTGTGACCTTGCATTGTTTAAGTTTGATTCGTAGTTAGGCTTCATAGGCATTTGTACCACATATTGTCCGTTTGCCAATCTTGTGGTAGTTGCGTTGTAATAATCTTCACAGTGTTGTTCCTCACTAGTTGATGATGACTTGTCTGGAATTTCCTCGGTTTCCCAAAATCTTGCCATGTTTTCGAAATCGTTTAGTGTCACCAAGCAGTTGAATGTCTTTACATTCCCGCATAGAATCCAGCCTACTTTCGTTTGTTGAGCTACGGGGTATCTCTCACTCCTGATGACGCCGTTTAGGATAAGTTCTGAGTAGATGTCCGCGCCCAAGAGTAGATCGATCGGGCCCGACAGATTGAACTGTGGATCCGCTAGTTTTAAGTTTTCTAAATAGTCCCAGTTGCTGATTGGGAACGATGCGGTAGGTAAGTTGCTTATGAGTTTTTTCATAATTAATGCTTCAAAGTTTAGTCTGTAGTCTGAATGTATTGACTGGCATTCTAAGTTCATTGCCCCTTTGCAGTTGCCGCTAAGGGTTCCGACACCCGATACAACAGCGCTCACTTTACGTCGCTGTAATCGGAGGCGTTGTGCCGCGTTTTCCGTTATTAGGCTCACTTGAGAGCCTTGGTCTAGTAGGCCTCTCAAGTTGATGAAGTTTCCATCAATTGTTTTGACTTCCAGAAGTACAGTTGTCAACAACACTTCCCTTTGTTCGTTCGTTATGTTGTTGACCCCATAGGAAGTCGAAAGGGTCGACGATGGGTTTTCCTCCCTTGTTGCTTGTTTTTTGCTAGATAGTTCAGTTACATCTTCATGCATAAGTGTATGGTGTGCCTTATGACACAATTTACACGTCTTTCGTGATTTGCATTGTTTTTCTCCGTGGTTGAATAGGCAGTTTTTTACAAATATGCAAGTTGCGAATTGCGTCATTCCGTTTGTTTGTGTTCATAGCCAAGAATTGTTCGCAATTCATCAATACGTGATTAGTTTTGCATATTGGGCATATTTTTGCTGTCGTGAAGAAGGTTTTTGGTGAGTTTTGTGACTTGTTAAAGTACGATGACCCCTGCGTTTTATTCTTGTAGTTGTAATTTCGGTTTTCTGATCCCTTATGAGGCTGCTTTTCCGATTTCCATGGTTTGTTTGATGACGAGAATTTTTGGCTACTTCCCTGCAGAGCTTCCAGTGACATGAACTTTGATTCTAAAAACTCGGCGAACTCTTCCAGTTCGGGAAATTCCCTGGGATGTTTGATCTCCTTTATATATTCGTTATACGTAACGCTATCTAGTTTTTGAATCAATAGGTGGACCACGATCGGATCCCAGTTGGTGATGTCTAGCCCGATGTTTTTGAGCCCGTTCAAGCACTCCATCATGACGTCATGAAGCTTCCGTATGCTTGCTGCGGTTGGTTGCTGAATACTAGGTTGATTCAGGAGTGTATTCATGTATGATGTAAATAACAGCCGTTTGTTATCGTAGCGGTGGGTCAGCATGTCCCAGCAAGATGCATAGTTTTCAGCACTGATGCCAAGATGCTGAACCAGTTTCTCTGCTTCACCCTTCAGTTTTGTTTTCAAGTGTTGCATTTTTTGAGCCTTCGAAAGTGTCGGATTGTTGTGTACACTTTCGAGGTAGAGGTCTCTAAAAGTCAACCACTGGTTATAGTTGCCATGGAAATCGGGTATTTGAATTTTTGGCGTAGATTTCTCATAATGTGCATTGTTCCAGATGTTGTGTTGTAGTTTCCTTTTCAGGTCATCATAGAAGTTTTCTGCTGTATTGTATTTCTGTTGATAAATTGAGTCCTCATCTTGTAGTAGGTACTCTAGTTCCCAATTTGCCTTTTCGATTTGCTCCCATTTAGTTTTCAGGGTGCTTAAGTTGTCTTCTAATTCCCATTTTTCCATCGGTACTGCCAATGCTATGTTTACCTTTTCCACAGTGCGTTCAAACGCTCTAAAGTTGCAGTATTGTTGACGCAAAAGAACTTGTTGCTTTTCCGCCGACTCGCTTGCTTCCCGAGGAGGTACGTGGAATTGGATATCGTCGAAAGTAAATTTCGATTGTCCCTTACCTTGCTTAGGCGTAGCAGGTGGTTGTTCCGTCTTACCAGCAGGTGCAGACGGCAATTCCGATTTACGTTTCAACATGTCTTGCAGCACTTCTTCATACATCTTCTTCGTACAGTTGAAAATGTCGTCGTTGAAGTATTGAAGGTCTGTTGCTCCAGACTCTTCCAGTAGATGATGGTTGTGAACAAACTTCTCCCAGTTATTGTTCAGCCGAGAAAGACGCTCCTCCAGGTACGCCAAGTTCTTCCTGGTGGGACTGTCCTTCTTGTAGTTGGTGCAAATAAGCTTCAAGTCTCTGAAGGTTGTTTCTTGATGGCTTATCAGTTCCGTTACGCTCTGAACCATGGTTATTAGTTATTGGCTTGACCGTTGGTGGAGTAGAGTTGTATCACCGCAGGTACTAGTTCACCAAAGTTGCGAAGTTTCCGCAAGTTTTGGATATCAAGTGCGTTAGCGCCCCACTAACGCGATCCGCTCTTCTGGGACTCCAGCTAGACAGATTCGCTAACGTTAACAGAGAGAATACGCACCTGTTATATCCGGTTCGAAGGACCAATTTTATGTACGGCTCAGAGGTAGCCGGTTACTTACAGTTGAGTTGTTTGATGTGAGTTGACGAAAACCACAGATTACACCACAGTAAAGTTTATTCGTAAAAGTTACACGAAAGTTAGGTTGGATGCTAATCCGCGATTATAGCGCTACGGCAGCTAATTGGTCAACTAACTAAATATAATAATAAAGTAAATAAAAACGAGTAGTTAAAAGTAGGTCGCGGCGTAAGCAATTTGCCTGTACGTGAACCGTACACGGTATATGGTTTGGCAAACGCCCCGGCCATTTTTCAAAGAGCAATGGAGTCATTATTAATAGGTATAGAAGGCGTTAGCATATGGTTGGACGACGTTTGTGTAACGACACCGACTAGTCAATTACATTTTAGCAGACTTAATGAAGTATTAAGTAGATTGAAAGACGCCGCTTTAAAATTACAAAAATAAAATGTTGTTTCTTTCAGGATAGTGTCACCTATCTAGGCTATATTATAAATAAACATGGATTACGAGCTTGCACTAAAAAAAACTGAGGCAATTACAAACGCGCCGCGGCCGACAAGTGCCACCGAAGTTAAGCGATTTATAGGGTTAATTAATTATTACCGTAATTTTATGCCGAATGCATCTGCTAAGTTACACCCGCTGTTTGAATTGTTGCGTAAAGGAGCACCGTGAGAGTGGAGCGACCGTCACGAACGTGCATTTAATTCCGTAAAGGTCGAACTATCATCAGAAAGAGTGCTGACTCATTTTGATCCCGCCGCTCAGTTAGTGCTGACGGTGGACGCGGGGCCAGCTGGCCTAGGAGCAGTGCTGGCGCAGCGCGACCGCGTGCACGGGCATCTCGAGCGACCGCTGGCGTTCGCCTCAAGGTCACTGTCAGCAAGTGAACGTAATTACAGTCAGATTCAGAAAGAGGCTACGGCTATTTGGTGTAAAATATTTTCACCAATATTTGTATGGTCGTCACGAACCATTCATCCTGAAGACTGACAATCGCCCTTTACTTTCAATTTTCGGTAAGAAAACAGATATTTCAGTAATGGCAGCTTCGAGATTGCAGCGTTATGCAATAATATTGTCAGCAAATAATTATAAAGTTCAGTACATAAAAAGTGAAAACAATGTCGCGGCAGATTATTTATCGCGCACACCTTTACCTGAACCTGACTGTACAACGACAGGAGAAACTGACTTATCTTTTCTAAATTTCTTAGATGCGAATACCGCTCCGCTTACTTTTAGCGATATTAAAACAGAAACCGAAAGGGACGTTATCCTACAAACGGTGATTAAACAAATGCAGAATGGCTGGCCGTGTAAAATAAATTGTAAATCCGTTCTACCCTTATTCAATTGCAAAACGGGTTTAGAAATTGAAAACGGTTGTATTTTTCGAGGTCACCGAGTAGTGATACCTGCGGTGTATCGAAATAGGTTATTAAAAAAACTACATTCGGGACATTTCGCTGTGGTCAAAACAAAGAGTGCAGCTCGTAGTAGATTTTGGTGGCCTTCCATTGATAAGGACATAGAGGAATGGGTGGGGGCATGCCATACCTGCGCCGGCACACTGGCCGCGAGCTACGCCCGCGCCCTGGCCCCGTGACTCGGTACCATGGCAACGTTTGCATATCGACTAAATAATAATAAAGCCTTTTTATTTCCTATAAACCTTAAGTAAGTAGATACAGTATATTTTATATTTTCTTAATTCTATGTTAGTAGCTCTATGTATAAATGATTCTAATGTTAGTTTTTATTATTTATATTATAGGAACCCCTTGGTAGGGTATAGGCCTCCTCCAATTTCTTCCATTTTACTCTGTCCTGTGCTATTTTTGTCCAGTTTTTTCCTGCCACCGACACTATGTCGTCCGCCCATCATTTTTGTGGTCTGCCCACATTTCTTTTTCCTTGTGGGCTGGTCCATTTCGTGCTCTTGAGAGTCCATCGCTGGTCTGTGCATCTCGCTACATGGCCGGCCCAGCTCCATTTTAGTTTTAGTGCTTGGTGTAGCGCATCTGTCAGTTTCGTCTTTTTTCTTATTTCCTGACTTCTTGTTTTTTGAACTTTCCTTAGGCATAGCCTGCTTCTCTCCATGGCCTGCTGACAAGTTGGTTATATTATTTGTAAACGTCCACGTCTGGGAGCCATAGGTCAAGCAGGGAAGAATACAAGTGTCCATGATGGTCTTTTTTATATTCAAGTCGTAGTTACCTTTTAGTATTTCTTTGTGGGCCCAGTATTTGTTTCAGCTGCACGTGACTCTTCTGTTGACCTCGTCTTCGTTTTTTGTTTTAGAAAACGATACTTGCTTTCCTAAGTATACGTACTGCTCTACATATTCAAGTATAACACCGACTAGCAATATTTTTCTTTTTTGTCTTTTGTCATTATTTTTGTTTTGCTTAGGTTCATATGCAGGCCTATACACATGTTTGCTTTCTGTATTTAGTTGGGATATCATATTTTCTAACTTCTTGTGAGTTTCAGCAAAGATTGCGATATCTTCAGCAAATCTTAGATGGGTGAGACGTTCGTTGTTAATTGGGATGCCTTCAGAGATCCAATTCAATTTGGAAAATATGCACTGCAAGACAGCTATAAACAATTTTGGATATAGTGGGTCTCCCTGCCTGACGCCTCGGGCTATTTTGATCTCGTCGCCTCGAGATTCTAGCTTGACTCTGCTCACACTATTCCGATATATGTTTTTTAGAGTTCCAATGATTATTGGATCTATATTGTAGTTGTGTAAAGCTTGCCAGATAGAGTTATGATAGTGACTGTCAAATGCTTTTGTGTAATCGATGAAACCTATGTACAAGCCTTTGTTGAATTCGGAGTATTTTTCTATGACTTGTTCAAGCGTGTGGATGTGGTCCATTGTCAAAAATCCCGAACGGAAGCCCGCTTGCTCTACCGGTTGCTCACTGTCTATTACTGAGCTAATTTTGTTATGGAACTAAATCTATACCAATATTATAAAGAGAAAAGATTTTTTTGTTTGTTTGTTTGTATGTTTGTTTGTTTGTACCGAATAGGCTCCGAAACTACTGAACCGATTTTAAAAATTCTTTCACCTATGGAAAGCTACATTGTACTCGAGTAACATAGGCTATAAATTTGACGGGAGCGAAGCCGCGGGGGTCAGCTAGTAACTTATACACGCTTGATAGCAGGCTAATTGGGCGGTAGTTAGCGATGTCCACTGGGTCTTCTTTTTTATATAGCAGTATTATGTCAGAATTATGCCACTGCTCGGGTATTATGCCTGTTCTTAGAACCAAATTAAATATGCGTGTCAGTGGTCCGGTGTGTAGTTTTGCTCCTTCTATCAATGCCTCGTTCTTTATACCATCGGGCCCTGGGCTTTTCTCTCGCTTCAACTTTTTAATATTTTCCAAGACGTCTCGCACTTTTATAATAGTTGAATCACTGATGTTTGCCTGTAATCTATTTGTTTCCATGAACGGAGTCGTGTCTTGTAGCTCAGTAGCATATAGTTGTTTGTAGAAGTTGGTAGCACAGCATATTAAGTCTTTTCTGGATTTTGTTTCTGTTTGTCCGTTCTTTAAGCTCTTGATCCAGTCTGTATGATTGATTAATTTCTTGTAAGCTCTTTTGACGCTTCTATAGTGCGATATACTATTTTCAATTATTTTTGTCTGTGCCGCTTGTAATCGTTTCTTATTGCCTTGCTAGCCTGTTTGAATAGGACTGATAACTCTTGTTTCATTTCTTGTGATTTGTTTTTAATTTTTATAAGTTCGGTACGCCGTTGGATCAGAAGTTTGGTTGTTTCGTTGAAGAAATAGCAAGTATGTTCATTGTTATTGTTTGCAGTCTCCGATTTTAGGCTATTTTTTAGGTGAAGTTCGAATTTATTATAAGTTTCTTGTATGTTATTTTCATCGAAGTAGGTTGGGTCCGTAATGTTCATTTTCAGTTTGCGAAGGTATGTCTTTATTTCTTCGTCTGTATTCAGCGATGACACCGAGTTTTGAAAGTGTCTTCTACACTTTTTAAGGTTTTTTAAGGTTAGTGTGGCTCTTACTATTCGATGGTCTGACGGGACGTAGATTTCCCGTTGCTTAGAACCTCTATGTTTGAAATATTTTTAGGATTATTAGAAATGATAAAATCGATTTCGTTTTTTGATTTTTCGTTTGGCGAAATCCAGGTCCATCTTTGGCTGTTTTTTTTTTGAAGTACGTATTCGTAACGGATAGTTTATATTCATCATCTCTCCCGCTAACTGTCGCTTCATCCCTCCCGCTAACTGTCGCTCGAAGTAGACGTGTCGCATCTTGATTATTTGAAAGTTTGAGCGATAATAGTGTTTAGCTGCTAGTAAATAATAGTTATTATTGTGTGAGATTTGTGCCAATTGTGCCGAATAATTCCAAAAACTAAAGTGAATAGTAATGAATTTGTGTTTCACTGCAGCGTACGGGGTACCCGCGCACCTCACCACTACGATAAGAGATGGTTGCCATAACTGTTGTCTCGGTCTGACATAGCAGCGCGTGCGACTGAGTTTCGCTCGAGTGCACTTGTACTAAATAATCATCAACATGTTACCCTGTGTGGCTTGTAACACGGATATTACAAACAATAACTTTGTAAAATGTGTCCGTTGCAATAAAAGCTACCATATGCTTTGTATTAACTTCTCGCATGCAGACACACAAGATCAAGAACCTCCGATTAACTGGGTGTGCCAGCAATGTCTAAGTAAACAGCCAAAGAGAGATAATTCTAATATAACGGTGCGTCCATCTACGCCTACATCCATGGCAGAAATTACCTTTAACGTCACCCGTCGTAAGATTACTCAGACCAGGCCAGAGACCCTACAATCGTGTACAAGTCAATCTACGGAATCTCTGCGCTCAGATATAAGATATATTATACGTGAAGAAATGCGTAATGCGCTGCAGGACACCATAGGCGAGTTTAATGTATCAATATCTGCAAATCTAAGGGAAATCAATGATCAATTTACAGCTTTTAAGGATTCTATGAACTTCCTAAGTGATGAATTTGATGAATTAAAGCGTGATAACGTTATACATCGTAATGAAATTAACCAATTGTGGAAGGAGAATGAGATGTTACACTATGAATTGTCAGAGATTAAGGGAAAATTCAATCAGATTGATCAACTGTCACGGGCATCTAACATTGAAATACAGTGTGTCCCGGAACATAAGTCGGAGAATGTGATGAATGTCGTTAAGCAAATTGGCCGATCGGTGAGCGTGTCGATTAACGACAATGATATACATTATTGTGCAAAATTGCGAAATTGAATCCAGATAGTACCCGTCCACGGTCCATACTAACCAAATTTAATTCGCCCCGTACCCGTGATTTATTTCTATCTGCTGTCCTGACATACAATAAAAAGAATGTTCAAGACAAGTTAAATACCCATGACTTGGGATTCGGCACGAGTCAAAAATCACCTGAGTTTGTCGTTGAGAACTTATCACCGGAAAATAAAAACTTGCATGCTGCAAGTCGCAAACGTGCAAAGGAGCTAAAATACAAATTTGTGTGGGTGCGTGGAGGACGCATCTACGTGAGAAAGTCTGAAACTAGTGAAACAATATTCATCCGTAACCTTGATATGTTACATAAACTCACCTAAGCCCTATTATTCTACCGTACTTTGTTCAAACATGTTTTTATTAATATTTATAAACGTAACATTTATGTGGTATCATAGTTTATACGATAACTACGTGTGCAAATTTTGGTCAACAGTAGACTCGTGCTTGGGTAATGTTTACATAAATAATAGTGCCGTGAGTTTGATTGTAATCTTATACACAAATGTTGTCCGATTTTGTTTATTTTTTTATTTTCTCTAGTTATACATTTTGCATGCTTTCATTAATGAGTTATGGCACAGTGGTCGTGAGTGTATGCTCGACATTTGACATAGTTTTCACCACCTACCCTCAATGCGTGTGCGGTAGCCAGAATTGTTACCAGTTGAACCGATCTAAACGGATTATTTACTATCGCTCAACTGTCGTACTGTTACATGGTTATATTATAGTGTTTATTGATACTTATTTCTCTCGGGCCACGTTCACACTACGTTTAAGCTGTTGCCTCTCTGACCGACTCCTTTTCCGCCGTCAGGCTACCCACTTATGTTATTTTATTTTAATAGTTCATTCCTATTATTAATTATGGCTAACACACAGTTAAGTTTATACTACCAAAATGCCCGAAGAAATGAGAAGCAAGGTATTATATTTGTATAATAGTGTTTTACATTCTAGGTATGACATTTTAATCTTTACGGAAACATGGTTGCAGGATGACATTTTTGACAAATCAAAATCAAATAAGAACTGCTGCTGCTTCCTTTGCAGATGAAATTAGCGTTCTCGGTTTATCTCAATACAACCTTATCACAAATACTAATAACAGGATTTTAGATCTATGTTTTTCAACTTTACCCCTCATTGTTAGTAGAAGCGATGACCCCTTGCTCCAAGAAGACTTGCATCATCCTGCTCTTGTTATAGCGACTACCGAATTATTCTTAACACCCTTAGAGGAAGTGCATACACCACGTCGTAATTACTATAGGGGAGAGTATGACGAACTGAATAGATACTTTAACAAGATAAATTGGAATGATAAATTGTCGGTTGAAGCGGTTGATGTTGCTGTTGACTTGTTTTACACAGATATTGAAATTGGCGTGGAACGTTTCATTCCCTTAGTTAATAAACCAAAAAGTCATAAATACCCTGTTTGGTACAGTCGTGCACTTATAAAAATCATTCGGGAGAAAGTAAAAGTACATAAAAGATGGAAAAAATATAGTAAATAAATATACTGCTACGAGTTTGCATTGTTGCGGACTAGACAACACAATGTTGAAGTGTCCTCTTTTCAAAGCTACATAACTCATACAGAGAATTCGATAGGTTACTCTCCGAAGACTTTCTGGACATAATAGTAGTATAATATGTAGTACTTGTGCCGGGGTACCACAGGGTGGCGTTCTATCTCCCTTACTTTTCGCTGTTTTTATTAACTCAATCTCCAACGAATTAATTTCTTCCTACCACCTTTATGCAGATGATCTACAAATTTACTCACGAGCTCCTCTTGGAAATCTATCTGAGGCTATCTCGACCATTAATAGTGATCTGGCCCGTATATGCGACTGGAGCAAGAGGTTCGGACTTATGGTGAACCCCATAAAGACGCAGGTTTTGGTGGTGGGCAGTTCAAGAACGGTCTCAAGGATCGACTGGACGACTCTACCCCAAGTTTCTTTTGACAATTCTGTTATCCCTTTTAGCGAGAAAGTTAAGAACTTGGGTATATTCCTTGACAAAAACTTCTCTTGGATTGCCCAGCTACAGGAAGTTAGCCGCAAGCTATTCGCATCTGCTGGATCTTTGAGAAGACTGCGTAATTTTCTGCCGACTGCAACCAAGATTGCGCTTGCACAATCTCTTCTGCTACCCATCCTTGATTATGCTGATGCCAGCTATCTTGACCTCACTGAAGTGCAACTTGATAAACTTGAGCGGCTTCAAAATGTTTGTATAAGGTTCATATTTGGTTTGCGCAAATATGACCATGTTTCTGAATTTCGTGTGAAACTCAAGTGGTTGCCAATTCGCCATCGCCGGAATGCTCATATTCTTTCTCTCCTATATAATATTCTCTTTCTGCCTTCTACCCCTCTTTATCTCAAGACACGGTTTCAGTTTCTGTGTGACTCGCACCTTAAGGTTCTTAGGTCATCGGATAATATGAAACTTAAAATGCCAATGCATTCCACTACCTTCCTAGACAAATCTTTTACTGTCCAGGCCACTCGTCTATGGAATGCATTGCCTGTGACTATAAAGCGCGCGCAATCACTGCCTGTTTTTAAGCGACTTGTGAAGGAGCACTACTTGTCATTGTGATCATAATGTTGTATAAGCTGAATTGTTTTCTTGTCTGTATATTAGTTGTATGTATGTATTTATGTATCTATTATTTTATTTTGTTTAATTTATATTTTGTATTTAGTATCTACATTCTTAATAAATTAATTATTTGTTGTAAAATTTGCACCAAGTGCAACCCCATATTGTGTCCAGGCTGTCTCTTTCCATTCTTGGTTGCCTGGAAGAGATCGCGGTTCGCGATAAGGCCGCCTGTTGTATGTTTGTTTTTGTTATAAGATTTCTTTTTGATTAATTTTTATCTTGGTGTACAATAAAGTATATAATAAATAAATAAATAAATAAATATGTTAAAGGTAAAAGAGTCGGTAGTCAATACCCAAAAACAATGATTTTAAATGAGGAAGTATTTGAGTCCGGTCACGACATTTGTAAAGC